>CAWUFW010006348.1:0-600000 GCA_963921515.1 Calotriton arnoldi
AAAACGCCAGATTTTTCTTGCCATATGAAAGAGATAACACTTCTCACGACATGCCTCAGAAAGGGAAAATGGTCTGTTTTCAAATGCTGCACTCTTTCAGCTACATCTCACATTTGGTATGCAGACCATCGCTTAGAGATAAAAATGAGCATGTTTGCAGTGATCTTCATGCTCTAGGGGCCCTAAAAGCAAGATTGCGGAACGAGTAAAAGTGAATGGTACCGGCAAATGCATCTCACTGAGGCCTTAAAAAGTGTTTGTTCACCTTGGGAAGAGAATTAAATAACATTTGGGAGGCACTTTAACGTTCAAGCGAAAACGCCAGATTTTTCATGAAAGAGATAACACTTCCCTACGACATGCTTCAGAAACGGGAAAATGGTCCGTTTTCAAATGTTGCATCTTTCAGCTACATCTCACATTTGTATGGTAAACCATCACTTTTAGAGATAAATGAGCATGTTTAAAGTGATTTTCATGCTTCCAGGGGCCCTAAAAGCAAGATTTGCGGAATGGGTAAAAGAATGAAAATGGCAAATTTACTCACTCTGAGGCCTTAAAAAATGTTTCTTCACCCTGGGAAGTGAATTAAATAACATTTGGAGGCCTTTAATGTTCGAGCTAAAACGTCTGATTTTTCATGAAAGAGATAACACTCCCCTTACGACATGCTTCAGAAAAGGAAAATGGTCCGTTTATCAATTGTTGCATCTTTCAGCTGCATCTCACATTTGCATGTAAACCATCACTTTTAGAGATAAAATGAGCATGTTTAAAGTGATTTTCATGCTTCCAGGGGCCCTAAAAGCAAGATTGCGGAATGGGTAAAAGTGAATGAAAATGGCAAATTTACTCACTCTGAGGCCTTAAAAAGTGTTTCTTCACCCCGGAAGTGAATTAAATAACATTTGGAGGCCTTTAATGTCCGAGCTGAAACGCCTGATTTTTCATGAAAGAGATAACACTCCCCCTTACGACATGCTTCAGAAAGGGAAAAATGGTCTGTTTTCAAATGTTGCATCTTTCAGCTACATCTCACATTTGTATGTAAACCATCACTTTTAGAGATAAAATGAGCATGTTTAAAGTGATTTTCATGCTTCCAGGGGCCCTAAAAGCAAGATTTGCGGAATGGGTAAAAGTGAATGAAAATGGCAAATTTACTCACTCTGAGGCCTTAAAAAGTGTTTCTTCACCCTGGGAAGTGAATTAAATAACATTTGGAGGCCTTTAATGTCTGCAAGCGAAAACGCCATGATTTTTTCATGAAAGAGATAACACTCCCCTTACGACATGCTTCAGAAAGGGAAAATGGTCCGCTTTCAAATGTTGCATCTTTCAGCTACATCTCACATTTGTACGTAAACCATCACTTTTAGAGATAAAATGAGCATGTTTAAAGTGATTTTCATGCTTCCAGGGGCCCTAAAAGAAAGATTGCGGAATGAGTAAAAGTGAATGAAAATGGCAAATGTACTCACTCTGAGGCCTTAAAAATTGTTTCTTCACCCTGAGTACATGTAACTGTTCATGCAGCATGTATTGGGCTGTATCTCAGTGGGTCTGTGCGTTTTTGTGTACAGAATGTGTTCTAAAAAGCAAGGAGATTTTTTTAGCCTTGCAATGTCTTTTTAGAACAGTTGACATGGCAGGAAACACAGTGGGGTAAGGACTACCAGATGTAAGTCTTTGTTTGGAGGTCATTTCACCAGACATGACGTGCAATGGTTGTGTGACCAATGGGGTCTCTGGGCAGAGTGGGAGGCTGTGTAAAGCCCATGTTTGGTTTAGAAGGTATGATTGCTGCATAGGAGGTATTGATACTGCAGTGAAATTTCCATGTTTAAAAAACTTGCTGTTAATGAGCATTGGTGCTAAGACCAGAGTGACACGTTGGCTGCCTTTTTTATTTGAGGCCTGGGTATCTTTGAGGCGAGTTTGACTTTTAATGGGTGTCAATTGAGAGGCTGTCCAATCCTAGTTGGTGTATGGGATTGCAATGAGCCCTTGTTTAGCAATGAGAGCAGATTTTATTTAGGAATCTGGTGGTGACGTGTTGTTGAGCTAGGATAGTCTGGTGTATGTTGATTGTTTTACAAAAATTTGAGTTTGCATTTAACATCAAAACTGATCTACTCCTAAATTCAAATCTAAGCAACTGAAACATTACATAGTAGTTTAAACACTTTGTATCTTCAATATTTAAAGTGAAACATGTGTATTTGTCTCCAGGCAGGGCTAAAATTAAGGCTGGCTGCTTCCACTGTAAGTGAGCATGTTACGTCTTGGGTGTATCTTAGGTGTATTACCATTTAGACATAGGTATTTGAAATGCATGTTCTAATGAATAGCCAGCATAGCTAAGGTCAGTTGTAGAAATATTTCCCCAATACAGCAAATTAATCTAGCACCCAGGCCTTTAATTTGTTGCAGTTCTTAAAGACCAGAGAATCTGAGAAGGCTGTTTGAGTGTTTCAGCTTTGAGAATAGTAATGCTAAGGTTCTAGGATGAGCATGGGCTACAGCTTGCCTATAACCTTTAAGGCTCTGAAACAACAATACCTGCTCTTATATTAACACATTGATTTTGAGTTGACTCCCCAAAACTGTTTAGTGTTTGCATTTTGTCCATAAGAGAGGCAGTAATGAGAAAGGATTCTGCATCGTCTCTTGTCTCAACTAATATTTAGAATTTCAGTATCTATACCATGAAAGCAAGGTGTCAATTTACCTAAAATAGCATTTACAACAGTTCAGCCCTTGATATAAGTACAATGTTATTCTAATAAATACAGCATGTACTCTCAGACTTTAATCTTTCTGAAGAAAAGCTGAACACAGTTGAGCTTCATAATATTAATACTCTGATTTACGATCGTAACTACATTATATAAGCAGAGGTTGTAATTGCTTCAGTTACAGTTCTGCCATAGGCAAGGGTAATAGGACTGACTTGGCCGTTGAAAGGAAATGAAGACGTCTTTTGTTTGGAAGATTTCTAGTTCCTATTGATGGATTGTAGTTCTTGCTACATGTCGCTAGTGATGTGTTTGGATCACAGCCCTGTGGCGAATTGCCTCTTCCTCACCCACCATACAGAGCACAGTGAAGGAGGGTGTGTTTTAGTTATGTCAATCTTTAGCATTGCATGGGTAATGTGAGGGTGATTCCTGTCTCCAGTTGATTCTTGTGCTGCTTTTACTCTAGGTATGGTTACAGTTTATGATTAGATCATAGATCACTTCCAGTATTTCTAAGTTAATTGTGTCTACAGAGGTTCTTTTCTTTTGTATAAGTTTTTGGAAAGTGGTTATTTTAGGAAATTTTTGCTTTTTTCCTGATTTTTGATCGCAACAGCATGAGTTATACCCGAAAAATTAGAAACAGTTTTGTCCTCTAATTGTATTTTTGACTCTGTGGTACGTCAGCTGTACATGTGTTCATTTGTTTTATACCGACACACAAGGTTTAAATTGGCATGTGACCTTGAATAAGATGTTTTCCCACTTAAACATCTAAAAAGATAGCATGTGCTTTAAAGCAGAGGTCTGTACACTGGCTGTAGAAGAGGTTGTTTTAAAATGTGACATTTGGCTGCAACCCTATTTGTCTTACTTTTGTTAGGAAAAATCTAAAATCGCAGATAACTCAGTATTACAAGATATGTAGAAATATTGGATGTTAAGAATCTACATTGAAATAGTGGATAGCGTTTGTAATGTATTGTATTGTAATTGCATTTATATAGCGCTTACTACCCCTGACGAGGCGTCGAAGCGCTTTTTTGGCGAGTAGCACGCTACTCCGGGACCCATAAAGGATTAGTGTTGAATTAGTATAGTGAAATATGAAAGTAATTAAAGTGGTGGATAGGTTAGTCAGCTATTTGGATTCGGAAGGATAGCGGAAGGAAACAAGAGGAAAAAAAGGTTTGTATTTATATAGCGCTTGTTACTCCTGATGGGGTGTTGAAGCGCCTTTTTTTTTCTTTTTTGGGCAGTAGCACGCTACTCCGGAAACCCATAAAGGATTAGTGGTGAATTAATATGGTGAAATATGAAAGTAATTTGAGTGGTGGATATTAGTCAGTTATTTGGAGTAAGAAGGATAGCGGCGGGATAGAAGGGGGAGAAAGGTTTGCATTCATATAGCGCTTGTTACCCCTGAAGGGGTGTTGAAGCGCTTTTCCGGTGAGTAGCACGCTACTCCGGAACCCATAAAAGGATTAGTGTTGAAAATTAGTATAGTGAAATATGAAGTAATTTGAGTGGTGGATATGTTATTCAGTTATTTGGATAAAGAAGGGTAGCGGCAGGATAGAAGAGGGAAAAGAGGTTTGTATTTATATAGCGCTTGCTACCCCTGATGGGGTTTGAAGCACTTTTTTTGGTGAGTAGCACGCTACTCTGGAACCCATAAGGATTAGTGTTGAATTAGTATGGTGAAATATGAAAGTAATTTTAATGGTGGATATGTTAGTCAGTTATTTGGATTGAGAAGGGTTGGGGAGGGGTAGAAAAGGGAAAAGGTTTGCATTTATGTAGCGCTTGTAACCCTGATGGGGTGTTGAAGCGCTTTATTGGCGAGTAGCACGCTACTCCGGAACCCATAAAGGGTTAGTGGTGAATTAGTATAGTGGAATATGAAATTTGAGAAGTGAACATGTTAGTCTGTTATTTTGATTGAAAAAGATAGTGAAGGGATAGGAGAGTGAAGGATTTTGATTATTTATTTTTTTTGGAGCTCATAGCAGTAGGAGGAGGCTTTTGGATGAGTAAAAAGGGGTTGTGGAGGGGAAGAGTCAGAGGGAAGAGTTTAGAAAGGTTTGTTTTGGGGATCGGTATAGAAAAAGAGGTGTCAGATGATGCAAGGTGGGGTAGAGTAAGGGAGAGTCTAGAAAGGGTTATTTTGGGGATCATAGTAGTGGTATGGGGTTTGGGATAAATGAGAGAGTGAGTGTAAAGGATATATTGATAGATGTATAAGGTGAGAAATATGGTAGTGCATTGGAAAGAGTGGCAGCAGAGGTTGTTAAAAGAATTGTCTTGAAAGTTTGTGGTGGACACGGGTCAGAAGGGCTGCCGGCAGGCCTGCTTGCTTTGACCAGGTCCATAAATTAATCGTGTGAGATGTGTTGGAAGGAACGGAGAGGCTGGGTTAGAGTATTCTTGGATTGTTGTTTTGTCAAAGGGTTAGTGCTGGTGCTTTGTCTCTGTTTTAAGTATGAGTCCAACATGTCTGCTTTGTCAGTGTAATGATTTGCCAGTTTGTCTGTGAAATCTTGAGTAACAGGATGAGTTCCTTCTAGGCAATTTGGTTTGCGAAATTCATTGAGTATTTTATAGAATTCTTTATTTGCACATTTAGCATTTTGAATTCTGTCTGAATAGTACCTTTTCTTAGCTTTTTTGATAGCTGACTTGTATAATCTGTTAATTTTCTGTAGGTGAAGTTTGTCTTGTTTGGCGTTTGTTTTGAGCCAGGTACGTGGCAGCTTTCTAATTTGTTTTTTTATGTCTTTTATCTCTATGTTTCTCCAAGGCGCTTTTTTTCTTTTGTTCTGTTGTGTGGTTTTGAGTGGTATCAGGGTGTCAAAAGCTTCCTGTAGCAACTCATATAGTTTTTGAACAGAATTTATTGTTTCCAGATTTGTACTGGATGTTAGTTGTGTTTCTAAGTGTTCCAAATTGAGTTTGTTCCACCGTTGAAAGGTGGATGGATGTAAGGTAGTTTTAGGTGAGTCGCTTAGTGTTGTTTCATATTGGAAAGCAAGCACGTTTGGAGAGAATTGAACAGCTAAAGAGAAATAGAAGGTAATCAAAGTGCTTCCATAGTTGTTAGCTGTGGTGCAAAGGACTCTAGAATAGCTATTGTATTTGACACAAAGTACTTTGGAATAGCTGTTGCAAGAAAGACACTTTTTAAAAAAAGTAATAATTCAACTAGGTGAAAACCTTAAGCAGCAAGAACTCTAGTTTGATTTGTACAGAGGTTGATAAAATAAATCACTGACTAAGTTTGTGTATTAAACACCGATGTCTGAAAACTCTTGAAAGCGAAGTGCCTGCAGAAACAGAAAAAGTAGACTTGCCTTAAGAATGAATCACCATCTTCCTGATAGTGAATTGTGGAGGGTATGTAGTCTCCTGCTCTATATTGAATCTCCAAAACAGTAAAACTGCTTCAAAGCCTAAGGGAAATAACGATGTCCTGCCCCAAAAAGGATTTTTCCACAGCAGACTTTTTTTGCCGAGGTTTGAGAAGTGTCCAACCGGAAGACAACAAGCATACCAATGACAATCGAAGATTTCTTTGGCCAAACCATGTAAGGACAAGACGCCAGTCCTATCCATAAAGAAACAGTTGTCTGAGCTATATTTTGGTGGATTGTCCTGCTCTGTGAAGTTTGCAGGTGCTTCAGGACAGTGAAAAAGAAGAATTATACCTTGGATTACCATAGTTACAGCTTCCAGCTTTGCCCTGCTGAAGATGTTGACCTCAAGATTTTTTATAAGTTTGAAAATAAGCATTTTGGCTGGGAAGTACTACCAACTTCTATCCGAAGATGCTCCATCGCTAATGAGCCACAGAAAGTGCATAGATCTCAGTCTACCACATCCCACTGGCTTACATTTTGAGTTCTTTCTGTGTCTCATTTGACTGATTGCTTACTCTAATATGTTTGGGATATTTTAATCATTTGGGGGTCTACTGACAAACAGCATTTTGTAGTATGTGAACGAGTACAACAGTGGCACTACTCATATACTGCAACATGCTGTTCACAAACCTACATGTGGAGACCTCAGTCTCCACCTCTCTTATCTTATATTTGGGGAAATTTCCACTAATGTGGCGGAGATCTCCGCACTTATAGGTATCAGTTTTTGCATCAAATATTGGAGGGCCCAAGCGAAGTGGCTGGAAAACAGGCAAGATTGACAACTACATTGATGGGTTTAGGGAAATGTAAGGAAGGGTTAGAAGGGGTAGGGAGGAGTTAAGGTAGGGGCATGCTAATACAAACCCCCACCCACAAAAGAGTAAGGCTGCTGCTATTATCAAGCTACACTTCTAAAATGACTACATCCCTAAAGCTCACAAAACAGTAGTCAGTGTGCTGCAGCCCAGCATTGAAGTAAGTCTAGCAACACCCAAAGCCACTCATAGGTACTGTAACACACTCCAATAGAAAATAATAGAAGTAGTGACTTAAAGTTACACCCCATAGGAAATAATGTGAAAATAATCTAATTATGTTGACTTTCTAATCATAGATAGATAGATAGATAGATAGATAGATAGATAGATAGATAGATTCCACATTCAATATTCCTCCTTCACTTTAGGAACGGAAAGTCGGCACTCCAAAGCTATTTTCTACAGTTCAAGGCCTTAATGGAATATATATATCTGCTATTCTTGACTATGTCAGAGGGCAGGCTGATAAACCTACTGAACGAAGGATAAATGTGCCTCCTGATAGCCTTCAGCAATGAAAGATAATATGCCTCTGTATGGTGTCAGTAAGAGCTTTGGGTTACTAGGAGGTAATTGGGGTGATGACCTTAAACAATAACATCAATCCATTTTAGGATGATACTAAAGCCACTAAATTGACCTAACCTCAACGCCCTGGTACCTATGGCACAGAGCAGACATTCCAAAGGCAAACAAAAATGCGTAAAAAATTCCAAACCAATTTAGAAAAATAGAGTGAATTTTAATAAGTAAAATGACTACAAAATGACAGAAATCCAATAAGGGAAATGGCAGATTTGGATTCTTTCAAGTTTTAAATATAGATATTCACAAAAGGTGTTAAACACCAACCGCAGTCAACTGGTCCCGAAAGACCGCCTCCTAGGTGGGATTGAGGCTGACCGCGATGGAAGTACAAAATCTTCAGTGGGGCAAGGCAGTTGGCTGTGGCCAAGAACTGGATCCACGAGGTCAGATGCCCGTTGCACAAGGTCCCAGTGCACCTGTTGACTTTTGGCAGGAAATCTTGCTCCGACAGAAAGTCCTTCGCTGACCGCAAACTTGTGACGCCTTTGACCAGTGAAGATTTTACATTTTTGGAGCTCAGATTCCTCCATCATGGCTTAGCTGCTGGCTTTAGTCAAAGAGGGCTCCACAACGCCATATATCCTCTCCACTAGCTCCCACTAAATTGCAGATTTGCCACTGTTGAAAAGCTCAGACCAGGGGAAACGTGAATCCCAGCCTAGCAGCAACCAAGCTTGGTGGGATCAGCTTGGCAGGTTTGCCCTGGTCTCTGGAGGACTTTGGAGTGAAAACGTTCTGTCTCAGGATTCTCAGGATGTTAGGAGTAAACTTTGACACAGCAGAGGGTTCCAGGACTTGAAGAACAGTCCATAGGGTCAGATCTCAATACAGCAGAAACCACCAGCAGGGCTGAGGGCAGGTTCATTTGGAACTAGTCAGTTGGGCCGTTATAGGAAAAGGCCTCTTGTAGCTTGCTGTGTCCCTGTAGCTTCAACAGGAGATCAGCCGTAAGACCCTTGGAGTCAACTTCTTTATCCTTGGATCAAAAGGAAGAGCAAATTCTGTTGTTTTTCTTAGGTCTCAGACTGCAGGTTCATTTATCTTCTGGTCTTCCTCATGTCAAGAAAGTGTTTTGAGGATTTTACTGGGGAGGCCACATTTATTCCAAGCACCGGCCTGTGGGTGGGGTTGACTCCTAGCTCATCCCTAACCAATGGATGGAAAGTTCCCAGGGGAACACACATTTGCAGTATTCCCTGTGTACCCTAATACATAAAATCCCACAGTGCCCTTCTCTGTCTAAATCCAGGGTTTAACAACAATAAGTGAGAAGGAAAGTTAGCAGCTTCTATTAAACCTTGTTTACTAATAAAAACACTCACAAGAACAGAGAATTTGGTTTATGGTTCATGTCGTTTAATTGAATAGTTTAATGAATATAGCATCGGCCTGTGGGTGGGGTTGACTCCTAGCTCATCCCAAACCAATGGTTTGAAAGTTCCCAGGGGAACACACATTTGCAGCATTCCATGTGTACCCTATGTAGGAAGGAAGGATCCTTCTGCATGGTTAACCCTACTTTTTGCCTGGTGCTGAGATGGTTTCTGACTAGTCTGACTAGGATCCTGCTAATCAGGACCCCAGTCTCTCTTCTTTCTCCCCTAAATTGGCTTGGTAAGTACTTAGGTACATCCCAGATTGGACACTGGTGTAACCTTATCAGTCCCTAGTATATGGTAATAATGTACCCAGGGCATAGGTACACCAGGGGTCCTCCATGGGCTGAAGCATGTATTATGCCACCCATGGGGGACCACTCAATTTGTAACTACAGGCCTGCCATTGTAGCCTGTAAAAGCTGGTGCTAGCACCACTTACGAAAGATATAGGTTTACCTATATCTAAGGTCACTGCACTTAAAACCTATAAGTCACCCCTAAAGAAGGCCTTTCAATCCTGAAGGCACGATGCTCGGTTCTAAGTGTGAGGGTGACCCTGCATGAGCAGGACACCCCTACACCCTACGGAGTCCATTCACCCGGGTTGTAAGTGAGACAGCCATACAACATATAGAGGGGCACCACGTCATTACGCGATGACCATCTCGAAACTGGCTGTAATGAACCCTGTCATGTTTGGTATCAAACAAGTTGGAATCATACCCCGACACCATAAACAGTGTGGGAGGTATGATTCCAAGCACTTTAAAAGCCCTCCGTTAGGCCCTCAGTCCTCCCGGTACCAGTCTTCTAGACCCGGACAGCACAACATGGCTGCTGCCAATCAGATAAATGATTCTGCCCTCCTGCTGCTGAGCCAAGCTCGAGCAGGGGAAGTCAGAACAATAGGTATCCTGTCACAGGGAGGTGTGACCACCCCCCAGACAGGGTTTAGTGTATTGGGGCCGGATGGGAGCGCTTGCCAGCACCACTCAGTCTGCTTGAAGGGCACATTTGGTGCCCTCCTTGCGTAGTCCAGTTCAAACCAGCTCAGGGAGCCATTGGCTCCTGCTCTGGCACAAAACTGGACAAAGGACATGGGAGTATCCTCCCCACTGTCCAACCCCTCCCCTGGGAGGGAAACCTGAATCGTCCCAACCCTTTCCTTAGGGTACTTAAGGGCTTACCTAAGGTTGGGTCCCTAGATTCATCATGGGACACGATTCAATTCAGACACCACTTCAACTTCAACCATCTGGGCACTCTTGACTTCGCTGGACTTCGCTCTGGGCATGAAGGCTGCAACCGGGAAGACTCCTGCTGCTCCTGATCTCTTTGCCTGCTCATCTGCTGCACCATCCATGCCTGTGCTCCATGTAGGAAACCTTCCAAGGCCTGTGGGCATTCAAGACACCTGAAGAAATCTCCCTTGAAGTGAAGGCGTCACTTCCCTGCATCTGCAGGCACCGCAACTAAGCTGACCGGTCTGCTGATCCTGGGCTCCCACGGACTCCGAAAGGCTCAGCAACACAAGTTGTGGTTTTTCACATCCATTGAGGCCTGCCATGTCCTTTCACCGAGTTTGAGGTCAGTATCCCTTGTTGGAGACGCTGGAACCGAACCCCTGTGCACCACGTTGAGTTGCCATTGCAAAGGCTTGTTGGCTTCCTTCCAACAAGATCTTCGGGCTCCAAGTAGCCCCAACCTCAAGCATCTTCAGTGACCAAGGTTTTCATCCTCACCACATCACCTGCATCGTCGGCTTGCATCTTGGGTGAGCTGCTCGAGGTCCTCTTGCGACTCCAGTGCCTCCGGACTGTGGGTCCTATTGAGGGTCTCCATTAAATTCTTTGGGTTCCCCTGATTTCTCGGGGCCTTCCCTGACTCCCCTACTTGTGGTGAGTCTCCTGGACCTTGCTGGTCCCGACACTGCACCTTCTTCACTTTTCACATTGTTTGCAGTTGCCAAGGTGTGTTGGTGCTTCCGACAGACACCAACCCCTCAACTCTCAACATCTGATGTGGGACAGCTCATGAACGGCTCCTGGTCTTCCACAGCATCGCCTGGTCCTCACAGCTGCAGCTCTAAGGTCACCATCATCTTCCCTGCAGCATGTGACATCGGTGGACACTCGTCTTCCGTGCCCCCTGGTCATCCCCGAGTGACCTAGACTCTGTCCCCTCTGCTTGCAGGTACTCTCCACCTTAAATCCACCTTTGGGTTCCACCGGACACTTTCACCTTCACTTTCACAGCAGCATCTTCCTGAAGTCTTCCATTGAGTTCGACGATGGTTTCTGACGCCACTTCACACCTATGCACCCGGCTTCCCTGGTGCAGGTAACCTGGTTCCAGGGGTATGCACGGGTATCCACGGGTGAGGTGGCTCTCCAACCTCTTGTCTTCCATGGGGTTTCTACAGGGTCCACTGGGAAGGGTCCTCTTTCTTTAAAATTGCAACCGCGACTTACACGTTGATTTGTACGGAGAACGCGGTCGTGTTCCTACACTGCACACGACCTCCATGGGGCTCCTAGATACTCACCTTGGGTGGTTCCTTGGGTCCCCGGCACTTCTATGTCCTCTGAGTACTGTCTTGACTCGATTCGTGGTTTGCATACCAATATTTTAGTATATGGTTTGGTCTCCCACTGGAGACGACTGTGTATTCTGTGCTACTTACCTGTTTCTGTGAAAAAGTATTGTGTGTATCGTGTATATCTCCGGCTAGGATCTATCAGTATGTGTTAGTGAGTGTCATATAATAAATACATATTTTTATAATTACACTGTGTGGTTCTTTTTCACTTAATCTATACCTATAAGATTATGTTCTGGTAAAACAAGCTGCTTTACACTCCTTCTGGACTAAGCCTGAAGGCTGCTCTCCATAGCTACCACTTAGAGAGCGTTCTAAGGTTGTCTAAGACCATTAAAAACACCATTAGGGTTGCCTGGATCAGTGCAAGGTGTCCATTACATAAGTGTACATCATATACTGAGCCAGCCTCTCACACCCTAATACATAAAATCACACAGTGCCCTTCTCTGTCTAAATCCAGGGTGGTCACCCTTGTACCCTTGTGCAGAGCCTGTGTGCCCACTGAGGGAAATGAGAAACCCCTCCTCTGTGGTCACTACAAACCAGTCCTAGGGGCAGCTCCCTCTTCACTGTGATTACAAAGAAATGTCCTTTATTGGTGTCATCTGACATCTGCCTGTGATGAAGAGACGCCCTGTTGAAGATAATTAGGTTCTAGGGCACTGCCTAAATGTCCATGCTGCTAGAAGAACAGAAACATATCCCCACACCCAAGTCTCTGTCTCTTGCTCTGGGAGCAGTTTTCACACTTAATTCAGGCTTAAGCACTCAGAGTGCTGCAACTAGAAGCTAATGCAAATTAGTCTCCAGAAGCTTCAGGTAGGGAAACAGAAACTTTTCTAAAGGTACTCTTTCCTTAATATTTATTAAAATTCTGACTTCAGCAGTGAATTGGGGTTTTTATCAATACCACAATAAATAAAAGAATACAAATTCTTGCTGTTTCCTAGCAGGAGATAGCATTACAATTTAAAAATGCATCCCAGTGTTTCTCTATGGAACAGCCATCCTTGCTACATTGAAAATAGCTTTTAGGGGCTATTCACTGTAATGACATGTTTAACATTAAATTTCACTATACCCTACTTTTAAATACCATCCACCCTGCTTCACGGACAGCGAGGTCTACTTAGGGGTCACTTAGTAATGTTTAAACTGAAGATTTAGATCTGTCAAAAGTTTTTTTTTTGGCAGGTCAAATTGCAGTTTTAAAGCTGCTTTGATCACACAACAATGGTACACCTGAAGTCATGTTTTCCACTGCTGACATTGAACTTACAGGCTATGGGTATGCTTTGTACCCTATTCTAAGAATGTATAGGTAAATTAAATATGCCTATTAGAGGGTATGCATATTTCATCATGTTGAAGGAGGGGCATATGCACTTTACTGATAGTTGGCATGGGTAAAGTATGCAGCGTTCTACAGCCATCAAAAACAGATAGGACAAATATCTGGGGTTTACCACTCAAAAGATGGCCATTTGCTATAGCTTCAATCTCAAGCACGAAGATCCTCACTATCACACTCTGTTCTTAGCTTGTATAACACATCTGATCATTGTAGAGAATAAACAATTTCAGAAAACGCCCTAGTACACTTTCACTTACTTTCTGTGGAAACATGTCTTTGTTTTAACAACAATAAGTGAGAAGGAAAGTTAACAGCTTCTATTAAACCTTGTTCACTAATAAAAACACTCACAAGAACAGAGAATTCGGTTTATGGTTCATGTTGTATAATTGAATTGTTTGAAGAAATATAACAGCAACATCAATTGTCACCTACAACCAACATACAGGTGAGGGTTTTTTTTAAATTAATTTTTTTAGAGTTTAATATAGCCCGAACTAGACCTGAGACATCGGGTGTCAGAGCACTTTACATGAGCACCAGTTTCGTTATAGAAGGACACATTCATTTTTGGTAGGCACAGGGAGATTAAGTGATTTGCCCAGATTCACAGGATGCTGAGCGTCGTTGCCGAGACTCGAACCCGGTTCCCCAGCTTGAAGGTCGACCGCTCTAGCCGTAAGGCTACATCCTCTCCCCTTAACTTGGGTTAACTTGGGGAGGAAGGGGAGGAAGAAGAACAAATCCAGGGACTAAAGGGCTAGGAGGGAAATGGGTTAGATGGCCCGACTCTCAATGGCATCTTTGGTGTAGGGTATGTAAAGTTGAACTGTTAGGTGTTAGGTGAGAGTGGGGTTAGTCTATCTGGGGACTAGTTCCAAGAGCCACTGCTGCATTGTATTCACGTTCTGGCAGACTCAGTACTCAGAGGTAGGTGGGTCAAGAGAGCTCCTGAAGTTCTGTGACAGAAACTGGATGCATGGGCCCCAGATTTTATCAAATTGTGGCAAGTTGATGTCTAGGGAGGTGGTCAGTTGTTCCATGCCAAGAAAGTTCCACAATTTGAGTATCCAGTTGGTGTGGGTTGGTGCGGTTTCAGTGCCTCATTTGGATAGGATCACATGCTTGGACGCACCTAATGCTAATGTGATGACTTTATATCTGCAGGAGTAAAGGGGATAGGTTAAAGCACTGGGAATACCTAGTGGGATGTAGGGTAGGCTGGGTATTTCTCTGTTGTAGATCGCGTTGACATCAGTGATTACCTGCTCTCAGTATCATTTAAGCTTGGGGCACCACCACAGAAGGTAGGTTAGTGTGCCTGCAAGGACACAGTGACACCAGCAGCTGTCCTCTACGTAAGGTTTCCATTGTGCAATTTATGGAGCGATGTATGTTGATAGGCTTTTTGCAGACTTAACCCTGTCCCAGGTTCTGATTGTTGCCCGTATGACTGGTGAGACATATATTCCCGGAGAGCGTTGTTTTTTGGAAAGCCATGGAGTCTTTTATATATGTATCCCAGCAATGGCCTGGTCGATAACCCACAAATGCTTCTCGGTTAGGAGTTGACCGCATTCTACCAGGTAGCATAGATTGAATGCCTGGTAATAATGGTACAGGTATATCCAGACCTACCTTCAACACCGGGAGGAAGGCCTCCCTCATAGCAAGCTGTTGTTTTCTACCCTCCCATATATATGCCTCTCTACGTTTTTGCCATTTCCCTAGGGGGTAAATTGGGGCCTTAATGGAAAGGTCTGCATTAAATAAAGGATCCTTGGGAGAAGGGTCATTTTTATTGCAGCAATTCTACCCACCCATGATATGCTCCTGTGCCACAAATTCTTAAAGTTGGTTGCTGCCCCCACCAACAAATCTGTGTAGTTGTGTTCCACCATCTTTTCCAATGTGGGGTATATTTTTAGGCCTAGGTATGGAACCCACTGTGTTGGTCAAGGAAAGGGGAAAAGACACTCTAATATGGCCTTCTCGGCTTGGGGTTTTTGTGAGGTTGAGCGCTTGTGACTTTGTATATTGACTTTGAAGCCTTATACTTTACCAAACGCCTATAGCTCCTGAAGGAGTGGTGGCAGAGACTTGCGGGGTTGGGTGAGTGCAATCATAACATCATCCTCATAGAGCACGATTCTCTGCTTTTGATGGCCAAAGAGGATGCCCTTGATCTGCTTGTGTGTCCAAATCTGTTCTGCCAATGGTTCAAGATAGAGGTTGAACAGCAGAGGGGACAGAGGGCAGCCCTGCCTCGTGCCTCTGGTTATGGGAAATGCTTGTGAGGTGAGCCCATTGACTCTCACATGAGCCGTGGGTTTGGTGAGGTTGAGCGCTAGTGACGCTGTATACTGACTTTGAAGACAAAAGCCTGCGGAGTCTGGGACTGAGACGCATCAGTCATTTGGAGTCACTACAGTTCCGTTCTGGGATAAATCCTGCCTGGTTGGGATCAACTAAGCCCTGCATAAATGGGTTGAAGTACACTGCAAGTATGCCTGTGAAAATCTTGGCATCTATATTCAGGATGGATATGTGGAGGTAGGAGGAACACAGGGTGGGGTCGTTCCCAGGCTTGGGGATCTCAGTGATGATCGCTTCCCTCAAAGTGTCTGTGAGGGCACCAGTGTCCCCAATGGAATTGTAAAGGGTGGCAAGAATAGGCGCCAACTGTGGGGCGAAGGTCTTATAGAAAGCTGGTGGGAATTTATCTTGGCCCGGTGCCTTGCTAGATGCAGGTTATGACTGAGAGGACCTCACTCTCCCAAATGTCCTTATCCAGTAATAGCACCTCCCTGTCAGACAGGCGTGTGGGGTGTGTCAAAGCTAAGTGGGTTGTGACACCCTCTGAACTGATCTCGTCCGCCGAATACAGGGTGGCATAGAAGCACTTGAATGCCTTACCTATGTCCAGGTCGTTGCACATAGACTGTCCTGGAGGCCATTGGATTTCTGCTATCCTGCTTCTGTGTCTGAACCCACAAGCAGATGTCCCGCTTTGATACCTCTGGTATAGTATCTTTGCTTAGTGCGAAGGAGTGCATACTCAGCTTTGTCCATCTTTAATGCTTTGAGTTGCTTTCTGCCTATTTCTAGTTGCTGCCTCTCTTTATGGGAACTTGAGCGCTTGAGTGACTCCTCTAATTCCCTCCCTATTAGTCTTCACCAAGATGGCTGTCAAGAAACCTTTGAGGCTCACCTTTAGCGTTTTCTACAGTAGTGCCAGGGAGGTGCTTGGAGTGTCATTGGTGCTTAAGAAGGTGCTAATCACATCTTTGATTTCTTGTGTTGAAAGTTAATAGTTTGGGTTTGAGGCACCATTGCCTGTGTGGTGTTGTAAGACCTGGGACGTGCAGTGAGAGAGCTATGGGGGAATGGTCTGCAAGTACTGCTACCCCAATGTCTGCATCTGTGGTGTGCGCCTGCAGTCGCGAGGACATCAGGAAATAGTCAATACAGGCAATGCTCTGATGGGAAGCAGAGAAGAAAGTGTAATCCTTTCTGGAGGGACTATGTACACGCCACACATCTACCAGGACTGCGTCTAGGACCCAACGCAAGCCTTCTGGAGTGAGAGCTCCCGCCTGGCCTGTTCTGTGCACTTTCCGGCCGAGCATGGTATCCGGGACTAGATTTAAGTCACCACCAATCAGTAGGTCAGCATCATTGGAAGCATTTCCAAAGTGTTAAGGCCGAATTGTTCTTGCCGTTCCTTTGTGACTTAGAGAGTGGCCAGTGTAAAGGAGTATAGGTTAATGGAAACCCCTAGTGAGAGGAGTCTACTGGGAAGCTCTGCCTCTGTCTGAAGAACCTGGCCTTGGAAGGAGTTGGCAAACAAGATCCCCACCTCTGCCTGTTTAATAGGGTGGGTGAAAAGTATGGTCTATTGAACAAGCAGGACCGCATGTGATTCTAGTCTCCTTTAAGGAGATGGGTTTCTTGTATGAGGCATATGTCACATTGTGAGTCTCGGAGCATGTTAAGGAGGTCCAGCTGCTTTGCTGGGGCATTAAGGCCGCAATTGTTTAGGCTTACAATCTTAATCATAAGTTGATGGGAAAGTGTGTGTCGTTACGATGGGGGAGATAATGAGAAGCATAAAGAGGAAGAGGACCCCTGTATTCCACAATAAGAGTCCACTGGTGAGGAGTGTAACTTACCACGAAGTCAGGTCATCGGGCTGGGGGGTACAAAGAACTGGGGATGAACTAATGTCCAAAGCACTCCCTCCATGGGAATGTCGAAAGTTAGAGGCCAGGGGGTCTGTGTAGAATGGCGGTGAAGAGGGGTAGTCGCGGAGCGGGTGGGTTGGTCTCTGCCGCTTCATCCCTAAAGCATATCAAGATCGTATTATGTAGGTTGCCTGGTGCTAGGGCAAGGCCCCCCCGAGTCAGGGGTATGTGCCACCGGATGGGTCATAAGGCGTCAGATTTCTGGTGCCTCCAGTCCTGGATGAAGAGTTGTTGAAGATTCGTGGTCCTGGGCAATTTCTTGGATCTGAAGCCGGTGGAGAAGAGCTGACCATTTGCGATGGCTTTCATTTGCTGAAGGTTTATGTGCATGCATTTGAGTGGGTTTAGCCCCATTATTCCACCAGGGCTTGTTACCGGTCCAGGGGGGACCTGGCCTGGCAGTTGGGGCTGGACTGTTGCCATGCAGAGCAGGGTCAAGACTGATTTGCATATGGCTGGGTTTAAACTGGAATGGCATGGGGAGCAAAAAAATGATGGATTTAGGCCCAGTTCTCTGCACTGGGGTGAATGTTTGACACTGTTCAACATTGTGTCCATCAATTGTTCTTTTTGCATTTGTCACCCAGAGTGGGATGGGTGTGCCCAGACGTGGGTCCTGTGCTCTCCATGCCATTGGAGTCAAGCTAGCCTGGCTGATGAGGGGTGAAACCTCGAAACCGGTCCCAGGATGCTTGTTTTAGGTCCAGGGAGGAACTGGTCTGGCAGTTTGGGCTGTACTGTTGCCATGGGGAACAGGGTCAAGCGTGATTTGCATAGAGCTGGGTTTAAACTGGAATGGCATGGGGAGCAAAGAAACAATGGATTTAGGCCCAGATCTCTGTACTGGGGTGAATGTTTGGCATTGTTCAACATTGCATCCACCAGTGAGGTGGCATGGCGAGACCCATGGTGTGCTCTGTTGTTCCAGGTGATGCTCTTCCAGCTCTGTGTGTGCTGTCTATGACGATTTCCTTCTCGGCAAGTTCAGGTAGTATGTGTCGGAGGAGTCCACATTGGAAAGAATGCCCTTGATTCTTATGTTAGAACGGTGGGATCTATTTTCAAAGTCTTTCAAGTCAAGTTGCAGGTCCATGTTCCGATCCCACAGCTCCAGGAGTACCCTTCTGCGGTTACTGAGTTCCTCCCTTCTAACATTGTTTGGTTTGTACCAGCATGGCCACTCGCTGGCCTATGTCTGTTACATCCCTTTTAAGTTCTTTGACATCCTTAGCGACTTCTTCCTGCAGCGCTGCTATGTCACTGCAGACAGAGATAAAGAGGGACTTTATGAAGGCGTGGGTAATTGGATTGCCCATCTGGCATTTTTGAGTTGTGCCTCTAGAGATGAGTGTGGTGCGGGGTAGATATCCTGGGTGTGGTCTAACTTTTTAGTGGGAGCCTTGGTGACCATACCCTTTAATGTTTTGTCTTTCTTGGACCTGTGTGATGCCATTATGTGACCATGCTCTATAGCGCTGCTCGTTAGAGGCTGGTAGGCAGGGTATGTGGCTTCCTATCCCTGCTCAGTCAGCGCTAGAGCTGTTTATAACGGAGGAACGCATGGCCCGAGTCTCAGGTGTCGCACAAGCCCTTACTCTGGGATACGGAGGGGGAGGCGGTGTTCTGCTGCTTAGGCTATAGTCATCTCAGACTCCCCAGTTAGCTGCTTCCCTGTTATCGATCCACGACTCTGTGTAGCTCATGTTCTGAGTGTCTCTCTCTGGGTTCTTCTCCCGGGCCTAATAGGAAACCCCCACCACTGCCGGCAAAACTTTGGTGCATTGACGATGTCTGTGGCAGTCGCACCCCAACCCTCACTGCATTGCAAGATCTTATGATGATCTATAGAGGTCGTGGGAGGACTTGTCAGTTGGCTAGTGTGGAGGCGACCCAATCTGAAGTGCCTAGGCCCTCTGTCCTTATTGTATAATGACTATTTGCTCAAGGCTCTGTAAGCACCTGCATAGTGTCAGGTCAGGCGAGGATTTCTGCCTGCCTTCCGATGTGATGTTGCGTGCAGTGCTTGTCTGGGGCTGTAGCGGGCTGGGGCCTCCTGAATGGTGCACCTGCCCCGCTGTGGAGATGTCAGGTCTCAGGCACTGGGACACTGACTCCCATATGGGGGGCCGGTGGTCAGGCTGCTTCAGGGAGTCGCCAACCCACTGCAACCCAGATGGCACACCTACAGTATCGTTGTTGCAGCGGTCGCCTCCAGGTGGGGCTGGCAGGATGGGATCAGCTATTTGGCTGCTATCTTGGGCCACAGCGTTGGACCCTGTTGTGTCACAGTTCTGATGCACCATGCCTCCCGGAGGGAGAGAATCTGGATGTAGTGTTTGCACACCCCCAGGCAGCGGCTCGGGAGGAGGCTATTGTAAAGGGTCCCACACCAGCCGTCACCGGATGGGCATGCCTCCAGCCCCTCATTTCTGCAGTTGTTACCTCCAAGCAGTCCAAGGAGTGCTGATCAGCTATGTGGCTGACATCTTGGGCCGAGGCGCCAGCCCCCATGGCATCGCTGTGTCGACGTTGCATGCTACCCAAGGGAGCCAGAGGCTGAGCAAAGTATTCCCTGGTGCCACCTCCGCTGCCGCTGACAGAATCCAGCAGCAGTGTAGCAACTCGTGCACCATGACCACTGTTAGGCAGGAGTGGGCTGCAGAGGCCAACTCAGTCTTTCCTGCATGGGCACAATCTTGGACACACCCACGAGAATTTGATTTATACAAAATAACATGAATATATATTCAAGCTGACTTGATTACATTATCATGTTGTATTAAATAATAACATGCCTCAAAAAAGGAACAATGCCTAAAAAGAAATTACATGTTAATTATAACATCCCCAGAAAGATGATGGATGTGTGTGCGTGGACAAAATAAATGTCTGGGTACATCACCTACTTAAAAAATATGAAAGAAAAAGCTGCAAATTGTCCCATTTTAAATCATTTTCATTTTAAAGACACGGGGCCAGATTCACAAAAGGCCTCTGCACTCATGGAGAAGGTCCTGCAGTCGTTGGGGAGTATCTGCACTGGGGGTGGAATCTCATCAATGGGAACTCTCATTGCAGGGATTCCGCCCCCAGTGCAGAGACTCCCCGACATCTGCGAGAACTCCCCCACGAATGTGGAGGCCCTTTGTGAATCAGGCCCATGATGGTTTCTTCATCATGGAACAAGTGTTCCGAAATTTTGGTGCAGTCTCGTCTGTTTTCTCCAGCTGTCGATAATGCTGTGGTTTCCATAAGTCTCTAAAAAAATGAGGCAGTCAAGAACATAGGTGAAAATGGTGTAATTGACAATGATGATAAAGGTGAAGCTGTAATCGCTTGCAGAACAGCACTAATTGGGTCTGACAGCACAGCCCTAATGAGTGTCCATGGGCCCATTTTGAATGGCAACACCAATTATATCAGAGAAGCAAGACACTTTAGTCTGTCCAATTCTCACCAGAGTTTGCATCGACCGTGATGGTGCAGGTACTGTCAGCACTGGTGTATCATCATATGTGGCTTGTCTAACAATTACTAATTAGATTGCAGTGAACTATGCTTGATATTTTATCTTTGGTTTAATCACCTCACTCATGCTAAATGCAACTTATGGTGGTTGCTCTATTGGCGCAACCAAGTAAATTGTTGCAAAGTAGTTAATTTACCATAAGACAGGTCTTACTTGAGGAGTTTGAAATTTGGTAAATGTCAAGGCCCAATTTTCACTTATCTTATTCATTAATTTTCCTATGAAGTAGAAAACCATTGTTTCACAACATTGTTATTCAGTGGAGTAGATGTTCACTTCATTCATGGTAGCATTTATGCTGGCTTTGTTTTATCACTAAGTAGAAAATGACACTTCCACAACCAGTTATCAGAAGTGTAGTTGAAACTCCACCAATCAGATTAAAAACAACAAACTGAAGAAGGAAGGAATTAATTCAAAAATAGTCCTGAAGCCTGTCAATAGGCCAGATCCAAATGTCTTGTAAACTTTGACTAAGCTCGTTCATTTGATGCATGAAAAATGGTGTGCAATAAATCAGCATAATCAGTTGGACCTTTTGTCTGGGGAAGCTGTTGCATTTTAGTTGCAGACCGGGCTGTTTGTATGGCAAATGTTTCTGCCACAGAAGTTAATGGCCCCTCCTTCTATGTTTACGGTGGCAGCAAGTGCATTTAACTTATCAAAGCGTATTTTTATTATGTGTATTTTTGGCCAGGGAGCACTTTGAAACAACTTCTTTGAAGTTGAATAAAATATAATACCACAACATTTTACTCTTTTTTGGACAGCAAACATAAAAATGTAACTGTGAATCAACCCACATCAAATTTCATTTGTTCTAATTAGATAAGAACCATTATCTATGAGGGACTGATAAAAAGGAATAAACGGAACAGCTGATGCATGTAATTTACAAGCAAGGCCAGGCTTCAAATGGTGACAAGACCCTTGCAGAGTGATAGAATTACAGAGGAGTGAGAGTCCTAGTGGGTTATAAATATGGGATTGTCTTTTGTTCAACTTTGGAATTCAAAAGGGAATTTTCAGGTCTAGTATAGGAAGGCATCATGTATTTCTTCATACCAGCCTAAAGATTAAAGACAGTATATGGCAAGATTACTCCAAGTAAGAGCCACATAAGATGTAGGACTTCTGCCACAGAAAATGGGATGCCGTTTATCTCTCCTATATTTAAAAGAGTATATAATGCTTCTTTTTCCTGAATGTTATCTGCCTTGAGGTCAAATTATAAGGACTAAACATGGCACATTTGTTTATGTGTTGTCAGGGCACTTAATACATTTTCAAAGTTAGTAAAGCCTAATTCAGTTGTGTTACTGCTCCCATCTGAGCCTGCCCTTGTTACAGTAGATTCAAATCTTCTTTTGAGAGATTGAGAGCAGAAGAAATAATTATTGAAATAGTGTATATTCATTTTGACAGTTTTTGGAATTGTCAATAACCTAATTGTAGTCTGTATTATTTGTCTGTCAGTTTCTCTAATTCTTTTTGAAGCTTCTTTTCCAGAATATGCTTGTTCCTCTTTACTGTATGGAGAAGAGTAAATATTGCAGCTTCTTTGTACATATCGGTATTTTTATAGAGGGGTTTACTCCAGCCACTAAACCATTACAAAGAGTCAGGTGTATATATGTATGTATAGGTTAATTTAATTTTTATTACAAACAAAAATATACTCACTTTACTCTTGGATTTTAATTCACTAAAATGCCAGGGGTAGCGAAGTGACATCACACTCCCTATGACCTTTACATTCACTCACACAATTACACATATCCACACGTTCACATACACACACAATGGCTCTCACATAAACACACTCTCACCCACCTCAGCTGCCAGGGAGAGTCATATTCCAGATAATTGTCCTCCTTTTTTGATCACACTAATAGTGAATAATGTAGCATTGTTCACTACTGGTGTAATACAAGAAAAATGATAGAAAACAAATAAAGTGGAGCCCCAACCAAAATCCATAAGGATGAGTCGCTCCTGTGTTCCTGGCACTGATTTTGCCACCTCTGAGGCCAGGGGTTACATAGATAGTATCAGGGGTCGCAAGAGGCAAGCCAGGGGTCACAGCTGTGACCCCTGGGAACCCCTAAATGATGTCCATGCCTTTGCCTTTTGTCCCATCCCCCCACTATCAGACTGATCCCAAACCTTTCTGACTGCTATAAAGTCCCAAATGTCCTTATCAAACTTCCCCCTCCTTTTTTAGCCAATTCACCTAATTAACAGCCACACACGACCACTACTTACAAAAACAACTTACTACTCCCCCTTTTCTAATACATTCCCATCATTTAATTAAAACTCAAAACTCTATTAAACAATCAAGAGCACAAACTTAAATCAACTAATCCACAAGAAAAAAAGAAAGCTCGTATTATTAATTCACTAACTATTAGATTCTAATTTTCGGGTCCAGAGTCAGAGTACTATTGTCCGTAAAGTGATTTAACTCCTTGTCAGGGGTAGTAAGCGGTATATAAATACAATTTACAATTACAATACATAAAGGAAGATAAAATTAAGTACTTTTTAGAGGGTATGTTCACAGGAGGAAATTTCTCAAATCCATGTCTTCACAACGCGTTGACAGAAGTTGTTTCACAGCAGTGGTCCTCTAAGCTAACCATTGCTGACATAGTTTGTCAACACTACATGTGGTTGCTGTCACATGTGAAAATATGCTATATCAGGGGTCTGGTCTGTTTGCTAATGTACCAACAACTTTGGAAAGAAACCTGTTTATACACACGTCAGTATCTATTGATCATATTGCTAGACCATCTGAACTGAATACAGTTGAATTATATGTTCCATTCTGCACAATCTCAGTCAGTTCATTATCAGTAATGTGTTCTTTCCATTCTAAGGCTGAAAAGTTTCAAAACATATTTTGCAATTGATGGTGACTTTAAATCTCCAAAAGATGCACAGCTCCTGCATGTTCTTTGCATTGCTGTTTTTTTCAGAAATATTACTTTTCTGGGAATCATACACACACTAAATTTAGCATTTATGCCAATAACTTGCCAAAACTTGGTCCGCCACACACTTTTTTGATTTATATTTTCTTTCCAGTATGCATAACTCTGGGATGTAAGTGCATCAATCAACTATGTAGAATAATTAAACCTGTGATTAGTAATTAGGATCTTTTTCAGTTTTTCTGGTTTTTGGGAATAGTGAAAGGCAGATGGGTCAGACTTGTCATACCTATTAACGTAAAGAAATCATTACTGGATGCATCTGAGCAGGGCCTGGAACTGCTCCCACTGCATATAATTATATATTTCTTGGGGGCTGTTTGATTTGTGAATTTGGGGGCATATTAGCAAGGGCGGTATCGCCGCTTTAGCAGCACTTTTTGCCGCTAAAGCAGCGATATTTCTATCGCCCTATTAGCAAGCTGTCGCTAACACAGCTTTATGGCGAAAGCGACCGTTTTGGTGCCGCTTTGCATGCCAGCGATATATATCGCTAATGACATGCAAAGTAGGCGTTCCCAACTAAAAGCGACTGAAAACAGTCGCAAACACAACTTCCCCCTATTAGCAATGCCCGCGAAGCGATAAAAAAATTTGCGCTAACTGCGATTATCGCTGGAATCTAACACCTGCTAAAAACCTGACTTAACCATTCTAGTCAATGGGAGGTGGATTGTAAGGTTAAGTCCTCAACTGCCTATTAGCAAGCTTTTCATTAGCGCGCTGAATTTATCGCTGGATTTCTCGCGCTATTGCTGGGTTTCGCCGCTATCGCTGGATTTTTTATCGCCTTGGAGATAAGCGTTGATAATAACGCGTTATCTCCGCGATGAAATCCAGCGATAGCCGGTGATAAAAAAAACAGCGCTAAGCGCGCTTTGCGATAATTATCGCAATTCCTTGGTAATATCCCCCTTAGTTATGTTCATATTGATCAAAACAAAAGAGCTCCTTATGATTTGATTTACACATTCACATAAAGATCTTAATTGTCTAAAAAGGCATTGGAAGCTAAATCGTGACATTTATGTCCCATGAATTTGCAAAATTGCCAGGAATTATAATGTTGTCCAAGAATACTTTCAAAACATAATGAAATAATTTCTGTCGGACACAGGATTTGAGAAGGAACCTTTTCCCAGCTGACACCATCCAGCCCAGAATACACAATGATGTTCACAGTTTGATAATCCTGTTGTGCTCCGTGAAAAAAGAATGCAGCTGCAATTATTGAACCACATAAAATGTCATTGTTGTATCAGGAATAGTGGGCCTCATTACGATGGCGGTTGGACATGCGTCCGACCGCCATCGTTTCGGGCACGGGACCGTCTAACAAGGAGTCGGCAGTCCCGACAGCCTAATTACGATGCGACCGCCGTGGAGGCAGTCGTAAAGTGCTGTTTACCATTCAGGCTTGGGATGTGGACCAAGGAAAAGGGCCGCTGCACAAGCTGCAATGGTAAAGAACATTTTTTAAACATCCTTGCACTGTGTTGCAGGCACCATGTGGTACCTGTACACGGTGCATGGATGTTTTCTGGGGGCAGCATAGGTGACCCCAGGGACAGGGGCCCTGCTAGGTCAGACCACCCTGGAAAGGCTGTTGGAAAGAGACATCGTAATCCCTACGGCGGTGCCTGCACAGGCACCACCTTTATTGTAGGGATTACGATCCGGCCGATGCCCCGACGAGCTCCCTGAGCCTGTCAAAAGTGCTGGTCGGTCTCTCCGACTGCTGCTGTCTGACCGATCGCATCATAACGCTATGCTGGATATCGGTGGCGGTTCCACCGACAAAATAATCAGGCCGATAGTTCTCAAATACTAAAAGTGAAATTGTAACTAACATTATCATCCACAATACAATGGATAGGACCCCAGTGGTAATCTTAATGTATGACTATGGTGGAAAATGGTATCTATCACAGAACTAACAGCAAGGCAGTTCCCTGTATCTGTATCATGGATTGACTGGACGAGGGATGAATATTTCTCTTCTTTCAAAGTCTGGTTCACAGTCATTCTTGTATAGCACAAATTTTTCAGTGGGATAATTTTAATTGATCCGGATACTGATGATGGTTCCGTTGGTGGGTTATAATAAACCATTGGGGCAAAGGCTGAAATTGTCTATATAGCAGCATTAGGTTTGATCATTGAAACTGACACTGAGGGCCCGATTACGTCTTTTGACGCAGCAGGAGGGGGGTATGCCACCACCATGCTTCCGCAGCGCCAAAGCCGTGGTTGGGCCGGCCGCCAGATTTGGAGTCTCCTCCTGACTGGTGGGCTGGTTTTTGACATTCCCACGGCAGTGGCTCAGAAAATGGGCACTGCAAGGGAAACGCCAAAAACAGCTCCTGCACAGCATGGACTGTGCAGAAACTGGGGTGCATGCACACGGGGGGCACATGGAGTTGCTCCATGCCCCATGCCCCATGGCCCAGAGGCAACACTCTTAATCAAGCCCATAGTGTTTCTTAATGTGATCTATCATTATTTTCCAATTCTTTTTTGCACCAGGAAGTGGCAGCAACATTACTTTCCGAGTGTCATCTAACCCAAGAATTGGAACAGGGGATCGGTACAAGGGGCCAAACACTTGGTTATCAGGGACTTTTTCCTGAACTAGCTCTCCCACTTTGGGGTGTCATCCATGAGCAGCAGCTTTAGCAATTTTATCTTTGCTGGTGGCAGAGTCAGAATTCTTCATGTTGGACAATTTAGTCCAAAATTCATGCACAGTCTGCAACAGATTGAAGTGGGAGAGATCATCAGTTGTTTTCAACTCTACCACCTTTCCAGGGACATCTAGGTCAGGTACATACATTCGTACTATGAAGAGTAATCCATATGGTGTTTGACCACCTAATACTACTCTAGGCAAGTTGTTTAGTGCTGTCTGAACCCTTAAATGGTATGTAGTCATGCCAATCCTGTATCCAATACTTCAGTGGTCAAGGCTTGTTTGAGCATACCGTTAGCTCATTCTACTGGAATAGTTGTGAATATAGCAGTCGTAATACCAGAGTAGATGTAGCATCTATCAATGCCTTAGCAGCGGACCACTGTCTGTATAAAAGGTATAACCTGCTCCCATTGCTACCAGGCCCTGCAAGTCTTTTGTGACCACTTGAGCAGTGGAAGTCTTTTGTGGCCAAATCCAAAGGAATCTATATAATGAATTGACTGCAACCAAAATATATTTATATTGATTAACAATTGGGAGTTGCCTGATATGATTGAAGAAAATTTCCCCAAATGGTTTACCGGAGAAAGTATGGGAAGTCTACGCTGGTTGTACAAAAGCTGAATGTTTTATTTGTTGACAGATATTGTATTACTGCACATATTTTTTCTAAACTTTGGGAAATATGGCCACCTGTATCTCTGCGGTAGCATTGATACCGTAGCACTGATAACAGCATGTGCCAAAGTTTTCCCCTCATAAACTGTCATCATTAGATCTTATCTAGCCCCATTAGTAGGAATGCATCTATCTCCTTCTCCAATATGAAAACCATGGAAACATTATCTTTGATGATGGTGTAGAAGATTTAGAGCAAAAATCATCAGAAAGATTTTCCTCTTTCAATGTTGCTATCACCACTAAAATATCTATATCGACCTTAGTTTGACACTGCATTACAGCAGCCACCTTGTAGGTTTCTACTGCTGTCTTTACAGCTAAATGTGCTGCACAGTTCCTTTTAGTGTGAATTTGTTCACTTTTATTGGACACGGGGTGTTGTACATTGACCAAAGGAAGATTGTCCTGAGGAGCAGCTACCTTTTCCAAAAGTTGATTACTTATTATTGATTTCCACTTTGAATCTCTGAATCCATTAAGTACCTAATGTAATAAATATACAAAATATTGTACACAAAATACTGACTGTGACACAATAAGTGTAGGTACTGATGGATCAGCCTTTTGCAGGTCAAGTAGTAGGGCATGCATTTCTGCAAGCTGTGCAATAGAATCACCAAAAACGTTAGTGTACACGTGTAACGCCTTGATTTCATCATCTTCAAAAATTCCCTGCACTGCACCATGAGCCACAGCGTATTTTTGTTTACTGCCAACCACCCGCTGAGCAGAGGCATCTATGTAGACCACACTCTTATACCCATGTATGGGTAGAACCTCTGGAATTTGTGGAATAATTTATGTGTATTGCAAAAATCTATTGAGTGAAAAGCATAGGGTCATATTCAAATTTTACATCAGTAGCATTCAAAGAAGATGCTCACCACACCCACCAAAAGGCATACTGTGTGAACATTAGGAAAGCTAACTTTTGCTATTGTTTGTAGTATATAGTGAACTATAATAATTACTTTTCCCAGTGCTAAAGGAAGCTCCTTCAATATCGCTGTCTGTATTGCATTGAGAATTTTCTCAGTAGGAGTAAATTGGTCTTCAGCAGAGGAATATTTGATCTGTAGGCTATTGGAGAAGTCTGTCCCTGTACATGTACATGTAGCCTGAACTGCTACGAGCAACTGTAATTAATAGGTTTGTCTTGTTGTCCTGTGTTGGTAAATATTTAGTCTCTGTTGTGTCACTTGCAGCCCACGTAAGATAGCTGTGTGTTTCTATCTAATTATTTTCAGAAAACATTGAATTAATTAATTTACATAGAGGCTTAAATGGCTCAGCATAATGTATCAAGTAAACTCTGCCGAAGTTAAGAAGCCCAGGGAGGGCTTGTAACTTCCGCATTGTGTTCAGATGTTGCAAAATAGTACATTTCTGGAATTCCACTGAGGGCACTCAATGGATAAGTGATACTCAAGGAAAATCATCATGATATGCAATTTTAGATTTCTTTAAATTGATTTGTTTTTCCATGACAAGATAAAGGTGTTTCTACCCTGTCCACCCTAACCAGGGGTTCAGTCAAGTCATCATGTGTAATATAGATGTCATCAAAATATGATAGGGTATTCTTGTAAAATCTCAATAATCCATGCTGCAAAATGTCCAGGGCTATTCTGATAACCTGGGCAATCTTCTATAAGCATATCCAAAGCCACTGATTAAAAAAGCGGATTCAGGTGCTATATTTTGATTTAAGAATCTGTTAGATCTTTTCCTATCCAGGTTAGTCATTAATCCATTATGGTGAGCAAATTGTACAGCATGAGTGCGTGTATCTACATATACTCAGTCTCTCCACTTCCTTCTGTCTTTTTTACTAAACCCACAGTCCTGCAAAGAAAGGGAAGTATGGCTGTTAGAATACTGATTTCTACCTAGCTTTCTGATTTTATCATGGTCCTTCAAGTTATATCCACCCATACTGGATTCCTGCATTACAGAAGATCATGTTCTGGTTTTATGTTTAACCTTCTTCTTTTTCTCAGTCTCTAGTGCATCTTTCTCCTTACCAGAGCCATCATTCTCATTCTTTGCTTTCAGTTGAAGTTTTATATCCTGAAGACCAGTATTATAGGCATCACAGCTCCTAGAGGTGTAAGCTTCTGAAATAATCTTCGGAATGTCCTGTTTATGATCTTGTAGGGTAACCACTGCCAACTGACACACTGCCAGAAGTGCAGCTTTTCCTTGAATGTTACTCAAAACTGTTGAAGAAACTGTCTCATAATTACTGATCAATTTAATTCCTAAATCTAGACCATGCTCTTATTATACTTGTTTTAAGACTGCCTGGTAACACCACTACTGAGTGTGTGTCATGCATAGTAGTATAAATAATCACAAATATTGTTCCCCGAGAGTTACAGACTTCAAAAGGTGGTACCCTACCTATTTAACATCCTGTGTCTTTCCTGAGTGTTTTATGAGGATAAACTGCTTCTAGCTGGTTAGTTTTGAGAACAATCCAGAACAGAATCTCATCTCTTTTTTAGGAGCTGTGTCCATAATTGCATTAATAGTTTCTAGACTTATGGCCTGCACAGTGGTATGAGCTCATTGTTCAGGGATGGGAACAAATGCTCCAATAGCAGTTGACTGTCAAACATACTGTTGTAGTCACCTATAAATGGTCACTATCCGGTTTTGTACGTGATTTTCTTTTGCAACTGACAGGTTTGTTACATCAGTATATAGTGCATACAGGGCTCATATAGACAATGTAGCCCACTCATTACTTAAGGGGCCCATTTTATTATTTTGAACAATATGAGGTAATTGGCCACAAACCATGCTCAATGTTCTTGATCACCTAACAGGTTATCAGAACTAAGTTGCAATGGGATTCATAAATAGCCAGGACAGCAGTAGGCCTGTATGCATGAACGTTTTTCATATCTACAGCATAAAACTTCATCCTTGAGTAAAATATTTCAAAAGGGTATGTAGCAAGTGCATTTACAATGAAAGTTACCCTACACCCAGTGTTAGGGAAACCCCTAGAAAAGAGATGTTTTGTAACTGGTGCCAGAAATGTACCCCTATCCGAATAGGTTCCACTATTATAAAACAGATTCAAAACATGAGATTCAACAATTTAAATGAAAATGGGGAATAAACTTTTCAAAGTAAAGCGTCTGACAAGCCGACAGCAGAGATTGAGCACCTATGTGTACTGAAGGAGGAAAATAATCTTACAATGGACATCTCCCCTATTAGTAATAATTTAGCATACTGACTCTGTCATCCACAATTACTCAAAGTTCTATAAGAACATGCCCCACACAGGGGACCAAATGATATGCTTTCACACAGTCCAGAAATAGACTTTCCAGATTCACTGGCACTAAGGACTTTGTCAATGTGTCACCCTGAGATTGAAAGCTAGTTTGACTGCAGCTACCTTTCAAACCAATGAGCAGTATCTAAATGAGATGCTAGTGAAACTCAAACCATCTTTTATTATGGAAAGGCACACGTAAGAACACTGGCAATCTAATGATATATTTTATAGATTTATGAACTTGCCACACAGTGCAGCACAGCAAAGCAGCTTGCTGCAGTGCACTGCATGACAGGGAAAGGGCAGGAATGCGCCGTATTTAAGGCAATTCAGTGCATTTCTGCCTTTTACCCTGAGCTGGTGCCCTTTTGGCAGCCTAGCTCCAATGCAGGCACCCTTGCAACATGGTGCAAGGGTGCCTGCATTGCATGCATGATTGTTTTTGTGCAGGAAGGGACAGCCTCCTGCACAAAAACAATCCTGAGAGGCATATTCATCTTTCTATGTGTGCTGCATTCAGCACACATAGAAAGAGGAAGTAACATGAAGAATTGAAATGATATTTCTCCTCGTTACACCTCTACTGGTAAGGCTTATCATTTTGGCGCATTCCCAGATTTACCAGATCTGGTAAATCTGGGAATGCGTCAAACACCATAGGAGTTGGGAAGGAGCACCTATGCAACACCCTTTGACTGCCTTCCTTGCGCAAAGTAAGGCAACACAACAATTTGCTCTGTGTTTCTTTATTCCAAATGTATGGAGCCATTGAACCCTTGGTTCAATGATGTACTTAGGAATCAGATTAAGCTCTGCAAAAGACTCCAGATCAGGAAGGTGGCAGACTCGGACTTTAGGCACAGAGATGTCTTTAAAATAGTAAAACAATTCACTCATCCAGATGCACTTAAAATACCCATCAAACCTTCTCCAAAGCTTTGCTCTCAGCTATCAGCATTCTTCAACAACAAAATTCGTGGCATTTTGGAGGCACTCTCAAGAACAAATAGCCCCATAGACTCGTTGGGGTGAAAGAGCTGATGCTCACCAACTCTAAAGCCTTGGCTTGTTCCCTACCTGAGTTCAGTCCCTTTTGTCTGTCTGATTCAGAACAAGTGCTGAAAGCCTCTAAATACGGATCACCTGCTCCGTGCCCACCACATATTCTGGTGGGCAACTGTGAATCTATTTACCCCACCCTCAACCTTCTTTTAAATAGTTCGTTTAGCTCGGCTACATTTCCGAGCTGTCGGCAGCAGGCAAAACATGTTCCCCTGTTAAAGAAATCATCAGCAGATAGGTTGGTATTGGTTAATTTCCATCCTATCTCACTGTTACTGGTCTTTGCCAAGGTTCTGGAGAAGTGGGTTAACAGGCAACTCTTCGAATACCTGTAACAACATCAGTTACTACACCCCACCCAATCTGGTTTCAGACCAAGATTCAGCACAGAGTCCACTCTGTTTGACGTTTCGGATACCATTAAGTTGGCTGTGGTCCAGGGGAAGAAAGTGGCACTGCTTCTCCTGGATCTATCAGCTGCTTTTGATACTGTGTCCCACTCCACCCTACTGCATCAATTAGGAAACATTGGTGTCAGTGCATTGCCTTCTCTCCTTCCTTTCGGACTGCAGTTAGGCAGTCTGAATGGTGCACTACTCATCAGAACCTAAGCCCTTAGTGTTCGACGTTCCCCAAGGGTTGGCTTTGAGCCCTACTCTGTTTAACGTTTACATGACACCACTTGTGGTGGTAATCGAAACCTTTGACCTGCAAGTGTTGTCATACGCTGATGACAGTCAGATTGTCCTCACATGAGAAAAAAATGCTCCCAATTCCCTAATCCACTTCAAGACATGCCTGTCTGCTGTGTTTCAGTGGATGCACAGGAGCAATTTGCAATGCAACACCAGTAAAACCAAAATATTAATGTTGGATTCACCTCCCGATATGGGACGGGTATTGTTGGCCGAGCCACATTCCTCCTCCACCTGCCCCTACTGCTGCTGCAAGAAATCTGAGGGCAAAATTTGATAATAAAATCAATTGGAACACACAGGACAGTGCTATTGTAGGCATGTGCTATAATCTTCTAAAATCCTTGAAGAAATTCCTTCATCTTCTACCTGGGCATTATCAGAAAAGGATAGTTCTTACTCTCATCTTGTCTCGATTTGATTATGTGAATGCCCTTTACTACCAGCATACCAAATTAAAAGACTGCAGGTCATCCAGAACGCGATAGCTCGGCTTCTTTTAAAATTGCCTAAAAGAAGACATATGTGGCAGCATCTTAAGGAGCTACATTGGCTTTCCATCAAAGATAGAGTGAAGTTCAAGGGACTTGTCCTGACTCACAGAGCCTTTTACCACTCTGGGCCTCAGTACCTCATGGAAAGGATTTAGCTGCTTCATCCGGATTGCCCTCTGCGCTCTATAGATGCGCTGCTAGTAGTGGTCCCTACGACAAAGAAGAAAAAGTGGGATGGTTCATCCTTTTCGTTCCTCGCAGAGACCACCTGTAACTCTCTCCCTCTCCAGCTTTGCTCAATAGACTCCCCTTAAAAAGGCATTTAAAGGCTTGGCTGTTTGAAAATGCATTTAGATAGCCTGTTGTGCATGATCTATCTACAGGCCTAGCTAGCGCCAGGACACTCACTGAGTAGCTGTGCGCTCTATAACCCATATACATACATACATATATACATACATATATCTATAATATATATAAAATATATTTTGCAATTTTTTTAATTTAATCATTTAATATCTCTATCTATTTATAAAGCAATTACGTCATTAAACTTAAATTAATTTTAAATATATGCGATTAAATGTCAAATTTAACATCACTTTATGCACTACACGCACTTTAGGGTCCACGGAAAATACAACACATATCCTATTCTTCTGCCCGGCATATGGCATATGGCGGGGCAAGGAGGAAATGGATTCGACCATTGTGCAACTCATTGGGATTTAGGAAGCACCAAGAGGCACAGAGGGTACTAACAACTAGCACCGCACCGCACCGCATGTAATATGTGCCCTATCCCGATATTTGTTTGTAGTGGGACTAATAAGAAGCTAAATGGCCTCAAAGCTGTGATGTCGTAATGACCAATGTACCCATAATTGGGAAGTTTCTAGCTAATTTTAAAAAGAGAAGTTATCGGGGTGGATGTAATGGAATGTTTATTGACCGGTTTAAATTGTTTTACCCAAAGATTGAGGATTGTTTTACTGAGAATATTTATATATACTGCTTGATGCATTTTAGATTGTATTGTGAATGTTTGTACTATTATGAAACTTTTATGGCCTTTGTCCGAAATAAAGTAAAACAGCAACATCATTTATTTAAAATGATACAATTTATGTTTAATTTGTACCTCTGAACTGTAAAAAAACATTAGTACCCCTATACATTACTGATCCTTCAAGGATAAAAACTTCTTTGTACCCCTATACACAACCCATTCTTGAACCCTAAAATCTCCTTACTATGCGCAACCCACCCCTGAAACCTAGAAACCGCCTAATATTACTCATCAATGAACCCTAAAAACCCTTACCGCCCATACATTACCCAATCCTAAAAATCACTTACTACACCTTAACACTATCCATCCCTAAACCCTAAAAATCTTTTAACACCGTTATATACTACCCACCCCTGGACCCTAAAAACACTTCACTACCCCATACACAACCCATCTCTGCAACCCTAACTTTCCATTTTTGCTAATAAATGTATGAAATTAAAAAAATGACAACATATACCTACATATATATATTTTTGGAAGTAATTAGCTATTAGTAATTAATTGGCACTAGATTAATTACAAATAAGTTATCCTGAATTAAATAATTATTAATATGTAATAATGTGCTTGTAATAAGGAGACAGAGGGGCCGAATCCGATTTGGGCCGGAAAACATACCGACCGACTCGGTACGGGAATTTAGTCCGACCGACTCGGACCGGCGCCGCACGACCCGGGTAGTACGATGAAATGCATGTGAAATCCGACAGACTCAGACGGAATACAAAACGACCGACCGAGCCAGACGGAAACAACCATCCGGCCGGGAAATCACGCGAAACGAACCGACCGACACGCACTCGGATTGAACCCGAACGAAACGTACCCGCGAACTCCGACCCGCGTAGTACGATGCTGTGCGTGCAAAACACGACCGACTCGCCCGGAGCACAAGCCGTACGACCGACACGCATACAAAACCCAGCCGAAGCAACCCAATACTACGCGACCGACTCGTACGCCGCATATGAAACCTAGCTGACACACAGCGGGAACGAGTCGGACAAGATCGCACCAGACAACTGCAGCGTCCTACTCGGACACAAGAACGACTCCTACATGCACCAAAAACACCAAGGAAATTTTTTTAAAAAAGGGCCAAACAAGCAACCACTAAGCCAATAAATACAGGGAGGAAAAAAAATGGAACAAGGACACACCTCCAACTCCACCTACATAAAGGCCACAAATCCCTACCATGATCCCTTGCAAATTCCACTGACCTGCCAGACAGAACACCATCACACAGCAACCACAGACACACTCACAGCTCATACATCACACAAGCCACACACCATTACCACACCTACAAATAGCACCCTCACACACACCCAGCTAAACCTACACTCACACACCCCCACTTGCACACACACACACATCAATCACCACCACCACCCATCACCATGCCCCCAAAGAAGAACCATAAGTTCCTAGATTGTGAATTGGAAGTCCTGGTAGACGAGATCCTCAGGGTAGAGCCACAGTTGTTTGGTACATTGGTACAACAGACCCCCATGTCGCAGAAAACCAAGATGTGGGCGAGGATTGTCGACAGGGTCAATGCACAATCACCATGTTTGCGCACAAAGGAAGACATCCAGAACAGGTGGTATGATGTGCGCAGGAGGGTCAGGGACCTACTCAAAAAGGACTACCTCCTCAGCCAGCACACCAGCAGTGGCCCTCTTGCAAAACCAGTATACCTCAGGCCCTGGGAGGAGAAGGTGCGGGCCATCCTACCACCAGTGAGCGTATACGGACTAACAGACATCCCAGAGCCTGGTGAGTACACAACTAATATACACAATATGATGTGACAACACACACACATCACCGTCAAGGGGATAGGCAAACCATGCACACTTAGCAAATACACAGCAACCAAAAGATATCCATCCCAAGATGTGAATGCTAGTCAGACAAACACAATACCTGCCATCCCATAGTGATATGTAACTGTGTCATGACATCTACAAACCTAACAACAAATACAGCAAGGCAGTGGCAGTGGCACAAATAGAACCAACAAATACTCCCAGATATCTACCCACCACTAGAACACCACCTCACAGGGAAGCTCACTGAAAGGAAGGAATTCTGTGTATGCTGGTCAAGTCAGTGTAGCCAATAGCATGATGGGAGTGGTAGTCACAGATATTGGTCACACCCACAATTGGCCCATCAACACCACTCTGAACCATGCTCACATCACAGGGAGTGGAAAACAACTGACAAGATGGCTCACACTGGCTACTGCTGTGGGGAGCACAAGGCCCTGCTGGGAACTGGGCACCAACAAACAACAGGACCACACTGTCAGCCATCTTGCCATTGCTGTCACACTCACACACACTGAAGTCCACTCAAAAGGAAGGAAGGATGGGCATGCTGGGAAGGGGGGTGTAGGCAATAACATGATGGGAGTGGTAGTCACAGATCAACATCTCACACCCACATGGCCCAGCAAGTTAGCACTGAAGCATGCACACCTCACAGGGAGTCAAAAGCCACTTCAAAGATGTCTGACACTGGCCACAGCTGTGGGGAGCACAAGGCCCTGCTGGGAACTGGGCACCAACAAACAACAGGACCACACTGTCAGCCATCTTGCCATTGCTGTCACACTCACACACAGTGAAGTCCACTCAAAAGGAAGGAAGGATGGGCATGCTGAGAAGGGGGGTGTAGGCATTAGCATGATGGGAGTGGTAGTCACAGATCAACACCTCACACCCACATGGCCCAGCAAGTTAGCACTGAAGCATGCACACCTCACAGGGAGTCAAAAGTCACTTCAAAGATGTCTGACACTGGCCACAGCTATGGGGAGCACAAGGCCCTGCTGGGAACTGGGCACCAACAAACAACAGGACCACACTGTCAGCCATCTTGCCATTGCTGTCACACTCACACACACTGAAGTCCACTCAAAAGGAAGGAAGGATGGGCATGCTGGGAAGGGGGGTGTAGGCAATAGCAGGATGGGAGTTGTAGGCACAGATATTGGTCACACCGACAATTGGCCCATCAACACCACTCTGAATCATGCTCACATCACAGGGAGTGGAAAACAACTGACAAGATGGCTGACACTGGGTACTACTGGGGGGAGCACAAGGCCCTGCTGGGAACTGTGCAACAACCAATAGCAGGACACCACTGACTGACATCCTGAAAGACAACTTGCACTCCCTGCAATGGAAGCACGTTCCATGGTGGGATATCTGGCTGGGTGGGAAGGAGGACTCACAGCACTGACCATAGTTACAAGCACCTCCCCTCACACACCCCCTCAACACTAACTCCACATAACCCACCTGGGAGAATGCAATGCCTCACATCCTAACTGAAGATCCCACAAAGAACCACCAACCTGGGTCATGCTGTGTGAAGCACAGGGACACTCTTGGGACTTGTAGCCAAACAACTGCCAGGACAACACTCCCAGCCATCCTGTCAGCACAGGCACCCCACCCCACAGGGAAGCAGAGTCAAAAGGAAGGAAGGATGGGCATGCTGGGAAGGGGGGTGGAGGCAATAGCATGATGGGAGTTGTAGGCACAGATATTGCTCACCCTCACAATTGGCCCATCAACACCACTCTCAAACATGCTCACATCACAGGGAGTGGAAAAGGACTCACAAGATGGCTGACACTGGGTACTGCTGGGGGAGCACAAGGCCCTGCTGGGAACTGTGCAACAACCAACAGCAGGACACCACTGACTGACATCCTGAAAGACAACTTGCACTCCCTGCAATGGAAGCACGTTCCATGGTGGGATATCTGGCTGGGTGGGAAGGAGGACTCACAGCACTGACCATAGTTACAAGGACCTCCCCTCACACACCCCCTCAACACTAACTCCACATAACCCACCTGGGAGAATGCAATGCCTCACATCCTAACTGAAGATCCCACAAAGAACCACCACCCTGGGTTATGCTGTGTGAAGCACAGGGACACTCTTGGGACTTGTAGCCAAACAACTGCCAGGACAGCACTCCCAGCCATCCTGTCAGCACAGGCATCCCACCCCACAGGGAAGCAGAGTCAAAAGGAAGGAAGGATGGGCATGCTGGGAAGGGGGGTGGAGGCAATAGCATGATGGGAGTTGTAGGCACAGATATTGCTCACCCTCACAATTGGCCCATCAACACCACTCTCAACCATGCTCACATCACAGGGAGTGGAAAAGGACTCACAAGATGGCTGACACTGGGTACTGCTGGGGGGAGCACAAGGCCCTGCTGGGAACTGTGCAACAACCAACAGCAGGACACCACTGACTGACATCCTGAAAGACAACTTGCACTCCCTGCAATGGAAGCACGCTTCATGGTGGGATAACTGGGCTGGGGGAGAAGGAGGCCTGGATGGCAACCAAATACCACCAATGCTGGTCATGCACACACCTCAACATACACATTGACATGCCACAGGTTGGCAGGACAATGTGCTACACCAATATCACTGTCTGACTGTCACAATTTAGGAGAATGCAATGTCCTGGCCCACATCCAGAGGTACAGTCACAACTGTCAGGTGTTTGAACAATTGATGCCAGTAGAAACATAACATACAATCTGTGTCTCTCCCCAAAACAGGTGATGATGGGGACACAGCAGCAGACGAGGAGGAGTCCCTGTCCCAGGCTCCGGGGAACACTGAGCTCACTGGTGTGGATCAGCCACTGCACTCCTCGGATGGCGAAGAACCAGCTGGACCCTCCGGTGTGAGTCATCATGCAGCACCAGCAGGACCAACATCTGCACCCCCTGCACCCACCCCTCCAACAACTGCCAACACACAGGCCACCCCTGCCAACACGGACAGACCAAGGACCACAGATGACAACAGCGCAGGGACCCAGGCCCAAACTGGAGCTGGTGACAACGAGCCCAGGAACAACACCCAAGTGGGCCCACAGTCACCTGTGCATGCCACCGCAGGTCCTGCACGTGTCGCCAGGGGTGGTGGGAGGGGTGGTAGACATAGGTCGCTCTTTGCAGAGGGGTCTGGACTGCATGATGACCCATAACTGGCACGCATCGCGGATGCGTACCAGACTAGCACCGGAGAGGTCAGCCAGGTAGTGGGGATCCTCAAGGACATACAACAGCAGCAGGCTGCCCATCATGCCCGCTTGGACTCCCACATGTCCCATGTCGACACACACATGTCACATGTCGAGACACACATGTCACGTGTCGAGACACACATGTCTGGCACGGAGTCCAAGTGGGACACATTGGAACAACTGACAGCGGTGCATAGGGACATACTCACATGCCTCCGCCAGATCAGCACCAACATGGCCTCACCTCCCTGTGTGCCCACAACAACTGCTGCTGAAACAACTGCAAATGCCACAGGGAGGGAGGAGGACTCTGGCAGAGAGTCCCCTGCACCGCCGCAGCCTGCACCTGAGGGTCCCCCCCCCCCAAGAAGAAGGGCCGTCCGAAGAGGCCCAACTGAGAGGCCGATGGCCATCTACATCCCCCAGGAAGCCAACACCTGTTCTGGAACTTTTCCTCTGTGTGCAAACTGCACGCCCTGTCGAAGCCAACCCAACTCTCCCACATGACATGGGGAGCTCTAGTTGGCCAAATTAATCAGATGACTGTGGACTTTACTCTGGACATTTCAGCTACCAAGACTTCCAATACACATGGGAACTTTGGATTCCAATTTCTATGTACAGCACCCACCATCCTGTGCACCATCCTCACACCTGTATGTAAATAAACTCACCAATACACCATATCTGCCTCTGTTGTGATTCCAACGTGGTTTTTGTCATGTAGATGGTGATCTGCTAAATGACACTGTGCATGCTAACTGCTACAGCAAGTCCAACACCATCATGTCAGTCATGGAGACGTGACACATTTGTGGGAGACACACCAGTAGGGCCACACAACACATACACACCAGGGCCATCAGACTCATCACCTATACTGATGTTGCAACTAAATACAGTGGAATGCACAGACACGCCACCTATTCACAGTCACTGTCAACTAGACTACAGGTGCAGTAAGCAAATGTCAGTCAGATGTGTGACTACAGACAAAGCACATCCCAAAGTGAAGCACAGGTTTATTACACATTTGCATCATGTTGTTTCCACTACAAATGCAAGCTAATCCAACCTGGCTGTGGCCACAAAGTCAAAAATACAGAAGATAGAAAGTCCAGTGGTGTGTGGCACATCACCTGTAGGGAAACGACTGCTTCCACCTTGGAAGTTGAATCATGGATTCGGGGATCCAAGTTGATCAGACAACTCCGGCAGCACCCTGTGAAGGACAGACATGACACACAATCAAAACCACTGAAGAACAGCACAGAATGGCAATACTCATGTCTAATACATGTCACGAGATAACTACACAAAACCAAGTTAGCATGTCAACACTGTTGGGCAGTACAGACCACCTGCAAGGACACATCGCTGCATGCATCCAGTCAAGTAGCACATGGCCACACTCAAACAGCACCAGAGCACCACACACACATATCATGCAAACTCAAATCATTGACATCACAACCCTCTGGAGACTCACATTCAGCTGAAGAAGTTGGTGATGAGCTGTGTGCGGACATCACCATCATCATCATCTTCACTGGCATCGTGACCCAGGCCAGGATCTTCCACAGGTGGCGGACGTTGGTCATCGTCATCCAGGATGAGAGGCAACTCCTTCCGCACTGCCAGGTTGTGTAGCATGCAGCAGACGATGACAATCTTGCACACCTTTGCTGGGGCATATGGGAGGGCCCCTCCTGTCTTGTCCAGGCAGCGGATGCGGCTCTTCAGGAAACCAAAGGTCCGCTCAATCACCCTCCTCGTCCGACCATGTGCCTCATTGTAGCACATCTGGGCTGGTGTCACAGGGTTCCTGAGGGGTGTCAGCAACCATGGCATGTTGGGGTATCCCGAGTCACCTACAGACAGACAATTGCACATTAGCCGATTTGAAAATGTGTGCGGAAAACAACATAGCAGAACACACACAATGGTACAAAGTCAGTACACACCAACAAGCCAGGCACGCTGGTTCGGCATCTGTGACATCATCCTCGGGATGCGACTACTCCTCATCACATAGGCATCGCGTGCCGAACCGGGGAAACGGGCACACACATGTGAGGTGGTCATATCTGCAAGACATACCACCAGAGCATTGATCGAATGGTAATGTTTACGGTTCCGGTATGCCTGCTCATGTGCCTGTGGTGGTATCAAAGCCACATGTGTCCCATCAATGGAGCCAATACATGTGGCATCCTCCCCAGGGCATAGAAGTCACTCTTGACGTCAGTGAGTCGTTGACGTGTTGGGAAATAGATGTACTGGTTGAGGTATCTCAACATTGCCCCCAAAACATCGCGTAGCACACGGCTGAACATAGTCTGTGACATCCCACCAGTAGTTGCCACAGTGTGTTGAAAGGTACCGGTGGCAAAGAAGTGTAGGGCTGCCATCACATTCACCTTGGGGGTCAGCGCTGTAGGATACGGCCGGCCAGGCTGCAAATGTGGGTCCAACCGCACTGCCAAATCCTCAATCAGCTGCCTGGTGAAGCGGTACCGTCGGATGCTGTCACGTTCCACCATCGTTGCCAGGTCTGGGAATGGTCGATGGACAGCAGGAGCCCTGCAGTGCATAGGTGAAGAAAGCAAGATTGTCAGTCACCCCACCTAAGTGCCGTTCACCATACTCAATTTCACATGATACATCATCAACAAACACAAGTACTTGATGTGTGTGTCATTCCGTTTGGACATATATGGCACCTACATGGACATCATCTAACATCTCTGTTCAACAAGTGTTGACAACAGGTTCCAGGGTGTGCTATGGGACACCATTAGGCTGTGTCACAGTACCCATTAACTGCTCTCACGTTCCACACACATACCACAGTGACATGTCTGGACAGATGCTCCACAGGCATCACAGCTCATTGACAGGTAGATTCCCAGGGACCCTGTCTTGCCACATGGACACTGTCATGACATGGCGTATCATGTACACGTCAGAAAAACAAACATGACACCCACAGGTTGTGGCCCCTGTAGCCTCTGCAGGACAGACATGGACGTCTGTGACACACACACACACACCATCAAAGTTCATGCACAAACCACGTGGATGTGGAGACTGTCTCCCATTGTGCACATGGAGTCAGAGACATGTGATACACAACATGCACACAGACTGTGGAGGGACATCACTATTGTTGGAATGGGCCACCCTATGATGTACATGCCTTCCCACATGTGAGCCGGTGGGTATGTGACATGTCATACACATACACAACCTGGAAATGTGACCATGACACATGCTCAGAAATAAAAAGTTGCACACCACAGTGGTCAGGTGCGCAACACACAAAGGACCCTGTCCCCATGAACACGTGCACAGCCTGGGTGTGTCTGCCCCCAAGTGCCACCCCAAAATCCACATGTTCACCCCCATACACAGATAAGGTTATGCTGCCACACATGCCTTATATACAGTGTGGACTGGGTGTGGTGTTGTAGGTGTGCCCCTGAGTCCCTGGAAAGTAAATGTGGCTGGCATAGGTTCACCAGTGACCAGCATGGTGACATATGCATGTGACCTGTCCAGGGACGCGTTGTAGAGCAATGGACCGAACGGTGTGCCCGGCCGGCTCATTGCATTGTATGTGAGCGGGTACGCGTTGTAGAGCAATGGACCGATCAGTGTGCCCGGCCGGCCCATTGCATTATATGTGAGTGGGTACGTGTTGTATGCCTGGTACGCGTTGTACAGCAATGGACCGATCGGTGTGCCCGGCCGGCCCATTGCATTGTATGTGAGTGGGTACGCGTTGTATGCCTGGTACGCGTTGTACAGCAATGGACCGATCGGTGTGCCCGGCCGGCCCATTGCATTGTATGTGAGCGGGTAAGCGTTGTAGAGCAATGGACCGGTTGGTGTGCCCGGCCGGCCCATTGCATTGTATGTGGGCGGGTACGCGTTGTATGCCTGGTACGCGTTGTACAGCAATGGACCGATCGGTGTGCCCGGCCGGCCCATTGCATTGTATGTGAGCGGGTACGCGTTGTATGCCTGGTACGCGTTGTACAGCAATGGACAGAACGGTGCGCATACATTGGCTGGGGCCTGGCATGGCAACGGACGCGTTTTCGAAGCTCCAACGAGTCTGATGCAGTGAATTCAGTTGGCTAGCCACAACAATGTTGCAAAATCATGGGTGTCATGAACTTGAAGATTTGAAGGATGCTGTGGGCATGTATTAGTGCTGCTATTCCATGGATTGGTCAAATTCAGAAGATGCAAACGACTTGGACCTATCACTTTGGACACATGGGACAGTATCTGCCTCTGCAGCACACATATAATGCTGGCTGTTCCCCTGAGAGCTCACTTGCCTGCACTACATGCTCCAGGACGACATCTGCCACCAACACTGCTGCTGTTTATGCATCCTCTGGCTCCTGCAATGGCACGTACTGTGGAGAGAGCCCCAGCCTTCAGCCTTGAGGAGAACCAGGCCCTGCTGGACAGCCTCCTTCCACAGTACAGCAAGCTGTATGGGAAACCAGGGGAGCAGGTGAGTGTGCTGTCCACTGCCTCACTAATTGTGCATGTTGTCTGACTAGCATGGCTTTCAGTGTGCACACCACTGGCTAGCATGCCCACTGAGTAGTTGTCACACCCCAAAGTGTGTAGTCACATGCACTGAACTGGTACAGTGCAGTAACAGTGCATTCCAACTAGGTTTACTTCCCATGCAATGATACCATGTAGTGACTGCTGGCAAACTGTTCATAGCCATTGTTGCACTGCCTGTGTACATCATATGCCCCTGTGATTGAGACATGTATATCCAACTGTGTGATGCACGTATATGTTGCATGTGTAGTAATGGCCTTTTCACTTTGTCATCCTCACAGGTTGATGCCCACCAAAAGCAGGAAATCTGGCTGACCATCGCCCGGAAAGTAAGATCCGTGGGGGTCTACAGGCGCAGGATCCGCAACTGCCAGAAGAGGTGGCAGGACCTTCGTGGCTGGACCCGGAGGATCGCAAGGGTCCAGCTGAAGCTGTCGCCTCCTCGCAGGAGGGGCGGACACCGGACCCTGACCCCCCACATGCTCCGGATCCTGGCGGTGGTCTTCCCTGACCTGGATGGGCAGCTGAAGGACAGACAGCAGCAAGGAGGGGGTGAGTCCATGGCTGCACTGTGCACTTTGTCTGACATGCTATGTGCCCTCCTCTGGCCTGGTTAAACTTCCACAGTACATCAGTCATGTGGTCCAGGACCCATGTCCCTCATTTGTGACATGCCCACTTCTCCTCTGATACGCATATGTGTGGCCCTTATAGTCAGGAAATTGTGTCATTTGGGGACTGTGTCATTGCATTTAGCTTTGCTCAAGCTGGGGGACAGCATTTGTTCCCGTGACTATGTTGTGCGATTCATGGGTGGGTCAATTGCTTACACAATGCCTAAGTTCTGACATGTAATCTGGGTGTAAGTTTGATATGTGGTCCGCTTGCTGCTCTGACTCACCACATGTCCCTGGGGAATTTGGCACACACCCATGCTGCTGGTGGGAACAATGTTTGGGCCTCAGGAGTATATGTATCCAGTGTGTCACACATGCTTAGCCACCTGCCTACTGTCCAGGACTCATCCCTCTTAAAGGTGGAGCTGGACAGTCATGCCTACTCCAGGGCATGCAATGCACTCTGTACTCCCACTCCCGTGTATCATCTGGCATGTTGTGATCAGTGTAATGTACCCTCAGGTGTCTGCCTCTGTGTCATTGTGCTGTGTCTTCGTTGTCAGGACTACTGGTATGTTTATCGGTTAGGGCTCAGCATGCCATCTGAGATGTGACCATGATAGACGATACTTCTGTGACTTATAGGTGTCTGATCACTTGACTGTGCACACAGGTGTTTGCGACTGTGACTTTCAGTCAGCTGTATTGTCATTCACAGCACATTGTGAGGTGCTCATGTTCAGAGAGTTGTGTTTCATGTCCCCCATATGTCCAGTTGGTATGACGTGGACAAATAGTAGTACAGATGATGTGGTATTTGGGGGATGGACATGTGCACTTGTCAGTCACATAACTTGCATTCCCCATGCCCTCAGATTGTGACACAGTGCAGACTGTTGTTGGCTGGCTGCCATGGCCATGTGACTTGAGACAGTAATGTATGACTTTGCACGCATTCCTGTGTCATGGCATTCAACTTCCTGAGACTGATCCTGCAGGGGAGTGACATGTGCAACATGCACCCCATTGTGGCATTGACTATCCGGACATGGGTGCATCATGGTGTCTGGTGCTGGTATGCATCACATGCATTTCTATTTAGACTCTGGCCATCCCTTTATCCGGACACCTGCACTGACTCAGTGGCAGGAGATGTGATGTGTGCATGTTCACATACTTCACTGTGTTCCCTGCAATGTCCAACAACTGTGTAGGTGGTGCATGTGTCCACACTGGGGTCTTACCATCAGACAGGCACCGGACAGATGGGTGCAAGGGCAGGAGGGGTGTGAGTCCCATGGTTGACCATCAGACTGACAATTGGCTTCCCCGAATCTGTGTGAGGACTTTAGGCAATGTTCAACTAAGGATGCCAGGGCTTGCTCTGTAATGTGCTGTACTTACTGTGGTGTGTGCGGTCAGTGCAGGTGACTGATGTTTGTCTGTTTCCCTAATTGTTTGCAGATACATCCACGGCCACAGGAGGGGACAGCTCCACGGACCAGGAGGAGCAGCAGAGCCAGACTGGGTCAGCATCGGACGGGTGGTCAGAGGGACCCAGTGGCACGGAGGGCGAGGGAGCCACACCGAGGAGTCCTCAGCACCATCCACCTCAGCTGAGGACCACAGCAGCTCGGAGGATGACTACCTTGTGAAGGCGGGTCTCAGCAGCCACCAAAGGCCAGCTAGTCTGTCTGGCCCCGCCACCACCACCACCGCCCTCCCATTGGCTCCCATTCCTGAGGTCCGTGGAGGCTCCCGTACTCGGGAGCGTGTCTCCTTCGTGCCAGGCACTGCAGCCCCTGCCCCTGTGTCCCCTGCTGCCCTGAGTGAGGAGTCTGTGTACCTCCTTTGGCAGCTCCATGTAGGGCAGACAGCAATGCTGAGTGTCCTCCATGCACACACCACTCTGTTGACACAGCTGGTGTCGTTCATGGAGGGCATCTCGACGGGTATGTCTGCCCTACAGAGGAGCAATAGGTCCTTGGACTCCTCCCTGACAGCAGCAGTGTCCCTCCTCCAACAGTCCCTCACCCCTCCCACCCCTGCCCCATCAACACTTCCTGCACCCCTACCTGTCCAAAGCACATGCACACCTGCACAGTCACCCAAACACACAGAAACGAGCAGCACAGACACACCCAAGAGAAAGGCAAGACGTGCACACACGCATCCTCAGGGGACTGATACCACAGACACAGGGGACGGGGAACACACACACACACAGGCATCCACATTAACTCTGCAGTCCTCCAAATTCTCTCCCTCCAAGACCCCTTCCCTTGCCTCGCCTGCTAACACACCTACACAGCAGATCTTCCTGTGTGACCTCGGCCTCTTCCCCTCCAATCCTGCTGATCCAGCATACTGGGGGAAGAGGAAGTCCACCCACACAGAGGGGAGTGCCCCTCGCCCCTGGACACCCTCCCCCAGGCGCAGGCAGAGTGAGCCCCCCACCCGCAAGTCCCCCCAGTCCCGGAAGAGCAAGACCCCGCCACCGCCCTGCAAGTCAACCACCCAGTCTCGCACCTCCATCCCCCAGGTCACCACTCCACAGGTTCCACCGCCACACCCTGCCCCAGGTTCCCCCACACACCGATACCGCATCCCCAAACTGCTTAGACCCTCCCCCTGCCACTTGCTCTTCCACCCCCAAACCAGACGCTCTGCCTGTTTGTGCCACTGGTGTGGAGACCGTGTCCCCCCTCTGTCCTGCCCAGCTCTTCTGCCCCCCTTCCACTACCTTGGAGTCATGCACTGCGGTGGAGTCCACAACCACCCCGTCTGACTCGGGCACTGCATTGGGGACCCAGTCCACTCCATCTGACCAGCCCACTGCAGTGGTTGCAGCACCAACTCCATCTGACTTGAGCCCTGCGGTGGTGCCAGCCCCCCTGAGTCAGACACCTCCACTGCAGTTGCCGGTGACACTCCTGCACCCACCTCCCCTTCACTGCCTCCTTCTGGCATCCCCTGATCCTGTCCCTGCGGTGCCTGGCCTGCCCCTCGTATGCCCCTCCAAGGGGGATGTCCCCTGTCCGTACCTGTGCAGGCAAGCAATTGTTGACAAGTTGTCACACATCACCCTGTTGGGACTGTATATTTGGACTGGCCATTGGCCTTAGTTTATGTTGGACTTTTGATTTGAGTTGCACACTTGCTGAATAAAGCCTCTTTTTGTTTACTTGTGGTTAATCTTTGGAGGTACATGATGTAGATGTGTAGAATCATGCATTTGCTGTTGTAATAGTGTTCAGATCAGGTAAATGAAGTTTTGCTGTGATGGGCTCCATGTGGTCCATGGGATATGTGTCCTAATCTAGTCTGGATCTATAGCATCCTTTGCTGCAGTCTGAGGGTGTAATGTTCAGCATTTGACACAGGGATGTACGTTTAGCATTTGTAGATTACCATCTTTGTCCTACACTGATGCACATCTGGTGGGCTTACCACTGTCCAATGTTCCTAGTACCCTGACTGTGTGCCCGTCTCCAATGGACATGCAGTTTAGCACATCAAATTTGGAGGACTCATCTGTGTACACAGTGCAAGTTGCTTGACACGTGTCTTGGGTGTATGCAGATGACTGACGTGACACTCCCGTGCCCAGGCTGATATGAGCAGAGCCTTCAGTGTGTTGTAGTTGTTGACTCACTGACCGAGTGTTCTGCTGACATGTTTGAGTCATGCACAGACATGGTTTGGCACAGCTGACCTTCCACAGGAGTGGAGTGCCCTCATGGCAGTGCGTGATTCCGTGATATAGGCTGTGCCCATGTTGTGTGTTGTGTTGGCATGTCTGTGCGTGTTCCCTTCTCCTTTTCCTACACAGGCTGTGTCCCTACGGATGTTCCTGTTTGTGATGCTTGCTGAGTTGTTCTGTGTTCATCCAGCATCTTGGACCTGGTTACTCCGGGATGTGGGTGCATGGGAAACTAAGGTTCATGAGGTTGTCATCCCTAGTTGTCTTTGTTGTCAGGGCTGGGGATGTGGGCAAACGCAGATGGGACACAGTCAGGATTCCTCTTGGCACTTGTTGGTTACACGAGTAATGTGATTTTCTGTTTGTGTATGCTTTCAGTGATTGTGACACATTGTGTGTGTGACTGCTGCCACTCCTCAGGGTCAGAGCTGCAATGTTGGAAGTTGTATATGTGTGTCCTTTGTGGGTCAGCTTGGCTTCTTCATTGGTGTGTGACTATGGCCAGGATCCCATTGTTTGGGGTGGATTTCACGTCATGCCCATGTACGGCATACTGTGCAGTGTGTCAGACATTCACAAGTATTGTTGACTGGCCATGTGTGATGGGTTTCTGCACCTTATTTCCCCCCACCACCCCTGGGATTGTCATGGGTGCATGTGCAATGTCAGCAGTCCATGTGAGCATCAACGCTGCACATTGGTGGAGTTCAAGGTGTGTGGCGTTGAGTGTGTGCAAATGTGAGTTGTTGCACGGCTGGGGCACTACCTCCATATTTTCCTTGGCTGGCAGGCCGTGCTGAGTGATTTGTGCTTGTATAGGTGTGATGGTAGTTTGTTGCTCAGGACACATGGCTGTGGTTCACAGTGTGGATGACATCTACCTTTGTCATCACAGTGTGATTGTCATGCAGGCTAGTGTCACCACAATGTGGGGTCCCTGGGGGAGTGCTGTGGTGGTTCGGTCTCTTGCTGTGTGTGTTGCTGTTCCTACAAGCTTGTGTGACATGTGTAATTTGGGCTCCCTCTCATCTCACAATGCCTGTTTGCCCACATAGGGGAATCCAATCCATGAGTTACTTTTGTTTGTGACTGTGTTGACATCTGTGTATCAGTGAATCTGGCCTCCTCATGGGTTGTGTGTTTGCCTGGGGACACTGTCACACAACCCCCTCACCTGTTGTGTATGATATGCAGTGTGAGTCTGCCTGTTTGTGTTTGTGCTTTTGCACCACTGCATTGGCATATCTTTAGTTTGCCATTGGCTGTATGTTGTTTGTTGGCTTTCCCCTGCTGGCCCTGGGACTGCTAGGTCATCAGTCAGCACATTGATCATGGTTAGTATGTCCCATTGCTGCCATGGTATGGTATTTGTTCACCTGACATCTACAGTCTCCACAGGATATCTACATTTGTGTGTCCATTGGTGCTGATATGTGGGTCTGCATTATGATGCTCACTTCTGTCATTGTGTTATTTGTGAATGTAGACAATGTGGGCCCCCATGGCTGATGTTTGTGTGCACATGGCCAGAACGATGTGTCGTTGGCACTGCACTGCTTGCCTCACACAATCTATGTTGCTATGGGACACAAGCACTACAATGCCACTGTAGTGTTTGGTGTTGTGTGGCCAGGAATAATCCCTGCAGTTATGTTTTTGCAGCTTTCACCAGGACTACACTTCCCTTTTGGGCACTGTGGTGATGGGGCTTTGGGCCCCATTGCCACACTGTTCAAAATGTGCTTCAGCTATGGAGCACACACTTACCTTTTGGGCACTGTGGTGATAGGGCTTTGGGCCCCATTGCCACACTGTCCAGAATGTGTTTCAGCTATGGAGCACACACTTACCTTTTGGGCACTGTAGTGATGGGGCTTTGGGCCCCATTGCCACACTGTTCAAAATGTGCTTCAGCTATGGAGCACACACTTACCTTTTGGGCACTGTGGTGATGGGGCTTTGGGCCCCATTGCCACACTGTTCAGAATGTGTTTCAGCTATGGAGCACACACTTACCTTTTGGGCACTGTGGTGATGGGGCTTTGGGCCCCATTGCCACACTGTTCAAAATGTGCTTCAGCTATGGAGCACACACTTACCTTTTGGGCACTGTGGTGATGGGGCTTTGGGCCCCATTGCCACACTGTTCAGAATGTGTTTCAGCTATGGAGTACACACTTACCTTTTGGGCACTGTGGTGATGGGCCTTTGGGCCACATTGCCACAGTGGTCATGGTCTGCTTGCATTGTGTAGGCCACACACACAATTATGTGTGACACATGTGTTAGAGGGTCACATTGTATGTTCAATGTCATGTTCAGTGTTGTATGCATTTGACACAGACCACACACGCTTGTCATGGTGTTGGAGGCTGGGATGTAATTTACAGACAGTCCTTATGTGGGAGTATGCTAGTAGTGTCATGCATTACCCGTCCTATGAGTAGGGGTGGTTGTAGTGACAGGCATCCAGCCCCCCATGAGTGGTGATGGTAGTAGTGGTAGGCATCCATCCCCCTAAGGGTGGGGATGGTAGTAGTGACAGGCATCCAGGCCCCCCTGAGTAGGGGTGGTGGCAGTGACAGGCATCCAGCCCCCCCTGAGTAGGGGTGGTGGTAGTGGTAGGCATCCAGCCCCCCATGAGTGGGGATGGTAGTAGTGGTAGGCATCCAGCCCCCCATGAGTGGGGATGGTAGTAGTGGTAGGCATCCAGCCCCCCATGAGTGGGGATGGTAGTAGTGGTAGGCATCCGGCCCCCCATGAGTGGGGATGGTAGTAGTGACAGGCATCCAGGCCCCCCTGGGTAGGGGTGGTAGTAGTGGCAGGCATCCATCCCCCTAAGGGTGGGTATGGTAGTAGTGGCAGGCATCCAGGCCCCCCTGGGTAGGGGTGGTGGTAGTGGCAGGCATCCATCCCCCTTAGGGTGGGTATGGTAGTAGTGGCAGGCATCCATCCCCCTAAGGGTGGGGATGGTAGTAGTGGCAGGCATCCAGGCCCCCCTGGATAGGGGTGGTGGTAGTGGCAGGCATCCATCCCCCTTAGGGTGGGTATGGTAGTAGTGGCAGGCATCCATCCCCCTAAGGGTGGGGATGGTAGTAGTGACAGGCATCCAGGCACCCCTGGGTAGGGGTGGTGGTAGTGGCAGGCATCCATCCCCCTCAGGGTGGGGATGGTAGTAGTGACAGGCATCCAGCCCCCCCTGGGTAGGGGTGGTGGTAGTGACAGGCATCCAGGCCCCCCTGAGTAGGGGTGGTGGTAGTGACAGGCATCCAGGCCCCCCTGGGTAGGGGTGGTGGTAGTGACAGGCATCCAGCCCCCCCTGAGTAGGGGTGGTGGTAGTGACAGGCATCCAGGCCCCCCTGAGTAGGGGTGGTGGTAGTGACAGGCATCCAGGCCCCCTGGGTAGGGGTGGTAGTAGTGGCAGGCATCCATCCCCCTAAGGGTGGGTATGGTAGTAGTGGTAGGCATCCAGCCCCCATGAGTGGGGATGGTAGTAGTGGTAGGCATCCAGCCCCCCATGAGTGGGGATGGTAGTAGTGGTAGGCATCCGGCCCCCCATGAGTGGGGATGGTAGTAGTGACAGGCATACAGGCCCCCCTGGGTAGGGGTGGTGGTAGTGGCAGGCATCCAGCCCCCCTGAGTAGGGGTGGTGGTAGTGACAGGCATCCAGGCCCCCCTGGGTAGGGGTGGTGGTAGTGACAGGCATCCAGCCCCCCCTGAGTAGGGGTGGTGGTAGTGACAGGCATCTAGGCCCCCCTGAGTAGGGGTGGTGGTAGTGACAGGCATCCAGGCCCCCTGGGTAGGGGTGGTAGTAGTGGCAGGCATCCATCCCCCTAAGGGTGGGTATGGTAGTAGTGGTAGGCATCCAGCCCCCCATGAGTGGGGATGGTAGTAGTGGTAGGCATCCAGCCCCCCATGAGTGGGGATGGTAGTAGTGACAGGCATCCAGGCCCCCCTGGGTAGGGGTGGTAGTAGTGGCAGGCATCCAGGCACCCCTGGGTAGGGGTGGTAGTAGTGGCAGGCATCCAGCCCCCTATGGGTGTGTATGGCATTGGTGTTGGCCATCCCACCCCTATGGTTCTGCTGTTGCTAGTGTACGTTATTTGTGCATCCCTATGTGTGTGTGACATATTTCGTGTACGTGTGGTTTGTTTGTATTGTTGGTGTTTGACTTACCGTCTGCGCCGTACGCGTCCATGCCGGTCCCGGTAATAGATGTAGAGTATAGGTAGGACCTGCGCAATGGGATTCATGCTTGGATCGTCTCGTTCGGGTTTCTCATGTCTTCGAGTCGTACTCGTAGCAGGCTTGTTCGTCTCGTAGCCGTGGATCGTCTTGTGGCACGAAACAGAGCTTATGTACGGCTCGCCTGGATGCTCAAACGTACCGGACGTAGCGACGAGTTCGGTGCGTACGGAAGACGCATCGTACTAGTCCGGCCGGAAGGTGCTGTGTATTTGGTTCCATGCGACTCGTTTCGGCGTTTACGGATCCGGCTCGGGCGGGGTACAGGAGCTGGAATGGGTAAGTACGGCTCGCTCGGAATCTGGGCTGTTATGCGCATCGTACTTGTTCGTTCAGTAGAGTGTTCGAGTCGGTCGGAAAACACGCGTTCAGCTGGTATTTTTTCCGGACGAATACTGTTAGGTGCGCTTCCGGCCGACATCGGAATCGACCCCTGAATATCCATCACGTTTGTGACATAGTACCCATCTGCCAAATTCTAAATCAGGCTCTAAGGCACTTAAATAATCAAAATTAACCTATCTGAAAAGTGAAGTATCCAGCCACCAAACTCTAAATTAGGACCTATGTTTGCTAGCTGTGTGGATAACATAGAAGATGGTACCAGACAACACAATTGTTACGGTGATGGTGTAAAAGAGATCTGCTTTGAACATGAAATGACAAAAGCACACAAGATGAGTAGAGCAAAGGGAGAATGAAAAGAGATGAGCTGTTGTGTTTTCCACATTTATATGCATCTTTCTATAGCTGTGGTGCAGTATTTCAATGTTTCCTATAAACTCAGTATAGCATGTTGGAACTTTGGACATCTCCCTACTAAATAAATGAAAAGCTTTAAAACACTCCAGGAAACTAACTGTTTCATATTGCGACTATAGCTATTTATGGCCATGTATATTTTAGGGCATTATTCTGAACGGTTTGACTTCTGTGCACCCACACTTAATCATTACTGTAATCTGAGGGACCTCACTCAATTACTATTGGAATCAGGGAACCCCTACTGAGTCATTACCTTAAACTGGGACTCATCAGGCAGGCCATATACTGGATGGCATTTTTTCTAATAATCCCCAGTTACTAGTCACCAATATCATTCCGCTTCTATGGTCGGACCACAAAGCGGTTCTATTTAATCTCACTATTCCCGAGCGCCACTCTCAGAAGCCAGTTAAACAAAAACTGGTGAAAAGAGCGTGGAATAAAGTAGTGGCGGAGGATTTGTGTGATATCCTCAATAAGACTGTAGTTATGCCCCCCTCAAATTTAGAAGAGGCAACACGTTCCTACACCAGCTGGCTAGAAAAAGCAGGGAACATGCTTGCTCCTAGAAAAATGTTCTATCCCACCAGACGGCTGCCCTCCGCTCCTTGGTATTCACAGGAACTCAGGGAAAAAAAATTGATTTGTAAACATCTGGAGAGAAGATGGAGAACAGAGTACAAGGATACTGATAAGGAGGAGTATAAACGGGGTCTTGCCATATACAAACAGCAGACTCACCAGGCAAAGCATCAATTTTTTTCCATGAAGATTAACAGAGAAATAATTCAGCTAGGGAACTATTTAATACAGTCACTAGCCTGGCCAATCCAGTGGTGATTACATCTACGCCTGGTCAGGATCTTTGTGAAAAATTGGCCAGTTTCTTCTATGAGAAAGTGGATACCATCTTCTCCACTTTCTCTAATGTTACCCCTAAGAATACGGCGGGCCAAATGGCTAATCTACATTTAGAAAAGAAAGTACTACTGGACAAATTTGCCCAGCTTACAGTTACATAAACTGGTAATCTTCTTATGCAGGTGAAATCTGGGTCCCCTTCGGACCCTTGCCCGATAGCAATATTAAAGTTAGCGGCAGAACCAGTCTCTCGAGTTTTGACACCCATTTTTAATTCGATGTATTCAGAGGGACATTTTCCGTTAGACTGGAAAAAAACCTCTATTCTCCCCCTTCTGAAGAAACCGAATCTCGATACAAAAGACCCTCACAATTTTAGACCAATATCCAGACTTCCGGTACCTGCTAAAATCGTCGAGAGAAATTTAAATACGCAACTTAGCCAATTTCTGGAGTTTACACAAGCATTGGACCAAACCCAGTATGGCTTTCGAGCGGGCCACAGCACCGAAGCTGCTCTCTTGAAATCTACTGAAGAGATACGGACCATTCTAGATCAAGGTGGCAAGGCTGCTCTGATCTTGTTAGATCTCTCTGCAGCATTTGACACGGTCCATCACGATTTGTTGATGGACCGGCTGCAGGAGATTGGTGTACAGGGTTCGGCCTGGAGACTCCTAAGATCTTTCTTGTCAAACCGGAGTCAGCGGGTATTTATAATTAAATAAAATTTTACATTTAAAAATAAATGTAACTACTTAAATTAAATGTATTCTATATATAACTTTTACTATGTTTTATTACAAAATGTTGGGGGAATTTGTATCCAAACCTTTCTCACTACCATGTGGGGTCCCGCAAGGGTCCTCACTGAGTCCGACACTATTTAATATATATATGTGTCCTCTTTGGCGCCCCTTATTCAGTCATTTGGGTTCAGTCTAACTATTTATGCGGATGATACTCAAATTGTGGTGTCTCTTCTACCAGCTGAGTCAAAGAGCACGGCAGTTCGTTTTAAAGAGTGCATGAATGCCGTAGGGATCTGGATGGCCCAAAACTGCCTTAAGCTAAACCCCAGTAAGACGGAGGTGGTATGCTTTGGGAATGATCCTAATTTTTGGACTCCAGAATGGTGACCAGACTCCCTGGGCCCCCTTCCCGCACCCAACAGGAAGGTTAAAAACCTAGGTGTGTGGGTGGACCAGAAGCTCAATTTCAAAGACCAGGTTAACTCGGTGGCCTCTGCTACGTCTTTCGCTCTGAGGTCATGCAAGAAAATTCTGCCACTGTTACCTACAGAATGTTGTTAAACAGTTATCACAGCTCTCACTATGTCGAGACTGGACTACTGTAATAGTTTGTACTTCAATATCCAGGAAGGCTCAATGCAGAAGTTGCAACTCCTTCAGAATTCGGCTGCTAGACTGGTGTCGGGCATCCCAAAATACGCTTCAATAGCGAAAGAGATACGGAAACTGCACTGGCTGCCAGTTAGGAAGCGTACCATGTTCAAGGCAATGTGTCTAGTTCACAAGGCACTTTATGGAGCAGGGTCGGCCTATTTAAATGAGCGGCTGTACTGCTACACTCCAAACAGACTATTACGCTCATCTGATGCCAAACTGGTTTATGTGCCATTTGTAAAAAAGGCCACCTGGGGTGGAAAAAGCTTTGTAGCTAATGCAGCCAAAGCTTGGAATAAGCTTCCCCTATATCTTAGAGGTATGTCAAGCCTTATGGCCTTTCTAAAAGCTTTAAAAACCTGGCTGTTCACTGATTAGAATGACACTGGTTTGATCCTCGGGTAAGATTTCACATAGCGCCAGGACACCTACGGGTAACAGTAGCGCTCTACAAATGTTATAATAATAATAATAATAATAATAACTGGGGACCCCAACCTAAGCCTAAAAATTCACAAAAATACAGACACAAGCATTTATCTAATGCATAAATAATGAAATATTTAATTTAATTCACAAACACACATAACGAAAAAATTTACTTTATTTTTAATTTGTAGGTTGGAGCTTTTCTATATTCAATTGAGGCTACCTGTCCTCCATATGATATTCTGTCTGATGCACTTGCGTTGCTCCCATGACTCAATCTTAGGATACTAACTTAATTTTTAGCCTCCGGTTTCAAATTAATTCACATTTACTGAACGATTGTAAATTTCCAGATGAACATTTTGCTTCTTTATATACACTTTGTTAATCTGTTAATATTATTTCATTTTCTACGCAGTCGTAGACCCCCTGAGTAGACCTCACAGAACCAAATGCTCTTGTTGACTCAGAAACCAGTCTTACTCCTTGCCCAGGCATCCAACCAACACATTCAAATCTTTATGGATATGGAGCTCCCCAAAGTGTTATCTTCAGTTCCATCCACCTCTCTCCAATGTAGTGTTTACTACCCCATGACATCTGTAGGGCGGCACCATGTGGAAGGGTGGTCTATGCAATCGGCCCGTCCCCATGGACAATTTGGTTTAGCCCACCTGTGATGTGGGCCACTCGATAACAGTGGAGGGCATGGACTGCACAGGCAGTTATGCACCGGCTGCGTGCAGCAACTATTTGAGCTCTGGTGTAATTTATTTGTTTGTGCTTGCAGCTGCCACGCCAACACTGTCTGAGACAGGACCGGGACTACTGCTACAAGTCCGGCTCGCCTCTCTATATCCACCACTGATATCATCTCTGTGGAAAACAATATCACCTCCTTGGTGTTTATGTACTGCCTATCGTTGACAAAACTTTAATATGTATAATGCTTCTTTACTTCACCTCATGGCTCTAAACTGGATAGCTACACAACTGTCCCATGTGCGTTACAAGGAAGACTGAGATCATCATCTTTTCCTCATCAACTGAACAATCACATCCAATTTTAGTCCTAACTAATCCACGGCCTCTTAAAAGTGTCCTTTACGTCGGTCCCCCAGATTTTGATGATGTTTACAGTTTGCAGTGGTAATTGACAAACAAATGAGCCCATCTCTGGCCTTGCATCTAATGATCTACTAGTTAGACAAAAGAGTGGAGAATTAAAGTGCATGCCCAAGTCAACATCAACATGGGCCGACTGTATGAGGTTATACCTTAAAAAGGACAATGAACGGACTGAGCACAGGCCCACCCACAATGCTACTTCCCCATCCTGCATGTATTATCGAAGTCTCTAAATATATAACTAGTTCCTTTACAGTGGGGAACTGAGACTAGCAAATTTCCCTCAACCACTGGGGCAGTATTTCAATGTTTCCTATAGACTCACTATGGTCATGCTGGCACGATGGACATCTCCCTACTCAATAAATGAAATGCTTTAAAACAATCCAGGAAGGTAACTGTTTCATATTTTGAATATAGCTATTTACGGCCATGTATACATTAGGGTATGATTCGGATCTTTGTGACTTCTGTGCACCCACACTTAATCAGTACTGTAATCTGGGGGCCTCACTCAATTATTATTAGAATCAGGGAACCCCTACTGAGCCATTACGGAAGCTGGGAATCCCAACAGGAGCTCTGAAGCTGCCATCAAGGCCACACAGTGGAACAACATCACTCTGCTGTCCTCCTCCATGCTCCCACTTGCAAGTCACACAGCGGGGCAGCATTGAGCAGCTGCACCCAGATTCATGCTGAGTTGTAGAAGATTATTGAGACACAGAGGGGCCTATTCACAAACTGCATTTTGTAGTATGTTCAATAGTGCTACAGTAGTACTACTCACGTACTGCAAAATGCTATTCAGTAACCTACATGTGGAGGTCTATGCCTTTGCCTTGCCTGTTTTTCTGTGAGGAGAGCTCTGCATATGTATACCTATGTTTTAGTAGCAAATGTGGATGGGACATGGGATAGTGGCTGGGAATGGAGGAAAATATTTACTTCTAAATGGAAGGAGGTTTAAAGAGAGGGCTAAGGAGGGGTTTATCAAAGGACAAACACCCACAACAAAAAGAATAAGCTCACTGTTATTTACTGCACTTCTATAGTTACGACAGTCATAAATGACTCATAACAGGAAAATATGTTCCACCTCAGATCTGGAGTAAGATCAGTACCACACATAGACAACCGCTGGCACTGCAATACCAGAAAATAATTAAGGCAGGACTTAAAATACCACTGGGTTGGAAATAATGTTAAAAAAAATGAATTATTTTGACATCTTAAAAATATATATGAATGTAATTACATTTTTAAAAATTATACATAAATAATAACTTTATTATTTAAATATGCATAATTAAATACAATTTTACATTTAAAAATAAATGTAACTACTTAAATTAAATGTATTCTATATATAACTTTTACTATGTTTTATTACAAAATAATTACACAAAAACAGTTTACATAAGGGGAATTTAAAGGTAATTGGTATTTAATTTATAAAATTTAAATTAATTAAATAATTATTTCAAAATTTAGGGGCCTATTACGATGGCGGTCGGAAAACCTCCCCGACCGCCATGGTAGCGGGAAAAGACCGCCCGCATGGACCGCGACATCACCGCCGGTCGAATTACGATGACCCGCGGTCGAAATCCGACCGCGGCGGTCAGATCGCGGGCCTTAACATTGCGGCGGTTAAACTAATCAAGTCACTGTTCGCAGTTAACATGTTCCTAAACTAACTTTCAGCTCAACTGAAATGGAGCAAAAGTCAGATATTAGTCAAAGGAGGTCATCATGGACAAAAATTTTACCTTCTAAGTCTCTGAAATGCTCTGACATGGAAGTCGAACTCCTACAGTGGGGTTGGACTCTAGGCTATATCTGGCAAAGTCCTCTTGAACTTGGATAGCCATTGGACGAGGTTGCACTGAAGCCATTAGTTTTGGTAGGAAAAGATAAGAGAAGGAAATTTCAAATTGTGTGTCTGCCCATGCCATCCTTGGAGGTTTCTGGTGGCCCAGTCAGATGTGGATTTAGGGAAATCCTAACAACCTGGTTCTGGGGCCATCTCCTCCTTCCATAGGGCTAGTAACAAGCTGACCCAGGGAACAAAGGTTTATTTTCCCCAAGTCTCTCTTTAAACTTATCCTTGAATTGACATGCCTCACCCTAGTCCCTTTCTACTTAAGGAAGTTCTCAAAGGTTTCCCAGCTGCTCTTCATGAGCTGAGAGGAGTCTCATAACTCACACCCAGACCTTCCTGCCAAAAGGACTAAGTCATTGTTTCTGCTCTCAGCGCAACTTTATTAATCTCTGTAGTTTAGCCCAAACTGAAGATAGCAGATTTACTCTTTTAAATAAACTATAGTTTTTTTTCCCTCATAGAACATCTACAGCCCTCTACAGTGAAAATAGTTTTTGGGGGGAAGTCACTGTTGGTACATAGCCACACTAAATTCTTGCATATACCACTTTCAACTACTAGGCACAGTACCTTGTGGGCTACAAGGCCTACCTAACGTTGAAGTATTTATATATATATATATATATATATATATATATATATATATATATATATATATTCACTGAAAAAACCATAGGTTTTAGGGACAGTTATAGTTACTTGGACATTGCACTCGTACAAAACCCGTGAAATTCCCCCGTTATAGTTAGTTCAGCTAACTATAACTCGCGCCTCCGCAATGCACTGCTGATGACGTCACATATTACATCACTCATGACATGGTCAGTGACATCACTGATGACATCACTGATGACATCTCAAATGACATCACTGATGACATCATCCAATGACTGTGTGTTTCTCTAAAGTTTAAATATTTTTAATATATATAGGAAAAGACGTATTGAAGAATGAGTGGGTGTGTAAGTGTCTGTATGGATGATTTAGTAGGTGCGTGACTGACTGTATAAGTGAGTGATTTAACGTATCTTACTGAATGCATGGGTTAGTGACTAAACTGGGTGAATGTCTGTATCCGTCTGTCTGTTGCTGTGTAAGTGGCTGCATGTGTTTGTGAATAGCTACATGAGTGTCTATTTGAGTTATTGAATGCTTGTGTGAGTATCTGTATGGGTGCCTGAGTGTTTGTGTGGGAGGGGTGTGTGCGACTCTGTGCATAGATGTGTGAGTGGGTGATTCACTGGGTGGATGGTTTCAAGAGTACATCTGTGATAGACTTTATGGGTGGGTAAGTGTGTGTAAGAGTGTGTTAGTGAGTGAATGTATGTCCCAGTGGTACATGTGTGAGTAACTACATATGTGAAAGGCAGTATATATGTGTGTTGGAGTATATAAATAGCTATAAGCGAGAGTGACTGATTGTGATAGTGGCTGTATGGATGAGTGTGTGCTTGTATCAGTGATTGTATAAGAGCGTAAGAATGTGCTAGTATTTGTATGAGTAAGTGAGCTGGTGTGTGTATAACTGTATAGGTGAGTAAATGGTAGTGTGTTTAATTATTTGCATGACTGACTAGGTGTGTGAGTATCTCTATGGATGAGTGGCGTTGTTTGAGTGTCTATATAGGAGTAAGAGTGCATATGATAGTCCTGTACTGAGTGACCGTATGTATGAGTGACTGTACGGGTGAGTGAGTGGATGTGTGTGTGTAGACCTAAGAATCAGTGAGTGGGTATGTAGTTATTGGTGTTGGAGTGTCTATGGTTTTGCGAATGGCAGTCTGTAATTTAGAGTGGGTGTATCAAAGGTTATATTAGGGTGTGAGGAGGTGCATCAGATTATCACGTGGATGATGTCATCAGTGATGTCATTTGAGATGTCATCAGTGATGTCATCAGTGATGTCACTGACCATGTCATGAGTGATGTAATATGTGACGTCATCAGCAGTGCATTGCGGGGCGCGAGTTATAGTTAGCTGAACTAACTATAACGGGGGAATTTCACGGGTTTTGTACGAGTGCAATGTCCAAGTAACTATAACTGTCCCTAAAACCTATGGTTTTTTCAGTGAATTTCAAAGGTTTTTTAAATGCTAATTTGTAACTATAACGTGTCTGAAACCTATGGTTTTTTCAGTGAATTTCAAAGGTTTTTTAAATGCTAATTTGTAACTATAACGTGTCTGAAACCTATGGTTTTTTCAGTGAATTTCAAAGGTTTTTTAAATGCTAATTTCTAACTATAACGTGCCTGAAACCTACGGTTTTTTCAGTGAATTTCAAAGGTTTTGTAAATGACAATTTTTAAATGTATTAATTGTTATATTAATTTTTTTCATACTGATTTACTACATTTTTAGAAACAATTTTTTTTTACATATTTTATTTTTTAAATTACATTGTAATTACATTATACATTACATTACAAAAAATACTTTATCAGAATGAATTACTTTAGTTTAAATACTTTGCAGATAGGCAATAGACTTTTAAGTACAGTAGTTACAGTTGTTGCAATGGGCAACACATTTTCAAACACAATGCAACATTCAGCTCAATGTGAATTTGTAGTTAAATGCAATTAGTTACTTTATGGATTACTTTTGTAACCACAGGACTGGATCCTAGATTCAGTCCTGGTACATCTCCTGTAAACAGTTGAGTAAAAGCGTTTTGGTTACAGTCGTGATTTTTAAGGAATATTATTGTATTTTAAAAGTTGACACTGAAACTTTTTCTCATAGAATCACCAATGTTATCCTATGGAAGGAAATTCACTTAGCAGGTAAAAACTGTTATCGTTACTTTTTCTTACTCAGTGTTGGATCCTGGATCCAGCACTGGTGCATCTCCTGTAAACAGTTGAAAGAATGCGTTTAAGTCATACTGTCGATTTTTAAGGAATATTTGTAGTTTGTGAAAATCAACACTTTGAAACTTTTTTGCTGAAAACCAGTCAATGTTAGCCTATGAAGGAAATTCAAGTTACCGGTAAGTACGGTTAAAATTACTTTTGAGGATCAGTACTGGGCTGAAACATGCAGCACTGAGGTCTCTCCTGATAACAGGTGAGTAATTCGGAATTCGTATTTCGGCTGATTTTAGAGGAATATTTTAAAGTTCCAAAACTCCACACTTAGAAGAATTTCCAAGTGAAACCAGTCAATGTTAGCCTATGGAAGGAAATTCAAGTTACTGGTAAGTACGGTTAAAATTACTTTTCAGGACCAGTACTGGGCTGAAAGATGCAGCACTGAGGTCTCTCCTGATAACAGGTGAGTAAATAAGAATTCGGATTTCGGCTGATTTTAGAGGAATATTTGTATGTTTCAAAAATCAACACTTAGAAGAATTTCCAAGTGAAACCAGTCAATGTTAGCCTATGAAGGAAATTCAAGTTACCGGTAAGTACGGTTAAAATTACTTTTCAGGATCAGTACTGGGCTGAAAGATGCAGCACTGAGGTCTCTCCTGATAACAGGTGAGTAAATCGGAATTCGTATTTCGGCTGATTTTAGAGGAATATTTTAAAGTTCCAAAACTCCACACTTAGAAGAATTTCCAAGTGAAACCAGTCAATGTTAGCCTATGAAGGAAATTCAAGTTACCGGTAAGTACGGTTAAAATTACTTTTCAGGATCAGTACTGGGCTGAAAGATGCAGCACTGAGGTCTCTCCTGATAACAGGTGAGTAAATCGGAATTCCTATTTCGGCTGATTTTAGAGGAATATTTGCACAATGGTGAAGGGAGGGGCGGGGCCTGAGGTGACATCTTTGCAAACGCGCCCCGTGGCGCGTTTTAAGTTGGGGGAATAAGTCCCCTTGAATCCTGACGGTCCCTAGGGGCCACTAGACCACCAGGAACCTCCAATATGCGCCAGGGGCTGCGTTGCAGAGACGTGTAGAGAGGCCACACCCCTTTTACACCTCACTGCAACGCAGGTCTGTGGCGCATTCTGGATGTACCTGTTGGGCTAGTTGGCCCCCAGGGACCCTCAGGATTGAAGGGGATTTAATTCCCATCTTAAAACGCGCCACGGGGCCTGTTTGCACACATGTCACCTGAAGCCCCGCCCCCTCCCTTCACCACTGTGCAAACGCGCCCCGTGGGGCGTTTTAAGTTGGGGGATTAAGTCCCCTTGAATCCTGAGGGTCCCCGGAGTCCAACTAGCCCACCATATACCTCCAAAAGCGCCACAGAGCTGCGTTGCAGAGAGGTGTAAAAGGGCGTGGCCTCTGTACACCTCTCTGCAAGGCAGCCCCTGGCGCATACTGGAGGTACCTGGTGGGCTAGTTGGCCCCCAGGGACCCCCAGTATTCAAGGGGAATTGTTCCCCTCTGCAAACGCGCCAGGGGCGCGTTTGCAGAGTGGTGAAGAAAGGGGCGGGGCCTGCGGGCCCGATCGTTTTTTTTTTTTGTTTTTTTCGCTCCTGAAGGGGGGCTGTGTGGCCCCCCTTCCTTTTTTCTTTTTTTGGGCCCTGGGGACCCCATCCCCCAGGGCCTTACACCTTTTTTTAAATTACCTTTTTAAAAAAAAAACGGGAAGGGGGCCGCGTGGCCCCCCTTCCCTGGGCCTGTATTGGCCCCGGGGACCCCATCCCCCGGGGCATGGCCTCTATATTTATTTTTTTGAGGGGGGCAGCGTGGCCCCCCTCCTCTGGCCATTTTAAGGCCCCGGGGACCCCATCTCCCGGGGCCGGCCTTTCCATTTTTTTTCCCTCTTTTTTGGGGAGGGGGGCCGCGTGGCCCCCCTCCCGGGCCACTACTTGCCCCGGGGACCCCATCCCCTGGGGCTGGCCCTCTCCGTTGGGGACTGTGGGGGTCCCCAATCCCCCCACAGTCCCGCCGGCTCCCCGCGTCCCTTGGGAGCCGGCATTGCTTTTCCACATGGGGAGCAGCTGACATGCTGCTCCCCATGTGGAAAGCAATGTGCTTTGGATATTGGAAGAGAGAGCAGGTTTCCCTGCTCTCTCTTCCAATATCCAAAGCAGTTTGCTATGGCAGGACGGGAGCCGCGAGGCTCCCGTCCTGCCATAGCAAACTACAGTGTCCCGGGGGTAGGCACCCCGGGACACTGCAGGAGCCGGCCCTGGGGGGTGGTGGTCCCCAGGGCCATCAAGGGCTCCAGGAGGGGGCCGCGCGGCCCCCTCCCATTCAGTACACAGCCCCGGGAGGTGGTGGTCCCCGGGGCTCTGGAGGTCCGTAACGGACCCCCATATTAAAATGTTTAGTGCCCCGGGAGGTGGTGGTCCCCGGGCGTGTGGGGGCTGGAGCCCCCCCACACAGGTTTAATAATGTATTTTAAAAAAGCCCCGGGGAGGTGGTGGTCCCCGGGGCTGCGGGAGGGCTCAGAGCCCTCCCGCACCATTTTTAAAAAGCCCCGGGGGTGGCGGTCCCCGGGGCTTGGGGGCCCTTTGAGGCCCCCACACATTAAATTATCCCCCCACCATGCCCCCGGGACTTGGGCCACCCGGGGGCCAATTAACTATCGAAGCGCGGAGACCGCGCTTCGATTTTCGGCAGGATTCGCGCACCCTGAGCGCATCCTGCCGATTTAAAATTTTTTTTTATTTTTTTTTTGCCCAGGGGTCCTTGTGGGACCCCCTGAGCAAGCCTAGGGGGTCAGGGTGTTTCTACCCTGCCCCCTTTGTGCGCTTTGCGCACTTGTTTCTGTCCCTCGGTTCTACCGAGGGACAAAATGGCTGCCAACATTTCCTGAATCGGAATGTTGACAGCCAGCTGACAGCCAATTAACATGCAGCTCGTGATCGGGAGGGTACGCGGACCCTACTCGTCCCTAGATATCACTAACTTTTTACTTTTCATTTTCTCAGCAACTACTGAACGGATTTACACCATTTAACAAAAGGGTTCTTTCTGAACCAAGAACTACCTCTTTGCCAAATTTGGTGTAATTCCGTTCAGCAGTTCGGGCTGTAGCCGTGTCTAAAGTTTCCTATGGGAAAATGCATGGGGAAAACGCGTTTTGGGACCCCCCTTTTTTCTCGGCCCCCGCTTGACGTATCACCCTGAGACTTTCAGGGTAGGAGCGGACCGGAGCGCCCCACAAAGTTTGAAAATTTCGCGAAGATACGTCAACCGGCAAGAGAGTTATTTCAAATAGAATGTCGCGGATTTCCTATGGATAATAGGTTGTAACTATAACTATCTACTGGCGACCGCCAGTAGATAATATATATATATATATATATATATATATATATATATTACCTACTGGCGGTCGCCAGTAGGTAGTTATAGTTAGGACCTTGTTTCTATTCAAAAAGCGTTTTTTCTTTTGCCAATATCTTTGGCGCCGTTTGACAAATCTTCGCAAAATTTTCAAAACTAATGACCAGCTCAGGTCAGCTCCTGTCTTCAAAGCTTCGGGGTGATTCATCAAGCGAGGGCCGAGAAAAAAGGGGGGTCCCAAAACGCGTTTTCCCCATGTTAATTTCCATAGGAATTTTGGAACAGGCTGCAGCCCGAACTGCTGAACGGAATTGCACCAAATTTGTCAAAAAGGTAGCTCTTGGTTCAGAAAGCACTCTTTTTTAAAATGGTGTAAATCCATTCAGTAGTTCCTGAGAAATTTAAAAAATAAAAATATCGATATCTGAGCACAGAGGAGGATTCACGAATCCTCCCGAGCATGAGCTTAATTCTGATTGGCTGCCAACACTCCAAACCAGAATGTGTTAGCAGCCATCTTGTGACTCAGTAACCAAGTCCAAGAAAACTGTAGAAAAAACATTAAAAAAAAGAAAAGGGGGCAGGGCAGAAACACCCTGACCCCCTAGGCCTGATCAGGGGGTCCCACAAGGACCCCACGGGCCAAAAGAGCATATTTTTTAATAATTTCGGCTGAATTCACGCTGGCTGCGCGATTCCGGCCGAAATTATTTTTTAAAAAACGAAGCGCGGTCTCCCGCGCTTCGTTTGTTTTAAGCCCCCGGGTGGGCCAGGTCCTGGGGGTAATTCTTAATTATGGTGTGGGGGCCCCCACAGCCCACAGACCGCCACCTGCCGGGGCTTTGTTTATCATATGCCGGGGGCACGCGGCCCCCACACTGCCCCGGGGACCGCCACCTCCCCGGGGCATTCATAATTATGTGGGGAGTCCCTCATGGGCCCGCCCAAGCCCCGGGGACCGCTATCTCTCCAGTGCTTAAATTAATCTAGATAAGTGTGGGGGGGCTCCTGCCCCTCCCCACACTGCCCCGGGTACCACCACCTCCCCGGGGCAATTTTAAATAAAGGGCGGGGTCCGTTGCCGACCCCCGGCCCCGGGGACCACCACCACCGGGGCTTTAAAAATGCTGGGAGGCAGGACGCGCGGCCCCCCTCCTTATATTAAAATAATTTTAAAATGGCCAAGCCCTGGGGGATAGGGTCCCCAGGGCCAATAGTGGCCCAGGGAAGGGGCCATGCAGCCCCCTCCCGTATAATTTATTTATTTATTTTAAAACGAGGCCAAGCCCTGGGGGAAGGGGTCCCTGGGGCCAAAAGTGGCCCAGGGAGGGGGGCCGCGCATCCCCCTTCCCGTTTTTTTAATTTTTTTAAATGGAGCAGGCCCTGGGGGATGGAGTCCCCAGGGCACCAAAAATAATAAAAGAAGGGGGGCCAAACAGCCCCCCTTCTAGCAAAAAAAAAAAAAAACAGCATCTCGCCGAAGGCCTTGCCCCCTCCCTGCACCACTCTGCAAATGCGCCTCCTGGTGTGTTCTAAGTTGGGGGATTAAGTCCCCTACAATCCTGAGGGTCCCTGGGGTCCAACTAGGCCACCAGGTACCTCCAGTAATCCCCACACAGTGGGATTGCTGAGAGGTGGTCCGAGGCCACGCCCCTTTTTACACCACTCTGCAAACGCACCTCTTGGCTCACTACCGGTGGGGCAATGAGGTCCTCTTGTGTCCTGAGGACCTCAGGACTAAAGTGGACTTCATCCCCGATGAAGGCATGGCCTGCTACCACCTCTCAGCAATCCCACTGTGTGGGGCTTACTGGAGGTAACAGGTAGGCTAGTTGGCCCCTAAGGATCCTCAGCAGTGAAGGGGACTTTAATCCCCATCCAAGAATGCGCCAGGGAGAGCATTTACAGAGTGGTGGGGAAAGGAGGCGTGGCCTGCTATGAGAACTTAGCAATGCTGCTGTGTGGGGCTTACTGGAGGTAATAGGAGGGGTAGTTGGCCCCCAAGGTTTCCCTTGGGGGCCAACTACCCCTCCTGTTACCTCCACTAAGTCCAACACAGTGGGATTTCTGAGAGGTCTTCGGAGGCCACACACCCCCTTTCTCCACCACTCTGTAAACGCACCTCCTGGCGCAGTACTGGTTGGGGGATGAAGTCCACTTTACTCCTGAGGGACTTTGGGGACCAAGAAGCCCTCCTGGTACCTCCTGTAAGTCCTACGCAGCGGAATTCCTGAGCGCTTGTTGGAGGCCCAGTCCCCTATCTCCACCACTCTGCATCGTGACTACCAGTTAAAGAAGTATTTGTACTTTAATAGGTCTCGCATTTGCAAGAGTTAGAGCTATTGGCGTTGTAAATGTAAAAGTTTTTTACTAATGTTTTTGGAGTGGAGTGGATGTACGTTGTGTGTAGTGGAATTATGTTGTATGTTGTGCAGTGAAATTATATGGATAGAGAGTATGTGGTATTTAGTGTATAGGAATTATGTAGAGTGGGATTATGTGTTATGGAGAGCAATTATGTGGTATGGTAGTCTGTGTTGTGGAGTGGTAACCTCAGGTTTAGTCTTCCTCGTTTCCATAGAAGCTAAACTATGAACTCAATGAGAAAAAAAAAGAAGGAATCACTGAGGAGCACTTTTGGACCTAGTCAGAGTTATGAGCAGGCCCACTGGAATTATGCGACTGTTTGGCTGCACCAACTTTCGCACAATTATACATTTTCTGCATTAGCCACATAATCCATCATGTGCTGCCTAATCTGCAGATTTGAGCAGAAAAAGCCTTGTTTCTAGCTCAAACGGCTCAAACGTTACCAAAAATGCAGCGACAAACAGAAAAAGTCTTGTTTCTAGCTCAAATGACTCAAACGTTACCAAAAATTCAGCGACAAGTGTTACAGCGTGGTGGAAGGTCCTTTGTAAACCTAGCATGGTCACCTGTTACTTATTGCTAAATGTGGGTGCTTAATTGGTACTAATGGTGTGCAAGCCACTCTTGATTCTTTCTGCACCTCTTTTGCCTCTTTCTGCACCTCTGGTTCCTTCTTTCTGTACTTCTTTTGTTTCTTTCTGCACTTCTCTTGCTTCTTTCTGCACCCCTCTTGCCTCTTTCTCTACCCCTCTTCCCTCTTTCTGCATCTCTGTTGCTTCTTTCTGCACTTATCTTGCATCTTTCTGTACCTCTCTTACTTCTTTCTTCACCCCTTGTGCCTCTTTCTGTACCCCTCTTCTCTTTCTGCACTCCTCTTGCCTCTTTCTGCACCTCTGTTCCTTCTTTCTGCACTTCTTTAGTTACTTTCTATCCCTCTCTTGCTTCTTTCTGCACCCCTCTTGCCTCTTTCTCCATCCCTCGTCCCTCTTTCTGCACCTCTGTTGCTTCTTTCTGCACCTCTGTTGCTTCTTTGTGCACCCCTTGTGCCTCTTTCTGTACCCCTCTTCCCTCTTTTTGCACCTCTGTTCCTTCTTTCTGTACTTCTTTTGTTTCTTTCTGCACCCTTCTTCCCTTTTTTGCATCCCTCTTGCCTCTTTCTGCAGTTCTCTTGTCACTTTCTGCACCTCTCTTGCCTCTTTCTGCACCTCTCTTGCCTTAGTCTGCCCACCTGTTCCCTCTTTTGGCACCCCTTTTGCCTGTTTCTGCAACTCTCTTGCCTCTTTCTGCACTTTTCTTGTCTCTTTCTGCACCCCTGCTGCCTCTTTCTGAACTTCTCTTGCCTCTTTCTGTACCTCTGTTGCTTCTTTCTGCACTTCTCTTGCCTCTTTCTGCACCCCTCTTCCCTCTTTCTGCACCTCTGTTGCTTCTTTCTGTACTTCTCTTGCTTCTTTCTGCACCTCTCTTGCTTCTTTCTGCACCCCTTGTGCCTCTTTCTGTACACACAGGGCTACTTTTAAACTGACCTCAGGCTCAGCAGTGCACACATGCAAGTGCAGAATAGGGCTGCTGGCCTCTAACCTGCCATGCCCTATTATATGCTAGGGACTTAGAGGTAGTTTTAATCCCCCTGCCCTATTATGTACTAGGGCCTTACAGGGGAGGTCATGCCAATCACAGGGGTACCGCAACCCATAGTGTACCCTAGTGTATGTAGGTGTTTTCACTGTATTCTAAGTGTCTTTCAGAATAGCACTGGCTCCAGGCCTGGTTAGTCAGAGTCAGTTACCACCAGTACCAGTCAGCAAAAAGTTGGGGGCACAGGATGACTTTGCAACAAGGCCTCTTTCTGCACCTCTGTTGGTTCTTTCTGCATATCTCTTGCTTCTTTCTGCACCTTTCTTCCTCTTTCTGGACTTCTGTTGCCTCTTTCTTCATTTCTCTTGCTTCTTTCTGCGCCTTTCTTCCTCTTTCTGCACATGTCCTACCTCTGTAGGCATAGTTAGAAATTAGCATTTAAAAAACCTTTGAAATTCACTGAAAAAACCAGTGATCATCAGTGATCAGTGATGTTATTTGAGATGTCATCAGTGATGTCATCAGTGATGTCACTTACCATGTCATGAATGATGTAATATGTGACGTCATCAGCAGTGCATTGCGGGGGCGCGAGTTATAGTTAGCTCAACTAACTATAACGGCCGAATTTCTCTGGTTTTGTACGAGTGAAATGTCCAACTAACTATAACGGCCCTGAAACCTGTGGTTTTTTGTGAATTTCCAAGGTTTTTTAACCTGTTAGCTGCTCCCCATGTGTAAAAGCAATGCCAGCTCCCGTAGGACACGGGGAGCCGGCGGGACTGTGGGGGGTTTGGGGATAAGTGGCCACGGAGGGGGGCCACGCAGCCCCCCTCCCCAAAGGTAAAAAAAAGTTAAAAAAAAAAAAAAAGTGCAAGGCCGGCCCCGGAGGATGGGGTCCCCGGGGCCTTAAATGGCCTGAGGAGGGGGCCACGCAGCCCCCTCCAAATAAAAAAAAAGAGGCCATGCCCCGGGGGATGGGGTCCCCGGGGCCAATACAGGCCCAGGGAAGGGGGCCACGTGGCCCCCTTCCCGTTTTTTTTTTAATTTTAATTTAAAAAAAGGGGTAAGGCCCTGGGGGATGGGGTCCCCAGGGCCTAAAAATAGGAAAAAGGAAGGGGGCCACACAGCCCCCTTCAGGGGGGAAAAACAAAACAAAAAAAAAACGATCGGGCCCGCAGGCCCCGCCCCTTCCTTCACCACTCTGCAAACGCGCCCCCTGGCGCGTTTGCAGAAGAGAGCAATTCCCCTTGAATACTGGGGGTCCCTGGGGGCCAACTAGCCCACCAGGAACCTCCAGTATGCGCCAGTGGGCTGCCTTGCAGAGAGGTGTACAGAGGCCACGCCCCTTTTACACCTCTCTGCAACGCAGCTCTGTGGCGCTTTTTGGAGGTATATGGTGGGCTAGTTGCACCCCAGGGACCCTCAGGATTCAAGGGAGTTAATCCCCCGACTTAAAATGCGCCACGGGGCGCGTTTGCACAGTGGTGAAGGGAGGGGCAGGGCTTCAGGTGACATGTGTGCAAACAGGCCCCGTGGCGCGTTTTAAGATGGGGAATTAAATCCCCTTCAATCCTGAGGGTCCCTGGGGGCCAACTAGCCCAACAGGTACGTCCAGAAAGCGCCACAGAGCTGCGTTGAAGAGAGGTGTAAAAGGGGTGTGGCCTCTGTACATGTCTCTGCAACGCAGCCCCTGGCGCATACTGGAGGTTCCTGGTGGGCTAGTTGGCCCGTAGGGACCCTCATGATTCAAGGGGACTTAATCCCCCTACTTAAAACGCACCACGGGGCGCGTTTGCACAGATGTCACCTCAGGCCCCGCCCCTCCCTTCACCATTGTGCAAATATTCCTCTAAAATCAGCCGAAATACGAATTCTGATTTACTCACCTGTTATCAGGAGAGACCTCAGTGCTGCATCTTTCAGCCCAGTACTAATCCTGAAAAGTAATTTTAACCGTACTTACCAGTAACTTGAATTTCCTTCCATAGGCTAACATTGACTGGTTTCACTTGGAAATTCTTCTAAGTGTGGAGTTTTGGAACTTTAAAATATTCCTCTAAAATCAGCCGAAATACGAATTCCGATTTACTCACCTGTTATCAGGAGAGACCTCAGTGCTGTATCTTTCAGCCCAGTACTGGTCCTGAAAAGTAATTTTAACCGTACTTACCAGTAACTTGAATTTCCTTCCATAGGCTAACATTGACTGGTTTCACTTGGAAATTCTTCTAAATGTGGAGTTTTGGAACTTTAAAATATTCCTCTAAAATCAGCCGAAATACGAATTCCGATTTACTCACCTGTTATCAGGAGAGACCTCAGTGCTGCATCTTTCAGCCCAGTACTGATCCTCAAAAGTAATTTTAACCGTACTTACCAGTAACTTGAATTTCCTTCCATAGGATATCATTGCCTGCTTTTTGCTGAAAAAGTTTCTAAGTGTTGATTTTTGAAACATACAAATATTCCTCTAAAATCAGCCGAAATACGAATTCCGATTTACTCACCTGTTATCAGGAGAGAACACAGTGCTGCATCTTTTAGCCCAGCACTGACCCTGAAAAGTAATTTTAACCGTACTTACCAGTAACTTATCTTTTCTTCCATAGGAATCCATTGTCTGGTTTTCAGCAGAAAAGTTTCAAAGTGTCGATTTTCACAAACTACAAATATTCCTTAAAAATCGCCTGTATGACTTAAACGCATTTTTTCAACTGTTTACAGGAGATGCACCAGTGCTGGATCCAGGATCCAACACTGAGTAAGAAAAAGTAACGATAACAGTTTTTACCTGCTAAGTGAATTTCCTTCCATAGGATAACATTGGTGATTCTATGAGGAAAAGTTTCTAAGTGTCAACTTTTAAAATACAATAATATTCCTTAAAAATCACGACTGTAACCAAAACGCTTTTACTCAACTGTTTACAGGAGATGTCCCAGGACTGAATCTAGGATCCAGTCCTGTGGTTAGAAAAGTAATCCATAAAGTAACTAATTGCATTTAACTAGAAATTCACATTGAGCTGAATGTCGCATTGTGTTTGAAAATGTGTTGCCCATTGCAACAACTGTAACTACTGTACTTAAAAGTCTATTGCCTATGTGCTAAGTATTTAAACTAAAGTAATTCATTCTGAGAAAGTATTTTTTCTAATGTAATGTATAATGTAATTACAATGTAATTTAAAAAATAAAATATGTAAAAGAAATTGTTTCTAAAAATGTAAATCAGTATGAAAAAAAATAATATAAAAATTAATACATTTAAAAAACCTTTGAAATTCACTGAAAAAACCATAGGTTTCAGGCACGTTATAGTTACAAATTAGCATTTAAAAAACCTTTGAAATTCACTGAAAAAACCATAGGTTTCAGACACGTTATAGTTAGAAATTAGCATTTAAAAAACCTTTGAAATTCACTGAAAAAACCATAGGTTTTAGGGACAGTTATAGTTACAAATTAGCATTTAAAAAACCTTTGAAATTCACTGAAAAAACCATAGGTTTCAGATATGTTATAGTTACAAATTAGCATTTAAAAAACCTTTGAAATTCACTGAAAAAACCATAGGTTTTAGGGACAGTTATAGTTAGTTGGACATTTCACTCGTACAAAACCCATGAAATTCCCCCGTTATAGTTAGTTCAGCTAACTATAACTCGCGCCCGCAATGCACTGCTGATGACGTCACATATTACATCACTCATGACATGGTCAGTGACATCACTGATGACATCACTGATGACATCACTGATGACATCTCAAATGACATCACTGATGACATCATCCACGTGATAATCTGATGCAGCTCCTCACACCCTAATATAACCTTTGATACACCCAATCTAAATTACAGACTGCCATTCGCAAAACTATAGACACTCCAACACCAATAACTACATACCCACTCACTGATTCTTAGGTCTACACACACACATCCACTCACTCACCCGTACAGTCACTCATACTTATGGTCACTCAGTACAGGACTATCATATGCACTCTTACTCCTATATAGACACTCAAACACCGCCACTCATCCATAGAGGTACTCACACACCTAGTCAGTCATGCAAATAATTAAACACACTGCCATTTACTCACCTATACAGTTATACACACACCAGCTCACTTAATCATACAAATACTAGCACATTGTTACGCTCTTATACAATCACTGATACAAGCACACACTCATCCATACAGCCACTATCACAATCACTCACTCTCGCTTATAGCTATTTATATACTCCAACACACATATATACTGGCTTTCACATATGTAGTTACTCACACATGTACCACTGGGACATACATTCACTCACTAACACACTCTTACACACACTTACCCACCCATACAGTCTATCACAGATGCACTCTTGAAACCATCCACCCAGTGAATCACCCACTCACACATCTATGCACAGAGTCGCACACACCCCACCCACACAAACACTCAGGCACCCATACAGATACTCAGACAACCAATCAATAACTCATATAGACACTCATGTAGCTATTCACAAACCCATGCAGCCACTTACACAGCAACAGACAGACGGATACAGACATTCACCCAGTTTAGTCACTAACCCATGCATTCAGTAAGATACGTTAAATCACTCACTTATAGAGTCAGTCACGCACCTACTAAATCATCCATACAGACACTTACACACCCACTCATTCTTCAATACGTCTTTTCCTATATATATTAAAAATATTTAAACTTTACAGAAACACACAGTCACTGGATGATGTCATCAGTGATGTCATTTGAGATGTCATCAGTGATGTCACTGACCATGTCATGAGTGATGTAATATGTGACGTCATCAGCAGTGCATTGCGGGGCGCGAGTTATAGTTAGCTGAACTAACTATAACGGGGGAATTTCACGGGTTTTGTACGAGTGAAATGTCCAACTAACTATAACTGTCCCTAAAACCTATGGTTTTTTCAGTGAATTTCAAAGGTTTTTTAAATGCTAATTTGTAACTATAACATATCTGAAACCTATGGTTTTTTCAGTGAATTTCAAAGGTTTTTTAAATGCTAATTTGTAACTATAACTGTCCCTAAAACCTATGGTTTTTTCAGTGAATATATATATATATATATATATATATATATATATATATATATATATATATATATATATTAAACTTTATCATTTTGAATACACAAATATAACTACCCACAGTGTGGGGAAATAATTGTGTACTTCTACAATGATATCGATAGTGGAAGGACCAATCTGGTAAAAACATGATCATTGTATCATATATTGCACTGCAGTGTGCGTGCCATGTCACGAGGAAAACAACAGATAAGCAGAAAAGAAAAAAAACCTGGACGTGTAAAATCAGGAGTGCATAAACCTAAATTGGGCAGGAGTGAATCGTGTACATAAGCCGAGGCGGCAAATCCTGTCGGTGAGGTAATCATGTCCGACCACCCTCTGCTGCTCCTGTTGATGTAAGTAAGCGTGAAATGGTTGCCAAATGTCCTCTGGGCAAGAGGTGGGGGTTACAATGAGGTATAGTTGTGTTTGCATAGATTTTGCTAGTAACATCGCAGAAGGTGAGACTCTTAAGCTAGCCATCTATGGTCGGACAACGTCTCCTGCCCCAATACAGAACTATCGCACATTTGGCCAGCAGTAAAGCCAGCGCGGTGAATCTACGGACCTCATTAGGGACATCATGCACATAACCCAACAACTCAAGGAGCAGATCAGTCAATAAGGTGAAACCCACCATCAGCAATAGCTGAGTGAAAACAGCAGTCCAGAAGTCCCCCAGGGGACTTGTGCACAAACTTGGCCTCTGTAGTCTGACACTTAGGACAATTCGAGGACCGCGAGGGATCTAATTTAGCCAGGAAACTGGGGGTGGTGTAGGCATGTCTGAGTAATGTAAAGTGTATCAGTTTATGTCTGTGACTGGGGAAATCATTTTGGTTTATTGACAACAGAAATAACAAGTTTTTCTGGCAGAGGTCGTTGTAGCTCACCCTCCCACAGCTCCCTGTGATGGCCATCTCCAACAGGAAGTAAGGCCAAGCAGGTACGATAAAGTACAGAGACAAGGTACCCGCCATCTGTGTGGTCTATGAATGTGGCTTGCAGGGTGAATTCGGTATGTGTCAGGGGAAATGTGGAGATCTGACCAAGGAGCACGCCATGCTAGCGCCACAGGACAAACTGATCCATATGAGTAGCAGCAGTAAAGTGTGTATTATCATCATATGAAAGAACATGGCCATCTAGGAACAAATCTCCAAATGTGTGAAGCGCATGCTGCGTCAGCGTTTTCTCAACAATGGTTGCCAATGTAGGCTGCAGCTATTGGTTGTCCGCACGTGGTAGGGATGGGGAATATAAAATGGGGCCCCCAGGAGTCTGAGAAGTCTCCTCCATACCCAGCAGGTAGTAGATAGAAACTAAATGTCCGCGGGGTCCAGCGGGATTCCACATTATTTATTTAAAAAGTTTTATATAGAGCAAACAAGACCCATGAGGGTATCAGAGCGCTTTACAGGTGAGCGAAAAAGAGAGACGAGACCTAACAATCAAACAACAGGGTGGTCATGAGTGTGAGGGGAGAGAAACTCTATATCGGCATGGCATACATAAACATAAACAGTCTAAGGTTTGGAGAATAAAGGAACAAGACTAAACGAAGCATGTTACAAGGTCCTGAAGGAGTGGCAGGGGGAAAACTGAGCATAAAATGAGTACAAAAGTGTATCCAAACAATACAATAAAAGTAAAGACAGGTAAAAACCAGAGAGGGGACGAAGTCTTTAAGTGCGTATAAGGCACGGGAATTTAAGGCAAAAATTAGAAGGGATCGTCCTGATTTCCGGAGGCAGGAAGTTCCAAATTCTCGGGGCGATACCTGAGAAGGCTCGATCATAAGTTTTTGATTTACGGAATTTCTGCCTCTTCAGCAAAAGGGTCCTGGTACTTCTGGAGGACCTGGAGCCACCCGATAGTGCAAGTTTTTGTGAGAGGTATAGTGGGGTGTTGTATTGTAAGGCTTTATTAGTCATGCAAGCAATTTTTAGTTGTATCCTTGCTTCATAAGGGAGCCAATTTAGGGTTTTAAGCTCCGGTGTAATATAATGGTATCTTTTTGAACCAGTGATGAGTCTAGCAGCAGAATTAAGAGAGGCCCTGAGTGGCGCCATCTTCGATCACGGGAGTCCGCACAGGGTTGCACCACCGTAGTCCAACTTGGAGATCACCAGAGATTGCACAGAGGATTTGAAGTCATTGGGGGGGGAGAAAAGGTTTAATTTTCCTTAGGATGCTCATTTGGAAATCGGCTCCCTTGGTAAGGTCCGCAATATGCTTCTGCATGTTCAGGCTCCTGTCAAGCATTATGCCCAAGGAACTCGTGGAGTCAATGATGTGTGGAATGCAGTTAAGAGCTGTTAGCTGATTCATCCATTCACAGATGACAGGAGAATGGTTGGGTGGGGCGATTAAAAGAAATTCAGTTTTCAGAGCATTAAGTTCGAGATGATTTAAAGTTAATTAGTTTTGGGCTTTCAGTAGGGTAGTGTTGAGGGCGCTGATATCATCAGGGGAGGAGACTTTCAGGTACAGTTGGGTATCGTCAGCATACATATGATAGTGGATATTGGATAGTTTTAAGATTTCAGTTAGAGGCTCCATCAACAGGTTGAAGAGAGTTGGAGAGAGTGTGGACATTTGAGGAACCCTGAGTTTGACTGAGGAATGGTTAGAAAGAGATTGGTTGACCTTGAATCTTTGAGTTCTATTGTAGAGAAAAGATGCAAACCAATTAAGGACGGGCCCTGAAAACCCCATCCTATGTTCCAGTAGGTCGAGTATGCAGTCATGTTTGACTGTGTCAAAAGCTGACAATAGGTCGCGGAGGATTAGAAGGCAAGAGTTGTTCTGATCCAGCATTTTGAGCGCATCAGCGACAATGTGGGTGATGGCGGATTCTGTACTATGACCATGACGGAAGCCAGATTGGAATTGGTCTAGTAGTTGGAAGCGTTCTATGTGATTGCAAAGCTGAAGGTGGACACATTTCTCAATGAGCTTGGCCAAGGTCGAAATGTTGCAGATTGGGTGGAAATTGTTAAGGTCGGCTTGATCTGCCTAGGGTTTTTTAAGAATGGGGGTAACCTGTCCAGCTTTAAGACAGTCTGGGATAGAGCCTTGAATCAGTGAGGCATTAACGATCTTGGCCCAAAGCGGGAGTAGGGATAATTTGATCTCCTTGAAGAAATTCGCTGGAAGAGGGTCGTTGAAGTGGTTGGATGGTTTCAGTATTTAGAGCGTTTGGAGAATGATGTTATTGTCCAAAATTTTGAAAGTGCTCCAAGAGGCATTAGAGGAGAGTATGAAGTGGACGATCCCTGGCCTGGTCACGTTCTGGTCTGTCATAGGTAATACAAGCATCTCCATGGTACCAGAGGTATGCCTAATGACACTGGGCCACTAGATAATAGAGTTGAAAGTGAGGCACTCCGAAACCGCCACGGTCAGTAGGTACTACTAGAGTGTTCCACCTCACTCGGAGACAGCGACCAGCCCAGTTCAGCTGTAATAAAAGACTCTTCAGCGTAGCAAAAACACTTTAGTAAGAGGAATAGGGATATTTAGGAATAGATACAAAAAATGGGGGAGGACCACCATTTTTATAATAGCTATACAGCCCGCCATAGATAGTGGCAAGTGAATCCAGCCCTCAATCTGCACTGTCAAGTGATCGACCGCAGGACCTGGTGTTTGTGGCACTGAACATGGATGCCTGCGTATTTTACGGCATCCTCACACCATTGCAGGGGATATTAGCAGGGCTGAGGAGTAGTGGCCACGGCAGGGGGGAATAGTTCAGATTGTCCCCAGTTTATTTAGAGCCCTGAGAGGCGACCAAATCTTATTATCTCGTGGATGATGGGAGCCAGATTGTCTGTTGCGTGGCACACAAACAACAGAATGTCATCGGCATATAGTGAGAGGAGCAATGGGATGCTCAGGAGACTCTATGCCATAATGAGAACAGGGTGTGTAGGTTGAGTGATATTAAGCAGTGAGGGACGAAGCCTGGCTGTAAAGATGAGATAATGGTTTCTAGGATGAGAGATAGTCAGGAGGAGAGAACCTTAGCAAGGATCTTATTATCAAAATTCAGCAATGAAAGGGGTCTATGAGATTGAACGCATAGTGGGTCCTTGCCAGGCGTGACGAGGAGAGTAATTACAGCTTTGTGAGGGGGGCAGGGTCCCGACTTCTAGTGACTCGGTGACCATGACCAGCAGGTGCGGTGCAAGGAGATGCTTGTATGTTTTATGGCACACCCCCAAGAGGCCACCAAGGCCTGGGGCTCTGGAACCATCTAGGGAGTCAATGGCGCAAATAATATCTTCCTCAGTGATTGGCTCACTGAGGAACTGTTGCTGTGGGGTGGAGAGACAAACCATAGCGATTCCAGATAAGTAGTCAGCCATATCTCTACCGTCCCCCGAACACCGGGAGGAATATAGGCGGTTGTAGTAATGGAGAAGTTCAGCGAGGACTGTATTGTTGTCCGTGGTATGTGAGCCATCATTGAGCAGCAGCTCAGGGATGTAGCCATTACATTGTGGCGGACAGAGCAGCCATGCCGGTGTGCAACCAGGACATTCGCCCTCACCGTAGCATCAGGCCTTGGCATATTTCCCCATGTATGGCACCTGTCGATCACCCAATTTGCGGAACTCTTCCATTAGTGTCATGCGCCGCAAAAACTGTGCATCTGAGTCGTCAAGATCGCGTATTGCACCCTCGACAAGCAAAAGATCGTTGTGTATATTACGCAGTATACCTGCATGTTTGGAGATGCAAATTCCCCAGATAAAAGCCTTAAAGGCCTCCCAGAGGGTGGCCTGTGTTTTGACTGTACCTACATTGAGTTTGAAGTACTCAGCAATAGCTGATCGAACTTTCTCCCTGAAGGCGTCATCCTGAGGAGCATTGCAGGGGAAGCACAAACCGTGTTCCACTCCGTCGCCATATGGGATGGTCAATAGGACGCGTATTGGAGCATGGTCTGAAATTGCGCATGGGAGGGCAGCCATCTCACTGATCCAGGGCAGCATGGTCGCTGATAGTAGCCAACAACCTATGCGGGCCCAGGTGTTACGTGGGGCCAAGTAGAACGTGTATCCTGGGGTATCTGCCTTTCGTTCGTGCCAAATGTCACGGAGCAGGTGGGTGTCACAAATGTCACGCAGTACACGGAGGGATCCCGGCTTAACCGATGGAAATGCTGCTGTGGGGTCCTGGAGGGGGTTCATGATAAGATTAGGATCACCTCCCATTAGCACACAATCAACATTTGCCCACCCCAGTAAAGACTGTAAGTCCTGGAAGACTCCAGAGAGTCCACATCCTATGCATAAACAATGAGTAGCAGTACACTATGTCCAGCCAAGTGTCCCGTGAGCGCAACATACCTGCCCCCCCATCAACTAAATCTTCCCTGGGGGTGAAGGGGACGGAGTGATGTATTAAAATGCACACACCCTTGCAGTACAGTGCAAAGGTGTGTGCTTGATGACTAGTACAGATTTTATACCGGGAAGATATCCTTCCAGTACAAAATACTATGGCTAGATATAGTTTATAAATGCTCTGTGTCTCTATGTGTGATGTACAATACAGCACACATGCAAAGTTAAAAAAGTTTTGAAAAAAGAAAACTTTAGACCTCTCTTGAGGAGCATACATTTTTAAGGCAAAGCCCTGTCTATAAACCTAGGTACATAGGGCTTCGCATCAAAAACCATGGGAGATAGCATGAAAAAGTACAAAGAAGCACAAAGCACTGATTGTGTTTAGGGCTGTCTTTATGGCTACTTTTCAGCACAAATCAAGAGATAGTAAATAGTTTATCAAGACTTTGCACCAGTTTGCATCACATTTTCTGACTTTGCACCAGTGCAAAGTGTAGATAAATCTGGCCCTTAGTTCATAGTTTATTGTATGGTATAAATATTGTTTGGGTAATGCTTTCCATTTCTTGAAACAGTACCACAGAACTCACAGAGTTTGACATCTGCATCTATTTTTTTATACATTGTAACTATTCATTGAAACTTCTGTTGTCCTGTAGGCTTTTTCATCATAATTTCCTGCGGCGGTAGTCAGCCAAGTGAGGTAGGCTGGATTTTGCTAGATATAATTTCACTAAACTAATTCATACGTCTAGAAATAGTATTATTTCAATAAAATGGTGAATGAGTAGACCACACACTCACTAAGCAAATGTCTCTTTTTGCATGATAACCCCCATGTTTTCTAACTGATGCTGATGCTGTTGGTTTTTGGACTCTGGACGCTTACCAGGCCCCAGTGTATGTGCTCTGACCCCTAAAAACGTGTTATTTTTTGCTAAAAATCCTAATTGGCATACTTAACTTTCTTATAAATCCCTAGTATATGCTACCCAGGGTCTATATGTTAAATGTTACCAGTGGACTGCAGCACCTATTGTGCTGCCTCAAAGTGACACTGCAAAGCAGTTTTAAAACTGCGAATTTGATCTCATCAAATAAATAATTTGCCAGGCCTAAGCCTGTCTTTTGAATATTTATAAGTCACCCCTAAGGTAGGTCTTAAATGTCCACAGGGCGCGATGCATGGTATTTAAAAAGTAGGACATATGCACTTACGTTTTGCATGTCCTGGAACTGAAAAATCTCCAAAGTCATTTTTCACTATGGCAGGGCTAGCTCTCCCATAGAAAATCACTGAGCTAAATTATACCACTTTTTAATACATAACTCCAGTTTGAGAATAGCTAGAAAGATGGTTCAAGGACTCAAATTAATAGTAATTTAAAATCCAAAAATGGGCAAATCAGATATTATATTATAACTTTGAAAGTGCCACTTATAGAAAGTTAAACAAAGAAAGGGGTAATGCCCTAAAAGGACAGATACCAGGACGGGCCGTATTCAAAGGGAGAACCTGGTATTCTGGATAATTCATGCAATTTCCTTACTGCAATGATCAACATATGTTACTTCATGTGATTTGGTCATTTATTCAACCTTTCTTTTAAATAACTTTTATCTTTTTGAATTTATATACATTAGGAAGAACGTAGGTAAAAAGACTTCTAATCCTTCCAATCCAACACATATCAAAAAACAATTCCAATATTTACAAACATTCACATATTTTTACAACATTTACCACAATATACATTACATACATTTATCACAAATACAACAAAAGCATCAATATAATTCCTAAACCAATGTATCATTTGCAACTGGTCAATACAAATTAATTCTTTGCAACTGATAGATACAAATTAATTCTCCAAACTGGGAACAAAATTTCATTCAGTGTTCCTCAGTATCTAGCATCCCTTCAGTATTGGTCTTAATGCCTATTACTGCAAATGCCGACGTGTTTCAAGCCCCAGGGGACCTCCAGGGGCTCTCATCAGGGCTTCTCAATTATATACACATTGGTATGATCTACAAAACAAAAAACGAATGTGTCACTCTTACTCCTACTTCAACGTTACTCTATTCGCTTCAGTCTACTAGTTACCTCAATGCACTATACCTGCTGTACGGAAGTTTTCATCAAGCTTGCTGCTGTCTGAATGATGGGGGAATCAACTGGGCTGACCCTATTTAAACAAAAGTCTAATTAGACTTTCCGTTATTAACATGCCTATTTCGCATTTGTATAATACTCCAATTACACCTACCTCAACTTTATGGGTGGTGCGGCTTTCCCAAAGGTCGATATCTTCCAACACGACTATCAAATGCGTGACTCAATCTAAAAGTAAAACGGGAGCATTTCATAAATCACTCCCTCCACTGACTCATTTGTTGTGCTATATTTCATACCAGTGGCCCCCGCAAGCCTACATACCTGCCTCGCTGCGTGCAACTATTTTTTTCCTTTTTTCCGCCACTCTTTGCAACAGTAAAGTCACTGCATTGTCTACGCCCGTCTAAAACAAAAGAAAGCACTGGTCGTTAGACCGGCGATCATGTCTTAACTCATGCGAAATTCACTGTGTTGACTTTAGGAGTAACCGCGTTCCTTACCGGTACTCTGTTGTTGCCCCGCTTTGGCCCGACTCTTCACTCGTTTCCTGGCGCCGAATTTGTCTATTTCTAAACAAAAAGCGGAGGGCGCGGTGTCAGTAACGCTTTCAACATTAACCCATTACGAGGAAGCCCAGTTCTCACCCCATCTAAACTTACTTTCAATCAACAACGGATCCCTCCACGCTACGCGACCTCGTTCACAAGCAGCATGGGCACTTCCTGTTCAACTTCCTGTATTATAGAAATTACTGAGACTTCTGGGACATGTAGTCTTGCTAATTTCTCTACTTGAAACAGAACAAATTCAGTGTTCTCATACTACGGATTCGCAATAGCTGACCGTACGGGAGATTGTCTTTTAAGCCTTTTGGGTGTGAACTACTATGGTGCAAAATAGTGTTTTTGTCAGTGTCTTTCCGATGTAATGAAATTGTGAGCAATGCCCTTTCCCACGGCAAATCAAAAAACGTGGTTTATGCAGTGATTTGTCCCTGTGGAAAGATCTATATAGGGAAAACCAATCAACAAATCAATCAGAGAATCACACAGCACAGGTCAAGAATAAAAAAGAAAGTTGTCACTGCCCCCATGGTTGACCATTTCATGACTGCTGCACACACAGAAAGAGATTTTAAGTGGACAGTTTTGGTGTCGCTTAATTTATCTAAAAGAATGCTAGACATTGATTCAGTGCTTTTGAAAAGGAAGCATATTTGATATTGAAATTTAATAGTGTACATTCAGGGCTCAATGAAATGTCTGAGCTGTCAAGAGTATGAGAACACTGAATTTGTTCTGATTCAAGTAGAGAAATTAGCAAGACTACATGTCCCAGAAGTCTCAGTAATTTCTATAATACAGGAAGCTTGAACAGGAAGTGCCCCTGCTGCTTGTGAACGAGGTCGCGTTGCGTGGACGGATCCGTTGTTGATTGAAAGTAAGTTTAGATGGGGTGAGAACTGGGCTTCCTCGTAATGGGTTAATGTTGAAAGCGTTACTGACACCGCGCCCTCCGCTTTTTGTTTAGAAATAGACAAATTTGGTGCCGGGAAACGAGTGAAGAGTCGGGCCAAAGCGGGGCAACAACAGAGTACCGGTAAGGTACGTGGTTACTCCTAAAGTCAACACGGTGAATTTCGCATGAGTTAAGACATGATCGCCGGTCTAACGACCAGTGCTTTCTTTTGTTTTAGACGGGCATAGACAATGCAGTGACTTTACTGTTGCAAAGAGTGGCGGAAAAAAGGAAAAAAATGGTTGCACGCAGTGAGGCAGGTATGTAGGCTTGCGAGGGCCACTGGTATGAAATATAGCACAACAAATGAGTCAGTGGAGGGAGTGATTTATGAAATGCTCCCGTTTTACTTTTAGATTGAGTCACGCATTTGATAGTCGTGTTGGAAGATATCGACCTTTGGGAAAGCCGCACCACCCATAAAGTTGAGGTAGGTGTAATTGAAGTATTATACAAATGCGAAATAGGCATGTTAATAACGGAAAGTCTAATTAGACTTTTGTTTAAATAGGGTCAGCCCAGTGATTCCCCCATCATTCAGACAGCAGCAAGCTTGATGAAAACCTCCGTACAGCAGGTATAGTGCATTGAGGTAACTAGTAGACTGAAGCGAATAGAGTAACGTTGAAGTAGGAGTAAGAGTGACACATTCGTTTTTTGTTTTGTAGATCATACCAATGTGTATATAATTGAGAAGCCCTGATGAGAGCCCCTGGAGGTCCCCTGGGGCTTGAAACGCATCGGCATTTGCAGTAATAGGCATTATGACCAATACTGAAGGGATGCTAGATACTGAGGAACACTGAATGAAATTTTGTTCCCAGTTTGGAGAATTAATTTGTATCTATCAGTTGCAAATAATTAATTTGTATTGACCAGTTGCAAATGATACATTGGTTTATGGATTATATTGATGCTTTTGTTGTATTTGTGATAAATGTATGTAATGTATATTGTGGTAAATGTTGTAAAAATATGTGAATGTTTGTAAATATTGGAATTGTTTTTGATATGTGTTGGATTGGAAGGATTAGAAGTCTTTTTACCTACGTTCCTCCTAATGTATATAAATTCAAAAGATAAAAGTTATTTAAAAAGAAAGGTTGAATAAATGACCTAATCACATGAAGTAACATATTGTGATCATTGCAGTAAGGAAATTGCATGAATTATCCAGAATACCAGGTTCTCCCTTTGTTGTACTTTTAGAAAGTTAGCATTTTCCTGCCTAAAGGCTATAGTAGCCTTTTCAGAGTTACCCCAACTGTCACCTTTAAGACAGCTGGGAGGTTGGATAAGTTCCCAGGAAATGGGCATGGGGAAGACAGAAGAAATACTGCACCTGCTATTGAACCTGTGGATAAAGGAATACCAAGGGCTGGACCAGCTTATCACGTGTAACTAGAACAGAAGAGTGAACTCCCAGGGCTAATTGACTAACCTCCTCTTAGGTTCTGGGGGGAAAAAAGCTGCAAGAAGCCCAAGGCTCTGCTGAGCTCAGCTGACAACTATCAACTGGATTTGCACTGCACCCTGCTGGTGGCTTCTTGGAGATTGAGTCCTAACCCCCAAGTGGTGCTCAAAATGTCCTAGACCCTTGACTGGTGTTAGAGTGTACTATTTCCTTCTCAAAAACTGGAAAACTGGACACTTTAAACCTTATCCAAACATTCTACAAAAAGAGCCAGAGGATGCCACTGGGCCGCTGGTTCACTACAAAGAAAGGCTTGTGACTTCCAGAAAACTTTCTAAGTCCAAACATAGAGGACTTAACGGGAACCAACGCCAAGCAGCACCCCACCGCTGATGACACTGATTTAGAATTTGGTGGACTGTTTAATACCATCGCCATAAATGAGTACCTTGCTGCTGCCATGGTGAGGGTACTCCACCTCCCATCATGCTGGTTCCTGTAATTGCATGAAAGTTTGACAAATGGCTCCGCTAACATGATGGACACATGCGTAAAATAGGTGTGCACAATAAATTTCGCTCTGCCAGCAAAGTTGGCAGAGTTTTGGCCACTCCGCATTCTGCATGTAACACGGAGTTCTGGCCAAATTCCGCCAACCGTGATGGAGTTTTTTCTTGTGTGCAGTTCAAGCGTGGGTGAGATTTGGCATCTCCTAGCATGATTTTCAGTCACTGGGAGGGCACCTGGTGAGATTTCCCCAACGTGGGCAATTTCGGGCGGTCACGACTGTTCCCGGTCAGAAAGCTACTGCTCGAGTTGAGAATCTACTGGAGCGGCAGCAAAATCAACTCGAGAAGGAAGCAGTGCCCTCTAGCTCACCATGTGGTGCTGTTCACACTGATTTTTCAGTGCAGAATGAGCACCCGGCACTAAGAATTAGTGCGAGCTGTGCAACATGTCTTATTCCACTTGTTCCCGGAACTCAGCTGAATCTTGTTTTCATGTAACTGTGCAGAAGGATAAATATTTGAAGACAAGAGGAAAGAGTTTAATGTAAAAGTAAGAGACAAGGATGTAGGGGTAAGGGGTAAGGGGTTAAGGGAGTAAAGATCATGAGCATTGCATTTGGTGTGCTAATTATGGTTTACATGGCTGTTGTGCAATTTATGGATTGTGGTCCTAATTCTAGCTTGCTAATTTCTGGTTTTTTTTAGTTTTAATTGGTAACCATAGCTGTATTTTACCTGGAGTGAATTGTTTTGTTTTAAAACACAATATATATCTTACCAATGTCCGTTAGGATGGTGTTTCCATATGAAATTACTTTTTTAGTTTGCTAATAACTTAAGTGCCGTTTGACGGATCTTCACACAAACTTTAAAAAAAACTGATCCTTTTAGCTCAGCTACTACATGGAATGCTTCAGGGGTGATTCCTCAAGTGGGGGCCAAGAAAAAGGAGGGTCCTAAAATACAAAATCCCCATGCAATTTCTAAAGGTGATTTTTGGAACTCACTACATTCAAAATGGCTGATTGGAGTTACACCAAATTTGGCAGGAAACTAGATCTTGGTCCAGAAAGCACGCTTTTTGTGATTTGATGTAAATCCATTCAGTAGTTTTTAAGAATGTAAGGTTGAAAAATATTTGTATTTTCGAGAGACCAACAAGCACAATTTAAAAAACTAGAGTCCTCTGTTTGGCTAAGGGGTAATTTTTCCCTTGGACCTCCATGCTCTTGTGGGTGTGACAGTCCTGAGGAAGTGAGTGCTCTGATTGGTTGGCCTAAACATGAAAGCAAATTTGTGGTGGGTATTTCAGGACTCAGGAATTAAGAACAATGTCCTGAAAATGGTTACAAAAAAACAATACCCTGTGCCCTTGCCCTTGTAGGGGGTGCAAGTAGAACCCATCTGAGGCCAAAATGTAAAAACAATTGGGGTTTCTTTTTTGCGATCTTGTGGTACTACCGAGGGATCGCAGCAAAAAACTAAAGAAATAGGGTCTGTCCTTCATTTTATATTGAAAATGATCCCCGGGGTGGGTCAAGGCCCAGGGGTCAAAATATATTTATTTATTTAGGGAAGGGGAGCGTATGTGAAACCTCCTCCCAGAGTCAATTTGGGCCCCAGGGACGCCATCCCCTATGGCCCGCCAAACTTTTAAAAAGTGAGAGGAGCAAATGGCTCCCCTCCCTGAGCCTGTAAAGGTCTCAGAGACTCTATCCCCTGAGGCCTACACATATTTTTAATGGTGAGGGGAGCACGCAGTCCCACCCTCCCTGAGCCTGCAAAGGCCTCAAAGACACCATCCACTTGGGCTGATACATATATTTACAGGGGAGGGGAGTGTGCAGCCCCCCTCCCAGAGTCTGAAATGTCCTGGGGATCCCATTCCTCAGGGCTGGCTCCTATATTGTGTCACAGGGAGGCCATCCTGTAAAAACTTTCCAGCCAGGTGGGAGCACAAATTATTTTCCTAGCCCACACTCTTGCAGACAAGGAAACAGATTGCTCCCCCTGCGGCCCCACCGTTGTTTGTTGTGGGTGCCCCAGGTGGGCTCCGGGGCACCCACCAAAGGCCCCAAGGGATGGGGTCCCCAAGGCCAGGACTGGCTTGTGGAGGGGGGCATGCGCCCCCTGGCACTAAAATAAAAATAAGGCCCTGCGGTTATAGAGTCCACAGGGCTTCTATAGGCACAGCAAGAGGGCAGCATGCCCCACCCTTGAAAAAAAATACAGCCGCAGGGGATAGGGCTGCCAGGGCCGGTAAAGGCACAGGGAGGGGGCTGCGCATCCCCACTCCTTTAAAAAACATATTGCCCCAGGAACGGGATCCCCTGTAGGGGTGGGTGGAACTCATGGAGTTTCAATCCACGGAATTCTGAAGGGTTACATGAATGATCTTTCTGCGAGCATGAGTAATGCTAGGTTATGCAGCTCGTGCTGATTTTTAACACCGGGTGCTTGTTCTACGCTGCAAAATCAGTGTGAACTGCACCACGTGGCTTGTCAGGGGGCACTGCTTCTTTGCTACTGCTCAAGTAGAATTTCTACTCGAGTGGCACCTTTCTCACCGTGAATGGTCGCAACCACCCACGACCGCCCACGTTGAGAAAATCTCACCAGACACTGTCCTAGTGCCTGAAAATTGTGTCTATTTTCACTCGCACCTACCAACTTACCACTGGTGAGCTGCACGCGAGAAAATCTTTTGCTGAATCCACCGGTGGAGCAGAATTTATCAACCACCCCTAGTTCCAGGGGTCTGTAAAGGCTTGAAGAGAAGGGCTGCACAGCCCCTTCCCCAGTGTTAGTTTAAAAATAAAAAATGAATTTCTGGCAGGATGGGTGCTGGCCGGGGATCTGGTGGGGCTGTGGCAGCCCTGGGGCTCCATCTGTGGCCCCAACAAAAAATAAGTACTTGGTTTTCCTGTGTGAAAACAGAGATATACATTAAAAATAAATGAGCGCCGGGAGCCGATTATTTAATTTTTACTGCTCCGAACAAGGAGTGCTCCATATTGCTGTAGGACAGTTCAACATAACATATATTCATGCTTGTGGTGGCCCTAGGAGAGGCAGGGGCACCATCAATGTTTTGATGTTGTAGGGCAGGCTGCAGGGAGTGCAGCAGCCTCCAAGCAATATAAAAAAGACAGTAAGTTTCCTAGGTTGTTGAATCCATCACCTTAGGAGAATATTTTTCAAAAACACTCCTAGATGGAGCTCTATGCTCTTCAGCTGGTGTGCAAGACCTTATTGTATTTGTTTTTGCGATTGTGTTTTATAGGCTGAAAAATGTTAAAAGAAAGACTTAGAGAAATGTTGGTTTTATTTTTTTAAAAACAACAATGTCTCTGAATCCTTCTTTTTTGACATTTCTCTGCCCATAAAATGCAAAAATAAAAACTACATGAAACGAAGACTCACAGACAGGTTGATTTTATTTGTTTTATTAAAATTGTATCATTATTTTAATAATAATCACTCTTAATAAACATTGCATTGTGTGAATTAGTGAAATGTACATTTGATGAAAAATACTGATGATTTTTGCAGAAAGATGATAGATTTGCTTTATATATATTGATATGCTAACTCCTTGATAAAGTCAATAGGCCCACTTTTTATATTTTAGTGGTGTGACTCTTTATCAAAGTCAGTAAGTCTGCCTGAGTGTGGCCCGGACCTGCAAGACCAACCACATGCTGCACCTGCCAGCAGGGTGTGGGGTTGGCTGCTTGTGAAGGGGTGGATGCACTGCAGGCAACACAATGCCAAGTACAGCCTGCAGCTTAGTCCTGCCAGAGATTTTTGACTTCTAAAAAAGTCTAAATGTAGGAATTTTTGCAGCAACTTATTTAGTGGCTCCAAGACGATGACGCCTCCTCCTCCTCAGACACCACCAGCTGCCCTGCCCTGCTTATCTTTATCTTTTCAGTCCTTTTTCCTTGAAATTTCTTCTAAGTCAGAAGGTAAGCGGAGACCAGACCCAATCCACATGCTGTATGGAAAGAATGCTCCATTGCGGTCAGCCACAACTTTTGACTTTGACCCGGATTCGCACAACTAGATGTCCGCGGTTGATGGTTTGATCGTTTAGGCGCAATTTCTCACTTTGGGTAAGAGAGAAGGTAGAGAGATTCTTTTCCCAGATAGTATTGCCAATTTTTGGAGCTAATAGGAGGAGGTTAACTTGAGGTACTGGACCTTGCTATCCTCTTATTATGAGAGGTTATGGAAACAAGTGCATACTCCTCCTTAGTAAGTGTTGATATTCTTTTGACCAAAGAAGATTCCAAATTCCAAATAATATTTGTTTTCTGCTTTTATTCTTCACATTTATATCCTGGTTCATAGATTATCATACTCCAGAAGTTTACAGGAATAGTTTTATTTAGACATTCAACAGCTGACACGTGTTTCGCCCTTTATCGGTCATTTGGACCAGGGCTTTCTCAAGGCTTTTATAATCTAAACAGAAGGTTTTATCATATATCGTAGTATTTAACAAAATATGTTGCATCAAGAGAATCAGGAGAAACAGAGATACTTTCAAATCTGATATAATGGTATAATCCCTTGCCAAGTCAAAAAATTGTGTGTTTTCTCACTTTGAACTTTAAAAATTTGTAATTCCAGTTCTACTGATTGGATTTTAGTCATTTTGATAGCAAATACTTTATTAAAATGTACTCTATTTCTTAAAATTGGTTTGGGAGTTTTCTTGTTTTGTAGTTTCAATTTATTACTATTTGAGTGCTGCATAAATTCTTTACACATTGCCTCTAAGTTAAGCCTGACTGCTTTTGTGCCAAGCTACCGGAGAGTTAAGCACAAGTTAATTTAGTGGCCGTTTGTGGTTCACCCTTATCGGGATTGTGGTTGTTGCTTGAGAAGGGCTGACACCCCCCTCAACCAACAACCCAATATCTCACATGTCCGATATGCCCTGTGCAGCTGGATTAACAATATTGTATAGAGTGTCAACAGATATTTTTTTTTATCTCATTTGTTACCCTGACCTGGTTGGTCATTGATATCAGGTCAATATCTTGTTTTATCAGGATGACTAAGTGCCTAAACTGTTTTTTACAAAATTGTTTTTGTAAACATGATTCCATGTGCCATTTCCATTTTTTTCTTTATTTAATATGTATTCTCATAAATTTCTGGATCCTTGGCTAAATGTTTGAATCTCCGTAAAATATTTTTAGGGTTTACTGTGTATCAAGTCATAAGCATAAATCCTATTTTCTAGGTAAATCCCAGTAGCTCAAAGGGGCGTATCTTTGCATCTTCTCTCACTTGCTGTGCTAAGGGGTCTATGTACAAGTCAAATAGAAATGGGAACAAAGAGCATCTCTGCCAAGTCTTTCGCCTAATGACTAAACTATCTGTCAAATTCCCATTTACAAGGATTCTGGCTGAAGAATTTGTACAGAGGTCTTTGAGAGCTTCTATGAAAGTGCTGGGCAATTTGAATAATTTTTAAACAGGCCCACCGGTATTGCCAATTGACCTGGTCAAATGCTTTTGCTGCACTAAAAGTTAGTAGGGCTAGAGGGGTCTTGTATGTGGTTGCCAAGTCCATGGAGTCGCTTAACAGATGAACTAGTTCCTGCAGATGCCTAATCGGAATAAATCCCCGTTGAGCTTTATGAATAACTTCCCCTATTACTTCATCCCTTTGCCTTGCTAAGATACCAATAAAAATCTTGTAGGCTGCATTAAGCAGGGAAATTGGACGGTAGGATAAACAAAGTCTTGGATTTTTGTTTGGTATTAAAACGACCACTACTGTGGCATTACCCGAAGATGGCAAGGAAGTTTAGCCCATCAGTAAGATAATATTAAAAAGTGTTTTGTAACTGGGCTTATCTCATTAGCCGTTACCTTATACACAGCCTCCAGAATGCCATCTCACCCTATTGCCTTACCTTTCTTTATTTTTGCTAATGCTTCACATATTTCTTGTTCTGTTACCTTTTGGATTATCCTCTCCTAATGATCAGTGCTCAATGATGGAAGCTGTAGTATGTCTAACCAATCTTTTATCTTAACATGTCAGGGAATATTGTTTCACTACACAGCTCTTGGTAGAATGTGCGAAATGCAATCCCTATTGCTTCTGAGTGCATTAACTCGGGGTCACTTTTGTTTTCCTGAAGTCATCCCATGTCATTACAGGAAGTCTGAGTTTTAGATTTCCATGCTATAAGCTTCCCCAATTTCTCACTGTATTCAAAGTGTTGTAATTTACTAGTGTTCTACTTATCTCATAGATTTTTCTCCATTAACAATCTTCTCTAATGTTTATATCTTTCTAGCTCCACATTAATCTTAGCATATTCATTAGCTGATTCATTATGCTTCCCACCCAGTACTATCCCTAACCTAGACAACCTCCAAGACTTCTCTGGCCTAACGTAGACGTTTGAGCATGCTCCACTCCCTTACCCTTTGGCACAATTAGTCTATTAAGTACATTAAGTACTCCCATGTTTCTCCCTAATTGGCCCTTTCTCCACTGGGAAAGCCTTCTTCACAGACTTTAAACCACAGATTTATTCAGGGAATTTATCCTGGCTTATCTTCTGTATTATCTTGTTTGCCTCCTCTTCATTTTCCGCTATGTACTTTATTATTCCACATAACTTTTAATGTGACTGGAAATTGGAAATGTGTGTTTGGCCATGTTACTCTCTAAAACCCAATGCCTTTCTTCGGTGGCATGTCATAAATCTGATCTGATAAAACAAGGAAAGCCCTGAAAAACAATTGTCTTTGACAATGTAATGTCTTTCACCAAATAGATGCAAACATTTCCAGGACTTTTCAATTTTGAATAAATGTGTATGGCCCTTTGAATCAAGCTCAAGGTCTTCCTGATAAATATCCCTGAAAGGTCTTTCTCAAATTAGTCGTATGACAAATTTCTTAATGTTAGTCCCTTCTCCGCCTTCTGGTACATTTACAATTTTGATATTATTGCATCTAGCTTGATTCACTAGTCTCTCAGATGTAGCTTGTGTTGTCTTTTCCCTAGCCTTAATTGAGGCTAGTTTCTTGTGTGTTTATTTCTACATCGGACATCAGTTTCTCCCTCAGCGTTGCAGTCCGGAGAGCGAAATCATCTGTCTTGTATGATAATTTTTTTAATGTGTCCGGTATCTCTGATATACTGAACCTATTCTTTATTTTGATGGATAAGTCTCTTGGCATCAATACCAACCCAGCTCTCATCTCAAATATTGGGTCTCAAGGGGGTTGCAATGATGATAGAGGAGGAAGCTGGGGATTAGAAATGATTTGAGTAATTTCTTGGTTGAGAGACACACCTGAAGTAGTAACAACTTGTGGTGAATCATGAATTGACTCTGGCATATCCCCCTTTCCATTTCAGATAATGGACCAAATCTGTTGGATAATGGAAATATACTGTCAGTTATTTCTCTGGGATCCATTATTTGTATAGTACAGTCTGTACTTTTTTTCGTGGTCGCCAATAATGCCCCATTAGATAAGGATGGAGTAATTGGGGGAATATCTATTTTGTGTTCAGACATATTTTTGAAGTCTTTAGAATGCCTGAAATATGATCTTCAAGATGCAGTGTTTTTAAGTATTTATTAGGCTTAGAGACTTAAAACTATGAAGTTTCCTTCCCCCTTTCTGCTCTATTTTTGGTTTGATGGAGACATCACTTCTGTGTTTGGCTTCCTGTAGTTTTAAGCAAGATGTGATATTCTGATTACCTAAACTGCTTTGTGTGCCCCCCTTTTATGTCTCCGATTCAAGGGGCCCAAAGCTTGACTGCCAGACCTGAGCTGATGTGTGGGGCTTCTGTTTTCCATGCTGGAATAGATTATTTGTGCTTCTGTTCCTACGGCCCTTAATTTTTCAACTAGATCTGTCTGCACTGTTTATGGTGCTTAAATATCTTGCATATGGAAATATAAGCAACCTATCTGTCTCATAATACTGCTGGCTCTGTGCTAAAGTCTCTTCCCTGGAAAACATTTGGGAATTAGCAAGATTTTCCAAATCAGAAAGGATGTAATTACCTTTGCTTTGAATGTAGTGCTCCTGGTGGTCCTGCTGCTTCTTCTTTCTTGGCAATATTGTTTTGCTCCTTGTAGCCATTTTGTGCTGATGCCGCCACTGAATCCCCTTTTACGCAGTTTCTTAAACCCCAGCATTCGGCCTACTCCCAAACAACGATACACATAGATCTTGGTAGTTTGGAAATATTGGCTGCAGTTGATTTAAAACATGGATTTTCAGAACTTGCCTTTACCGGTATTTTATTAGGAAGCAAAAATCATTCTCAACATAAATCCCAGTGACATTTTTATGTCCCACCCGAGGTCATAAATCATTTGTGAGAGACCTTCATAAATCAAATTGACATTTTTATGATGCACCAAATCTGAAGGACCATAAACCACTTCTGCATTATTGCCTAGTCACCACCTGTCAATCATAAATCAATTTGCCTTAAATCAATCCAACGTTTTCTGAGTGACTAGACTCTTTCCTCTGGCATTTCTCCTTTTTGTGTGAGAGGTACTCTTTCTGCGGCTGACTTGGGCTGCGAGTGCCATGTTTCATGTACTTCCTCCATTGACTAGCTTACCCTGCCGTAAGTCATCCCAAGGTATGTATTCCTGACACCCCGCCATGTCAGGTGTGGCCTCCCCATCATCCTTATGTTCCTTTCTGCCACGTCGCCAGTGGGTTTCCGCCTGATGGCAGCTCCCCACAAGCTTTCAGTTACTTAATTCACAGCCTGCCAGCCTAATGGGGGACCATAGATTTGACTAGAACACCTGCGTTTCTTCTAGGGACAAGTGTATGCCATCACTGTGAAAGTGTCCTGGCCTCTGTAGATTGATGAGGCCGTGTTTGATGCTCTCTCATCTGTTTCCGATGCAAATTTCTTTTTTTTTCCACTGCCACGTTCAAATTATTTTGTGATTTATTCAGGGCTCCTGTTGACCAAGTGCCCCTCCATTTTTTCCTTGGTATGATCTCTGACCAGACCAGGGCAGTGTTGCCAAATAAACTTCGATGCCTCTGTTAAATCTACCCTAATTCAAGCCACCAGGCATGGATCCTGTGCATGAATGAGTGCCTGACTACCCATGCTGCTTTGTGCTCTGTACCTGCTGTAGTGTAAGTGCAGAAAAGTCAGGCTCACGTCTTCTCCTTGTCCCCCTGAGGAGGATATGTTTGCTTCTGATTGGGGGGTGGGGGTGGCCTTCCCCTTTTCTACTGTTGCCCGGGGTGCTTCCACCTGGCAGAGGTTCTATGAGCGTTGGAACGCCAACCCCCCACCGCCTTGATGCCTTCTGGTGACAGCCCGAAATGAGTCACAGAGGTTGCCACCCATATGTGGAACGAGTGTGTGCCAAAACGATCTGCTGGCAGCCCTGCCTTGGTCAGTGCCATCCTTAGGACTGTCTTGAACTGAAATATGCTTAGGCATTCCCCGTTGCAGTATCTGAACAGAACCCCATCCCCTTCTGGCCTCAGCACCAAGTATCGCCTGATACTGCACACGTAGCGGCACTTCAGTTTCACCTTGACCCCTTCAGCCAGCTGGTCTGTTTTAGACTTCTTAGTAGTACTTGCATCTGCCCCATACTTAGCTGTATGTCCTGCTTCTCTAAGCATTCCACGCTTCCCCCTTGCTTTGTGGGGACTATTAGTTTGCTTACCCTAAATGCCCCAAAAAAGGCTAGCTTGAATGCTGCCTTGAACAATGTTGCCTCAAAATTGTCTGTGCACACTGTTTCCAGCACCCCCACCAGCTGTGTAATTGAATGAAATTCGAGTGGTAGCCTTGTATCCTTTGTATGTCTCTTGAGCCGCCACCATTCTTTCATGGCCACCCTTATGTAGTGTGAGCTGGTGGGGTCTCTGGCTGTGGCGATCCTGCTAAAATGCGCCACTGCCGTTATGTGGGTCTGTGCCCAAGATTTTGACTTCTTTTGGTTGAATGCCCATTGTATGAACTTCTCAGTTGCCCTGCCTCTTGCTTCATGGTTGGTGAACGTCACTAGCCCTGTCACCTTCTGGACTGTTTCAGCATATACTGCATAGCATTTGGACTAATGCAGGTCACATCAATTAATGACCACAAGCTGTTGGCAATGGTATCATCTGCTGCTCTGCTTCTGGTGCCAGTCTTCTGAATTTGCCCATCCGGTAGCAAGAGAGTGGATCTGCTTGACCATCATTCCCCCAAGGGACATGCCACACTTTTATGTCTAGGTTGCTTGCTATTTGCATTTTTACCAAGTAATGGAGTCATTTTAATACTTGCGTGCCCTGGCTGCCCCCTTGTTAATGGAGTGTACCACTGCTTAGTTGTCTGACCACAATGTGATCTTCATGTCCTTTGGCTGCTCCTGCCATATTGTTAGCAACACCACTATGGAGAACAATTCCAAGAGTGCAATGTTTCTGGTGAGGCCTGCCCTTGCTCACTCCTGGGGCCATTTGTGTGTGCACCAATTGCTCCTAAGGATAGACCCGAAACCTTGGCTGCCTGATGCGTATATGCACAGTTCTAACTGCCTGTCTGACACCCATCCCTCTCTCCAGATGAGGATCCCATTAAAATCTTCCAGGAATGTTAGCCACATTTTGAGGTCATTTTTTATCCCTGGTCCTAGCCTTGTGTGATGGTGCTTTTTCTGCACCCCCCCATGTCATTTCCATGAGTCTCCTGTTGGGATAACTTGTGCGGCGAAGTTCAGTTTACCAATGAGTTCTTGGAGTTCCCCTAACATGGCCGTCTCCTTTCCTACTCATGTTTTGAGGTCTTTTTTCATATCCTGCACCTTATCCACCAGCATACGGGATGTGCCTGCTGTTGAGTCCAACTCAATGCTTAAGAATACCAGCTTTGTAGCTGGTCCCACTGTCTTGTCTCCTGCCAGGGGGACGCCTAACTCTGCCGCGAGGTGTTTGAAAGCTCCCATCAATTCCTCATACTCTGACCCCCCCCAGGCTTGCCTACAAACAGGAAATCATCAAGATAGTGTAGTTTCCCTCCATTTGGGTGCCTCTTGTGTAGGGTCCACTCCAGGAAGATGCTGAAATGCTCAAGATAGGCAAAAGATATTAAGCATCCCATGGATAACGCTTTGTCAAAATACATGTCCCCCTCAAACTTAAAAACCCAGGTGATGGTAGCCTTCTGTGTGTACAGGGGGTAGCCTGAATGCAGACTCAATGTCTACCTTTGCCATCAGGCCCCCCGCCCTATTGTGCACACAATATCTATTGCATCCTCCATGGAGGCGTACCCCACCGCACAGTCTTCGGGGACGATTCCATCATTCCCTGACCCCCCTTTTGGGAATGAGAGGTGGTGGATTAGTCTGAATTACCCCGGCTCTTTTTTGGGCACCACGCCAAGTGGTGAGATGAGCATGTCCGGTGGGATCAATCAATCAATCAATCATGTCACTTATAAAGCGCACTACATACCCGCGAGGGTCTCAAGGCGCTGGGGGAAGAGGGGGGTGGTGCTGCTACTGATCGAAGAGCCAGGTCTTGAGGAGTCTTCTGAAGGCCAGTAGGTCTTGGGTCTGCCGAAGGTTGGTGGGGAGGGTGTTCCAGGTCTTGGCGGCGAGGTGGGAGAAGGATCTGCCACCGGCGGTCGTTTTCCGGATGCGGGGGACTGTGGCGAGGATGGTGTTCCTTAAGAGGCCCTGCACTCTCCCCAGCTCCTTCTCCTTCTCCTTCTTGATTTTCTTTCTAACTATCTCCGGGTGCTCACCTGCTGATTGAAGGTTCTTTGGCTCCTTGTAAGTTATGACCCCTTTTAATGGGATTCTGAAACCTTGCGCCAAATCTTCACTCAGTATCCTTGCATCCTGTTTGTTGTCATACTTGTTGGCTAGTTGTCTGAGCCTGTGAGTATTTATGGGTGCCATAGCCAACTTCACCTCCCTCCGGCTCCCTGGCCGTGGCTTTAGGTGTGCTATTTCTTCTTCTCTTTATCCCGCTTGTGGCTGTACCCCAGCCTTTTTTACAGTCTGCTGCCGGGTGCCCCCATTGGCCACTGGTGTTTCACACCCTTTCACCTTAGTTTGGCTCTTTTTGCACCCCTTCCACTCCTCTCAGCCGAGGGGGGCCTTATCCTGGGACCATTGTGTTTTTTGTGCGCTTGCTGCCTCAGGCGCTCTCTTCTCCTGGGCCTTGGTGGTGTTTCTGCTCTAGCCCTCTAGCCCATGCAGGTGTAAACCTTCACTCTATCTTTGCATTCAGCCACCACTGCATGGGGCCTACAGAGTTCTGACCTTTCTCCTTAATGTACTTTTATATTAGCGTTATTATTGCCATTCTGAGGGATCCTAAGGCGAGAAAAAGAAAGACAAAGTGGGTAGGGAGAGCGCCATCCTAGCTGAGCTTGTCACTTCAGGAGAGGGAGCGTCAGCAACAACCACAGCAGAGTTCTGGCCTGCCGCCATGTTTCCTCCCCGACTGACTTTGAAACAGCGATTAAGGCCGGATGGATGGGCTTCTATCCCATGAGTGACATAAATTCACACCATTCACTGCTTCTGTTTTTCTCTGTTTCCATGGGTTACCCTGGGACCTTCCTTCTTTGCCCCATAAAACATTTTGTGTACTGCTTGTCATTTCAGAACTCTCCCTACCTAGACAGGATTTGATCCGTCATGCTTCTGGAAGTTTTTCTCACTCATGGAACCATCTTTGCTTTATACAGTGTGCCCCAATTCAATTCTTTGCCACCCTCCAAGAATCCTTCAAACTTAAAACTTGATGTCTATTCTGAATGATCCCTTCTCCATAGTTATAACTTGCCCAGCACTTGTATTTCTTTCATGATTCAAGTGCAGGCACTTGATAGATTGTTATGTCCCTACCAGAGTAGATTTAGCCCATAAACCACCTTGTAGGCTATCTTGTGTCTTTCACATCATGTGATGCTGTACAAGCATGTTCTCACAGGCACTGGTCTCCACAAAAGAGTTTTCCTTACCAATTCATTCCTTTATCTGTCTTCCTTTAGGTATTAGGTACCTCTGTTTAAGTCTAAAGTTTCTGCCTTTTTACCATGTGACCACAGGCTAAATATAATTCTGTCTTGCATACTCATTAACCCTTATTTTATAATGACATAAGACTACTACATTGCTCTGATGATTTGTTCTTGTTCCGATGGTGATCCTGTGATTTGCTTTGGAATCAAAATTCTATCGACACTTATGACTAAAAAGATATCCTTAAGAACTCACACAACATAGAGCATAATAGAAAAAAGAAGTGTATATTGTGGACTTTATTACTGAAGCTATGTTCTATAAAGCACTGTGTATATTGTCTGTTGCTGTTCCATTTACTTCTTGATCACATTTTCAGGCTACCAGTTTGTGGTTTGCAGCACTAGCACTGTGTGTTCACCCTACACTTTGAGCACATCTACTTTCATTTGTTGTTTATTTAATCGACTCCCTGTGTCACATATAAAAATACATGAATCATTCTCTTGAATAGTTCTTTGGTTACATGCCTTGTAATGTTGTTGCATGTTGCCATATGTATTGTGTATTGAGAACAATGATTACCTATCTCAAACTGTTTTATATGAATTTTGAGGCATACCTTGTTGGACCCTCTTGTTTTACAAAGCACCAGGCTTCCAGCATCTGTCCTGATGGTGATCCTACATTTATAAAGTATGGAAACACCCTCGACAAATAATACAGACCAGCTAACATAATAACATTTTTAAATAAATGAGCTGTATATATACTATGTAAATTGTGATACAGACATTGCATAACATTGCATAACTTACAAAGATGCCTGAGCACCATGCAGGTTTTCTCACCCCACTTAACTATTATTCTTTTTTGTACATATTGTTTTGCGCTATATTTTTTATTATTAAAATATTGTTTTGATTTAATAATTTTGGTATTGGTTCAGCATCATTGTTAGCATAGTGACCACTGTTCTCTCAATATCATTAATTATTCCAGGTCCCTATGGAATTCAGGGATCCCCTTGTACTATAGATATAAAAATATGAAGAAGGCAGAGGTATTGTCCAGATTGCACATACTAGGGGAGGATAAAATCATGATTTTTTCCCTCAGGAAATACGTATCATTTACATAAAAATGTACCCTCTTAAAAAGTACTATCCAATGGTATGTCTCAGATACAATAATCAAACTAACTATCAGTGAGAGCATTGCTTAATTTGCAAAAGAATGAGTGCTGGTTGCCCAAGGCTCTGCCCAGAAGCCTTTGGCCGGCACTGCTGAATGTCAGCATTCCGAAAACCAAGGCTGCACTTTCTTGAATGCACCTCAGTCCTCTTTAGTCCACTACTAGACATTGATTGTTCTTTTATCTCACTCTCTTTCTTTTTTCTTTGTGTGTTGTTTCCTCTCCTGTTCTTGGACAATGTCTTGATGAGGGACACTGGTTAGAGCATAAAAAGACTTACAATGTGCATCAGTTTCCTATGAGCCACTTTCTGTTCTAACCAGTTTCCTGCAAGTAAAAGGTATGCAAAAAAAGTAACAAGAGCTATAAAGTAACGCAAAATAGATGAAATCCAACAAACTAAGAATTACGTGAGATTTCTCTTGAGTAAAAAAATTATCACTTAAGTCTCGGAAGATGTTTGGACGAACAAAAATGCCTGGGATACTACCTGAAATATCCATTTGGTTACACATCTCTGGTTAATAATTAAGACATCGAATTGGGTTTCACAACTATGACTGAGACAAGAGAGCTGCCTCTTAGTTTGCATAGCTCTGAATATTGCTTGCGACAGTAACAATTAACCCCAGTTCAAACAGTTCTGGAAAAACGATGTGTCAGCATAGCTATCTCTCAGGAGTTATACCTCTGGGCAAGTCATATATAAGCCCATGCCTCTCGCTCCCCTGACTTTCCTAGACCCAAAAGCTATTGAAAGAATTGGAGTAAATGGAACTAGGAAATATTTTAACATGTTTGCAGTTAGTGGTCAAAGCTAAAGGATAGTTCAAATATCCGTTAATTAAATATTTAACATTTTTGGCTTATAAAAATACTTAAGCGCTGCACTGGCATTTTAATGTTAAGAGTAGCTCAGCTCAGTGATTGATTCTATACTCTTGTGCCTGGCCATGTTTATTGTTGATTGAAGAGGGCAAGTCTAACAACACGAGAAAACAGGAAGGATATCATTTTTTAGGTCGAGCCTAGGCAGCGTGCATGCGTTGTCTGCAAGACCTGCTGGAATCGATACTACTACTGTATTCCTGCCTGCTGCTTACCATAGGCTCACTGCAGGGTTGCTCTTCTTTGCTGCCTCCTAACTCGATCCTGCAGCCAATACCTCACTTCCGTTTAAGGGTGAGGAGCACCGGCCAATTACAGTTTCCATACGCTAGCATTCTTTATGTGTTGTTTGGCAGCACTCTTTTTTTAAATTTTGCTTTCCGCCAGTCACTGCTTGTTTAGTTTGGTTTTTCCCTTCCACTTTGTGTTATAAGCCTGCTTCAGAGACGCTGCGCTTTATGTTTCAGAATTGTTTTTTTTTTTTTCTTTGAAGCTGATATAAGGGGATATATATATCTTTATCTTAGTAAAAGGGGACTTAATCACATTAAAACATACCCATTAAGCAAGTTTAATACCCAGACTGATAGGGAGACGTTCAGAGTAAACGTTACTCTTCAAGATGGGCATTTTTTAACGGTGATTGCACTGCGATAGAGTTCAACGGCAGTGGAGAATGAAACACCACAACAACCGCTCATAGACTTACTTAGCAAGTGTGGCCCTCAGAGTGGTAGCCTAAATCGTCCTCACCCATCCTGGAGAGAGGATGTGCTGCAAAGGGCAGAGTATTTTTAAAGCACCAGTGATTACTTCGAGAGATTGGATTTCTTTCTGCTGCTCAATGATGCAGGTCCACCTTTAGAAAAAGGCTTGAATGTTCCCCTTATTTTAAAAATGACATGGATGGCTACATTGATCACCGCACATGTAAGCACTTTGCCACTTCCCTGACACTCCTCTGGGATCACCAACGAGATGCTTCTTACAGTTGTGCACTTTCTCCCACCTGGCAGAACTTCTTCAATGTTAACTGTAGGTCTGTGAAATTTTGTGATGTTCCCTATTTTTACAGTTCATGAAATTTGCAAGGTTTCCTAGTTTATGTTCCAGTTTGTCCATGCAAGATTCACCGTAGCCTACATCTGTGTACAGGTTGAGGATCTGAAGCCCAGCAGAGGGTGAAAGTGGACTGGTGGGGGGCATGCAGAACTAGAAGCAACACTGGATGCAAGAAAGTGCAAGGAAATGTACCAAGTGTTTGTGACTTTGTGACTGCTCCTGCAGCAGCACATCTTTTAACATTTATCAACTGCTCTTCTCAGACAGTAAGCATTTGCAAAGTGGAAGCTTGACACATTTTACTATTGTCTATTGTCGACATGGGAGAACATACAGAAATCGCACAAATCCCTGCATGCTCCCCTGTATGTCCATTTAACAATGTGCCACTTTTGTTAGCTATTGTGGTCACATTTCTTCTAGGTGGCTGTATTCGCAATAGAGGCATTTTGTAAAGGCAGTCGTGCTCTAATGTCCCTTACATGTCTCCATCTCTGCAATGGCAGTTGTTTACAGTACTGCCATTATTTTTGCCAATGTTTATAAATGAAATCTGCATTGTGCAGCATTGATACATCCAGCGCAGTGTAATGATTTGGCCAGGCGGCATATACAGCAGGTGATGACTTTACTGCATAACAGACCACATACCGGGGGTTGGAATTGTCCGCATGTGTGTTACAGCACATCTCCCATACGCTACACTGCCTTTCTTCATGGCTATCTCTTCTGTTGCTACCTACCTATTTGTTTATTCCCCACCAAAAAGGCAAAGCTATCCATATTATTCCACACCACACAATTCAATTCCAAACAATTCCAATCCACACCACACAATTCAACACCAAACCACACAACCCAACAACAGAATTACACAACCCAATGCATCCAACCCACACCACAAAATTCCACATCATGCTACAAAATTCAAATAATTAACTTTCACTACATACCACATAATTACACTCCATAACACACAATCCCACTCCACATACTTCCACTATACTTTATACCACATAATTACTATCCACATAATTCCACTGCACACCATGCCACATAATTCCATAACAAAAATCCACACCACACAATTCCACAACTAACAATTCAAATCCAACCCACATAATTCCACTACACACCACATTCAGACACTCCATAACACATGGGTAAAACACATTGTCATTTACAATGCCAATAGTTTTGACTCAAGCAAATGCGAGATCTATTGCATTTCCAATGCTTGTTATATTATGGTAGCTTGTTAAAGGTTAACCAGGCAAGAAAAACATCTGGAAGTAGTAATTGATCAACTGCAACCTTTGAGCTGCTACAATGCACTGTATTAGAATGGTTTAGTTTATAGCGATGAACACAATTAGCCAATCTCTGAAGTTCCACAGTTCGATAAAAAGCATAGACCCGTAGCATTTGTCACATTTCCAAATCCTTTTTAATGTTACTTGCCTTCAAAACCTTACTGTAATTTCTGCTTAGTTGCTGAGACTATATGCAGTATTGTTGACTGAAAATAGACATCTAAGGGGTGCATTGTAGGCATTAGCTATTGGTCTTTGGTCTCTTTTTTGTCCTGTTTTAAGAATAATTAATGAAATGGCGACCATGCAATAGGCCACGATTATAGAGGCAGAAAGATCTGTTTTGAATATGCTGTGGCTGAATGTGGAGTTAAGTCAATCCTGTACAGTTCCCAATGTCCTGCAGTGAGAATCAAATCTATGGGCATTTAACCTGCTATTTATTCCCAGTACCGCTCAAGGTTATCATTTTTATCAGTAGCCTGTCAAGCAAATAGAAACCTCATGCATGCATCATTAATCTCGTATTATGTCATTTATAATGCTACTTGTCATATATGAGCTCATCAACAAAGTTTATTAAGAGGTTAACATTGCATTTTTGTCTTAAACAAGGATTCCTTCTTTTGAGAGGCACTTAAAAATGTTTACTTGACACAAGTTTGATATTTCTCGACATTTTACATTGAAAATGTAACTTTAGGTTAACTAAGTGTTTTTCCTATCGAATATGGTTTGATTTTATTTGATTAACTTCTGACTATAAAGTTACTTTAAGTTCAACAGTAACATATAGAAATAAAATACACAATGGATATGCGTTGATAGTTCTCAAGGGTTGAATTGCTTGTCAGTCATGATTTCAGCAATGAATACTCATAAGGTAAATATTTATAAAATGTCTTGGTTCAGTGGTATTATTGAATGATTTACTCATGAGGTCATGCTGATGTGTTGTGGCTCTTGAGAACTGTTAGGCATGACCAGTGACATACGGCAAGTAAGATCGATACGTTCATCAGAGAACCCTTTCCTAGTGGTCAGGTATTATCTTCAAACATTCAAAACGTGGCTTAATTGGGTGTTATTGAATGAGGTACTGTCCACTTTCCATGAATTGCAATGAATAAAAACATCTCAAAATGGACGCTGCTAGATTATGTGTGATATTTATACATTTCCCTTTCTATACCTAATTATAAAATTAAAACAATGCATGAAAATCCACTTCTCCAACATACAGATTAGAGGTGTTTTTTATTTTTTATTTTTGCTGAAACACTAATAGTATCTAGTCTGTGACACCACTCAGAGTTAAAGGTTGTTGTCTCTTGACTTTATGAATAATGCTTTGTTGTTATTGGTTAGTAAACTAACATACAATACTACAGCAGTTGATGACCAGTATATTGATTTGCTAAATTGTTACATTTTCTTTGACAGGGAAGAAGAACTCGATTCTTCTGCAAAGGTTTCAAAAGGATCTCAACACGGGAGTCTTCAACAATCAGGAGAGCGAGATTCTGAAGCAGATAGTGAAACAAGACAGGGAGATGGTGGAAGCCATTGCCTCAGCTAGCTACCAGCAAATGCCGGCTCTAAATTCAACTACCACTTCATCATTAAGAAGCAGGACACGCTCCCCACCTGTGTATACTGCCACCAGCCGGTCTCATGGAAACCTAAATTCTCCTACACCAAGCCTGCAGACACCTCAACAAGCTGCCATTCTCTCACCATCCTCCTATACAACTGCAGTCTGCAGCCCACCAGTACAAAGCCCACTAGCAGGGCGAACTTTTCAATATGGCTCCCCAACAGCTTCACAGTTGTCACTGTTGCAGCACCAGCAGCAGTCTGTGGGGTCATCACACAAAAATGAAGCGCACAAGAGCACGCAGGCTCTCCACAACACAAACCTGACGAGAGAAGTGAGGCCCCTTTCTGCCTCACAACCTTCATTGCCTCATGAGATCTCTACCTTGATTTCCAGACCTCATCCAACAGTAGGAGAGTCTTTAGCCTCCCTTCCACATCCCATCTCTGGTGTGCAAAGTTCAGGCATTCAGTCTGGGAGCAGAGGTACTGTTCCACAAAGGGTGTCACTATTCCGGCAGATGTCATCAGGTGCACTGCCCCCTGTTCGAGGGGCACCGCCTCCGCCACCGCCACCAGCTCCAGCGTCAAACAGGGATTCAACTACAGTCTTAAATGCAGACCAAGAATCAGACAAACCACGATACTCTTCAAATTTATGATCCTTATTAACACTGTAAAATCTAGACACTGTTATAAACTGAGACCCTCCCCAGAAACTATTTTTAATCTATTATCCAATGAAGCCCTAAAGTATATTATGGAGAAATATTTTAGGAGGCTCAATCTTACACAAAGAATGTAAAGAAAGAGGATCCAAAAAGAGAAGTTTGAAAAAAACTCTTTAGATTTAATTGTTATATAAATAAAGTCTTCCTTTCTTTTATGGCAAAAGAAATCTACACTTTCCTGTGCATTTTCTTTCTGTTTCTCTCTGTTTTGAGTACAAAACTCAACTTCACTAGCAAACAAGCAGTTAAAACGCAACTCTTCACATAGTAGGTTTTGGAAGAGTGTGGTTGAAAGTTCAAGAATGTTACAATTGGAAAACAAGTCACTCTATGGAATCTCTAAGTGAGAAGCTGCACCAAGGACATAACCATTCAAAGTGTTATGCCACCATATTCCTGCACAAATATGGTGAATTGTTATGAAACTTTCACTCCATGCCATATGTTGAAATTATTGACATTAAAACACTTGGTTCTTGGAAGCAGGTATGTCAGAAGAATACAACTCACATACGTAGGACACCTTACAAAATCGCAATGGTTCGTCAAACATCACATCCTGTTGTCATTCCTTTTGTTTTAATGACTCTTTGTGGACTCGTCATGCATGTTCAATATGCGAAAGACTATTAACATGACTATGTCAATTGTAAATAACTTTCTAGACCCGAACAAAGATAGTGTCTGTGTGGTGTATCATTGCAATGCTTTTGTTTTGAAATATAGTTTTTTGTCTGTTCACATTAAAGTTTTGTGGTTCGGTTTAAATGCAGAACAAGTGTAATTGCATCATCTTAGATACTTACAATGTTATTTTTTTACACGCAGTGTTAAAATGTAAAATGGTAAGCTTGATCATGGAATGTGTTTGCATTTCACTGATACCGTTATGGTTCTTCCTTGCCATTAGCAGTACATGCACATTTTCCCTGCATGCTCTTTCTTTTAAAGAAATGTAGGGTCAGTCAATTTGATGCGGGCACCACAGGGTGCTTTAGATTTTAGAAAAGTCTAAAAAATACACAAAAATCATACATCCCTAAAAACAAATGCCATACTGTCGATTTTGAATATCTGGTTTTCGTACGAAAAAAGATTTCGAATTTGAAATGTTATTTGTGAAACCATAACTTGATTTGAGCTTTCAAGCGCTTTCTGTGTCTCCACTGTAGATTTGTAGCTGACTGTGGTGTTCATTTAAAGAAAAACTAAAGCATCAAATCTGTCTGGAAATGCACGATTTGCTCTCTGTATAATGTTACTAAATGGATCAGTATATCCTAAGGCATGTAGTGTCAAACATAGCCCATAGATATGAGGTGTATTAAGTGTCTTTACCGTAAGGAGAATTGACAAAAGAAAGCAGGATGAAAGCATTCTGTTTTGTAAACACCTCTTTCATTTGTTCAGATCTTTATGTGTTCTTGTGAACTACTGTAGTCAACTAACTTCTTCTGAAAGGAAGTTACCTAGTAATCATTTGTGCCTAACCTGTCGCAGTAAATATGTATTAAAAATCAAAAAAGTCATAATGAAAATAATATCGATAAACAGCATTATGTACTGTATACCAAGCTTATATTTATTTCCTGAAAAACAAACCCTAGTTATTGACATAGAACACAAGAGAATCCTTGTTTTTTTTTAAATGCTGCTGCTATAAAATAGATAGGTTGTCGAAAAATAAAAGGGCAACCCAACAAAAAAGTGTAAAGTACACAGAGTACATGTTCTACAGCTGGGTGTTCCAGAACCCAGGCTGCTATATGCCTTTTACTGAAATCCAATATCAAAAATAGTCTTTATAATGCCTCTCAACTCGTCCCAACCACCAAAAAAGTCAGTCCAATTATGCCATTAACATGTTGCTGATATGTTATTGAGTGGTCTGGAAAAAATATTACTGATGAGCTACAAAACAAAAGGTTAAGAGTTATGGCTATGCTGCAAGACCATTTAAAAGTAGAAACCATGTCATCTTCTCCTTTTAAAACCATTATGCGTATGATGTTTTGACCCTTTTAACTGTCTATGATTTACGTTCATTAGTCTGAGCAAGATTAAAATTGAAATATTTTTATAAACTTTCTTTTTTTAATTTTTAGTTTTCTGACTAATGATTATGATTGACTTGCACATTTCTTGGTCTTTCAGTGGAACCATAACACAAATTTATAATAAATTTTTAAAGTGGAGCAAATCTAGGGTTTGTATCATTGTCTGTTAAAATGTTTAAAAAAACCATAAAAATGGTACAGGGTATACAAATTATATGCCTATATATATGTATGAATGTATATATATACTTATGTTCGAAATAATGATTCACATTCCTGTAATATAAAGGTCCATTGTTAGTTGAAGAACTGACTTATTTTCTCTGTACATAAGTAAGTACATACATATGGAATTTCACATCTGTACAGGAAACATGTAATATGAAAAAGGTGGATCTTAACGCTGCTGTGAGGAACAATATGTGCACTGATCCTTACAGCAACTGTATGATCAGTAAGAAGTTAGATTTTGTCTTTACTCAAAGCCATAATATATACAAATGATTAATAATAAATTGAACAGAAAATGCAGCCCTGATCTAGACTATTTTATTTAACGTGGCATAAAACATGTTTATAGTCACTTACCTTCTTTACTGAAACAGGAATTTTGCCTTCTTGTTGTCTGGTATCTTGCATGCTTCATTAATCTTTTATCGATCCAAGAAACAGAGAACATGTATAATTTCTTGTTTATGGGCTATATTTCATTCACTGCATGTTAAAGTATTTTACTGTGTTCATTTTAAGGATAATGTCACTCCTAATGTTTTCCCAGGAGGCAACGTTTCTGTGAGGATGGGGTAAAACCAGAGTTCATGAAGTGCAGCTGGGGAAATGATCTTCAGTTTATCCCCAGGAACGTCCTTATGGTTTGCAATAAATATGTGCATCCCTTTATGTCAAGTAATTTGTTGCAAGTCAGTGTTCTTGCATAACAGACTCCCCTGTGACAGATCTCTTTTCTAAATGTACAAAATTTGAATCACATATTAAGGACAACAAATTTGAGATAATGCCCTCACTACTGTGACTATGGACACGATACATGTTATCTCTTAACCAAGTGATTTCTGGTTCTTGATCTCCTGACCAATACTGAGCACCGAATTAATCATTAGGCGCATGGTCCTGGTTTGCACTGTGGTGTTCCCTTAACTGGGTGCACCATGCACAGACTGGAATTACAAGTATGGATCCCTTTAAGAAGAGCCCTCACAGATTAACGAGGGAGCTAATCACATAGCTTAATATTTCTTACAGGGGCAACTCACACAAAAAACTCGTCTTTTTGTGCTATCCGTGACGGTATCATCTCACATTTTTTTATACAAGCAGGCATTAGCACCGTGACCCAGGGTCTAATTTTTAAGGTTAAGCCTGCAGGCTTTGTCCATTGATTTTACAATACAAAAAGAAAAGCTTACTGGCCTTGTCACCTTTTTTCGCACTTTTTTAAACTATCCTATACACTTTGTCATAGACTTGAGGTCTCATTCTAGAGAGAGAGTGTTTATTTGCAAACAATAATGTGAAATTAACAATCTTAGTCTACATTCCTGCCAGTCTTAATTCTGCTAACTCATAGCTCTTCTCTCCATAGCAACCCAAATGTCTAGTACTTCCAGAGCGAGCTGCTGTCTTTGATGTAGCTGCAATTTTACTATTTCCGTCTGTTAACATTTTCACTTCACTTATTTTATATACGAGTTGCCTCGTTGTCTCCCTACCTATCCACTTTGGTGGTGCACAACACTCAGCATGAGAGCGTTTAGCAACTGCATTGCTCTTGTCTTGGACATCTGACCTGGATAGGCTTCAGTGCAGAAGGCAATTCAGTCAAGGCAAGGAGGCTCTGCCCGTGAAAGTCTACTTGTGTGAACTGTGGCACAACAGCCCTCACTGCTGAGAATGCCAGCTGAACACCCAGTCACCTGGGGTGACAGCTGCCATGAGCGCAGTTTTTCTTGAGGTTTTTTATGGTGCTTGTATAATCTAGTGCTCAGTTCACTGGACATCAACGTTGCTGCACAATGTCACACATGAGATCTTGTGAGGTCATTGGATACCTTCAGCTCAAAGGCATTTGTTGGAACTAAGACAATGCAGAACATGAGCGGCAACTATATTTTAAACTACCTCAAGCCCGAGAAACCAATTTCAGCAGCGCATAAGTTCTGTTGCAGGCCCAACAGCCAGTGTCATCCTGACTCTCAGATTTTCCTTGAATGTATCATCAGCGTTTGGCACTGCTGTTTCTTTGCCCATACAGCATCAGCTTATCTGTAGGTCTCTGGGCTTCCCCTCCTGCCCAGGCCTGGTGATCTGTTATGCTGGGTTCTTCATCCACACTCTCTAAAGGTCCTCCCTGGCAGACTACTCTTCTTGTCTGCTCTCCTCTGCTGTAGAAGACCTGTGTTTCTTGAAGTCCCTTAGCTTGTAAAACATAAGTGTCAGGGCCCTCATCAGGAGATCTCTACAGCTTGCACCACCCATTGATTCTGCCAGCACTGCCAATAAACCACAAACACAACCACTAACCGTCACACTTCTATAAGTGTGACAATTCAGACTATTCCAGACCCCCAAAGCGATAAGAATGGCTTGCGCGGCAGGAATTAGTAATTTTTAATGGATATTTAATTAATAAACAACTGTTGTTGTGCTCATCTCTAAATTATAAAAATAGTGCCACCATGTGGCAGACTGTAATAAGTGCCAGTGTTGACAATTTGCCGTTGCCAGGCACTGGAAACCACCTGCTCGAGTTAAGCACTAGTTGTGTGCACCTTGACTAAGTGCAACAGCAAGCGTCAATAGTTCTCTCTCCTCAGGCACCACAACAGGATCAACCACACAGAAGTACACTATACCACCATCTTCAGTGTCCCCAGGAAGTCTACTCTTCACTGGTTCTTGTAGACCGTCAGTGAACCGGTGCCACTAATCATAGAGAGAATCTACGTCTAGAGTACAAATCAAGAGTGGATGCACTGCCAAACTCCTGGGAAGAGCAAATGTTTGTATTGAATATTACACTGTCCTTTTAAGGTTCTTCCTGTGTTTTCCCAGCCTGCACATGAGTTTAGGAAGGAAGGTTGAGATTTTAAATATTGTTTAAGCACCCACTCAATCCAATGATGCCGCATCATCCCTCCACCTTCACATGCACTCAAGCACCAGCCCACTGCATGTCCCATGCCCGCAAAGCATTCTGGTTCGAATACAACTTGGCAACTTCATTTAATCTCAGGTCACATTTTGATTCGAGCTCTTCGTCGACCCAGACCTACCTCTCCTCTACAGAACTCTTTAAAAGGAACTACTGGTAGCAGTATCCACAGAAGTCTGAGCCTACCCCATTGTTAACATCTGGACGCTTCTTTCTTCTTAAATATTAGGCAGTTGCAGGTGAAGACTATGGAGATTCTAACCTCACAGCTTTTTTCCAGCAGGCGAGTCTTAATCTCCCTCATTAGAAAGTGGGTAACTAATTTGAAAAGGACATTACTTAGTAACTTAACACCCCACCCTGTTGACGCCTCAGCACAGTTCTACGAGAAGCACTGCTGAACTCCTGGTCTCTGTAGTATAATGCATTTCACCACAAAAAGAGGCAGTACTTAAAATGTTAGTCAATAAAACAACTCAATATATTTCACATAGCAATTTACAAAAATGCAGAACAATTCAAAAAGCAAAAGCAGACTAAGATAAAAAAAAATACAATAAGGAGAAGTGGAGCTATGAGTTTTTGAAGTTTTGAGACAAAAAGAACAAGTAGGTAGATTTACTAGCAATTTATGCAAGGCACCTTGCATTAAAGGGAGAGAGAAGAACATTGACATATCTACTAAGATATGATGCTGTTTCTCTCTCTCCCTACACTGGCTCTCTTGAAGCCTACCTAGCGCCACATATGCACCCTTGCACCATAGTGCAAGGGTATGTTGTTGATGTCTAGCATAGATACTATGCTTAGACATAGTTTAAAACTTTTGCATCATTGTTTGTGTGTTGTAAGGTACTTCAGAGAAAGTAAATATGATTAAGCAACATTTTTTTGTAAGTGCTCTAAAAGTTCTTCCTGGTCACTCCTGCATCCCTCTGGTCCTTAGGGAAAGCCTCTAGGTACTGGGTCTCTCTCAAATAAAGGCCCAGCCCTCAGTAGTTAGCTGGCTCTTCTTGAAGTCAGCACACCTTCTGCTTTTTGCGTGCCTGTATCAGGTGCAGGAGGCCACCCAATTGACCTTGGGGAGGAGTTCCAGTCCCTGGTGCCAGAAGTCAAGAGTGAACAGTCTATGGGTCTTCTTTCTACCAGCTATCAGGCAAAGTTTTCTTTTTGCAACATGTTTCCTTCCTAGGTCTAGGAGTGTTCCAAGAAGGTAGTGGTGAAGTGCCAGTCCGAACTTCATTACTTGCTCATAATTGAAGAATTCCCTACACCCAATACTATTGTTTCCTATTGAGCATTTCATCTCTTGATTTACTGCACACCTTCTCAGTGTCCTCCAATCAAGATATTTAAAGTTCCATCTTGTTTGTACTACATGACTTCTGGAAAGGTCAACATGTGGTCCGAGAATACATTTGACAGCAGGTCCTGTAACTTCGACCTTACAAAGTTTTGAAAACACTATGGCCAGATGTACGACCATTCCATTTTGCGAGTCGCAAATTGCAATACTTTGCAACTTGCAAGTTACGATTTGCAAAATGGAATGTACAACAGTGTCTCAGACACTGTTTGCGATTCCTAATGGGGTCGCAAATGACCTGCCTCATCAATATTCATGAGGCAGGTCGCAATTTGTAACCCATTGGGAATGGCCAGCACTCGCAGGGAGGTTGGCCTGCTGGGGTCAGCAGACCACATGTTTGTGACTGCTTTTTCAATAAACCAATTTTTTTTTTTAAAGCAGCCTGTTTTCCTTAAAGGAAAACGGGATGCATTTAAAAAAGAAAAAAGAAACGTTTCTGTTTAATTTTGTAAGAGTAGTCAGTGGTTTGTGGGACCACTGACTGCTCTTAAAAAATATTTTTGCATCCATTCACAAAGGGGAAGGGGTACTCTGGGGACCCCTTTCTGTTTGCGAGTGGTTTACCACTGCGAGTGTTTTGCGATCACAATTGCGGTCGCCAAACAATTGTACATACAAGTGCAACTCGCTATTAGGAAGGGATGCCCTTGGAACGCCCCTTCCTAATAGCTACTCAGAAACCCATTTTTGCGAATCAGTAATTGGTTATCGACTCGCAAATTAGGGTTTGTACATAATGTAGTGTTGCGATAACTAGATGCGACTCCACACACACATGGGTGTTAGTTTTTTAATGCAGTGTATGTGTGTATGGTGGAATCGTATGGCGTATGGCCAGAGGTAGTTGATAAATAGCCCACGAGGGGAGGTGTGGCCTTTCACTAAGGTGACAACAAAAGCAAGCAGTGTCCGCGTGGTTATTGCCCTCACCACGTTGGCCTACCCGACAAAACACTACACTGGTGATGAGGGAGCCCCCGCCACCCTCACTTGCCTTCCTCTTCACACCACACACACCCAGTCACTCACTCTGTGATCCCGGCATGCTGGCCAACCCACCGCCGCATCGGCAGCATCTGCAGCAGGCTTTGATGCTCTCCAGCCCCACAGCTGATATCCGCGTGTGGCCGCCTGCACATGCCTCAGCAGTTCGTCCTCCGGGCGGTGCCCCCTTCCGGCACCCGCCCTGTGTAATCCTGCACTCAGCCTCATCCCTGAGGCCCATTGCCGCGCCACTGGCCAAAAAGATTCCACTCAAGGCCCGCCCTCATCACGGCGCATCAAGGCCTTCAGCTCTGCTAAGCCTGTATGCGGCCCACAGGTCATGTACAGTTAATGCCAGCATGTCAAGTGCCTCACCAGAAACCAAACAGTACAAAGAAACAAAAACACAATATAATAAAATTTAAAAAAAGGACTACTTTAAGTCCCAAGAGATATCGTAGCTGTGTGCATGCTTTCAGGAATACACCCATCCTCACTGCCAGGGTGCATCGCTCACCCCGTGCCTATTCTGGTCTTTTTTGCAGCAGTGCATCCTACAGCACATGGGTGCAGGAGGCCCTACACCTGGCCCTGCAGGAGTGCCCCAGGCTCCCCCTCCTCTGCGTCAGTTGAATCTCTTGCCACCAAGGTACCTCAAGGACCGCCCATCCTGCTGCACTCATAACATCTGTCCCGGCACTTGAGCCCTTCACCATCACTGGGCCTCCTCCCTCCCAGGCTGCCCGCTGCAAATCGTGGGTTGAACATCTGGAAAACAACTTTGATGCTGTCTAAATGCCGGCTGGTCGCCGGCGACCCATGCTCTTTCACCCGGGAGGTGCCGACATCCACAAGATATCCAAGTCGGTAGTGGAAGCAGGTCCCCCACGGAACTACAAAACACTAAGGGACGCCATCACCACCCGTTTTGAACCGTATGCCAATGCTGATTACTAAAGTTTCCACCTGCGCCAGGCCCGACAGCTTCCAGAGGAGTCTGTGGATATCTTCCATGGTCGTCTGAGAGAACTGGCCAGCACCTGTACCCTCCCAGATGAGGACGATGAAATCCACTCCCAATTCATCCAGGGATGCGCATCTTTAAAACTTCGGGAAAGAATCCTCCAGGAGCCCAACATGTTGATGAGGACATATTAACTGTAGACCACTCAAAAGAACTCCTAAAATTTTGGGCAACCCACATGGACCCCACCTCGTCCGCCTCTGTTAAAGAAGAGCCCATCCATACCATCCAAAAGAGGGAGTGCACAGACAAACGAGATCCCGCCAAGTACCTGCTGGGCCCTGCCAGACAAGGGTTGCAACCTTGCCCTTGCGGATGGTGTGGTGGTCCGCTTCCTCACACAGGCACCTGCCCCGCAAACGGAAAGACCTGCAGCACATGTAGCAAGCCTAACCGCTTCGCTAAAGTCTGCCACTCTTCACAGGGATGTTGGTTTAACACCGCAAGCAAAACCGTCCGCACAGTGGAGCGACTTTCAGACACCCTGTCCAAGGAAGATATGGATGATGACGAAGCAGCGGTTGTCCATGTGGTCAGGACACTTGGCGCCCCAAAAGTGAGCAGTTGGTCAGCTCCTATGTGCCAGGTAGGAGTGCAGAACCATATCGTTCCAGCCCTAATCAACACCGGGGCGTCAATCAATCTCATGGATGTAGATATCTACCACACCCTGCCAGGCCCTCTGTCTCTCCGGTGCACCAGTGTACAGGTTTATGTTTTTGGCAACCGTCCCCACTACAGCTCTGTGGCATGTTCCATGCAGACCTGATGCAGGAAGCCACCCAGTGGAGGGCAAAGGTGTATGTGTCGTAAGAAGGCTCTGGATTCCTCCTCAGCTGCCACACTGCCCAGGACCTCAACCTCATACAGTTTGCATTCAGCGTGCATGAGAAAGGTCTAGGCCGCCTTTTACAAGACTTCACACCATTATTCGAAGGGATCGGCTGCCTCACTGGTCCAGCCATTCGACTTCACATTGACGACTCTGTAACTCCCATCGCCCTATGACATCACCGGATAGCCTTCCATCTCTGGCCCACAGTGGAAACCGAGCTAAAACTTTTGGAGGAAGCAGGCATTATAGAGCGAGGGAAGGGCCCACCCTGTGGTTGTCCCTGATTGTAGTGGCGAAGAAGCCCAAGCAGCCGGACGCTGTACGAATGTGCGTGGACATGAGAATCCCAAACCTGGCGATCAAGCGTGAAAGACATCTGATGCCAACCATAGACGACATCATCGGAGAGTTGTCAGGCTCAAAGTGGTTTTAAAAAATGGACCTCAGGTCAGGCTACCAACAAATGTCGCTGCATCCGGACTCTCATCCCATCACCACCTTTTCAACACACTCTGGCCTATGGAGGTACACTAGACTCAACTTCGGCATCTCCAGCGCAGCTGAGGGGTTCCAGAACATCATAAAGACTGTCCTGCAGGGTCTGCCAGGCATGCTGAACATGAGCGACAACATCCTTGTTCACTCAGCCGCACTCAAAGAACACCTGACCCACCTCCATGCAGTTTTTGTGAGTTCACAGAGTGTGGGCTAATGCTGCACTGAGAAAAGTGTGTTTTCCTGGACACAGACATCAGCTTCTTTGGATACCATTTCTCAGACAAATTCGTAGGCCCCAATCCAGAGAAAGTAAAGGACATACAGGGCGCCCCAGCTCCCTCCTCAGTGTAAGTAGTCCACAGTTTCCTCTGGATGGTGACGTACTGTGGGCGCTTCATGAAAAATCTATCGGACGTCACCGCCCCCCTTCGAGAGCTCACCAAATTATTCAGCCTGTGGGTGTGGGGGCCAGAACAGGAGGAAGCATTCTGACAGACAAAGGCCGCCCTGTTCGCGTACTTCACCCTAGCATACTTCAACCCACTGGAAGAGTCGCCACTGCTGGTGGATGCCAGCCCCACCGGCCTAAGAGCAGTGTTAGCCTAAAAGCAAGAATGCAGTGAGTGGGCCACAATAGCATATCCCAGCCGCACACTCACTCTCACGGAGCAGCGCTACTCCCAAATTGAGCAGGAAGCGATCTCCATCCTTTGGGGCTGCCAGCACTTCTACATAAACCTGTACGGACACCCGTTCTCTGTCATCACGGACCACAAGCCGTTGGTCCCCCTGCTCCAAGAGTCCTCCTCGTGTCCTCCTACCAGGATTGAAAAGTGGATCCTACAACTGCAGGAGTTCCAGTTCACCTGGCGGACTTTCTGTCCAGGCATGCCCGACCAGCCACCCTCCCTGAGTCCGAGGAAGCCAAGGAAACTATAGAGTATGTCAAGCTGGTGGTGGATCGCTCTCGGCCTCTCAGCATCCATGCACGAAAGTAACTGCTCAAAAAGGCCACAAGAATGTAACATGCAAGGTATCTCAGTTTAAGAAAGTTTCACCCAGGCCAGCACCAAGACCAATCCCCACCGACCCATCGGAAGACGACCTAGCAGACAATCACCTGGACCAGGCAAGAGACTGTGCGTCAGACCCAGAGATGGGTGGTCACTCAGAGAATCTGTTTGGGACACTTTTCCCTGCTGACCCAGCTGATGGGCCAGGCCCCTCTCCAGCGGGGGCCAGCAGGAACTGGAGATCAGCTGAGAGTTTGAGTCCAGAGAGCCTGGGGCCCGAGTCCTCTTCCAGGAGTGGTCGAGGGAGGTACCAGTTATGGCCATACCCTGAACCATCCCAGAAGTACAAAGACTTTGTCTCTGGCTGAGCTGAGTGGACGAAGATGCAGAGGTCATTAGTAACCTTAAAGTGGGGGTGCTGGGGTACCAAGAGAGTATGATGGACTAGAGTTTTGCAGTCTGTAATGTTTGGTGTTCCTTATATGTTATTGCTTGTTTTCCATGGTTTGGGAGGAATGTAGTGTTGCAATAACTAGAGCGACTCCACACGCACAGGGGTGTTAGTTGTTTTACCCCGTGTACGTGTGGAAGGTGTAATCGTCTGCTGTACGGCCAGAGGTAGTTAATAAATAGCCCTCGAGGGCGGGAGTGGCCATTCACTAAGGTGACTATGAAAGCAAGGACAATGTCCGCGTGGTTATTGCCCTTGCCACGTTGGCCTAGCCCACAACACCACACATACCACCACACTTTTTACCGGTCACAAACGGGCTGATTTCCTATTTGCAAGCACTAAAAAGGGTCGTACATCTGGCCCTATGAGCACAAATTGGACTGATGTAAACTAACAGGTGTTGAGAGTCACAAAAAATATTTTTTGCTTTCATATACCAATATCAATTAAGTATGAAGTTACGATAATATGGATACCCTTAAGAATTGATAGTAGGAATTGTGCTACACATGTTGGCATTTGGGATTTGACATTTGGTATTTGGATATATAAAAAATATTTAAGAATTTGGATTGATAGGAGGAGCTGGTATTTGGATACCAAATACATTTATCTAAACAAGATGGCTAACTGTAAATCACATCATTACATGATAAAATATGAACTGGGAATTTATTTGTGGCGAACTTGTTGTTTGTATGAGGATTTAGCCAGCCTCCACCCGGAGTACCTCTGGTCCTTCCCCTAAGCACTCCCCAAAGGAGATAAAGTGCCCTCCCCTCTTGGGCCAGAACTAGTTTTCCTTACTGCCTTGGGTGAAGCTTGAAAGTCTATGGTGTCTCCTGCAACAAATGCGAGCAGTTCCTGACAGCCACATGTGGTACTTCCAAGGCAAAGGAAGAACCTTCAAAGCTGTTTCTAATTCCAACAATTATAAAACCTTCTAAACTGCACAAAGTGAAATATTGCTCATTGCAGAATTTATTCAAAAGTTTTCCAACTGAATCACAGCAATTTAGACCGGCTCGCATTTGCCACAGTGCTGCCTGTGCATAACTTTCAGGCTGAATCTTCCTCACTCGGCCATCATGTTTCTCGCAAACCTTCTTAGACCCCTTATCCATGATGTATACAGCAGCTGACCTTAACTTAAAAGGTGGTGACTGGAGGTTGCAGCTCAATATCATTACATTGAGAGAAATTTCATTAGGAAGCTTCAAGCCATAGTACAGTACAAAAAACAAAAGGTCCAAAAGTTAGCAAACTAGTGGTTATCAGCAGTTAAACCTGTTCTACCTAGAGAGGTAGACAATATTTGAGGCAGTTCAAATTCAATTACCCTTATACATAAGGAATCTAAATAAAGAGACCAAACATAAAACTATACAGCCCTAATGTCCTATGCTAAAGTCTCTCATTAGAAAGACATAATACAATTCAGCCAGATTAAAAATTGGGATAGTGTGAATGCCTAGTAGCTAACAATTAGACTGGGGCAAACAAATTTTAAATATGCAGGCATAATTGGGGTAATTCTGGTATTTCCACATAATGAAATGGATGCAAAATACCGAGATTATGCTATTACACCACATTGCGTAATTTTGGGGAGAAATTTTAATGTGAGATGTACCATTTGGGTAATTTTTCAACACCAGCAGCATTTCAAGTAGATTTTTTTATTCTAGCGGACCATTCAGTTTTTTTAGTGCAAAACTACATATCCGAATGTGACTGGCAGTGTATTAAAAGCAAGATACCGGAAATTAATTCAAAATTACATTTTTAGTTGAATTTTTACCTGAATGGACTGCTCTGGTAATTTTTTGAGTGTGAGATGCTTTACATGTAATTATGTGTTATTCTGCGGTAATTTCGGGTAATTAAGTTACAGCAAATTATGCGAGATTCGCAAACCCATACTAAAATGCTTGTTGTTTTTCAGTAAGAAGGCCTGTAATCCTGACTGGGTTTCTCCCTTTGAAATGCCACCATATGCCATAGTCAAGCAGCCACAAGGTTGTTGATAGAAGACACAGTAGGAGGCAGTGAGGCCTCCTACTATGGTGCCTCGCTGTCCTGGGAAACCGTCACAAGCACACTGAAGACTCAAATGCTGAGCCCCACTTCCCTCCCTGTGGGCAATATTTGTCTTGTCTTTTTTATTCCGCTGCACTCCTATGGGACACACCATAAGAATCCATTTCTTGGCAATCAAGAGGGTGGAAGGGAAGTCACACCAGCTGCCTACTGGCCACATGCATTATGATCCCTCAGCCAGCATCTATGAGGGCTTGAGCAGCATGGGGAATCAGTTCCAAGTTCTACCAAGTGCTACTTCTGAAACCGCTCAACACTATTCATGGTTGACCTCAAAGGCCGCTTCCTCCAGCAGCAGAATGCACTCTCCCCTGGAGTCAACCTATTGTCTAAAGGGCATTTGATCTGCCACTTGGGAAGCACAGCAGTGATCTCCTCCCAACCAGGCAGATCAAGAGCAAACTCCAAAAAAGGTAAAACTAAGTTTACATCTATATTCTAGATACTTTGAGGAATGGGAGCTACACAGCTGGTCAGCAAATATAAAACTGAATTTCCTCACTAATTTTCCATGGAAATATGAATATAAACTTGTTTTCAAGAATATACCCATAGGGGTAGGGAGGGTTAGGGAGGAAAACAGATGATGAGAACTGGATTCCATTGCCAGAGTCTATTATTTATAGTTGAGGAGGTGTAACAGATGGCAGAATGCTAGGCCTGACATCCTTGGCATGGTATTCCCCCATACTTTTTGCCTTCACTCCGTGATTTTTGCTAAACTAGTTTTTGTTGGCATTAGGACTCTGTGCACTTTACCCTTGCTAACTAGTGCTAAAGTGCTTGTGCTCTCTTTCCTTGGAACATCGCAAAATTAGGCTACATCTAATTGGCACATTGATTTTACTTATAACTTCCTAGTAAAAGGTGCTACATGTACCCAGGGCCTGTAAATTAAATGCTACTATTCGGCTGCAGCACTCATTGTGCAACTCACTAAAGTAGCCTTTTAAACCTGTCTCAAACCTGCTACTGAAGCCTGTAGGGCATCTTTAAACTGCAATTTCGACCTGGCAAACTAAAGTTTTTGTCAGGACTATAAGTGTCACCTAAAGTAGGCCATAAAGGCCCATAGGGCATGGTGCTTGGAATTTAAAAAGTAGGACATGTTTGTTTACGTTTTTCGTGTCCTGACAGTGAAAAACTCCTAAGGTCGTTTTTCACTGTGGGAAGGCCTATCTCTCCCAAAGACTAACATTAGGTTGCCTATTACATTTAATTAGTGCTAACTTCAGATTCATAGCAGATAGGGATATGCTGTTTACACTCAAATAAATTATAATTTAAAATCCTCTTTGATGGTGAAGTTGGATTCTAAATTACAATTTTGCATATGCCACTTTTAGAAAGTTGCAATAACAAAAGGGGATAGGCCCAAATTGGACCGGGGTCAGGTAGGGCCGTTTTTAAACTACAAACACAAAAAGGAACCTAAACCTGTTGTGCTTTAGACTCTTCACTTTGACGAGCTACAAACAGACAACCACTTTATCTATTTGAATGGACTATTTATTTATCCACCTCTATTTGATTGGTTTTCTAAGAAAATTATTTATCAAAAATTGAATGTACAGAAAAGAAAATACTTCAATTTCAAATGACAAACATCAAAACATAACTCATTAGACTTCAGACAAATTCTTGTCAACACAAATTACATTAATACAAACATTAATTTACAAACCACATTCACTCATTCACATCATCCACCCAACAACTAAAACTAATCTGTCAAACGTGAACCACTCTCTATATCACACACGGGGAAAATATTCTTCAGTACAACTGGGGGATACAACTCATAACAATCCCTCTCCAAGTACACAAATGAATTCGTATTTTTGATTCCTCTGTGGACAGATTGCCAACGCGTTTCGAGACCCAGGCTATAGCTGCTGGGACTCTCCTCAGGGCTGCCTCTTAGTGGATATCAACGTTTTCTATAGGAAAATGATGCAGAAGCACAAAATCAGAACCCTTTCTCCTTCAAACCACTCCAACTCTTATATATAAACAAATTACGTAGATAAATACCTGGGAACAGGCCTTGTGTTCCGAGTCAACTGTTGTTTAAAATCGAACAGGACTCACTGCCATGCAACTTTTAGAAAGTTGGCATTTTCTTGTTTAAACCAACTGTGCCTTTCTACCTGTGTCCTGGGTCATATGACTGTGAATGGCACCGCTGTTGGGGTTTGTCTATTACTTCAGACAGTGAGAAATGGGAAACCTAGGTGTAAGAGGACAGGGTCTTTCTGCCAGGATGGATTGTCGCTCTAGACAGTTTAAGCCAGGACCATGGGAATGCGGAGTACTGACCGGAAACAGTTTTGGGAGCAGTTCCGAGAATTCCCCCACACAAACGCTGGCACCAGGTATAAAAGTGCGACCTTCAGAACCTCTCATCAGAACTCTCATATTTCTGTGAAAGATTCAGAAGTACTGCACTGCTGCCAGAAGTACTGTCCTGCTGCTACAAGGACTGCCTTGCTGTCAAAAGAAGGAAGATTATACCTACTAGCCTTGATTCTAGGCTATCCATAATCACTCCAAGGGGCAATTGACTGACCTCCTGTATGAGCTACAGGCACACAACAAGCTTTCAGAAGCCTCCCTGCAACTGCCCGCTGACCAACTGGGCCTGGCTGAGTCCTGCAGCTGTCTCTTCTGGTGAGAGTCCTGACCCGAACAGGTGCCCCCCAGGTCCTGGATCCTTGAGTGGCAACAGTGAGAACTCAAGAAAACGTGAAAACCCTGAAGTTTGGGCTCCTCGTGACAGCAATGTGACTTATTTGTGCCAAGAGCATACCACCCGCAATGACCGACAACGTGAAGCTCCAGTGGGACATGCTGTTTACATTGACAGCGACTGTCTGTGGCACCAACTCAAAGCTCCAGAGGCGACTGGCTTTTCACACTACAGCAGCGACCTCCAAGACACTCAACATACTCTTCGCACCAAAAGACTTCTCTTCACGGCCTCTTTCAACATGTCGGACTTAAGACAGTAACTCTTCAGGGCGAACTAACCTGGTCCCTGTATCTGACCCATGCTCCATCTTAGTTGGCCTGAACTTTTGACTTTCCCTTGATCTAATGCAACCAAATAACCATGAATGGGGCATTCAGCTTCTTAGCGCTTGTTGCTGGAACATATATTAATTTGAAAGAAAAAGATACAAAAGGTGTTTGGCAAAACAGGAGCAGTTCGTTTAATTAAACAGTTCATGCATACGGTGTGAGGACTATCTCAACTTACAATCAATCTGACATGGGTTTTTATACAAATTATTTTTTGGTAAGGAATGTGAACCACTGTCTTTAGAGCCATAAATTAATGTATTTGATGAAGAATCCAGGTGGGCCTCAACCTTGCGTGGACACAATGCAGCCAATGGGTAACATGTCCTGATGTCCGGCATGGGTAGAGCGTGATCACTGCGTGTAGTGTGTGTGCTGTGTCCTGATTGCTTATGTGTTTCTCTTGACCCTGCTCCCCATGGGAACAGTCCAGCCCGAACTGCAAGGCCAGGTCCCCCCTGGGCCAGAAACAAGCATCCTTGGACTGGTTTCGGGGTATCACCCCTCATCAGCCAGGCTAGCTTGAATCTGGTGGTTTAGCGAGCACGGGGCCCATGTCTTGGCATGACCTCACAGATCTGGGTTAGATCCATCGTTTTTTTGCATGCCACACCGTTCCAGTTTAGATTGAGCCATATGCAAATCAGTCTTGACCCTGCTCCCCATGGGAACAGTCCGGCCCAAACTATGGCTGGGTCTAACTGGAATGGCATTGTGTGCAAAAAACGATGGATTTAACCCAGATCTCTTGACTGCGAGTGAATGTATGATTTGTTCTGCATTTTATCCATCATTCGTGCGTCTTTTGCTTTCTCACGCTAAGTGCACCGGGTATGCCCAGACGTGGGTCCTGGGCTCACTGTGCCACTGGATTCAAGCTAGCCTGGCTGTTGAGGGGTGATACACTGAAACCGGTCCCGAGATGCTTATTTCTGGTCCAGGGAGGGCCTGGCTTGGCAGTTCAGGCTGGACTGTTTCCATGAGGAGCAGGGTCAAGACTGATTTGCCTATGGATGGGTCTTAACAGGGTTGACATAGTGAGCAAAAGAACAAAGGATTTAACCCAGATCTCTTAACTGGAGGTGAATGCTTGATTTGTTCCACATTCTGTCCATCATTTGTGTGTCTTTTGCTTATGCAACGGAAAACACTCTGTCAACGCTGATGGGCGATCAGCCAGCCCACATCTAAATACGGCGGGTGGGAATCCATCAGCATGACGGAGTACTTGTAAACTTTGTCACGGAGGAACAACAGGAGTTCCTCCAAGATCTAAATCAGGCCCCTAGTCCAGCTTCACGTTGGTGGGGTACCACAAAGAAATCATTGTTGGTGCTAAGAGCTGGTCATCAATCGGAGCTTAGGGGCTGATTACAATGCTGGTCGGACCGACCGTCCGACCGCTGTTGCCACGGTCCGATTCCGACCGCTGAGGCCTCAATCTTACCCCCACTGTATTACGATGCATGCATGCCAACCACAGTGGTCGGAGTCTTCTCCGTATGGGCCGCCGCAGTCAGAGTAGCCTTCGCATGGGCTGCGGCGATCCAAAATGTTGCAGATAGGGTCTCCGACGCCATCAGGTTGTGCTGTCACTGCCAAGCAGATGACGATGAAACCCTTGTACTGGCGGTCCCTTGTTGCCAGTTTCACGACGGTGCTAGACCGCCACGTTACTGCTACTGTGAATCACCACAACAGTGCACATTGGATGCAAAAAAAACATGGCCATTGCCAATGTGGACACACCTACAAATCACAGTATAAAACAAACCCCACCCCAGACCATGATCCTTTGCCTCGATACTGCAGCACAGCAGTTCCGAGCAGCATTAGTGGTCACATTAGGCAGCACTTTTCACACTATACCATCACACACACTCCACACGTTTTACTCACTTTTTTCTACATATTTCCTTGTCTTCACAGCATTTTTTGCTTACTTCACTCTCACACTTTATTTCATTAACATTTCACCAGCCAAAAATCCTCGTTTTTCTGACACCGAGTTGTTAGAGATGGTGGATGAAATCATTAAAGTAGAACTGCAGATTTTTGGACCCCAAGTCCAACAAACTTCTCTTGCTAGGGAGAATGAAATGTGGGACAGGATAGTCAACAAAGTGAATGCTGTAAGTACCACCCTGCATAAAAAGGCAGACAACAGGAAGAGGTGGCACAACCTGAGGGGGAGGGTGAAGAACCTGGCCTCTAGGGCCACCTTGTGGCCCAGAAGACTGGCGATGGTCCTCCCAGCCCACCATTAGAGCTCATACCCTGGGATAAGGTGCATTCCATCCTGCATTCCAAGGGCTTGAGAGGGATACCTGGGGAAGTGGAGACTGGTAAGTAGCACCACAACAACTGTCACAACGTATTAATGTTCTGTTTGAACACATCTCAGCTCTTGCTATCGTGTTACTCATCTACTTTTCCTATATGCAACAACCAGAGTATCAGAGATGTGTGATTGCAAGTTACACTCAGTAGGCCTGTACATACGTTCACATGTATCAACCTCCATTACATCCCACATGTGGGAATGTTGGGCCTGATTCACAGAACTAACTTACGTCAAAATCCTAAACTTACAACAATTTTGGTATTCACAGAATGAACTTACACATTTGGGTATTCACAGAATGAACTTACAACAATTTTGGTATTCACAGAATGAACTTACACATTTGGGTATTCACAGAATGAACTTACAACAATTTTGGTATTCACAGAATTAACTTACTCATTTTGGTATTCACAGAAGGCACTTACTCATCAATGAGTAAGTGCCTTCTGTGAATACCAAAATGTGTAAGTTACACAAAATGTGTAAGTCACACAAAATGTGTAAGTTACACAAAATTAGTAAGTTACACAAAATGTGTAAGTTACACAAAATGTGTAAGTGTCTTCTGTGAATACCAAAATGAGTAAGTTTATTCTGTGAATACCAAAATGAGTAAGTTCATTCTGTGAATACCAAAATGGTAGTAAGTTTAGGATTTTGTCGTAAGTTAGTTCTGTGAATCGGGCCCGTTGTCTGTAAGTGCATTACCATCAAATAATCATCACAGGACCCATATGTGCAAATGTCTAAGAGTATGGCCCACCACAACTGCATTTTGCAAACAGCTAGGTAACATAAACCAGTTTTGCTACTGTTGGCAAGTAGAAATTGGAATGACTACAGATACCATGAGGCCCTGTGGCTTTAACACTTAACAGGAGCCACCACTGTTGTTTGTCCATACTCACTTGTCAGCCATGTGGCTACTGAGGTTCACCTCACAGGCAGTTAACCATTGTTCAAGTGTGGGGTAGGAGAGGTTGAAATGAGTACAAAGCCCATGAGGCCCTGTTACTTGAACGCTGAACAAGATGTACTAGTGCCGTTTGTCCTTACTCAGTTGTCAGCCATGTGACTACTGAGGTTCACCTCACAGGCAGTTAAGCATTGGTCAAGCGTGAGGTAGGAGAGGTTGAAATGACTACAACTACCATGAGGCCCTGTGGCTTGAACACTTAACAGGAGCCACCACTGTTGTTTGTCCATAGTCACTTGTCAGCCATGTTACCACTGAGGTTCACCTTACAGGCAGTTAACCTTAACCATTGGTCAAGTGTGGAGTAGAAGAGGTCAAAATGACTACAACTACCATGAGGCTCTGTGGCTTGAACACTTAACAGGAGCCACCACTGTTGTTTGTCCATACTCACTAGTCAGCCATGTGGCTACTGAGGTTCACCTCACAGGCAGTTAACCATTGGTCAAGTGCGGAGCAGGAGAGGTTGAAATGACTACAATGCCCATGAGGCCCTGTTACTTGAACATTTAACAATATGTACTAGTGCCGTTTGTCCATACTTACTTGTCAGTCATATGACTACTGAGGTTCACCTCACAGGCAGTTAAGCATTTGTCAAGTGTGGGGTGGGAGAGGTTGAAAAGATTACAGCTACCATGAGGCCATTTTGCTTGAATACCTAAGATGTACTAGTGCCGTTTGTCCTTACTCAATTGTCAGCCATTTGACTACTGAGGTTCACCTCACAGGCAGTTAGCCATTAGTCAAGTGTGGGGTAGGAGGGATTGAAATGACGACAACTACCATGAGGCCCGCTATGTCTAACTCAGAGCAGGAGGCACCAGTGTTGTTTGTCCTTAGTCACTTGTCAGTCATATGATAAGTTATTGGGAGATGCCATGTCCATCCCTCATGTCAACATAAAGCATTTCAATACAGGAAATGATCAGGCCAATACCACTTCATGTAATGGATATCTCCAAATACCTTGCAAATGAGTCAAACACATCAGCGATAGTTCACAATGTCAACCTCCACCCCTCTTGTCCCTCCCAGCCCTGAACTCACTGTGTATGTGCATACCACACTTACAGCAATAACAATCTACTTTATGTCTGAACGGGACGATCCAGCACAACATCTGCACAGACTCAGGACAATGACCAGACTCCATCCCCCTCCCCCGATCAAGCCTCTAGTGATGCAGAATCTCCTGGAAACATGGACGTGGAGGACCAACCTGGCCATCTGGACAGCCTGGGCAGATGGCAACAGTGAGTCTCACTGCGCCCACAACCGCACCCCCACCCCAGCTGCAACATCTGGGCTGACCTCTGCGTCAACAACCCATGGGCCTAGCATGGGCAGCAACATCTCCTGCACCCTATTCCTACTCCTGGAGGTGAGGATTGACATCCCTCTCACTGAGGTTGGAGTAGCCAGTGGGAGGGGGCAGACTGGTACAAGGTCTCAGGGCCGTGGGGACAGGGTTGGTAGGAGGGTAAATGTGGGCCCACAAAGTGAGGACATTAGTGCCACTGACGCCCAGGCCAACATCACCTGGGAGCCTATAAGGGATATACTCACTAAGGGGTAGCTGTTCCTAAAGAAGAGAGGACAGGACAACCTATTATGGTTGGGAAAAGTGTCAGGGTGTTTCTCAATAAGTGTCAGGGTGTTCTCTCAATAATGTTCTAGCCAACTTTATTGAGAGAACACCCTGACACTTTTCCCAACCATAATAGGTTGTCCTGTCCTCTCTTCTTTAGGAACAGCTACCCCTTAGTGAGTATAACGCTAGTCTTTGGGAGCATTGGTACTGGACCTACTATTTCTAATTAGGCTCCCTGTCCCCCTTTTTCAAAGTATGTTGTGAGCCTATAAAGGATGCCAAGGAGTGATGGGCCAGGTACTTGAGGAACTCCGGGAGATGAAGCAGCTGCAGAGGTCCATAGAACAGAGACTGGACACCCACAACGACAACATAGACCAGCTCATAGGGTTGCTGAAGGGCATCAGCCCCACACTCTGTAGGGTTTTTCCCCATCACCTATCCCTTCCTGTGGTCCATCTACATCTGGCCCTTCTACATCTGTGGCAGTCACAGGACAGGAGGCACTGTCAGAAGAAAGAAGACTCCTCAGACACCCCAGAGCCTGCAGCAGTAGATCCCCCCCACCTCTTAGGCAGGTATGTCCCAAAATGAATCTAGGAGGTTCGGATGATAAGGCACACCACCCCCAGGAAGAAACATAAAAGATGATGTCCTCCTTTGTGTGCAACACGTTCACTTTGTTGACTATTCCTGTACATGTTTCCAATTCTGATGGGAGGAGTATGTTGGAGTTCAGACATTCTGGCATATGTGCATTCATGTGTTGTACTGTCATATGTACAACTGTTCCATACATGATCTGAGGGTCTACAAGGTTCTCATTCAGATTCCATCACATTTGTATGTGTTGGACAATGTGTACATTACAATAGTATTCTGTGATGTGTAAACAGAGTAGATGTAACCACATACAGGGGGGTGTAGACATGGGTTGGTGAGTCACACGTACCCAATGACATTGATGGATGTAATTAGCCAGGTCAAATTGTTGCAGCAATGACACACATGTTTGGCAGACTTCCAGTTCTATCTGGCAATGTGAGTTTGCATGTCATTGAGAAGGGTGTTTTCAGTTAGGTGTGATGCACATGTGCATTTGTGTAGGGTCAATCTGCAGCTGGTGACATGCATCAGGGAGTGACATGCTGACATGTTGGGGTCATTTGTGTGTCAACACTCAGTCCTATATTGGCATGTATGTTTTGGAGACAAAGAAGGTACTGCAAATTCCCTTTCCTTTTGGACACGATTAAGCCTCTTTATGTACTGGATATATGAAAAATGTTATGTCCTTTAAGTGTTCTAATGGCATTGACATTTGCAATGTGAAAAAGTTGTGCTCACATGAACTAATCTTGACTGGGGATGTTCCTAGGCAGACTTGTGTACAATGTTCCTCTGTGCTGAAATCGCCCACCACTTTGAGCCAGATTGACTCCATTCAATACTTCTGTACTGCATGTGACACCTAGCTGAGCTACTCATGTGCAGCTTTCAACTGCATCATCTGGCAGTTGACAGATGTGAAAGTTTCACTTGAGAAGTGTGAACAGTGTAGAATGGGCACTTCCATGTCACCTTCTTCTTGGTAGTCACACATTGGTGCAACTTAGCTGTAGCAGGTGCCCAGCAGTTCTACATGTTTTGGGTTAGGGACACCTGACCATTAGCTGATTGCAGGGTCTTGTGTGTATAGGTAGTAATGCATCCCATGTGGACATCCCCTTTAATGACATTAGGTAACTATGGTATGCTACAAGGGCCTAGGTTAACAAGGTGATATCTCTGGCTACACACATGAGGCTGGATTTGGGACCTGGTCACACATGCAGTTGGAGCAGACTGTGGTTATGACACCATTATGTGTAATTCTGCACAGGTCATGTAGCATTCATGCATGTGCTCATGCCAATGTTGTAACCAATGTAGTCATCCTTGTACGTGTTGTGATCTGAGCAATTGTGTAATGTGTTGTATTAGGCTCTGTTTGCCCAGTGTTTTCACAGAATTGCACTGAACCTTTATCTACTACTATTTTAGCATCAACCCAGTGCAGCAGAGGAGACAGGGCTGAGACAGATGGGGAAGCAGCTGGCCACAGTGGTTTTGTTGCATCAGTGACTCGGAGGCAACCAGTGGCCCAGAGTGTGGTGGGAGTGCCATGGAGGAGCCAGACAACTCATTGTCATCTTAATCATCAGAGTCAAGCTCCAGTGGCCACTCGCTGGTGGTAGTGGACTCCCCTGAACCTGTGTCTGCAACATCCAAGTCTGCCACCCCCATTCCATCTCTTCCCTCCCTGATGCTCCCCAGCCAGCTGTCCGGGCCCGCTCCCCTAAGATGGGAGGTGTCTCCTTTGGACCAGGCACCTCAACCCCTGCCCCTGTCTCCCCTGCTGCCCCAAGTATGGAGGCGATTGACATCCTGAGCAGATCTCTGTGGGTAAGACTGCAGTACTGAATGCCATACAGGTGCAAAGCCCCCAGATGACGCAGATAGTCTTGTACCTGGAATGCATTCATGCTGACATGTCTGCCCTACAGAGATCTTTTCCGGCTCTGGCTTCCATACTCATGGAAGACTTCCACCAATTCCAGCTTTCCACCCAACCTCATGCCTCTTCCCCATCCACAGTCCCTATTCCCAGACCTATCCAAAGCACAGGCACACATCAGCACACAACCACCTCAACATCCACACTGAGCACAAGCAAAGAGAAACATGAAGAAAAAAAATACCACAAGCACTCACCAGGCACTCACCACACTTACCACCACATCCAGTGGCATACACACAGACACCACCCCCCAGACCCAGTCACCACACACATACATCCAGACACCACCTCACCAGACACAGCCACCACCCACATCACACACACACAGACTCCCCACCACGAGACAAAGCTACTACCCACATCACACACCCAGATACCACACCATCAGACACAGCCACTACCCACATCACACACATACACAGACACCACACCACCAGACGCATCCACTACCCACATCACACACACAGGCATCATCACCAAACACAGCCACTGCCCACATTACACACACAGATACCACACCATCAGTCATAGCCACTACTCACATCACACACACAGACACCACACCCACACCACCAGCCACATAGACAACACACATTGCAAAGAACCACACACATTCAACAACAAAACATACATCAGACACAGACACATGCAGGCACAGCGACACCTCAGACTTCACATCCATCTACCTCCAATACCCCAACCCTTGTCTCACCTTCTTCCTAGTGTCCCAAATAACTCACCCTGTTTGCCCTTGAGCTCTTCCCTGACACAGCTGCCTGCCCCCTCCCAAACCCATGGCTGGTTTCCCACTGCTAACCATCCCTTCCTCTTCACAATCCACACCCAAAAAACATGCCCCCCTCCTAAACACAACACTACCCCTGCCAAACAAAAAGGCCATAAGCCGAAAAGAGGAAAAGGTACAGAAACAGAGCCACCCCCTCGCAAAACCCAAAGGATCTCTTCCCCACCCCAACCCAGATGCTCTAAACAAAAAAAAGGGTAAAACACATGTTCCTCCTTCCCTAAACCCATCACTACTCTTCTGGCATACAATATTCCCTGGCATGGCCATAACCAGCCCTCCCCATCCCAAACCAGCCCTCCCACAGACCAACCCAGCCCTTCCCATCCCGAGACCAGTCCTCCCACAGACCAAGCCAACCCTCCCAGTCCCGAACTCAGCACTCCAAAGACCAATCCAGCCCTCCCAATCCCAACCCCAGCCCACCATAGTCACATCATGGAGGTGCCTGGACTGCCCACTAGATGCCCATTCCTGTGGAGGTATCCCTGGCAGTTTTCTTGAAGGCAAGTTTTGTGGCATAGCAGTGTGCTGGCCCACACAATACCACTTGGACTGGCCATTGGCCTTTGTTTTTGGACACCCATTTGTTGTCTCAAATAAAAATGTTATTGGTTTTATAGACCTTTGTCCTGCCATTGCTACTGATACTAAATGTTGTTATTGGATGATTTGGGATGTGTGACTACAGTTGTGTTTGTTTCATCATCATGGCAGATCCTTTTGCAGTAGTAAGTATAGTCAGACCTTGGGACAAGTTATGGAGTTACAGAGCCCGAGGGTCAATGCTCAATGGATGTATTTGTGGGATGAGTTTCAATTGGGGATGACATTGCATTGGATGGGATCTGCTGTGGTAAGTATTGCAGCTTGCCTTGGCCAATGTCCACGTTTGTTGGCCTGCAGTACTACCTGAGATGTAGGGTAGATATGTGTCTAATGTGTGTAAAGTAGGTATTTGTTTCTCCACACATGGTGAGGGCTGAATTGCCATACCTTTTTGGTACTTTGGAGGCACATGTAACCATTTTCATGTGGGTTCTTTCCACATATTTTTACTAGATGTCTAACAACTGCTGTTGTTGAAGTGTTTTATATAAGGACTTGCACTTACATATTAGCCACATGTGCATGCCACTTTGTGACAATATTGTTAGTCCCTGATTTGCCTCATGCCACAGGTCTTGTGCACTCCATGTTTGGTTCCCCAAACCAGGGGGACTCCTGGAAGGCAACGGGACAAGGCTACAGTCCATTTTGCACCTTCCTCAAAGTCTCCATGACTTTGAGGAAGGTGCAAAATGGACTGTAGCCTTGTCCCGTTGCCTTCCAGGAGTCCCCCTGGTTTGGGGAACCCAAATCGGCAGGGAATCTTAACATTGTGACTTTCAAGAGTTTGGCAAAGTGATTTGTGGGAATCCCATTTACCTGACTAACATTTTTCATGTGGGTGACGTGTGAAAGGCCAATACAGTGCTTTAACAGTGAAGGTGCGTTTTATTTTCCTGCAACATACATACTGATGTATGTTCGATGTCACAACAGGACCTAGCTTATGAGCAATGTGAGGGTATCACAGAAGTTGATTGCCATATAATTAATGAGGAGGTGTTGTTTTGTGACACTGTTTATTGCACACATCAGTACACCAGCTTCTGAGTTGTTCACACATGTAGAGTTATTGAGAGTGTGCCTGTACATTGTCAGTGACGTGGACATAGAGAGCATTTTGCAGATGTGATAGGAACATACATTCTGTGATGTTGCGTATAGGAGCCCACTAAATATGTTTGGACTAGGGATGCAACGCTCCTAGACTTATCCATGGTCTCATGGCTCATGGGGAGGTGTATGTAGGGGCCGATTCACTAAGGTAATCTGAGCCAAAAGTCTAACTTTACAACTTTTGGTATTCACAGAAGTCACTTACAACTTTTGGTATTCGCAAACCTAATTTACGGCTCGTATCTTTACGTCCGCACTCGGGCCAGAATTTCCACACTCGGGGCGGAACTTCCGTGCTCGGGGCAGAATCTCTGGTATCGAGCCGGAGTCTCCGAAATCGGACCAGAGTCTCCGCAATCAGGCCGGAATTTCTGAACTCGGGCCAGATGATCATTGCCTTCAATGCTAAACACCTGTGTAAGTGCTTACCATTCCCCCCACTTGGAGCAGATGAAGTCAATTGAAACCACCTGCGAGACCTGCACTACAAACCATGTAAAAGCAGCACACTAACAAGGACCAGGTTTGTCCACATCGAGTTCCTACTTGACTGCTCTGAACATCACTTCAAGAAAATGCTTCAACAGAGGAGGAAGAAAGATTTTACAGAGGAGGAGACCACCATGATCTTGGAGTTCATTGTGAGGCACTACAAACAGCTCCATGGTTTCCCCCATTACAGCACCAGTGGGACAAAGAAGGCATCCCTATGGAAGCATTTAGCCACTGCAGTCACAGCATTGGGGGAGGATGTCCGCACTGTCACTGACATCAAGAAGAAGTGGCAGGACGAAAAGAGGCGGGCGAAGGAGAAGTATGACAGAATTGAGCTGGCCAGAAATCTCCCTGGTGTACAATCTGGACCCTGCCTCCATCTCACCCCACTAGAGGAGGATATCCTCAACACCATACACCCCCACATGCTCCATGGGTTACCTGTGAGTTATGTCTGCAATGTGGTACCAGGTAAATGTGATGACCAGAACATGGATATGAAATGTCTGTCTGCGTTGCACCACAATTGTGACTAAGGAAGTTGTCCCAAGTATGTATAAAAAGCATAGTGAGTCAGCTCCTCATGTGTCTCCTTCTGTCCTTGCACCACAAGTGCCAGAATCCTTAGAGATGGGAATGGCAAATCCCATTCCCACTATCAAAAACATGGGCCCAGCACTGCTGGCTTATATATATAACACTGATAAATAGCAATAGACAAAGTGCCCCTTCCACTTATCCAGCCGCGGCAGGTGCAGGTAAGAGGGGGTGTGGGGTGTGGAAAATCCGATAGACAACGTAATAGGGAAAATAAAATGAAAAGAACAATCCAAACCACTGACCTTGCGCTCGCAGCATCACCGAGCACAAGGTGAGAGATTATTATTTTTCGCTTTTTTATTTTAAATTGATTTTCCCCATTCCGTCATCTGGATAATTTCCCCCCCATGCTCCCTCACCTCCCCACTGCTCCTACCTGCACCGGCTGCGGCTGCACTTAGCATTACCATTAGCATGTAGATGCATTGGGGAAAAATCTGACAAGTTGCACTGGCTTTTCTCTGTTCTCCTCCATTGACACATTCAGCCAGAGTTCAGTCATCCACTGAAGCAGAGGTCCCTGCATCTGCTGGGAGGAAACAACATCATCCACAGCAAGCCTTACCACCCTCACAAACTGGTAAGTAAATCTGGTCAGGAGAGGCTCCAAAAGCAGACAAGAGATGGACATATTGGGCCCAATTCACAAAGGTAAACTGAGACGAAAGCCTAACTTTACGACTTTCGTTATTCAGAAAGCACATTTACGAGAAATAAATGCCCTTTGTGAATATCGAAAGACGTAAAGTTAGATATTCGTCTCAGTTTACCTTTGTGAATCGGGCCCATTACGTGCATTCCAACAACAGTGCCAGAACTGTGAACTGAACTCTGAAACCGAGTGCATCACATGTGGCGACTGGAATGTTAACTGGCAGACACACATTTCTTTGTAGGTCAAATGATGTCGTACAGGATTCCAGGCCCCACAGTGACATATGCTACAAGGTTGGCTGTGACATCTGGTCAGGAACCACACACTGAGCAGATGCTGGACCCTAGTAAGTAAACCCAAGTTTCATGTACCTGAATGCTCATAAAATGTGGATTTCATGTCTGCAGTATGTTGTATGTGTTCAACATCACTGTTGTCCCTAATCACAAAATGCCCACATAAGGCATTTTAACGCATTCCATATCACACTATGAGGGCTAGTGAAAGGATGACACCAAATGTATGGCAAGTAAGTGCAGTATGTACATAATAGACTATATTGTGTCATATGAAGTGGAGTAGCCACAAGTGGATAGTAAGTCAATGATCTGAAAACTGCAATTGAAAATCCCTGCGATCAAAATGTATTGAAATTGGTGTAGATGAGGTTTGCACTGATGCCAATTAGGATGTGTTGTTTTGGGAGGGGTATATGGGCTGCTAAGATAGATGTAGAGGCAGTCAAACTTATCTATCAGGTGACTGAACTGCACATCGCAAATTCAGTGTAAGCGGAAAACATCCAAGATTCTACACTTCACCACAATATGTATCTCAGCTTGCCTTCTCTCCTACCGTATTCCCATACATATAAGTGACAGGATAATATATGAGGTTAGGATGTGTGCTGGACAAAACATCATCCATTGACAGCTAAGTTCTATCATGATGTCGTACATGCATAATGGGAACAAAGGACACACAAAGATTGAACATAACCAATGTGTGATTTCCCAGTCCTAAATGGGCGCTGTGACTTAATGGGGAGGGAAGCACAAATGTGCCACAATATGTACCTGACCATTGGACATATCACATATTAACTCTATAATGCAATGATATGATCAGAAGTGCAAATGTGACGGACACTCCTTTAGATCTGTCTACAGACATCATACTGAGGAGGCGTGATGGGCCTATCAATGAAGGTGTAACCAAAGGTAGGCGGAGGCATTCACCATAATTATCCCCTTCCTTCAAATATCAGTTACCTTCTCATACACGTTTGTCTGTTACCGTGACATCTTGTTGATGTCAGTGCTATGTGGAGGTAACAGCTGGCAACTGTTGCTGGTGACCAGGTGCCCACATGTAAAGTTCAGTGGGCACACTGGCTAGAAATAGCAGATGAATGGTCGATGACAATGACATATACATGTTAACTCATTGCTATCATGCTGTGTACTTAAATATGGCCATATATGTCTCATTATAGCTGCTGGCAGGATACCATCAGTGCTACAGACAACACCATCCCAGGGTATGCAAGACATCCTGGCTGCAGTAGTGAAACCCACTTGCATCTGTCCATCAGGTAAGCGTGCCATGAAGTGTTTCCTATTATGGATTCCAAAATCCTTCCAAATATCCAAATCCCCTTCTGCATAGCATCTGTAGTTGGTGTGTAAAAAGTTATACTATTTCAGCTATGTGCATGTCACGTGTGCCTGTTAGCATATTAGTCATGCAGATCATTAAGTATGGTGTCACTTCCCTCTCAAGCTGCTGGATTACGGACCACTTCTTCAGCTACACCTATGAGAAGCCAGGTTCAGCAGTTGACATCAGTGGGGATCGCAAAACAACACAGAGCTGTGCATGGAATTGGTGAGTTAGCTTATGCATTGTACATCTCCATTCCACACCTCAGTGCTATGGTGTGAACTGTCATGTGTAGATGTACCCAAACCATGTCACATTTGCATCATTGGTTGATGCAAAGTACAGTAGAATCAACCCTTGTGTTGCACCACATTATATACTGGGTCAATTACTTATCCTGTTGCCACCTCTGTTTTCCAGGTGATGAGGATGATGAGGAGAATGGGCCTTCCACCAGTGGTGGGCGATGGACAATCGAAGGGGAGAATCCACTACTCTTGCAAGCAGCAGTTTCAGCTGCAAGTACTGTGCAAGAGGAGGAGGAAGGACCAGAGGAGGCTGCTGAAGTGGAGGATGATGGAGACTATCTGGCCCTTCTCACAGAGGATGATGAGTCAGATGCCCTGACCAGAACATTTGTCACACTGCCCAAGATGTGCAAGGCCACCCCCCCTACACCCAGCAAAGTGCCTCAACATCAAAAACCCATGATTGCCGGTCCTTAGCATAGTAATAACAAGCCACAGCTCTCACACAGAGCTCACTCCCTCACAGCCCTCACATCCAGGACAGACCTGGTGGTTCCCCTACACACTCCTCCCTATACAGTGCATCCCAGGCATTCTTCCCACCATCTGAGGGAAGTACTACCCCTGGTGTGGTGCAAGTATCCCCTGGGCACCAATCTCCTGTCCACAGACTACCACCTGCCACCCTCCCCCCTGCTGGTGGACCTGGAGGTCTTAGCCATGGTCGCCACATGCAGAGGGGGCTAGCAGATGGCCATGGTGGCCAGTGGGAGGAGGACGTCTTCCAACAGCAGGCTGATGTGAGGCAGGACATTCGTGCCATAAGGGCTACCCTGTCAGACATGTCAGAGGCACTGCAGGACATGTGGTAAATCCCTCATGTGATGGACAGACTGACCCAGGTGTTGGACAGGATGGATAGATCTTGGCAAGACATGTCCAAGAAGATCAATGACATTATATCCATCCATAAGGAAGAGAGTGCAAGACACCATGCCTTGGCAATGAAGATGATGGAGGGCCTAATGAAAGTTATCCAAAGTCTCCCTTCAAGGTCAACGCAGGGAGGGGAGCCATTACATCTACTTGCAGAACATCACACCCAAACACCTGTACCACAAACTGCACAGGCTCGCAGCAAGAGTATACATCTATCACGCCCCCAGCCTAGGCACTCCCCCTACCTGCACATCTACCAACAACCCCTGTCCAGGCACTCCCCCACCTGCACATCCACCACCACCCCCTGTTCAGGCACTCCCACCAACTGTACAGACACCAACAGCCCCTGTCCAGGTACTTCCCCCTGTACAGGCAGATGTACCACACCAACCTGCACCTCAGCCACAACACAAATACACTTACTCACAGCGATCCTCACCACCAACTTTGCGAAGTCATAAACACGATCCCTCCTGATCACAGGAAGAAATATCATCATGGACATGTGTAAATAAAAGATGAATGTCCTCACAACTCAAGACTAAGTTGCGTATTATGTACTGATGTCCTAATGTTTACCCTTGTGGTGGCCTAGAGATGTGAGGATGAATGTGTGCGAGTGACACATGTAAAAGTGTAACCCCAGCAGCGCAACAAACTATCATGTGCGGAGCAAATAATTACTCCAAAGGTATATGTCCATACTTTGAATACAACATTTAGAATGAAGTTAACAAGATAGAGATAATTTGATCTAAAAAATAAGTTTATGTAAAGAAATTCTTTTGAGAAAAAAAATATTCAGTCCGTTAGGAAGGGGGAAAGGAAAGCAAATAATGTTCTTTAAACAGAAAGGACTAGGGGACCTGGAGGGGGGAGGGCAACATAAATAAAACACGTCAGGAAGTATCAGAGAAACCAGTCTATCTACAAGAGGCACAAGCAAATAATGTCCAAAACAAAGTCAGAGTCAAAGTCAACAGTCCTTCTGGTCTTCCTCTATCTCCACAATGTTCAGATCCTCTGAATTCGAAGCAGGCTCCTGGCTGGCCGGTGCAGGACCAGACGCCACACAGGGTTGGGACACACGAGTAGTACAAGGGAAACAGTGTGGTGCAACGTACAGGGGGAAACATTGAGGGTGGTTTGGAAGGGTCGTTGGGCTAGGACAGACAACATGGCTGCACCCAAGGAAGTGACACTGGCAGTGAGAGTGGCCATAGATCTTGCAAGTTCCTCTCACATCATACGCACCTCTGTGCAGATCTGCAGCATGATGCGAGATGACATGTCTGGCTGACCCTCACATACCCCCATCACTTCCTGGGATGCAGCCACAGGAGTTAAAACACAGGGAGGGCTCCTCTGCCATCCTGCTGCTCTGTAGCAGAGATCCTAAAAATGACACATTAAAGGAACATTAGAGATGTGAAAGAAAAGGTAGAACAGACCATTGAATTATGTTTGGCCCAGGAAAAGGGTGTGGCCAGGCACAATATCACATCCCAGAAGAGTTTGCTCCTTTGCATTCTGGTACATGTAGTCCATATTTTGCGCTCGACTCAAGAGTTGACTAGAGTGTTAGGGTAAATTCAGGGGAAGAAGTGCTGTGCATCTCAGACACATAGGGCCTGATTCACCAAGCTCATCATCACTCACGGTGGGGGTCCCTCAGTTGTGGGGGAGTCGATTCAGTTGGGGGCAAATATTCCACAATGCGATAGTTAGGCCCCTTTGTGAAACAGGCACCCATTGTCAAAAGGTCCTAGAAGGTCTGACACATGCACATCCATTTAATCCTCTGAGGCAATGGATTCCTTAGGGACATTGACAACACTGATTGCTGACATCTGCACCTGACCTAATGCATGGCCAATCTTTTGACTCCTGTCAACAGCTGTTGTTTACATACATTTAGTTTGGCGTGCACAGTAGTCACAGGATGGAATTTTTTGACTGAGTAGTAAATATCCAGCTTTTATAATGGACAACAGACTGCAAACCACATTTTGTCCGTAACACAACAGGTTGCTCAGGTGAAAAAAGTGCCAACCAGCTGATCATGGATTTGCATACCCTGCCCTCTGTTCGGTGCAATGGCTCGGTTACCCAGATTCAGACCTAGCTGAGGTACAAGAGGTATGTGTAAGTCATTACTTAAAGCTATGTTGTGCAAGACACAACAGGCTAATATGATCTTGCACACAACTTCAGGGGAGTACATCAGCACCCCCCTGTACGATCAAGACATCTGGATCGTGACTTGAGGAGACCAAAAGTGCCCTCTATGATGGCTCGAGTTCGTATGTGTGCCCTATTGTACCTACGCTGAGGTACCGTGGCTGCACGTCTTTATGGTGTGAGGAGGTGAGGGGAGAGTGCATACCCAGCATCACCTGAGGAGGGAAAATAGTGAAATTGAATACATTTCCCTCTTACATCTGTACAGAACATGATCTATACTTTGGTACATTCAGTGTCTGTGGAGGCCGTGTATGTGGCATTGTCGTGTAGTTCCTATAAACCTAAATAGGATCTGCACGTTTAGACAACATAGACTGTAGGATTGGTTTTCAGACTGATTCTAGACACCTTAAGCTCACAGTGCCACTAGAAACCCCTCTTACCAAGGAGAGAATAGTTCTTGGCAACTATCGAGCATGACAACTCTGTCCCATCAGGGATCGTGGAAACAGTGCGATACTTTTCGCTCAGTCACTCGTACTCACTTTGTCTCAGAGAGATACACTGAATAAACGGTGGGGACGTTTTCAATAAGCATTTACTGAATAAGCGTCATTCTAGTGTAAAATAGGTGTGCTGAAACAGCCATTAGACAGAAACAGATATAAATGATTATAAGCACCAACAGAGTAAAAGGAAGGATGGTAGATTTCTACCTTAGTGCTAAAACAATGAATATAGGCAGGTATAAAAATACATGACAGTAAAATGCGTACTCCTACGATGCAACCCTAACTAGATTTACCTAAGTGTACCTAGCATGTATGTAGGTGTAAAGCCAAGAATCCCTCTAGGATAAAGTCAATCCCATTACCTGAAGTGAGAGACTGTGGGACCGCATCTTGGTCTCGAGATGGACACTCCGCGAGGGATGTCAGACCACTGCGAGCTGGAGTGTCTGCATGCAGGAACCTCAGCGTCTTGCGTCAGCATGGAAGTCCTTTTTCACCTCTCCTTGCCTCAGCAAAGATATGGTGTTTATATACCCAAAGTGGTACCCTCAGGGGATCTACCTTGCTGTGTCATGTCGGACTTAGGATGACGGAAGGAATGACCCTTATACATAGTTATTATGGTACTCCTGCTGAGATTCAAAGAATCCTAATGCATAATGAATGAGGCTAGTTTTTTTGAGAAAACCCCATGTTACCGTAACTAGGTAAAAGGTCAGTACTAAAAAATGTTATGTAGTGTAATGGCAGGGGAAATATAGGTGAAAGGTTTGGTTACTACCTGAGCCTGTATCGGGGAACCTGTATGAAACATAACAGCATGATGAATCTTATTGTAAAATGGTTGTTTATGTGAGATGGCATTCATACATTACATTTATACATATCCCACATGTTTGGTGCTTGGTACTTACCCAGTAGCCACATGTTGCCAAATTCTTCTACAGCCATCGGCCGGGCAAGAGGTGACATGTGGATTACAAAGCTATAATGGGTGCTGCCTGGAAACACTGCATGCACATCAATGAATCTACCACTGGCAACAAAGACAGCATCCACATTGATGGAATGCCATCGGTGTCTGTTGCAGAAGATGTGTGCAATGCGGTGGGGTGGCTGAAGAGCCACATGGGTACAATCAATTGCACCCAGCACACGTGGAAAGCGGGAAATGCGATAGAAATCCCTAGCTGCCCTTTGTCTCCAGTCCAGTGTATGGGGCATTCGTATGTGGAGGTGGGCTCTCGCATTCATGCAGCTCAGTACCTGATGCAAGCTCCGTGAATGGCTTGCCTGAGAGATGCTCACAAGGTCCCTGGTGACCCTTTAGAATGAGCCCGTAGCGAAAAAATGGAGAGCAGCAAGGATCTTGAGATAGGCTGGGATGGCATGGGAGCGACAGGTCACAGAGGCAAGTTCCTCTTCCCACTCACAAACCTTCTCCAAGTTGACATCTGGGGGAAACGGTATCTGGCCCTAAACATCATGGCTGGACATCCCAAATAGGTTAATCCTTTGTCTGAATATTCTCTCTACTCTCCTCTCCTCCTCCTCATCCTCATCCTCATCCTCCTCCTCCTCAACTCTTCTTGCCGCATGGCAAGGGGCAGAGCAACAAACACATTCAGTGACATGTTGGAAGGTTTGTATGTGTTTGTGTGTAGCTCTGAATTTATATTTGCTGCAGGGTTGGGATTGGCTGTTGGGCTGCAGTGTTTCAGCTGGAGCATGGTGGGGGATGGTAAGCACGTACACAGGTGTTAGCATTGAAGGCAATGATCATCCAGCCAGAGTGCGGAAATTCAGGCCCTATTGCGGAGACTCCGGTCCGATTACGAAGACTCCGGCCCTATACCAGAGATTTTGGCTCGAGTGCGGAGATTCCGGCCCGGGTGGGGAGATTCCGCTCCGAGTGTAGAAATTCCGTCCCGAGTGCGGACATAAATGACTTTTGTGAATATCAAAAGTTGTAAGTGATTTCTATGAATACCAAAAGCTGTAAAGTTAGACTTTTGGCTCAGATTACCTTTGTGAATCGGCACCATAGTGTCTCAAACCCATAATTGGTATATTGTGTGGGACATAGTTGGCTAGGAGTGGTTTCCATCAGGTGATGTGAAGTGTGTGTTAATTTTCCCCTAGGATGTTTTACTTGCCCATACTGACACCTACACACACTCTCTGTATTCTATGGGCCTGATTCCGATCTCGGTCGGAAGGGCTCCGAATCGGATTTGGCTTTACCTAAATCGATCCGGAGCCTTTGTTTCCGACCGACTCCTTCCCAATTCCGAACGACAATGAGTGATTCGGACAACCTTTAATATTCGTTTTGCCCTGATCGAAAAGGCTGCGGAATCGGTCTTTGGGGGCCCGTAGCAGGCCCCCCTTCACCCTGGGCCCTCCGAATCGAGCCCATGGGGGTACCCGTGGGTCCCCACTTTCAGACCTTGCACAGTGTGGCAGTCACCAATGGGTGCCTGCCACGGGGTGCACGAGGATCCCCAACCACCCCTTTTGTCAATGGGAGCCTGTGTACGCGTTTGGTACACAGGCTCCCATTGAAGTCAATGGGAATCCGACCGAATCGTATCTGGATGCATTCAAATGCATCGTACTTGTTTGGTCGGACTCCCCTGACACGAGTCGTATGGAGAGCATTCCAGACACGAGTCGTTCGGTTTGCTTTCCGAACGAGTTCGGAATCGCCCCTATGTTGTGATGTATTGGAATAGTGTTGTGAATTTTGTGTTTGGGTTTTTTGTGTTCTTCACAACAGGACTTCGAGTGTACTGGGGGATGTCTCACAAGGGTATGTCTTACAAGCACATAAGCAACACATCTGTGATTGGCATGGTGTCCCACACGTACGGTATGTTACTACTTCTGTCATTGCACAACATCCAGATATGTGATACGACAAGTTACATTGCACCTTAAAATGCCAGAACTATTGAATTTGCCTATGGTAGTTAGTTGCATTAGGTATTTATTTATTTTGAGAGTTTTATATAGTGCTGGCTAGACCCAGAGGTATCAGAGCGCTTTACATGAGAAGATAATATAACGCAAACATGGCATACACGTAGAAAAAAAGATAAAGAAACAACGTGTGAAATATACAAAAACAAAATAAATATACAGGTGCAAGAGCTATACATTTCAAGTAACTAGGTATATGATGTTCGGGGGATGGACAGATAATACTGGACAAAATGTAGCATGGTGATTGGAGATCAGGTGCAGGTCACAGGTTAGGACCCCCAAAGATAATTGGGCCAAACATGGCGTATAAGTAGATAAAAGATAATGACAACAACATGTGAAATATACAAATCAAGTAGATAGACAAATCAAACAGTTAGATAAACGAATCAAATAGATAAACAGGGGCAGGAGCTATACATATCAAGTAATTAGGCCGATGATGTTCATGAAATGGACAAATATTACTGGACTAATATAACATGGTGAGATTGGAGATCGAGTGCAGGTCACAGGTTAGGATCCCCAATAATAATTGAGGAGGTGGATTTTGAGGTCTTTTTGAAGCTGAAATAGGAGGGGTTGCAGCGCAGGTTTTTTGGGAGGGCATTCCAGATGATAGGGGCATTCCCAGAGAAGGAGCGTGATTGTGTGGCTTTCTTTTTATGCAGTGGTGGTATAAGGAGGAGGGAGTTGGTGCTTCTCAGGGGTCGTGTGGTGCCCGCAATGAGGAGTTTCTTGGAGAGGTACTGTGGAGTGCTTTGGTGGAGGGCTTTATGAGTGATGCAGGCAGTTTTGTATGCAGATCTGCCTTCAATAGGGAGCCATTTAAGAGATTTGAGAGCCGGGGATATGTGATCGAAGCGTTTGCAGTCTGTAATGAGCCTGGCGGCAAGGTTGAGCACAGCTTTGATTGGAGCAAGGTGGACCTTGGGGATTCCGTTGAGGATGGCGTTACCATAATCAATACGTGAAAGAACAAGTGACTGAACTACAAGTTTAAAATCATCGGTGGGTATAAAGGGTTTGATTTTCTTGAGGTGACGGAGAGTGAGGAGGGCTCCTTTAGCAGAGTTTTTGATGTGGACGTTAAGGGTTAGGGTGTTGTCGATAGAAATACCAAGAGATTTGACGGAGTTGGACAAGGTGAATGAGCAGTTGAGTGCGTTAAGGTCAGAGATCCATGATTGAACGGAGAGAGGGTTGTTTTTAGGGGAGAAGAGAATGATTTCAGTTTTATTAGGGTTAAGTTTGAGATGATTGGAGTGGAACCAGGTTTGGATTTTGGTGAGGGTGTTGTTCAGGTGTAAGATGTCGGCATGAGTTTTAATCTTGTAATAGATTTGGGTGTCATCGGCGTAGAGGTGGTAGTTGATGCCTGCTTGTTTAAGAATGAGGGTGAGGGGTTCCATAAAGAGGTTAAAGAGGGAGGGAGAGAGAATAGACCCTTGGGGGACTCCAAGGGAGACAGGAGTGGGGTTAGAGAGACAGTTTTGAATTTTGATTTGCTGAGTTCGGTGTTGTAGGTAGGAGACAAACCATTTGTAGGCAATATCATTGAGGCCGAAACGGGTCCTAAGCACATTGAGTAGGGCTGAATGGTTGACTGTATCGAACGCTGCGGAGAGATCAAGGAGGATAAGAAGGCAGGTCTCGCCATTATCAAGTGAGTGGTGGATGTCATCGACGACATTGAGCATTGCCGTTTCGGTGCTGCAGCCTTTCCTGAAGCCTGATTGAAAGGGATCAAGTAGGTTGAAGTTTTCGATGTGTTTGTCTAGTTGTAGTAGGACACATTTTTCAAGGACCTTTGAGAGAAGTGGGAGGTTAGTGATGGGGCGGAGATTGTTTAGGTCATTGGGGTCAGCATTGGGGTTTTTGATTATGGGAGAGATTTGTCCAAGTTGAAGGGAGGTGGGGACACAGCCAGTGGAGAGAGAGGTGTTGATGATTGTGGTCCAGTATGGGGTGATGATGTGCTTAAGGGCAGGGACAAGGTTAGAGGGTAAGGGGTCTTTTGTGTGGGAGGACGGTTTAAGATTACCAATTATTTTAAGGACTTCTAGCTCAGTCACAGGGAGGAAGTTGAGCAGGGAGGCATTGTTCTTTAATTGTGAATTAGGGGAGTTGGTTTCCGGAGAGGAAGCAGGATCAGCTGGTCGAGGGGATGTGGGGTAGGCATTAGAGGTGAGGACGGGTTTGCATTGGGAGTTGGAGGGGAGCTGTGTGGAACAGAAGGATTGATCAATTTTGGCTATTTTTTCTGAGAAGAAGTGGGAAATTTCTTCACATCTGGCTGAGGAGGCGGTCAGATTAGGAGGTGCGGGGGAAGTTTGGTTACGAATGATTTTGAAGAGTTCCCTAGGTCTGTTTTTGGCATGATCAAGTTGAGTGCGGAAGAAGGAGGCCTTTTCCTTGAAGATGTGTTTTTTGTACGTGGATCTAGCATGTCTGAGGAGTGCAAGATGGGCGGGAGAGGGATGGTGTCTCCAGGTTCTTTCCGACAGTCTGAGTGACCGTCTTTCGTTATTAAGCTCGGTATTAAACCAAGAGTTGGAGGGGGTGGTTCTTTGGTTTTTGAGTTTGGGCAGGGCTAGTTGGTCAAGAATACCAGTGACAGTATTGTTAAAGTGTTCAGTGAGCTCATTGGCATTTTGTGAGGGGGAATGAGAAGAAGTTGAGCTTGGAGTTTAGACTCAAGAACACCCGGGGGATATGTTTTAGATTTCTGGTCAGTTTCTTAGGTCTGTTAATTTTGGAGGTAGGGAGATTTGCATTGGTAGCAATGGTGAACAGTATAAGGTGATGGTCGGACCAGTCAATGGGGACGATATTGGTCACGGAGGCCAGATCTTTGTTGGAAAGAATGGCGTCAAGGATGGCTCCTTTGGTGTGTGTCGGGGACAGGCATAGTTGTTTGAGTTCATTGATCTCAAGTAGATTGGTGAGGAGGGGGATAGTGGGATCATCGGTATCGTTCCAATGGAGGTTGAGATCCCCAAGAAAGAGATTTTTGAGTTGGATAATGAGGATTGTGTCAGGAGCTCAGATAAGTCCTCGATGAAGGGCTGGGGGGCCCCGGAGGGCGATAGATGTTGTGTAGACGAATTGGGTGGGCGTTTTGGGTTGTCAGTTCAGCTTCCAGGTATTCGCAGGAGGAGTAGCCAGAATTATTGACAAGGGATAGCTGAAGTTCATTTTTAAAGATAATGGCTAGACCACCCCCAACTCTGTCAGGTCTATCTTTTCTCAGAATAGAGTATCCGGGGGGGGAGAGTAGGTCAAGTATGCTCGTTGAGTGGTCTTTGAGCCAGGTTTCTGTGAGGAATGCAATGTCAATGGATTCACTCAGGATAGTTTCCGAAATTTCCGTGGCATGTTGGACTGCGGAGCGACAGTTGACAAGCATACATGTAAGTGGTGTGGGGTTGCATATGGTGGGTGGGCAAGTGTAGATCGATGTGAGTTGAGGCGGTGGTCTGGGGGAAGCGGGGGAGGAGGGGATTCTATTAGTCCCTAAGATAACAGGGATGTGGGAGTAGGGAAGTGGAGAATTGGTGGTTGGTAAGCTAGGAAGGTAAGAGTAGCATAGGTCGGAGAGGTCGGACGGGGAGAGATGGTTCGAGGTGCGGTGAGGTCTATGTATACGGCAGCGGAGAGGAGTCGATCTCCAATGATTGTGTTTGGTGTTAGGGATTTTCGGGGGGAATTTTGGGGGGGGATTTTTGGGGGGGATTTTTGGGCAGGGCTGGGTGGGGATTTTATGGTGAGGGAGGGTTCTGGAGCTGTGGGAGATAAAGTCTTTCCTGAGTTGAGAGAATTTAGTAATCAGCAACAACTGTGGCTTCATGGCATAGGAGTATGGTGATGCTTCAGTTCTGAGATGAGATTGTGAATAGTATATTACTAATCTCTGTGCAGTTACATCTGTAGCAGTGGAAGGTGGTAGAGCTGCAGAGTTCAATTTATGTCTCACCCTGATGGTGAGGGAAAATATGGAGAGTCTGATGGGACCCCTCTCAGCACCTGCTTTTTCGACAGGCTCCGGACCACTTTATGCCCTGCTACGCAACTGGCACTACTTGCTCTTTCCACTGTCCCTTCCCACCTCCTCATGTCTTGCTTCTCATGATATGTGTATTTATTGACAAAATGTCCCTGCGTGATTATTTGTGTACTGGTTGCAAACATCACCCACTCATGCTGACCAAGCTATGCCCCTGCTTTTCCATGGCGGTACATTGCTTAGCTAAGGACTCCATGCACAGAGGTAGGTGCGACACTTACTGGCAGTTATGTCCACAACAGTGTTGATTTTGGGTGTAATAGAGCAGGTATACAACAGAGGGAAGATAAATGCGATGCACTCCATATCGACTCAGGACGTGTGAAGCTGTGTACAGGTGAGTTTTGGCCCTATATCCATCCCTTTCTGCCAGCTCAGATGAGGTAGTTGGACCGACACAGTCGGCTTATTGGAAAGGCGCATCGTAATTTGATGGGTGGTTCGTAAGGTAGTCTGCTCTCTGACTGGCTCCATTGGTCCTTCCCGATGCCACCGTAGTTGTAATTCCCTGCCGGAATCGGAAGAACCACGACGGTCAGAATTCTATGTATACTAATGTATAGAATACGGCAGTTGGAGCAACCGCGGTGGTCCGACTGCCTCCGACAGGACTGTGGAAGCCGGTCCGGCCGACATCATAATGAGGTCTTTAGTATTGATGGAAATTCCGGGGCGGTTGTTGTCATTGTGAAGAGCACTGTGTGGGTGAAGTCAGGAGTTTGTAGCCAGGAAGGCCGTGTTAGCAGTTGGATGCAGGTCCCACATTGGCCTTAGTGAAGTCTGCTTGCGTTCGTGAGGAGACTGAGGATGACTCTTTTTCTGCCCAAAGAGCCCACAAGCTCTGGATTTTCATCTGGAGTCCTGTTCTTGCAGTTTTTTGGTTGGAGGAGTACACTCTGATACCAGGCAAGGGTCCAGGACATAGGGGGGATCCTCAACAGGGTCAGGACTCACTCAAGCAGAGGCCATCAGCAAGGTCCAGGCAGGTCCAGTTGGTACTGGTCAGATGGTCAGTTGAAGGGGAGGCCTCTGGAAGATTGTTGTGCCTCTGTAGCTCAAACAGGAGCTCAGACAACTGCCCCTTGGAGTTACTTCTAAGGTCCTGGGTTCATAGGAAGGAGGTCCAGTCTTCCTTCAGGCTTCAGACAGTAGGGTAGTAATTAGTCTGAGTCTCCACAGGTCCAGGAGTGTTCTGATAATCAGTTCTGAGGGTGCCACTTTTATACCCAGTGCCAGCCTGTGTGGGGAGGTTACCCCCTTTGTCTAACCCTAAAATGGTTCCGGTCATTTCTTCTCTTCCCCTGGTTCTGGCTCTAATCTGTCTAGGGTACCAATGGGAAGGCATGCCCAGGTGCATTTGCCTGTGACAGGGTTCGTATCTTCAGAAGTCAAAAGGGAGGTAGGTAAAGCCATCAGGCTATCCTGTGAAGCCCTGGACAGGCTGAGTACAACCCTCAGGCCATTCTGCTCAGGAGAGGAACATCCGCCCCACACCCAAGGTAGGATTTTTGCCCCCTGTCTCAAAGGAATACACATCACACCCTAGGAGAGCCATTAAAATCAGAACACTGGACACTGGCAGAAAGCCATATTTGGTTTAAGCAGAAAATTCCCAACGTTCTCAAAGTATCATTTTTCAGAAAAGTAACTTAAAATCCGTATTTACCTTTGAAGAGGATCTTAAATTGCAATTCAAATGAGTGGAATAAGTATTTATCTAGCTGCTCCCAAATTGTAGTTATCACGTATTATATGTATTAAGGTAACCCAGTGTTAGTCTATGGGAGAGTTAGCCTTGCTGCAATGAAAAACAACTTTGTGAGTTTTCCATTGCCAGGATATGTAAAACAAGTACACATGTCCTATTTTTGAAATACCATGCACCCTGCCCTATGAGCCTTTAGGGCCTACCTTAGGTGTGACTTATAAGTATTAAAAAGGAAGGTTGAGGCCTGGCAAAAGGTTTCTTTTACCAGGTCAAAACAGCAGTTTAAAACTGCACTACAGGCTTCAGTGGCATGCCTGAGATAGGTTTTACAGTACTACTTTAGTGGGTGACACAATGTGTGCTGCAGCCCACTTGTAGCATTTAATTTACAGGCCCTGGATTCCTGTAGTACAATTTACTAGGGACCTAGATGTAAATTAAATGTACCAACTTAGTGTATACCAATTATACAATGTTTTAAAGGGGCAGCACAAGCACTTTACCACTGTTTAGCAGGAGTAAAGTGTACATTGTCCTAATGCCAACAAAAACGGGTTAATCAAAAAACAGAAGGCAAAAAATCTGGGGGAATACCATATAAATGATGGTCATTTCCAACATGTGTCTCCCGAGCAGAAAGAAGGGCAAACTACCCACCCTCATGGAAGTTCTCATTGCTAAGGCGGTAAAACCTGGAAAGACCCTCAGCATTGGCATGGTGTGAGAGGTTGGCCTGGTATATGATGTCCACTAGTTAAAGTGGGCACCCTGCACCAGTCCAGACAACCCTTATGGTTATTTAGGAGGTCTCAGACAACCTTAGAAAGCTATCTAAGTGGTAGCTATGGAGAGCAGACTTCAGGCTAAGTCTTGAAGGAGTGTAAAGCAGCTTGTTTTACCATAATGCAATCTTATTGTTTAGATTAAATGAAAAGAGAACCACACAATAGTTATAAAAATATGTATTTATTATATAAAACTATCTAGTACGTTACAGTATCTCTTACATGGAGATAGACACAAAGCACACAATACTTAAGCAAAGAAACACAAGTAAATAGCACTAATACACAGAGGGCCTCAGGGGGGGACCAGACCATATACTAAGAAACTGGTGTAAGAACCACAACTCGAGTCAGGACGATGTCGAGAGGACGTAGAATCGCTGGTACCCCAAGGAACCACCCAAGGTGAGTAGATAGGGAACCCACGGAGGACGGGTGCAGTGTGGGAACACGACCGCGTGCTCCGTACAACTCTATGTGAAAGTCGCGGTTGAAGTTTTAGAGATTAAGGACCCTTCCTAGTGGACTACGAAGAAACCCCGTGGAAGACAGAAGGTTGGAGAGCCACCCCACCTGTGGATACCGAAGTATCCAAGTTACCAAACCCAGGGGAGCCGAGTGCATAGGTGTGAAGTGGTGGCAGAAACCACCGTCGAACCCAATGGAGGACTTCGAAGAAGAGCCACTGCTGGAAGGGAGAAGAATGTCTGTTGGAATCCAAACGTGGATTCTTATTGAGGAGTACCTGAAAGCAGAGGGGACAGAGTCTGGGTCACTTCAGGGTGACCAGGGGCTCGGTAGACAAATGCCCACCGATGACGGGTGCTTCTGGATAGTTGAAGGGGACCTTGACTCTGCAGCTGCTGGGACCAGGCGACATTGAGGATGACCAGGAGCTGGATACGAGCTGTCCCACGAAGGATGTCAAGTGCTGAGGGATCAGTGTCCGGTGGGAGTGTAGGAAAGGAGGATCTGCTTCTTATGGTTACCCCCACTTTTTGCTTGATGTCTCACTGTTTTGGACTAGTTTGACTGGGATCCTGCTAATCAGGACTCCAGCCTATCTGCTTTCTCCCTTAAATTGGCATACATGTACTTTGGTACACTCCAGATTGGATACTGGGGTACCCTTATAAGTCCCTAGTATATGGTACCCATGTACCCAGGGCATAGGTACCCCAGAGGCCTCCCATGGGCTGAAGCATGTATTATGCCACCCATGAGAGGCCATGCAAAATGGAACTCTAGGTCTGCTACAGCAGCCTGTGTAAGATGGTGCTGGCACCACTTACTTTAGATATAGGTTCACTATATCTATAGGTCACTACACTTAAAACTAATAAGTCACCCCTATAGCAGGCCTTACCAATCCTGAAGGCAGGGTGCTGAGTTATTAGTGAGAGGGTGCCCCTGCAAGAGCGGAGCCCCTTTGCAGCCTTCGAAGACCATTCTCTGTGACTCAGCCAGACATATAGGTAGAGGTGCATTATAACCTCGCGGTAAATGCTATCTCGAAAACGGCTGCATAGAAACATATCATGTTTGGTATCAAACACCTTGGAATCATACCTCCACACCAGTAACTGGTGTGGTAGGTATGATTCCACCCTTCAGAAGCGAGCTTCGCGGGGTCACCGGTCTACCCGGTACCAGCCTTCTCGACCCGGACAGCATAAAATGGATGCTGCAGCCAGAGACACATTTCTGCCCTTCTGCTGCTGAGCCAAGCTCGAGCAGAGGAAGGCAGCACAATAGGCATCCTGTCACAGGGAGGTGTGACCACCTCCCAGACAGGGTTTAGTGTATTGGAGCTGGGTGGGTGCACTCTGAGAGTGCCTAAAAGTCTGCACTGGGGGCACATCTGGTGTCCCTGTGCATAGTCCAGCTCAAACCCGTTCTGGGAGCCGTTGGCTCCTGCTCTGGCGCGAAACTGGACAAAGGACATGGGTGTAGCCACCCCTCTGTCCTACCCCTCCCCTAGGAGGGTCCCCTGAATCTGTCCAACCCTCTCCCGTGGGTATAAAATGGGTTACCTGGCTACAGGACATTGGATTTTACGTGGACAAGATTCTACAAAGAAGAAACCACTAACCTTCGACCGTCTGGACACCTGGACTTCGCTGGACCTCGACTGGCCTGGACTTCATTCCCCTTTCCATCCAAAGCTTAGTTTGTGCCGTGACTCCATACAGGCTCTCTGCAGGACCTTTGGGGCACTTAAGACAACAGAAGAATCTCCCTTGGAGTGAAGGAGTCACTCCCCTGCTTCGCAAGCACCTAAAGCGCAACTGACCGGTAGCTGCTCCTGAGCTCCTGCAGACTCCGAAGATTTCAGCAACACAGGAGGTGGGTTCCTGAAGGTCCCTGAGGTCGATCTGCCCTCTCACCGAGTTTGAGGCCAGTATCAATTGTGGGAGCTGCGTAACCTGAACCCCTGTGCACAGCGTCCATTTGCAAGTGCATATGCTTGTTGGCAATTCCCAAGCTTGTGCATTGGACTCTGTGTAGTCCTGACCCTGAGCAGTATTTGCACTAAAGAACTCCGGCCTCCTCGCACCGTGTGCTCCGTGGGCTGGTGCCTTGCAATCTTGCTCGAGGTCCCCTCACGACTCCTGGTCCTTCGGCCTGTGGGTCCCCCTGAGGGTCATTGTAATTGTTCTTGGGCTTTCCTGGTTGCTCCAGATGTGCCCTGACTCTCCATTGCTTGGAAAGTCCCCTGGACCTTGCTAGTCCACACCTTAACCTGTTTGTCCTTCCTGCGTGGGTTGCTGTTGCCAAGGCTTGTTGGTGCTCCCGCCGCACACCGACCCCTCAAAGCAAACACAAGGAGATGATGGATGGAGCGCTGAAACTTTTCAGACACTCACCCCCAGTCACAGATCTGGGTTGAATCCATCATCTTTCTTTAGCTCACTTTGCCACCCCAGTTCAGACCCGGCCATATGCAAATCAGTCTTGACCCTGTGCCTCATGGGAACAGTCCAGCCCGAACTGCCAAGCCAGGTCTTCCCTGGACCGGAAACAAGCATTTGGGACCGGTTTCGGGGTAACACCCCTCAAGAGCCAGGCTATCTTGAATCCAGTAGCAAAGTGAGCAAGGGACCCACGTCTGGGCATACCCTGCCAACTTAGGGCGAACAAAGCAAACACAAGGAGATGATGGACGGAGCACTGAAACTTTTCAGACACTCACCCCCAGTCACAGATCTGGGTTGAATCCATCATCTTTCTTTAGCTCACTTTGCCACCCCAGTTCAGACCCGGCCATATGCAAATCAGTCTTGACCCTGTGCCTCATGGGAACAGTCCAGCCCGAACTGCCAAGCCAGGTCTTCCCTGGACCAGAAACAAGCACCCTGGGACCGGTTTCGGGGTAACACCCCTCATCAGCCAGGCTATCTTGAATCCAGTAGCAAAGTGAGCAAGGGACCCACGTCTGGGCATACCCTGCCAACTTAGGGCGAAGAAAGCAAACACAAGGAGATGATGGACGGAGCGCTGATACTTTTCAGACACTCTCCCCCAGTCACAGATCTGGGTTGAATCCACAACCCCTCAGCACTCAACATACTTCATGGGACAGCTCACCTCCAGCTCCTGTTCGTCCTCGACGGCTCCAGGTCGTCCTCGACGTCTCCTGGTACTCGTGGCTGCAGAGTCAAGCATCCCTTCTTCGCACCAGAAGCACCCGACATCGGTGGGCATTTGTCTACCGAGCCCTTGGTCACTCTGAAGTGACCCAGACTCTGTCCCCTCTGCTTTCAGGTTCCTTCCATCCAGAATCCAGGCTTGGATTCCACCGGACCCTTTTCATCTTCACGGCAGCAGTACTTCTTCCTCTCCTTCCATAGAGAATGACGAGAGTTTCCGACGCCACTTCAGACCTATGCACCCGTCTCCCCTGGGATAGGTAACTCTGATACTACGGTATCCACGGGTGGGGTGGCTCTTTAAACTCTTAAGTTCCGAAGGGTTGGGTCGAAGTCCTCCTAGAAGGGTCCTTAAACTTTAACTTTGCAACCGCGACTTTTCCATAGAGTTGTAAGGGAACACGCGGTCGTGTTTCCTCACTGCACCCGTCCTCCGTGGGTCTCCTGTGTCATCACCTTGGGTGGTTCCTTGGGGTCCCAGCGATTCTGCGTGCACTATGCACTGTGTCTAGTCAAGTCGTGATTGTTATACCACTATTTTAGTATATGGTTCGTTCTCCCCCTGGAACCCGCTGTGTGTTGTGCTACTTACAACTGATCTATTGATCCAGTATTGTGTGCTTTGTGTTCTATCCTCGTGTAGAGGATAGTAGAGAGTGTTATATTAATAAATACATATTTTTATATAACTACTGTGTGGTTCTCCTTCATTTAGTCATTCAGGAGGTGATATTCTGGTAAAACAAGCTGCTTTACATTCCTTCAAGATTAAGCCTGAAGGCTGCTCTCCATACCTACCACTAGGATAGCTTTCATAAAGGTTATCTTTGACCTCATACATCATAAGGGTTGTGTGAATTGGTACAAGGTGCCCACTTTAACTAGTGGACAGCATATATCAAGCCACCTTCTCACATGGAGCACCAACAAGCCTTGGCAACGGCAACCTACGCAGAAGGTCAAGGGAGTGTACGGTTCTGACCAGCAAGATTCAGGAGACTCACCACACTAAGGGGGGGCAGGGCAAGCCTGGAGCAACCAGGGGAGCCCAAGAAAAGAAACGTTGACGCTCAAACGGACCCACAGGCTAGAGGCACAGGAGTCGCAAGGGGACCTCAAGCAGCTTCACAAAACAACAGGCCACGTAGCACATGGTGCGAGGTGGTTGAAGATCTTTGTAGGAAGTGGTGCCAGAGGTTTGGGCTACTCGGAGCCCAATGCACTTTTTAAGAAACTGCCAACAAGCACATGCACTTGCAAAAGTAAGCGGTCCATGAGGGATTCTGACCTCAAACTTGGTGAAAGGGCAGCTCGAGCCTCGAGGAACGTAGAAACCCACCTCCTGTGTTGCTGAACCCTTCGGAGTTCATATTAGCTCAGGATCAGCAGACCGGTCAGCAGTGCTGTGGTGCCTGCGAATGCAGGGGAGTGACTCCTTCACTCCAAGGGAGATTATCTTCAGTTGTCTTTGATGCTCCACAGGTCCTGCATGGATCCTGTATGGTGCACAGGCACAGACGATGCAGTAGACTGAGAGGGAGATGGAGTCAGGCCCAAACGAAGTCCAGCGAAGTCCAGCGTGCCCAGACGGTCGAAGTGCAGTGGTTTCAGGTTAGAATCTTGTTAACGACGAATCTAAGGTCCTACAGCCAGGTAAGCCCTTAAGGTCCCACGGGAGAGGGTTGGAAAGATTCAGGGGACCTTCCCAGGGCAGGGTCTGGACGGGGGGGGGGAGGTTATTCCCATGTCCTTTGTCCAGTTTGACGCCAGAGCGGGAGCCAACGGCTCCCAGGACTGGTTTGAACTGGACTGTGCACAGGGACACCAAATGTGCCCCTCATGCAGACTTTCAGTCGCTGGCAAGTGCACCCACCCAGCCCTAATACACTAAATCCTGTCTAGGAGGTGGTCACACCTCCCTGTGACAGGATGCCTATTGTTCTGCTTTCCCCTGTTTGAGCTTGGCTCAGCAGCAGGAGGGCAGAAATGTGTCTCTGGTTGGCAGCAACCATTTTGTGCTGTCTGGAGTTAGAAGGCTGGTATCGGGAATACCAGGGACCCCACAAAGTTTGTTTCTGAGGGGTGGAATCATACCTCCCACACTGGTTACCAGTGTGGGAGTATGATTCCAACATGTTTGACACCAAACACGATAGGGCTTGTTTCAGCCACTTTTGAGTTGGTCATCATGGGGTCGCGTAATGCCCCTCTATATGTTGTATATGGCTGCTTTACTGACAACCCGGGAGGATGGACTCAGTAGGCTGCATGGGTGTCCTACTCATGCAGGTGCGCCCTCTCACTTAGGACCAAGCACCCTGCTTTCAGGACTGTAAAGGCCTGCCATAGGGGTGACTTAAAGGTTTTAAGTGCAGTGACCCTTAGATATAGTAAACCTATATCTTAGGTAAGTGGTGCATGCACCAACTTACACAGGCTGCAATGGCAGGCCTGTAGTTCCATTTTGCATGGCCTCTAATGGGTGCATAAAACATGCTTCAGCCCATGGGAGGCCTCTGGGGTACCTATGCCCTGGGTACATGGGTACCATATATTAGAGACTGACAAGGGTACCCCAGTATCCAATCTGGAGTGCACTTAAGTACATAACATAACAGTTTAGGGAGAAAGCAGATAGACTGGGGTCCTACTTAGCAGGATCCCAGTCAGACTAGTCAAAAACAGTATTACATTTTGCAAAAAGTGGGGGTAACCATAAGAAGCAGATCTTACTTTCCTACACAACCCCCCCCCAAACGTAAGGATATGAGACTAACCTTGGCCAGTTGAGTCTTCATTTCATTTTCTAAGTGGAAATATCTGGAGAGTCCATCTGCATTGGCATGGTTACTTCCAGGTCTATGTTCCACTGGATAGTCCATCCCCTGTAGGGAAATGGACCACTTCGAAAGTTTGGGTTTTTCACCCTTCATCAGTTTTAGCCATAAGAGGGGCTTATGGTCTGTCTGAACAATGAAGTGAGTGCCAAACAAGTATGGCCTCAACTTCTTCAGGGCCCAGACCACAGCAAAGGCTTCCCTTTCTATAGCTGACCAACTTTTCTCTCTGGGGTTCAACCTTCTGCTAATAAAAGCTACTGGTTGATCCTGACCCTCTGCATTTAGTTGTGACAACACAGCCCCTACCCCCAACTCAGATGCATCTGTTTGGACAATAAATTGGTTGGAGTAGTCAGGACTCTGCAGAATGGGAGCAGTGCACATGGCCTGCCTGAGATCATCAAATGCCTTCTGAGAGCTAACTGCCCACTGAACATTTTTGGGCATTTTCTTAGAGGTGAGATCATTCAAGGGAGCCACTATATAGACCCATATACTTTTATAAATCTCCTGTAATACCCAGACAGGCCCAAGAAACCTCTGACCTGAGTCTGGGTAGTTGGAGCAACACAGTCCATTATGGTCAGGATTTTGCTCTGTAATGGTTGAACCTGGCCTCCACCCACAAGGTGGCCCAGGTACACAACCTTGCTCTGCCCTATCTGGCACTTAGTAGCCTTGATAGTGAGGCCTGCTTTCTGCAGAGCCTCCAAAACATTATTCAGGTGGACCAGGTGACCCTCCCAGGTTGAGCTAAAGACAGCTATATCATCAGGATATGCTGCACTATAGGCTTCCAGACCTGTGAGAACTTTGTTCACCAGCTTTTGGAATGTGGCAGGTGCATTCTTCAAACCAAAGGGCATCACAGTAAACTGGTAATGCTCACTAGGGGTTGAGAATGCTGTTTTGGATTTGGTATCCTCAGCTAGTCTGATTTGCCAATAATCAGCAGTTAAGTCAAATGTGCTCAGAAACTTGGCGGAGGCCAAAGTATCAATAAGCTCATCTGCCCTAGGGATTGGGTGAGCATCAGTCCTAGTGACTGCATAGAGTCCCCTGTAGTCGACACAAAACCTCATCTCTCTCTTACCACCCAGGGTGTGTGGATTAGGTACCAGGACCACTGGGCTAGCCCAAGGGCAATCTGAGGGCTCAATTACTCCCAATTCCAGCATCTTTTGGACCTCTGTCCTGATGCAATCTCTGACATGGTCAGGCTGCCTGTAGATTTTACTCTTGACATGTAGGCTCTCACCTGTGTCCACTTCATGGGTACACCAGGTGGTTTGACTGGGTGTCAAAGAAAACAAATGACTGTATTGATTGAGGACCTTCCTACAATCAATCTACTGTTGATCAGTGAGGCTGTCTGCCAAGACTACACCATCAACTGACCCATCATCAGGGTTCTGTGAAAGGAAATCAGGGAGTGGATCACTCTCTTCCTCCTGTCCCTCATCAGTTGCTATGAGCAAGCCCATGTCAGCCCTGTCCACAAAAGGTTTGAGCCTGTTCACATGGAGCACCCTATGGGGGCTCCTAGGAGTGCCAAGGTCCACCAAGTAGGTGACCTCACCTTTCTGCTCAATTATAGTATGGGGTCCACTCCACTTGTCTTGGAGAGCTGCTGGGCCACAGGCTCCAGCACCCACACCTTCTGCCCTGGCTGGTAAACAGTCAGAACAGCCTTTTGGTCATGCCAAACTTTTTGCAATTCTTGATTTGTTTCAAGGTTTTTACTGGCTTTCTTCATGTACTCAGCCATCCTGGAGCGGAGACCAAGTACATAGTCCACTATGTCTTGTTTGGGAGGTTGTTATTGTTATTGTTAGTTTATATTTGTAGAGCGCCAAATCACCAAAAGATCTCTAGGCGCTAGCAGCATAGACCAAGAACCCGGGGATCCCTTAATCCCGCTGATACTCAGCACACAAAGAGATGGATTATCCAAAAGCCTCAGTAAACAGGATGGTCTTAAGTTTCCTCCTGAATGGGAGTAAGGTGGCTTCCCTGCGCATACTATCCGGTAACTTGTTCCAAATCTGGGGAATCCCCACTGAAAAAGCCCGCCCCCCCCAATGTAGCTCTGTTAAAGCGCGGGCAGGCCAACAGGCTAGCCTCGGATGACCGGAGGCAACGTCCGGGCACGTAGGGCTGAAAACGATCTTTGATGTAATGGGGTGCCACTCCATACAGTGCTTTATGTGCAATGCACAGGCCCTTGAACCTGACCCTCTGCTTGATAGGAAGCCAGTGTAACTGTTGTAGCAGGGGGGTAGCGTGCGCTCTTCTTGGCAGTTTAAAAATCAACCTTGCCGCATCATTTAAAACCACCTGGAGTTTCCCCAGGAGTTTGTCAGGGAGCCCTGTGTATACTGCGTTACCGTAATCCAAGCGTGACACGATAACTACCGTCACGACGGTACGCATAGTGGAAAATGTCAACAGGGTCCCAAGTTTCCGGAGTTGCCGCATCAGGCCAGTACAGCTCCCCACTACAGCAGACACCTAACTGTTTAGAGTTAACTGAGTGTCCAGTTTGATACCCAGGCTCTTCACGGCTGGCACCGGTGTCGGGGTGGTGCCCAGCTCTTGGGGCCAGAAGAGGCTGGACCAAGGTGAAGCATCTGTAGTAAGAGCAAGCACCTCAGTCTTATCGGGGTTTACCTTAAGTGAGTTAACTCCCATCCCTCCTTCACCAAACACAAGGGACCTCTAACTGGGTGATAAAACAGAAGTTCAAAAGGGCTGTAGCCAACCTCCTTCTGTGGGAACTCTCTGTAGGCAAAGAGAAGGCAGAGCAACAGAACATCCCATTTTCGCCTAAGCTTTTCTGGGAGGCCCATGATCATTCCCTTGAGGGTTTTGTTGTACCTTTCAACTAACCCAATGCATTGTGGGTGATAGGGTGTGGTGAACTTATAGTTCACTCCACACTCCTTCCATATTGCAGTTATATAACTTGACATGAAGTTTGTACCTCTGTCAGTTAAGACCTCCTTAGGGAAACCCACCCTGGAAACAATTCCCAGGAGGGCCCTGGCCACTACAGGTGCTATAGTGGTCCTAAGGGGAATTGCTTCTGGGTACCTAGTGGCATGGTCCACCACCACTAGGATATAACTGTGCCCAGATGCTGTTGGAGGATTCATGGGACCAATAATGTCAATCCCAACCCTCTCAAAGGCAACCCCCACTACTGGTAATGGTATGAGGGGGGCCGTTGTGGTGCCACCTGACTTACCACTGACTTGGCAGGTGGTACAGGAGCAACAAAACTCCTTGGTGTCCTCAGACATGTGAGGGCAGTGAAAGTGAGGGACAAGCCTGACCCAAGTCTTACTTTGGCCTAAGTGTCCTGCCAATGGAATGTCATGTGCTAGGGTGAGTAGGAAGCCCCTAAACTTCAGAGGTATGACCAACCTCCTGGTGGCACCGGGCTTGGGGTATCTACCCTCTGAGTAAAGGAGTTCCTCATCCCAGTAGATACTGTGGGACCCACTGACAGTTCCAGCAGCCTGAGCAGCAGCTTGCTGTCTGAGGGGTTTCAAGAGAGGGGCAGATTTGCTGCTCCAAACTCAGGTCTGTCCTGGAAGGGCCACCTGACCCCAAGAATTCAACCTGATCAGGTTCAAGCTCATCTGAGGAAGTCCCTTCACAGGGGCTAGGATCATCTCCCTCTAGAGACTGATCCTCACTCTGAGTCTGGGTCAAGACACAGCCTTAGCCCAACTGCTCCTTCTCTTGGAAGGCACCTGGTCCATTCTTCCAGGATCCAGGGCCTGTTCAGTGGTTGACAGTTTGGCTTGTGACTTAGTCACAGCAAACACATCTGCAGAGATGCCCAACATTGCTGCATGAGTGGTTAGTTCCACTTCAGCCCAAGCTGAAGTTTCCAAATCATTGCCCAACAAACACTCTACTGGTAGGTCAGAACTTGCCACAACCTTTTTAGGGCCAGTTACCCCTCCCAAGCTGAAATTAACAACTACCAAGGAATGGTCAGTCCTGACATTGTTTGCATTGGTCACTTGGTACATTTCTCCAAGTATGATTTGGTCAGGGGCCACAAGATCTTCTGTCACCATAGTGACACTTGCACCTGTGTCCCTGTATGCAAGGCCTCCTTAATGTTTATTAAAGGCTGCTGTCTGTATTTGTCCAGATTACTGGGACTGACAAATAAGGTGGAAAAATCCATGCCACCATCACAGACAAGCACAGCCTGACTAGGCCAGAACCCATCTCAGAGCACAAGGTTAACCCTACTAATCCCTTGTTCCCTGTACCACCACTTGTATTTGTGCTAGGGGGTGCAGTTGCCTTAGGGGCAGTGGTGGTAGGAGGACTTTCCTTGGCTTTTGGACAATCAACATCTTTTGTCCAATGGGTTTTCACCTTACAAAAGTAACAGCAAGGTTTCGTTTTGCCTTTACCTTTGTTGGATTGTGACTCCCCCCCCCCCCCCCAGATGCAGGTTTTTGGGGCCCTGATGATGACTCTTTTTTGTCTTTACCCTTGTCCCTACCCTTATCTTGAGTTTTAGAATCTTGCTTCTTCTGGTCACCACCAGTGTTCTGGGTTTTCTGCTTCACCCTGGTCCTGACCCACTTATCTGACCTTCTTTCCTATTTCTTGGGGAGAAGTCAGATCAGAATCCACAAGGTACTGATGCAATAACAGATTTTGGCAATTATTAAGGATCTGCTCCCTCATAATCAAATTATACAATCCATCAAAATCATGTACTTTGCTGCCAAGCAACCAGCCTTCCAGAGCCTTTATAGCACTATCTACAAAGTCTACCCAGTCCTGATTCTGTGCCTTCTGGGTGTCTTTGAACTTAATCCTGTACTGTTCAGTGGTTAAGCCAAACCCATCAACGAGAGCACTCTTCAAAACTGAATAATTGTCAGCATCCTCTTCTCTAACAGTGAGGAGCTTATCTCTACATTTGTCAGCAAAGGAGGGCAACAAGATTGCTGCCCACTGCTCTTGAGGGACCTTCTGTTTAAAGGCCATCTCTAAAGCAGTTATCCATTTGTGGATGTCATCCCCAACATGGTAGGGAGGGACAATCTTGCTCAGGTTCCTATGATCAAAGGAATGTTCCTTAACTCAAGGGACACTGTTGCTGCCACCATGGGACTCTAGTCCCAACCTTTTTCTAGCTCTCTGAACTTCTAGGGACTCTTGGTCAAGGGCCAACAGCTCTTTCGTGAGTCTAAGCCTAGCTTTCTCAAGTTCAAGAAGTTGGTATTGCCTATCGAAAGAGTGGTCCCTCTTGCTAGATACAGAGGTCCCTACAGACTGTCCTGAGTGATTAGACTCTGCAGAGGGAGATCTAGATCTCCTTGGTAAACTCTGCACTCTTTCTGGAGGAACAAAGGGGGGCCCCCAATGCCTCCTCCATCTTCCTCCCGAAGATCTGAGTTGTCCAGGTGGGAGCCATCAGGTCCCCCCTGGTCCAGGTTAGATTCTAGGTCAAATAGGGGTCCCCCTCCAGTCCTATCTTCATACCCTGGCCCACCCACTCTGTCCTGTTCATCTGACCCAGGAGTCTTCCTTAGGTCATCTAACAGTAACACCTCTACCAGGCGTTGAGTGTTGGCACTCCTCCCTGTCTTCAGCTTCCTAGAGGCACACAGTGCTTACAGTTCTTGGAACGAAAGTTCACTGTATCTAGAAGGGAGAGAGCCACTGGCATCTCCTTTAGTAGACATACTAAGTGTTGTGTGTGTGTTGCACCTACCTAACCTAGTGGGAGCTAAACTCTCTTAGGTTGGAAAAAGGGTGTGATAGACCCTTAAGTACCCAACCCCAAGTTCAGTAGAACTTACTTATTTTAAGCTTATATATTATTTGTGCCTAGTACTTAGTGTTTTTTCAGTTAATCAATACAAAGATGTATCTGGTAAAACAATGCAGGCTTGAATCCCAGCCGCTGCACACCAATGTGAGAGGCTGGCCTGATATATGCTGTCCACTAATTAAAGTGGGCACCCTGCACCAGTCCAGACAACACTTATGGTGATTTAAGAAGTCTCAGACAACCTTAGAAAGCTATCCAAGTGGTAGCTGTGGAGAGCAGCCTTCAGGCTAAGTCTTGAAGGAGTGTAAAGCACCTTGTTTTACCAGAATGCAATCTTATTGTATAGATTAAATGAAAAGAGAACCACACAATAGTTATAAAAATATGTATTTATTATATAACACTATCTAGTACGTTAGAGTATCTCCGACACGGAGATAGACACAAAGCACTCAATACTTAAGCAAAGAAACAACAGTAAATAGCACTAATACACAGTGGGCCCCAGGGGGGGACCAGACCATATACTAAGAAATTGGTATAAGAACTACGACTCGAGTCAGGACAATGTGGAGAGGACATAGAAACGCTGGGACCCCAAGGAACCACCCAAGGTGAGTAGATAGGGACCTCATGGAGGACGGGTGCAGTGTGGGAACACGACCGCATGCTCCGTATAACTCTATGTGAAAGTCGCTGTTGGAGTTTCAGAGATTAAGGACCCTTCCCAGTAGACTACAAAGAAACCCCGCGGAAGATAGAAGGTTGGAGAGCCACCCCACCCATGGTTACAAACGTACCCAAGTTACCTAACCCAGGGGAGCTGGGTGCATAGGTGTGAAGTAGCGTTGGAAACCGCCGTCGAACCTAATGTAGGACTTCGAAGAAGAGCCACTGCTGGAAGGGAGAAGAATGTCCGTTGGAATCCAAATGTGGATTCTTGTCGAGGAGTACCTGAAAGCAGAGGGGACAGAGTCTGGGTTACTTCAGGGTGACCAGGGGCTCAGTAGACGAATGCCCACCGATGTCGGGTGCTTCAAGATAGTTGACTGGGACCTTGACTCTGCAGCTGCTGGGATCAGTCGATGTTGAGGATGACCAGGAGTCGGATACGAACTGTCCAATGAAGGATGTTGAGTGCTGAGGGCTCGGTGCCCAGCGGGAGCACCAACAAGCCTTGGCAACGGCAACCCAATCAGAAGGTCAAGGGAGTATACGGTTCAGACCAGCAAGGTCCAGGAAACTCACCACACACAGGGTCGTCAGGGCAAGCCTGGAGCAACCAGGGGAGCCCAAGAAAAGCAAAGTTGGCCCTCAAATGGACCCACAGGCTGGAGGCACAGGAGTCGTGAGGGGACCTCAAGCAGCTTCACAAAACAACAGGCCACGGAGCACACGGTGTGAGGTGGTTAAAGATCTTTGCAGGAAGTGGTGCCAGAGGTTGTGGCTACTTGGACCCCAATGCACTTGCTAAGGAACTGCCAACAAGCACATGCACTTTCAAAAGTACGCGGTTCACAGGGGTTCAGGTATTGCAGCCCCCACAAGGGATTCTGACCTCAAACTTGGTGAGAGGGCAGCTTGGGCCTTGAGGGACGTAGAAAGCCATGCCCTGTGTTGCTGGACCCTTCGGAGTCCGTAGGAGCTTGGGATCAGCAGACCAGTCAGCAGTGTTGCGGTGCCTATGAATGCAGGGGATTGACTCCGTCACTACAAGGGAGATTATCTTCAGTTGTCTTTGATGCTCCACAGGTCCTGCACAGATCCTCTATGGTGCACAGGCACCGATGATGCAGAATACTGAGAGGGAGACGGAGTCAGGCCCAAACGAAGTCCAGAGTGCCCAGACGGTCGAAGTGCACTGGTTTCAGGTTAGAATCTTGTCCACAATGAATCTAAGGTCCTACAGCCAGGTAAGCCCTTAAGTACCCACGGGAGAGGGTTGGAAAGATTCAGGGGACCTTCCCAGTGCAGGATCTGGAAAGGGGGTAGGTTACTCCCATGTCCTTTGTACAGTTTCGCACCAGAGCGGAGGCCAACGGCTCCCAGGGCTGGTTTGAACTTGACTATGCACAGGGACACCAAATGTGCCCCTCAAGCAGACTTTCAGTCGCTGGCATGCGCACCCACCCAGCCCTACTACAGTAAATCCTGTCTGGGAGGTGGTCACACCTCCCTGTGACAGGATGCCTATTTTTCTGCATTCCCCTGCTTGAGCTTGGCTCAGCAGCAGGAGGGCAGAAATGTGTCTCTGGTCGGCACCAACCATTTTGTGCTGTCCGGAGTTAGAAGGCTGGTATCGGGAATACCAGGGACCCCACGAAGTTTGTTTCTGAGGGGTGGAATCATACCTCCCACACTGGTTACCGGTGAGGGGGTATGATTCCAACATGTTTGACACCAAACACGATAGGGTTTGTTTCAGCCGTTTTAGAGTTGGTCATCACGCGGTCGCGTAATGCCCCTCTATATGTTGTATATGGCTGCTTCACTGACAACCGGGGAGAATGGACTCCGTAGGCTGCAGGGGTGTCCTGCTCATACAAGGGCACCCTCTCACTTAGAACCAAGCACCCTGCCTTCAGAATTGTAAAGGCCTGCTATAGGTTTCAAGTGCAGTGGCCCTTGGATATAGTAAATCTATATCTTAGGTAAGTTGTGCATGCACCAACTTACACAGGCTGCAATGGCAGGCCTGTAGTTCCATTTTGCATGGCCTCTCATAGGTGGCATAATACATGCTTCAGCCCATGGGAGGCCTCTAGGGTACCTATGCCCTGGGTAAATGGGTACCATATACTAGGGACTGACAAGGGTACCCCAGTATCCAATCTGGAGTGTACCTAAGTACATAACATAACAGTTTAGGGAGAAAGCAGATAGACTGGGGTCCTGCTAAGCAGGATCCCAGTCAGACTAGTCAAAAACTGCATTACATTTAGCAAAAAGTGGGGGTAACCATAAGAAGCAGATCCTACTATCCTACACATGGTCAGTCCCAGGGCTATGTTCCACATTAAGTCCATTTCTTATAGGGAGCTGGACTATCTCAGAAGTTTGGGATTCTCACTTCTCATCTGTGTAAGCTATCTGAGGGATCCATGGTCTGCCTGAACCTGGAAGTGAGTCCCACACAAGTATGGCCTAAACGTCTGCAGTACCCAGACCACTGCAAATGCCTCCCATTCAATTACACTCCACCTCTGTTCCCTGGCAAGTAGGTGCCTACTGATGAAGGCTACAGGTCGGTCCAAGTCCTCATCATTTAGCTATGAATGGACAGCCTCTCTGGCATGCTTTGAGCATCTATCTACACTTCAAAATGCTTGGGTGTCTTGAGCACTGGTGCTGTGCATATGGTTTCTTTCAAAATATCAAATGCTTTCTGGCACAGCTCTGTTCAAATCACCTTCCTCGGCTGCTTTTGAGAGTCAGCTTAGTGAAGGGGCAACAATGGTGCCATACCGCCTAACAAATCTACTGTAATATCCAGTGAGGCCTAAGAAGGCTTCCACCTCAGTTTGGGCCTTGGGGGTTTCCCAAGTCAGGGTGATCTGTATCTTGGGAGTGGTTATACTCTGCCTCCACAAACTTGGTGGTCCAAGTGCACCACTGATTCCTGCCCTATCTGGCATTTACCGGCCTTGATAGTTAGGCATGCCTTTTGCAGAACCTAAAGCATTGCTCGGAGGTGATACAGGTGGTCATCCCAGGTAGAGCTTAAGACAGCAATGTCTAGGTGGGCAGCACTGACATGACCCAATCTAGCCAGGTCCCAGTTGCCCAAACTCTGGAAGGTGGCAGCGGCATTCCTTTACCCAAAGGGCATTACTCTAAATTGAAAGTGGCCCTCATGGGTGCAGAATGGTGATCTCTTGTTGCTCCCCTCGGTTACGGCAATCTGCTAGTACCCTGATGTTAAATCGAAGGTACTCCGGAACTTGGCAAAACCCAACTGATCAATCAGCTCTTCAGCTCTGGGGATGGAGAATGCATCAGACTTGGTGACTGAATTGAGGCACCTGTAATCCACACTGAATTTCAGTTCTGGAGTGGTGCCCAGTATGTCAACCTGAGGAACCAATACCACTGGACTGGACCATGGACTACTTGAGGACTCAATCCCCAAATCCAGCATCTTGGACCACTCATCCTTAATGCTGTCTCTCACCTTTCCTGCAAATGTTGTTTTTGTCCGGCATGCTGTCTCATGTGTCTGTGTCGTGAGCATACCAATCAGTGAGCCCGGTGTCAGTGAGAATAGAATGGCGAACGGTCGCAACAAGTGGTTACAGTCTCTCTGTTGCTCTGGGGTCAGGGCAAGGATGAGGACAACTCCTTTTATTGACACATCTTGTTCTTTGGAAAATGGGAGGTCTAGGAAGGAATTACTCTTCTCCTCCTCACCATCATATGTCACCAGGAGCATTGCGACTTTGAACCTCTCAAAGTGGGACTTGAGGATCTTCACATGTATAACTCTTAAGAGGTTCTTCGATGTCTTGAGGTCTACCAGATAGGTGATATCCCCTTTGCACTACTTGCCCTCATAGGGCTCAGTCCATTCATGCCAGAGGTTCCATCACCCACACCTTTTGACCAGGAAAGTAGCCTTCTGGTCGTAATAGTACTTAAAAACATCCTGGCTTGCCTCCAGCTTCTCACTATGTTATTTGAGACAATGGTCCCTATCACGGAAAACATGAAGTCATAATCTCAAAAATACAATCAGAGTTGTGTATGTCAATATCCAAATGGAAGAAATTGTATTTATTTACATATTCAATAAACACGAAAAGCATATAGTATAATGCAGTGAGCAGAAAGTGACAGGGTTAGGAAAATCAACAGATTTCCAGACCTCAGGCATATATTTCCAAAGTGACTTTTAGTGATACATAATTTGCAGCAGTCACAATGAGGAAAACATCTTATGCTCCACATTAATCAGAAGCAAAAGGTTGGAGTCAAGATGTGGTTGTCGACAACGTTTCGATCCACAACTGCGGTCAGGGGATCATCATCAGGACAGAAAAATCAGAGTACCTGAGAAGTAGTCTTAATAAGGCCAGGGGAGAGGGGGGGAAGGAAGTGAAAAAGGGGGGGCAGGGGGGTAAAAATGAAGGAAAAGAAAAAGCGGTTACAGGGGGAATGGTGGGTCTTGCATTAGCTCAGAATGTGTGACCAGATAAGGGGGGGTGTGGGGGATGTGGGGGTAATGGGGGTGGTGCGTGACATTGCAGTGAACCAACTTCCTGGATTTACAAATCAAATTACTCCGGTTTTTCAGAAGGTGTGCCTACAGGCCTTCTTTCTTGATAAACCATATGCTCCAAACACAGCATATACCTCCTTCCGCCCCTCCACGTTCTCACCACCACAGAACAGTATACCCACAGAGATACAGACCTTTGAAAAACTTGTCCTAAAAGAAGTTCTAGGATTAGAACAAAAACACAGATTTATCCCATACAATCTAACTCTACAAGAGAAAAATGCCCTGATGACTCTTAAATTGAATGAAAATGTGGTAATCAAACCTGCGGATAAGGGAGGGGGGTTGTACTCCAGGATGTAGGCACATATAAAGCAGAAATCCAGAGGCAACTGTCAAATACTGACCACTACATAAGACTTACATCAGACGTAACGAAAGAGATACAGACTCTTATCCACGATATTACGGAAGAAGGCAAATCGGAAGGGTTCCTTAGCAAAAATGGATTTCTATACTTGAACACCAAATCTCCTAGGACACCTGTGATCTATACCCTCCCGAAAGTACACAAAAACACTTAAACCCCACCGGGACGGCCCATTGTACCTGGTTGCGGCTTAATTTTAGAACCCCTTGGCCGCTATGTAGATCACTTTATCAAAGATAAACACACGTTGCTATATAAAGGATACCATGGTCATGATCAACTTGGTTGAAGAACTTTCATTTGACCCTACCCAATGCATACTTTGCACCCTGGACGTGAAGTCATTATATACGAATATCCCACAGGATGAGGGGATCGATGTTATCCAAAACATCCTTAACTCAAGACCCCGCCTGCACTCGGTCCCAACTCCATTTATTCTACATTTACTCAAGATCTGCTTGTCCCATAACTTCTTCTCATTCGATGGTACTTTTTACCAACAAATCAAAGGGACATCCATGGGTGCCGTTTTTTCGCCCAACTTTGCCATCCTGTATATGGATTGGCTTGAAACCAACAAGATTTTGTCCATGGTCAATCCCTTTGCCCCAAGCATCTTGGAATGGAAGAGATATATTGACGATATTTTTTGATTTGGAAGGGACCTGAGGCTACCCTGTTACTATTCCTCGAATGGCTTAATGCCCATTGTAATGGTCTCAAATTTATGTTGACACACAGTAAAAAACATGTTTCTTTTCTTGACCTATTGATTATATCTCAGGAGGACAGGCTTACACTACCCTCTTCCGTAAGCCTACTGAGAAAAACACCTTACTTGCTTACAACAGCCATCACCCTTGCGCACTGCAAGACTCCCTACCGTTCTCTCAGTTCCTCCGTATTAGAAGGAATTGTTTTTTCAAAAAGGATTATTTTCAGGAAGCACAAACTCTATCTAAGAAACTGATCAATAGAGGTTACCCCCGAAAACTTGTCAAAAACTCACTCAAACGAGCTTGGTACTGTCCCCGTGAGGTACTCCTGACTCCCAAATCTAAAAACAATGATGGTCGGATGGTATGTGTAACAATATTCTCACCAATTTCCAATTTGGTTAAGAAATGTATCTTAAAACATTGGCCAATACTGAATGCCGGCAAAATGACACTAGAACGTCCTCTATTCGCATTCCGGAAAAACAAGAATATAAAGGACCACCTAGTCAGAGCGGCATTACCTACTAAAAAAACCCCACAAACACTTACTGAGATATGGGGCCTACCACCTACACTGGGCCATTATCGTTGTGGGGGGTGCAGTGTTTGCCACCTGACCATCGAAAGCAAGAAATGTATCTATGAAAGTATTGATGCAACCTTAAACCACTTTTCCAACTGTAACACCAATAATGTTGTATATGCGATTATGTGCCTTTTAACCAAATCTATATCGGGCAAACCACCCAGAAAGTCAGGATTAGAATATGTCAGCACCGAAGCAAGCTGAGATGCCAAACACTGAACGCACCTCTGGTGGAACACTTCACAAGTCAAGGGCACACAGAGGATGATCGAAAATGGCAAGTAATCAACGTGATCCAACCACCACCTCGGAGGACCGACATTAATGGAATACTCAATAAGGAGGAGCTCAAAAGGATTTTACGTCCCAACAGTCTCCATACTGGACTGAATCGTATGGAGGACTGGACTAACCTGGTTTAAACCACAGTTGTGTCTCCTTTTCCTCAGTCAATTCCGTATTGTTATAATTTTGTTTCCCTTAACTGATTGTTAAGCTAGTCATCGTCTTGCCTACCCACTTGTCGGGTACCCTTAAATTCAGAGCAGAGACACTCACAGTGCGGCTACTGCGACCATCCACACGCTGGTTTGAGATTTACTGATCCATTGTTTACTATACAATATGTATGCTTCACACGTAATTTTGACTATCACCAATGTTGTGCCGACTCCTGCTCTACTCCAGCGGCACCCGTTTCTATTGGGTGAATGTTTCTGTTGCAGTTATTATAGGTTGCTAAAATTGCCACACTGTATAACACGTTTTTACTCACTCAGATTATGTCTGATGCTTGAAACTCATTATTTGTATATATTTTACTCTCCCGCAACTATGTAATGGCGCTCATCATGGCGCCCGCGCACCATCCCTATTTGTCCTCCGTGACATGATTTACTAACAACAACCTCCTGTCTTCCCCTCCCTTTACCTCAACTCCCCCCTCTCACCAACCGGTTTCTCACCCATCACGACACCCATCATGGCGCCCACAGGTTTGCATCACTTGGCTACCTGCCTCTCTAGTGGTCACCCCTTTCACGCATGCGCACTCATGATAGGCGCTACCGTATTTATTTTGGGCACCACCACACTAATACGGCGTCCCTGATTCCTGGTTTCAGAGCATTGGCTCTACCTTCACGAACCTCAGGAGCTATGAGGTAAGTACATTTTTAGGATATCCACTGCTCACTCCCGGCATTAATATCACACACTCGCGTCTCATTTAGCCTTTTTAACTTTCAGGATTCCCCACCTAATCCGCTCAATTTCGAGCTACGCCAGCAGGACACCTCGGTGAGACATTGTTCTCCCACCCATCTGACCCTGCTCAGCCTTGGATATTTTTTGGTAAGTGTCCCCTTGAAGACCATGTTCTTCCGTGCGTAAAGACCTTGTGTCCTGCTTATACGCCACTCGTCGCACCTCTTGTTTATTTTCAGCAATACAACCGCCTTATCGCAGACGGAGGTACCAGGACGCTACGGGCAGGGCATCGTTCCCTTATACACCCCATATCCTCGCGTTCCTCAGCTTGGACTAGCAGTAAGTTCGCCGTCTCCCAAGGGCTACCTCGCTTCCTGCACTCGTACCAGTTTACTTCACTCACAAATAGAGGCGTTCACGAATCATGCTTCACCTCCACCCCACCCTGGCTCTATATTCGCATTCCACTACTCCTGTTAAGCATGACCACACCATCCTACTTTTACATCCTCCTGCACATGAGTACAGCTCAACTTCAGTGTGTTTCAAAAGGGGATAGCTAGAACTGTATGTGGTTCACTGCAATGCCACACACCACCCCCATTACCCCCACATCCCCACACCACCCCCTTATCTGGTCACACATTCTGAGCTAATGCAAGACCCATCATTCCCCTTGTAACATATTTTTCTTTTCCTTCCTTTTCCCCCTCTCCCCCTTTTTCTCTTCGTTCCCCCCGGCCTTATTAAGGCTACTTCTCAGGCACTCTGATTTTTCTGTCCTGATGATGATCCCCTGACCGCAGTTGGGGATCGAAACGTCGTCGACAACCACATCTTGACTCCAACGTTTTGCTTATGATTAATGTGGAGCATAAGATGTTTTTCTCATTGTGACTGCTGCAAATTATGTATCACTAAAAGTCACTTTGGAAAAATATGCTTGAGGTCTGGAAATCTGTTGATTTCCCTGACCCCGTCACTTTCTGCTCACTGCATTATACTATATGCTTTTGGTGTTTATTGAATGTGTAAATAAATACAATGTCTTCCATTTGGATATTGACATACACAACTCTGATTGTAGTTTTGTGATTATGACTTCATGTTTTCCGTGATAGGGACCATTGTCTCTAATAACATACAGCTCACCCTTGGTCCCTTCTGACTTACAGGGTTCCCTTGTCTTTTGTTCACTTCCAGGTTCCCAGTGGCATATTTCCAGAAGTGCTTTATCTGGAAACAGAGAACCAACATGTAGCTCACTACATTCTGAGGGGGTTTCTTGGGCGATTGCTCCCACCCCTCCCTGACAAGGCTAAGAGGTCCATATACATGGTGGTCAAACATATGTTCAAATGGACTGAATCTCCCATCTGAGGTACTTCCTGGTATGCAAAGAGAAAGCCTAGCAAGATAAAGTCTCCCTTATGCCTCATGGGTCCCGGTAGGCCCATAATCATGCCCTTCAAGGTCTTGTTGAATCTTTCTACAAGCTCATTGGTCTGGTATGGTATGGTGAGGTGAGCTAATTGGTTACCTCACACTTCTCCCACATGGACTTCATGTAGGCAAACATGAAGTTGGTTCCACGGTCAGACACAACCTACTTGGGGAAACCCATATGGGTAAATATCCTTATCAGTGCCAACACCACTGTGGGCATAGGCATCGTCCTCAGAGGAATGGCCTTAGGGTACAGTGAGTCATGGTCCTCCAAGACCAGGGTAAACCTGTTACCTAAGGTAGTCTTGGGATCCAGAGGCCCATCAATATCTATGCCCACCCTCTCAAGAGGTGTACCAACTATGGGGAATGGAAACAGGGGTGCCCTGTGCATTGCCTCTGATTTCCCACTGGTGTGTCCAGTTTCACAGGATCTGCAGAAATGCATCTGACTGCATCCTCATCCAGGGCCAATACAAGTAGGTGATCAGTCATTCAAAGGTTTTGGCCTGCAACAGATGTCCTGCCAGGAGGATGTCATAAGTCAACTCCTGTAAGAAGGCCCTTTAGAACTGGGGGAACACTAACACAAGGGTTGCTCCAGACTCAGGAACACTAAGCTCGCTATACAGGAGACCATCCTCCCAATGGATAAGGTGATCACCAGAGGTGTCGCCTGCAGTCTGAGCCTTGTCCTGCCTCTGTTGGTCCTCAAGTTGGCTCCTTTATGCTTTGCAGAACTCTGCCTTGGACATACCCCCATCAGTTTGCCACCCAGCCAACTCAGGTAGGTCCCCCAGGGCAGCAAAGTCTTTCTCTGCAGGTTATGGGGCGTCACCCTCAGCCTCCTCCTGGACCATGGGAATCTCAGGGGCAGGTTTCTCACAAGCCCTGCCCATATTCTTCTTGGCAGGTACCTGGGTAATTTTTCCAGGCTTCAGGTCCTTTATAACTTCCCTGTCAGGCTACCATGGACTCTGTAGTCAGGGACACCAAGATAATGCCAGCATCTCCAGGTGAGACCTGAGCTCCACATTTTTCCAGGTGGTGTATTCCAGGTCGTTCCCTAACTGTCAACAGGCATGGCGAGACTCACAGGTAACTTTAAGGAACCGGAGTCCCTCCATTCAAGGAAACCAGAGAAATTAGATATTGGTCCACCTTGTTGTTTGTTGTCACAACCTGGTGGACTATATCAGGGACTACTTGCCTGAGGACACCAGATGACACCTAACAATAGTCATACTGGCTCCTGTGTTTCAGACCCTCCACCCTCTGCCCATTGATGGTGACCCTCTGCCTATTCTTTTTTGTATTGCCAAGAATGTGAGCCTTTAGGCACTATCTACTTGTCCCATCTGCTGGACACTTGGATAACCTCTGCACTCCCCCAACATTAACTGGGACAACCTCCTAACTGAGCACTGCACTAGCCATTCCCAGGGTAGGCCCACAAGTGGGGGATGATTTCTGCACTCACACATGGGATCCATTTGACCCTAGTGGGATCCAGTCCTGTCACTGGCACCAGGCCCACCCACACAAGTGGAGTAGTTGTTTTATCGGCACAGGTGGGGTAACGCTGGGTTATCTGCAGATTCAGGAAGATTCCATCACAAAAATGTAAGGCAAATTTGTGATTTTAGGTAAAGTTTAAGATTTGCAGGGCATTGTGGGTAAGACAACCTTACAGGATCCATGCAAAGCACACAACCCTGGAATTCCCTGGGCATGTACTTTTCAAATATGTCTGTGGTCGGTAGATTTCCAAGGGTGGTGTCCAAGCACGTCCTCAAATACCGTAGCTACCGCTATCGCTGATCTCTTCAAGTAGCGCTTTAGAGCCTTTTGTGTTGTGGTTTCTTGGCCCACCCAAACAAGTGAGGGGCCATTCTTATCAGGAGATGTGTGGGAACTCATGGTGGTAGTACATTTTTGGCTCCTTGCAGAATCCAGAACTTTTCCTCACAGAAATGTGAGTAAAATATGTGTTTTTAGTAAAGGTTTGAGGTTTGCTAATTCTTCTGGGTAAAAAAGCACTAGGGCTACCCACATAAGTGAGGTACAATATTTTGGGGAAACTTGAGGAAATGCTGGGTGGTAGGAAATTTGTGCCTCCCCAAATATTCTAGAAGTTTTCCTCACAGAAATGTGAGGAAAATGTGTGTTTTTATTCAAAGTTTGTGGTTTCCAAAGGGTTCTGGGTAAAATTACCAGTTGAGAGTCATACAAATCACCCCAACCTTGATTTTGATAGGAGTTTAGTTTTCAAGAATGTGCAGGTTTGCTAGGTTTCCCGGTGTGCTGGCTGAGCAAAGGGCCCAAAATCCACAGCTACCCACATTGTCTGAGTTTTCAGTGGAAAACTGTGATGCGTCCATGTTGTGTTTTGGACCCTTTCCTGTGAGGTAGCATTTGTATCGGGAGACATGTGAGAACACAGAATAGTAGAACATTTATTATTATCAAATGGATTTCTCTGCGTTTGTGCCTTCCAAACATAAGCCAGTGTGTAAGAAAGAAAGGTCACATTCTAGTATGGGTACCCACAAATTCCGAGATGTACAAATAACTACTGCTCTTAAATTCCATATCTGCTGCCTGTGAGAAGTTGGCCTGGTATATGCTGTCCACTAGTTATAGTGGGCACCTTGCACCAGTCCAAACGACCTTTATTGATGATAGGTTGAAAGACAACCTTTATTGAAAGATATCCTAGTGGTAGCTATGGAGAGCAGCCTTCAGGCTAAGTCTTGAAGGAGTGTTAAGCTGTTTGTTTTACCAGTCTATAATCTCATGAATGACCAAATGAAAGGAGAACCACACCAGGTATATATATAAAATATATGTATTTATTACTAAACACTACCCAATAGTCTCTTTAGGAGGCTAGAGGTCAAAGTACACAAGTTACAAGTCGAATAGCACAGTAAATTAGCACAATATACGAGTATCCCTAGGGGCGTACCAAACCATATATTAAGAAAGTGGTATAAGAACCACGACTTAAGTAGACACAAGGCCTAGAGCCTGTAGAATCGCTGGGACCCCAAGGAACCACCCAAGGTAGTGACGCAGAGGACCCATGGAGGCCGTGTGCAGTGTGTGAACACAGCCGCGAGCTCCGTTAAAGTCTATGGGAAAGTCGCGGTTAGAGTTTTAAAGATTAAGGACACTTAGAAATGGATTAGGACCAAACCCTCTTGGACTTAGACAGTTCTAGGGTCAACACCCACGGGAGCACCGGAGTACTCGATTTACCTCACCCAGGGAAGCCAGGTGCATAGGTGTCAAATGGTGTCGGGTTGCGTCGTTGATTTCAATGGCAGCCTGCAGAGAAGTGCTGCTGCCGGGAAGATGCGAAGTGTCCGAAGAAATCCAAGCCTGGATCGGAGATGAGAAGAACCTGAAAGCAGAGGGGACAGAGTCTGGGTCACTTGCCAGTGACCAGGGGCACGATAGTCGAATGCCCACCGATGTCGGGTGTTTCAGGTGAAAGAGGTGAAGCTTGACTCTTCAGCCACGAGGCCCCGGAGGCGTCGACGATGACCAGGAGCTGGATTCGAGCTGTCCCACAAAGGATGTCGAGTGCTGCAGTGTTGGTGTCCGGATTGAACACAACAAGCCTTGGCAACAGCAACCCACGCAGAAAGGAGAAAGATGCTTCTGTGCAGACCAGCAAGGTCTGAGGGACTCACCACGTGGTGGGGAGTCCTGGCACGTCTGGAGCAACCAGAAAAGCCCAAGGAAAATTAGAGTTACCTTCACAGGGACCCACCAGTTGATGGACCAGGGATCGCGAAGGAGCCCCAAGCGGAAATGCAGGAAGCAAGCCCACGGAACACTCGTGGAGTGTAGGCTCACAATCTTCAGGGCAAATGGTGCTCGGGGCCTGGGCTACAAGTAACCCAAAGCAAGACTTCAAGAGACGTTGAGAAGTTAGTGCACTAGCAGATGTGCCCGGTGTCCAGGAGTTCCGGTTCCATGTCACTCGTGAGGGCTGTGGGTCTCAGCTTTGCTGGGGACTCGGGTTAGCCTCTGAGAGGTCTGGAAATCCTCTTTTTGGGCTGCAATTACTTCGGAGTCCGGCGGGAGCTTCGGAGATGCAGACCGGCAAATGCTTTGTTGGTGCCTGCCAAGCAGGAGAGTCACTCCTTGACCCCAAGGGAGATTGCTTCAGTCCTCTAGTCTTGAGTAGAGCGTCGAAGTTCCAGGATTCAGTTGCAGAGTTTCGTCCAGGGATATCTAAAGTCCTGTTGCCAGAGGTTCCTTACTTATACCTAAGAAAGGGGTTGGACTAACTCAGGGGACCCACCTATGGGAGGGTTTGGAAAGAGGGGTGGCTACACCCATTTCCTTTGTCCAGTTTTGCACCAGAGCAGGGGCTGGCAGGCCCTTCAACTGGTTTGAACTGGGGTTTGCACGAGGACACCAAATGTGCCCCCAGTGCAGGACTTCAAAGCACTCTTGGAGTGCACCCACCCAGCCCCAATCCACTAAGGCCTGTCTGGGAGGTGGTAACACCTCCCTGTGACAGGAAACCTATTGTCCAGGCCTCCCCTGCCGGAGTTTCGGTCAGCAGCAGGAGGCCAGACTCATGTCTGTGGCTGCAGCAACCATTTTGTGATGCCAGGGCTCTGTTTAATTGGTACCGGGTATACCAGTGCTGTCATGTCTCTCCCTCTAGAAGGGTGGGATCATACTCCCACACCAGTTACTGGTGTGGGGGTATGATTCCAAGGTGTTTGACAGCAAACACAACATGTTTCCGTGCAGCCATCCCAAAGTTAGCATTTACCGCGAGGATATAATGCACTTAAGAGTATATGGTCAGGCTGCACCACAGACAACCCCGGAGAGGAGATTTCGAAGGCTGCAGAGGGGCTCTGCTCATGCATGGGCACCCTCTCACATAAAACCAAGCACCCTGCCTTCAGGATTGATAAGGCCTGCCATAGGGGTGACCGACAGGATTATATGTGCAGTGATAGGGTGAGATATAGTGAACCTTTATCTCAGTAAGGGGTGCATGCACCACCTTACTCAGGCTGCTGTAGCAGTCCTGTGGTGTCATTTTGGAAGGCTGCCCAGGGGTGGCATAATACATGCTTCAGCCCCTGGTAGGCCTCTGGGGTACCTATGCCCTGGGTACATAGTATACCATATACTAGGGACTTATAAGGGCACCCCAGAGTCCAATCTGAAGTGTACTTAAGGTACATGGAATCAATTTATAAGAGAAAGCAGATAGGCTGGGGACCTGAATAGCAGGTTTCCAGCCAAACTAAGTCAAAAACCATCAAAACACCAGGAAAAAGTGGGGGCAACCATGTAGTCAGATTCCACCTTCCTACACTGCCCATTTCAGAAATAACTAGGTTACCTTGGTACCCATTTTTCACTCTATATACCATATGAATTGCTATAGACTCAGTACACAATGAAAAACCATTGTAAGGTGCAGTTCAGTTGTTGGCTTTGGTACCTTGGGAACTTTGACAACCTACAAACCATATATATGCACTCAACCAAAAGGGACTACCGGATGTAATGGTAATGGCTATTGTAAACCAGCCATCGTGAGAAGAAGTTTAAAAAATATCAAAACTGTGGTAAGAAATAGGTTTTTTGATTCTCCTCTGCATATTTCTGAAAGCTGGGAAGATGATGACTTTAGCACAGCAAACCTTTTGCTGAGCACTCTTTTCCTCAAAAACTCAATATTTTGCTATCTTTTGGCTTTTTACTTGGTCCCTTTCTGTGAAATTCACAAACCCTGGGTACCTGTATAATACCCTGGATGCCGGAAAAAAAAGGAAACAAATTCGGAGTGGATACCTTGAGTGAAAAATACATTATGGAGACCTAAGAGTGAAGTTACCAAAATAGCCAAAACAGATCTCAGCAGCACTGGGGTAAAAAAGCCTCATCACTTAAAGATTAAAGGTAATGTGGTAGCGGTTCCTGATGGTTGCATTATCTAATTCTCCATACAAGGTCAATAAGTTGAGACAGGCTTGGGAATGAAATAGATAAGAGCTGATGAAATCTTTCTATGGGTTATCTTCCAGATAGTATTTAAGGACTTGATCACCTTTGATCCCGAAGGGATGCATCTTAGAATGAGGGATTTTGGCAAAGGTAGGTCAATTGCGCAGTCATAGTTCTGATGTGGGGGCAAATTGTGGGCTCCCTTTGGACAAAAAACATCTGAAAAAGATTTATATTGTTCAAGTATCCTCTCTGATTTCTGTTTAGAGACTAATTCTTTGCAAAATTCCAAAGAAAAAAGAGAGAAGCGCTCTTCCAATCATTTACTGGCGAATAGCATATACTCTAAATTGTACTCCATATGACAGATAACGTGTGTGAGCTTAAATAAGGGCAAATGTGAGAGATTGTACATGACTCAAATCAGTTACCATAATTACAACTTTTGTCTCCAGGACAATATTTCCTGACATTAACAAATTCAAGTAAAACATTGCCTCTGTTCTCTGGTTTTTCTGCAAAGGTATACCTGTGTCCGAATAAAACCTCTAATCCATAAAACATTCTGCAGCACCACTGCCAATCAAAGCGATTACTCAAAGAGGCCTTGTGGTGTAACAAACTGATCTAATTTGCCATACCATAAAGAAACTCCTTCTTTTTACTTTTTCTGTGTTCCTCTTTAGTAAGAGGACGACATACTGGTCTAATTTAGATTAGTTCTACGGGGTTAGTTTCTTCATTAGTGATATTGGCAGTAGTTGGAGCCACCCAGGGTCAGATTGATCAAAGGTCTTGTTTCACCCTTTCCCCACTCAAGGGGACACATGGCAACACAAATGCCTAGAATGAGATTTGCCATGCAAGGCCACCTTGCATGGTCCTGCATGACTAGTTAAATCTGGAGTAATGGCTGGAGGACCTGAGCAAACTAAAATATAGAGAAGCTATAAAAGGCTATAAAAAGGAAATAAAAGCAGCGCAGGCCATCTCCTACGAAGGCATTATCACCGCTGCCACTAATACTCCTAGGGAAATTTTTCACGCTGCGAAAGAACTCCTAGAGCTCCCAAAACCTGAACTAGCCCTCGAGGCCTCCCCAGATCGTTGCAACGCACTGGCAGACTTCTTTCAGGGAAAAATCAAAAAGCTTTATACTACATTCTCTAGTACCCCCCGCCTTAGTGATCTCCTAGGAATGGACAAGCCCACGCCCCATCCAGAATATGTGCTTAAGGAATTCTCAATTCTGAGTCTGGATAAGTTGTCAGAAATCTTCTTTCAAATAAAATCAGGCTCCCCTCTAGACCCAGCCCCCCCACACATCCTACATAAAGCAGGAAATGTGATCCTCCCCACTATTCTGGAAGTTGTAAATCGCTCCATTTCCACGGGAACAGTCTCGGGCCCATGGAAGCATGCCATGGTCAAGGCCTTGCTGAAAAAACCTAGCCTAGATCCAGATGATTTAGGGAATTATCGCCCAATTTTGCTGCTGCCGGCGTTCGTAAACATTTTAGAAAAACATGTGAACACTTCTCTCTCTGACTTTCTAGAACCCATGACCTCCTGCATCCCACTCAGACCGGGTTCCGTCCTAAACACAGAACCGAAACGGCCCTTTTGGCCGTGGTCGAAGGCGCTAAAGAAATCCTGGACCAAGGAGGAGCAGTCGCCATCATCCTCCTTGACTTAAGTTCAGCCTTCGGCACAGTCAATTTGACCATCTTAATAGAGAGACTCAGGAGGCTAGGGACTCAAGATGAGGCAATCACCTGGATGCAATCATACTTAGACAACAGAACCTTTCGGGTCTTTTCAGGGGATGCAATGTCTAGGAGACTAGCACTCAGCTGCGGAGTCCCGCAGGGATCTTCGCTGAGCCCCACTCTATTTAATGTGTATATGCATCCACTCGCTGAGATCATCCTGCTTCACAGGATTAAAATCGTCACCTACGCAGATGACACGCAGCTGGTCATCACTCTTAATGGCCCCCATAATTTCCCCTCTGATTTCGAAACATGTCTGGAGAAAGTGGCCTCTTGGATGGAGCACTCCTGTCTCAAACTTAATGGAGGAAAAACAGAACTCATGCTCCTAGGTAACCATTCCAACATGGACCTTAAACAGATTTGGCCTAAGTGCCTAGGCCCCCTCCCCAACTCCCAAAACTAGGATAAAAAGTCTGAGCGTTTGGCTAGACCATTCTTTTAAATTTGACCACCAAGCAGTGAGGGTGACAGGAGCTTGTTTTGGTACACTCAGACTACCTTGAAAGATCCTCCCCCTCCTTCCATCAACTGCAAAAAGAACCCTGATCCAGGCACTAGTCCTGTCGCGACTAGACTATGGCAACTCCCTCTATCTAGGGGCTCCAAAAGCAACATTAAGGAAGCTTCAAGTTGCTCAGAACTGTGCCGCCAGGATGCTGCTCGGGATTCCGAAAATCCAGTCAGCCAAACCAGCCCTAAAGACCCTACATTGGCTGCCAATTTCCAAAAGAGTAAAATTCAAGGCTCTTTGCATTGCCCATAAGACTATGTGGGGAACAGGCCCGGCCATCAACAGTTCTCTCATTACCCCCTATCTTCCTAAGAAGGACCTGCGATCAGCTAATCTCAATCTTGCAGTGATTCCTAAAATTAGCAGGACAAGAAGTGGAGGAAGATCCTTTTCATACAATGTGGCAAAACTCTGGAATGCACTTCCCCCACTCCTCCGCTAAGAACCCCATCACTTTCCGTTTCGTAAACTTCTAAAAACCTGGCTATTCCTTCAGTCGGCCCTATAATTCCACCTGTCTCTCTGTTCAGTCGCTAGCGCTGGGATGCCCAAGGGTAGCTATGCGCTCTACAAATGCTGAATAATAATAATAATGCAAGGCAGTGCAAGTCACTGCCTTGCATTACTCTGCCCTCTGGAGGTGTGCCATGGGTGGAGCATGGGTGGTCCCATGCGTTCAGCCATGGATTTTGGCGCATTCTCAGATTTACCATGAGTGGTGGACCTGGGAGTGCGTCAAAATGCTGCTCCTCCCTAGGGGAGGCGTAACAAAGAGAAACTTGTTTATGACTCCTTGTTTATTCCTCTTTCTACATGTGCTGCATTATGTGTGCTTAAATGTTTGACCTCTGTGTGGTGATCTACATGTGGAAATTTCAAATACAAATCCTAAGCTAGGCAGCGTTGGCTCAACTTTGTGCAATAGTGTAAGGCTGACTATTGTGTTGAACATCAAACACACAAAAGGTGACATGAGGAATGCCTGCAATAAGTCTAACCATTGGCAATTGTTCAGGATAGCCTCAAAACCCATCATTCTTTTGCCCACAATGCCACCTCAGGTTAGACTCAACCATATGTAAATCAGGCTTGGTCCTGCTCGAATAGAAACAGTCCAGCCCAAACTGAAGAAGCTGGATTACGCAGTAGGTGTGTCTTCTGAGAGGGAGCGTATGAGCTCATGTGTCATCCTCTAATGAGAAGATGCTTAAGCTGTGGGAGGGAACGATGAAGGCAAGTGGAGCCAAGTAGACATTGAAGAGGGTGAGTTTCAAGAAGGAACCCTGAGATCATCTTGGTGGTGTAGAGCTAGAAGGCAGTGAGGCTAACCTTTTGAGAGTGTCCGGTGATGAAGGAGAGGATCCATTGTATGGTAGAGCCCCTGATTCCAGCCTCATGGAGCCTCTTGATGAGGAAGGGGTGGAAGACAGTGTCAAAGGCTGCCAAGAGGTCCAGAAGGATGAGGACTGTCTTGTCTCCTTTGTCAGCGATGCAGTGTATGTAGTCCATGGTGGCGATGAGGGCCGTCTCGGTGCTGTGGTGAGTTTCAAACACCATTGGGAGGGATCAAGGAAGAGGTTGGTCTCAAGGTAGGGAATGATGTGAGCATTGATCAGTTTTTCCAGGACTATGGTGGGGTAGGGAAGAAGATAGTTGGTCCTGTAGTTAGGAATGGTCATCCGATCAGCTGAGGGTTTCTTGAGGAGGGGTAGTATCATGGCATGTTTCTTGGTGTACAGGAAGGTTTGTGTAGAGATGCTCCTCCCAAATTCCTGACATAGCCCAAGTTATTTTCTTTAAAAAAGCTCTAACTACATGGGTTTCCTTCATGCCTTTTTCACAAGGGGCACAAGTTTATTGATATGTTTTAGAAAACAATTGAAAGTGTTTGGAAGTGATTGGGTTAGTGGTTGAGGGAGTGAATCCCTTCTCAAGCAGCAACCACAATTCTTCTCAGGATGAAGTCACATACAAACTCTAAATTAACCTGTGCTCAACCCTCAGGAAGTGGTTGAAAAGGCCATTCTTGCGGGGTTACCCCAAGCCTTTTGCCTTCCTTCTCCTATTTTTTCTGACTTCTTTTTGTTGGCTTTAGGGCTCTGGGTACTTTACCATTGCTAGCCAGTGCTAAAGTGCATGTGCTCGCTCCTCTAAACATGGTATAATTGTTTTACACCTGTTTGACTTATTTGATTTACTTGTAAGTCCCTTGTAAAGTGGTATACCATATACCCAGGGCCTGTAAATTAAATGCTACTTTTGGACCTGCAGCACTGCTTGTGCCACCCGCAGCCTTTCAAAACTGTCTCAGAAATGACACTGCAGGGCCTGCATGCACAGTTTACTATCACTTTGGCTTGGCATTTAAAACTACTTATTTCCTTAGCTTTAAACTCCCCTTTTACTATACATTGGTCACTCCTAATGTAGGCCCTAGGTAGCCATATGGGCAGAGTGCTGTGTAAGTAAAAAGTAAGACATGTGCCTTTATTGTGTGGCATGTCCTGGTAGTGGCAGACCACCTATTTTGCTTCTCGCTGCTATGAGGCCTACTCCTCACATAGGTTACATTGAGAATTCCCTTATGTGTATTTAAGTAGTAATTCCTGATCTGAAAGGAGTGGCGTTGCCATATTTGGTATGTTTAGAATGGTAATAATAAATCCTGCTTACTTGTGGAATTGGATTTTACATTACTATTTTAGAAATGCCACTTTTCGAAACTGGGCATTTCTCTGTGCCTATGACTCTTTGTGCTTTGCAGCCTGACTGCAATCCATGTCTAGGGCTGGGTAACAGCTACACTTGGTGTATACTTGCCAGAAAGCCACAACACAGGAAGGACTGGGTGTGACAAGGGTTACATCTGCATTCATTTGCTTACTGGTAGTCTTCCTGGGCTGGGAGAGGGAGAGGGCATTCACACTTTACATTTGTATAGGTTGTGTCTTGACCTCACAAAAAGGCAGATCTGGAGCAAGGGCTGGGTTGAAAGGGACTGTTGTGCACCTGGAAGGTTTCCTTTTAAAGTCACTCCTTGAACAAAGACATTTTTGAGTATAAGTACACGGGCTCTGACCCTCAATTTGTAGACACTGCATGGTCTTGTAAGCAGACGCTGCAGGCTCTACGGACTGCACATTGCCAGAGGACATTGTTTCAGCATTCCGTCCATCAATTGTTCTTTTTGCATGTGTCGCCCTAAGCGGAAAGAGTATGCCCAGATGTGGGTCACATGCTCACCATGCCACTGGAGTCAAGCTAGCCTGGCCGATGAGGAGTGATACTCTGAAGCCGGTCCCAGGATGCTTGTTTCCAGTCCAGGGAGGGCCTGACCTGACAGTTCCGGCTGGACTGTTCCCTTGGGGAGCAGGGTCAAGATTGATTTGCATATGGCAGGGTCTAAACTGGAAGGGCATGGTGTGAGATCTGGATTTAGGCCCAGATCTCTTCACTGGGGTGAATGTTTCAGATTGTTTTAGCATTTTGTCCATCAATTGTTCTCATTGCATTTGTCGCCGTAAGTGGGAAGGGTATGCCCAGACGTGGGTCCCGTGCTCTCCATGCCACTGGAGTCAAGCTAGCCTGGCTGATGAGGGGTGATACCCTGAAACCGGTCCCAGGATGCTTGTTTCCGGTCTAGGGAGGACCTGGCCTGGCAGTTCGGGCTGCCTGGCAGTTCGGGCTAGACTGTTCCCATTGGAAACAGGGTCAAGACTAATTGCATATGGCTGAGTCTAAACTGGAATGACATGGTGTGCAAAAAAACAATGGATTCAGGCAGAGATCTCTGTACTGGGGGGTGAACGTTTGACATTGTTTCAGCTTTCCGTCCATCAATTGTTCTTTTTGCATTTGTAGCCCTAAGTGGGATGGGTATGCCCAGTCATGGGTCCCGTGCTCACCATGCCTTTGGAGTCAAGCTAGTCTGGCTGATGACGGGTGATACCCTGAAACCGGTCCCAGGATGCTTGTTTCCAGTCCAGGTAGGACCAGGCCTGCCAGTTCGGGCTGAACTGTTCCCATGGGGAGCAGTGTCAAGACTAATTTGCATATTGCTGGGTCTAAACTGGAATGACATGGTATGCAAAAAATGATTAATTTAGGCCTAGATTTCTGTACTGGGGATTAATGTTTGACATGGTTACAGCATTTCGTCCATCAATTGTTTTTTTTTGTTGCATTTGTCGCCCTAAGTGGGAAGGGTATGCCCAGATGTGGGTCCTGTGCTCACCATGCCACTGGAGTCAACCCAGACTGCCTGATGAGGGGTGATACCCTAAAACCAGACCCGGGATGCTTGTTTCTGGTCCAGGGAGGACCAGGCCTGGCAGTTCGGGCCGGACTACTACCATGGGGAGCAGGGTCAAGACTGATTTGCATTTGGCTAGGTCCAAAGTGGAATGGCATAGCTTGCAAAAAAACGATGTATTTAGGGCCAGATCTCTGTACTGGGGGTGAATGTTTGTCATTGTTTCAAGATTCCATCCATCAATTGTTCTTTTTGCACTAGTGGACCTGCAGCACTCATTGTGCTGCCCACTTAAGTAGTCTTTCAATCGTGTCCCAGGCATGCCACTGAAGGGCTGTGTGTGCAGTTTACTGCCACTTCGACTTGGCATTTAAAGCTACTTTTCAAGACTTAAACTACCCTTTTATTACATGTAAGTCAACCCTGATGTTGGCCCTAGGCAGCCCTATAGGAAGGGTGCTGTGTAAGGAAAAGGCAGTACATGTACTTTTATGTTTTGCATGTCCTGGCAGTGACAAACAGCTTATTTCGTTGTATCACTACTGTGAGGCCTACTCCTCTCATAGGTTAGCATTTCAGAATTCCCTTATGTACTTTCAAGTGTTAATTACTCATCAGAAAGGGGTAGCTTTTTCATGTTTGATATGCTTAGGATGATAAGGCTAAATCCTCCTTGCCGGTAAAGTTGGATTTCCCATTACTATTTTAGAAATGCCACTTTTCGAAAATGTGGGCATTTCTCTGTGCTGATAAATCTTTGATTGACAGCCTGTCTCCTATACACGTCTGGGTTGGGTGACAACTACACTTTGTGCATTACCTCTAGACAGCCACCACACAGGAAGGACTGGTTATCACAGGAGATTCATCTGCATACTGATAGCCTTCCCGGGCAGGAAGGGAGACAGGTGGCTCACACTTACATCTGAATAGGTTCTGTCTTGCCCTCACACAAAAGGCTGATTCCAGATCTGGAGCCAGGCCTGACCTGAAAGGGATCCTTGTGCACTTCACAGAGTTCCTTTGAAGTCATCGCCTACATCAAAGGCACTTTGAGTATAAGTTCGGGGCTGTTACCCCATCTAATCAGACACTGTGTTGGACTAGTAATCAGACACTGCTGGCTCTACATCTGCACATTGCCAGAAGGACTGCTGGGCTGACAGGAGCAACTGCCACTTTGCTAACTGCTTTACTGTGTTGGCCTCTGCCTGCTGATTGCTGGGCTGCAAGAGGGACTGCCACTTGGCGACTTGCCTTGATGTGCTGGCCAGCTGCCTGCTACCTTCTTTTGTGCTCCACCACGAGTGTTCTCTAAGGGCTTGTTGGCTTGCCCCTGTTCTTGTGGAATCTCAGTGCCATTAAAGATTCCCCCTGCTGTGAGGCTCTGCAACTGGTGAGTCTAGGGGATGCTCGGTGTTGGCATGATCAACATGTGGCTGACCCACTATTTGTTGGAGGCTCTAAGTGTTGCCTGCATCGCATGACGAAGTGCCTTACAAAGGACCGGCATTGTCCCGCACTACTCCGAAAGAGCGCGTCGAACCACTGAGAACTGAGAATGGTAAAGTGTGGCACCTGGGACCGGCCTGTTCCCCTTCTTGACTCGCACTGCACAGGCCATGTGCACTGAGCCGATGAGCTGCATTCCTCCTGGGACGTGTTGTCAAGGCAACGTGAGGGCATCAGCCCTGCCTCCGCCCCAGGAGACTCCGACCGATGCCAGGACTGCCTCAACCCACCCCCATAGAACTTCAGAGCCCGATGCCACAGGCCCCACTTCCAAGGCCTGCTGACACTTCTGCGACACCCTAAGGGTCTACTGTGGGTTGTGGCAGACTCACCAACATTGGCCCCGGCCACACAAAGGTACTGTGTGGGTGTGCCGGGCCTGACTAAAGCCATAAAGCTGTCCCGCGCTCCTTCACAGGCAGCTCTGGTCACATTAAGAGGGGTAGTCTGAGGGACCCCAGAGGGTCCCACCGCACCCAATTGCTCCAGATCCCAGCTGACCCTGCTCAACTGGACGACACCTTACGGATCATGAAGACCATCCACTTTGGAGCCCTCTCGGACACCTGCCCCCACCACATCTTCAACCGAGCCAGCTCCACCATCGCCCCCGAACTCTCCCGCACCATCAACTGCTCCATCGAGCCCGCCTGCTTCCCTGAAGACTGGAAACATGCAGAGATCAACCCACTGCTGAACAAAATCCTCTGCCGACCTGACGAACCTCAAGAATTACAGACCCATCTCTTTGCTCCCTGTCAGGATCCCCAGGAGGTTTCCTCCGCATAGGTTAACCATAGCCAGCATCTGAACGCACAAACATCTCAAGAGAGATGTAAAAACCTTGAAGGGAAGAAACTGGAGGACGAGTTGGCAGCGCTGGAATTCCAAGATGTCTGCCAACTCGCCTCTCCCAACAGAGTTCTAGTGTTTCTATTCGAACACGAAAGGAATGTGGAGCGCGCATGAACATTATACTGCGCAATTCACCTGAGTGGATTCATGAAGAAGGAGCCTTGGTCTTGTCCTCCTTCGAGGTAGTTTAGTGAAGGGTAGATGCAATGAGCGTCGAGGTTAGCTTCCGTCGGTCCGCCTCCTTGAAGGTCTACCAATTTCGAGGTCAGTGCATCTGCGCATGTCGGATAAGTGTTCGGTGTGACTAGCGAACTCACGCATGCTCAGTCAGTCTTGAGAAGTGTCTCGCTTCTCAGGCAGGTCAATACTGGGTGAAGTTGAGAAGCCGGTGTTACAGGAAATATACACCGTGTCTTTAAGTAAATTCTATTCCAAAAAACTGTTGCAAGGAAATCCAGTGTTACCTAAACTAATAACGCGTCATAAAATAAAAACGCTTGTCTCATACCAAAATACAGCAGTTCATTTGAAGGTTAAAAGAAGGCATTAAGGACATAGGTAATGAGTTCAGGAAATCTTATTTTCCTTCTCAGTTTTAAAAACGAGTTGGGCAGTAAAACTAGGAACAATCGAATTACGAATTAGCCTAATCTGAGCCCTAGTGTAAGGTTCACAGTTCTCCATTAAGAACATTAGGATTTACGCAGTCCTTACCTGAGTTCCTTCCAGAAGGGTTCCCAAGGGAGGCTCCGCACAGTCATTCGTTGGGCTTCGCCTTCTATCCGGTGAAAGAAAGAAAAGGCTAAGTTAAGTGCATTTATTATTAACTCCGCATTTTAAATAAAGAAAAAGAAAATGAATTACAAGAGCTACACAACATCGAACAGAAGAGAGGCATTAGCCACAAGTAGTACTGGTAAGGTTTTTAGTAATAGAAAAAGACTATACAATGAATGAATGTTTTATGAATATTTACTTGTGAGAATTGTATTATGTTTTCAGCTTAGAGAACAGAAGCACAGAACAAGAAGAAAAGAAGATATTAGAATATCAATTGCAGGACGCTACCTATTGGCTGTCTCTTCTTATCCCCATCCCCTTTCCCCCCTTGGCACATACCTGTATAGGAAACTTGACTACCTAACAGGGGTGTCCCAGGAAAGGCATTGGAAATTAGCGTCATTCTGCTCCTGTGCAATCTTGGTTTCGAAATAAGGTTGCAATCCTGACACTCCCCTTCCCAGCCAAAGTCATTGAGAACACCATCAACACCCAACTCACCATATTTATCGAAAAAAAACACATCTTGAACAACTCCCAATCAGGCTTGAGAAGCAACCACGGCACCGCGACCTCACTCCTCGCCGCAACAGACAACATCCACAATCTCCTTGACAGAGGCAAAACCGCAGCCCTCATCCTCCAGGACTTCTCTGCCACTTTCGACACTGTCTCTCACCACACCCTCTGTGCAAGACTCCACGACGCCGGCATCCATGGCAAAGCCTTAGAGTGGATCCTCTCCTTCCTCAATGGTCGAACCCAGAGAGACAGGCTCCCACTGTTCTCCTCAGAACCTACAGAGATCAGCTGTGGAGTCCTTCAAGGCTCCTCCTTGAGTCCCATCCTCTTCAACATCTACATGACCCCACTGGCAGCCATCATCAGCTTCACCTGAGCACCGCACTCACATCTTTTTCTTTTTATTTCTGGACGCTACTGTAACACCAGTTGGTCCTCCTCCAGCTGGCGGTCAGCATATCCACAATAAAAACCCAATGATGATGCTATCACGTTACAGATAGGCGGAGAATCAAGATATACCGCCCACCACCTATGTACGTGAATGAGGGTTTTTTTCAGCAAGGTCTAAAACTAAGCGACCCTGGTTACACAGGTACAAGCGGTCCATTCTCCACCCTGATTTTTAGCCATCATCAGAAACCATGGACGAAACATTATCTCCTACGCTGAGGACACCCAGCTGATTCTCCCCTCACCGACGAACCGCCGCAAAGAACAACTTTAATACGGGATGAAGGCAGTAACCACCTAGATAAAAGCCAGCTGCCTCACACTCAGCATCTCATCCTGGGAACCACCCCCTCCACCTGGAACAACTCCTGGTGGACTGCAGTGCTCACAGCCTCCCCCACACCCACCGACCATGCACGTAACCTTACCATCATCCTTGACTTCTCGCTCTCGATGGACAGCCAAATCAGTGCTGTTTCATCCTCCTGCTTCCACACGTTCTGCCTACTTTGAAAGATCTTTAAGTGGATCCCCACCCAGTCCAGAAGAACGGCCACCCAGGCGCTCGTCAGCAGCAAGCTCAACTATGGCAACACACTCTACGCAGGCACCACCCAGAAGCTCCAAAAGAAACTGCAAGGAATCTAGAACGCCGCTGCAATACTTATCCTGGACATCCCTCACTGCAGCCACATCTCCCGTCACCTGAGAGACCAACACTGGCTACCGATCACCAAAAGAATCACCTTCAAGCTGCTCATGCACACCTACAAGGCCCTCCACAGCATCGGACCTGCATACCTCAACCACCGCCTCTCCTTCTACACTCCCACCAGACACCTCAGCTCCACCAACCTGGCCCTGGCCACAATCCCCCAGATCCGCAAGACCACAGCCAGAGGAACATCCTTCTCCTACCTCACTGCGAAGACCTGGAACTCTCTTCCTTTACACCTCAGGCAATCACCCTCACTGCCTCAATTCAGGAAAGACCACAAGACCTGGCTGTTTGACTGAATTGGCTCTTTAACTGAACTGCAGAACTGCCCCCCCCAATGCCTTAAGACCTAGCGGGTGACTAGCCCCGTTCAAAAATAACCCTGAAAAAAGGGCTGTAGACACGCTGCAGATTGGGGGCATCCCTTGTGCTGTGAGCTGGGTAGAAGCCTCTTTGGAGGACCCAGAGGGAAGCGTATATGCCACATCGGTTTTGAGGGGCCATCCAGAGATTCCCTCTCAAGGACTGTGAGGGAGTTCTGCCCGTATGTTCCCACAAGAGAAAACTCTCTTTTGACTTTGCTTTGCAGTACTGTAAAGTACCTAAGAGAAGAGAAACATCTTTGTTTTAGCACTGTGAATACTAAGGGCCCGATTCACAGAACTAACTTACGACAAAATCCTAAACTTACTACCATTTTGGTATTCACAGAATGAACTTACTCATTTTGGTATTCACAGAATAAACTTACTCATTTTGGTATTCACAGAAGACACTTACACATTTTGTGTAACTTACTCATTTTGTGTAACTTACACATTTTGTGTAACTTACACATTTTGTGTAACTTACACATTTTAGTATTCACAGAAGGCACTAACTCATTGATGAGTAAGTGCCTTCTGTGAATACCAAAATGAGTAAGTTAATTCTGTGAATACCAAAATTGTTGTAAGTTCATTCTGTGAATACCCAAATGTGTAAGTTCATTCTGTGAATACCAAAATTGTTGTAAGTTCATTCTGTGAATACCCAAATGTGTAAGTTCATTCTGTGAATACCAAAATTGTTGTAAGTTCATTCTGTGAATACCCAAATGTGTAAGTTCATTCTGTGAATACCCAAATGTGTAAGTTCATTCTGTGAATACCAAAATTGTTATAAGTTTAGGATTTTGACGTAAGTTAGTTCTGTGAATCAGGCCCTAAAAGTATTGATTGGAATAACTCAAAAAGTATACATTGGACCTTTGTTGTTTGGTCTTGTTTTGTGCTTAAAATACAAACCTATTTTTTAAACCTGTGTGGAGTCTTTTTGTAGTGTATTATTGATGTTACTGTCTGAGTGTGTTGCACAAATACTTCAACCATTGCCTCTGCTGATAAGCCTGGCTGCTTTGCACAAAGCTACCAGAGGGTGAGCACAGGTTATCTTTAGTGTGTATCTAGCTTACCCTGGCTAGAGTGGTCGGTTCTGCCTGGCTTGGGTGCATACCTTAGCCAAGCAGAAAACCCATTTCTAACAGGTAGCTTGGCACAGAGCAGTCAGGCTTAACTCAGAGGCAATGTGTAAAGTATTTGTGCAACACTTCAAACAGAAACATAGTGCAAAAACAGCACAAAAGGAGCCCACAACTTAGTTAGAACAAGAGAGTTGCTTTTAATAAATAAAACAAGACCAAAAACAGCAAAAATCCCATCAGTAGAACCAGAGATATTCAATTATAAATTTTTAGTAAAAATAGTGCCAAAAGGTATAATCCACTAACTGTGGGTATTTGATCATGCCAGACCGGAACAAAGTCATAAGTTCAGGCTGACCTCAATAGAGCGCAGGCCGGCGACAGGGACCTAGTTAGGCCCACTGAACAAAGTACCTTCAATCCTGATTTACGGAGCGTTGTGAGGATCCACATCGAAGATGCAACACGGAGCTGAACCGATGCATCGGTTCCAAGATACGGTGAGACTGCGATGCGAGGGACTGCATCATTATTGAAGATCCCATCGATGAGGCTTGCGATGAGAATTCCGGCGCCAAGTATGTGGTGCGCAGTCAGGAGGATGCGTCAGTTCTGAAGAGCTGCAATGCTGTGATGCGGAGTCCGTCATCATTGTCGAGGCTGTCATCAACGAGGGATGCGAGGGCCTAAGGCCAACAAAAATGAGATTAGAAAAAATGGAGGAGGAAGGCATAAAGCTGGGGGGAAGACCACCCTAAGGCTGACAAATCTAACAATGTTGTTGTTTGATTTGGTGTAATTTAGGTATCATTGCTCACATGTCAAGTATTTGCAACTGGACTCCCTCATAAAGGATTTTACATTTCATAAAAAAGCCGTCCTAAGCATATAACCTGTGAACAAATTTGCTACTGTGAATCCTCACTTTAATGCTTTTTGTTGATTCTTGATCATTGCTTGCCCACATGGGCTTAGAGTGACCATCACTCCTAGCTTTTCTATGACCATCCAAGTATTTCATTATCTGTCCGGGCAAATATTAGTAAATTTAGAACATGCGCATCTTTCAGAGGGTCACCTAGTCACAAAAAGAGGCAAGTTTACATTTGTTTCAGTGCAGGATTAGTTAGCAACCCCCATCAGAATGCAATTTAATTAACACAAGTGACACTTTGGGGCATATTCTCAAGGAACTATCGCCGAGTTAACGGCACTTTATCACAGTCAAAGTCGCGATAAAATTATCGCCCCATTCACAAGCTGGTGCTAACAGCCGATAACACCAGTTTACCTGCGATAGCAGTCGCAAAAAACATCGCCAAAGATGACCCCGGCAACTATCGCTAATGAGATGCAGAGTAGGCGTTCCCGAGCAAAAATCCGTGACAACACCACACCTCAACATTCTCAACGACCAGCCAGATCGGCGATAAGATCTCAAAGCATGCGATAAGGCGCGTTAGCAGCATGAATCTAACACCTGCTCTGACCTGGTGCAAAGTCGGACGACAACCTGCACCATCAAAGGGAGCCCAGCCCAGAGCCACACATGAAGAACAACAGATGCCATGGAGCCACTGACCATGCATCCCGGAGCCACAAGAGGGCAACAACACCCACCGCCACCACCCCCGGGGCCCCACTCCGGGCACCCCCCACCCACCCCCGGACAAAGATATGTCACATCAACGTTACGAAATCATAAACAAAACAATGTGCCTGATGTCGCACAATTACAACACCTAACATACATGTTTTGTCAGAAAAATGAGAATCATACAATCATCTCAAAATTTGCAAATAATTTGTTTCATTCAGAATTAACACAAAACAACTATTTTGAAGAGTCATGGCAGGTCCTCTCAGGACAATCTGTAAGTCACAGCCTGCAAAACAAAATTCCAGATAAGAAGGTGTGTCATGCGCTCATCAAAGGACAGAGAGAGCGAGCAAAAGAGAGAGATAGAGATAGAGAGAGTGAGAGAAAGAGAGGGAGAGGGAGAGGGAGAGGGAGAGAGAGAGAGAGAGAAAGAGAAAGAGAGAGATTGTACAAGGAGCGCAAGGCCAATCGGGCTCTTGGCTCATACATGCCAACTGTTGTGTGTGTATCGCTATTGGTGCACACTAAGTCAAAGGGCTGGCATCAATTGCAACGCGAAGGCCACATCACATTTCAAAAATGCAAGCAGTAGTCAGACTAACATTAGGAATGAAAGCTCCTTTGTCTCAATACACAAGGCTGAAGGACATCTGAACCCCCCACCTTGGTCTTGAATGCGGCTGGCACTCCCTGCGAGAGATACCATACCAGATCTTGACGACTCACACACCACGAACTGCGCAAATGAAAGACCATCGTGTCCACTCCCCACACACACTTGTCCCTGCTTGAGGTACACCTGCATGGAATGCTCCTGACACATAAGTAAAAAACAACCCATACGCCCAAACGTTGCACACAAATATGACTCATTGCTCCGAGCAGTGGCATATCATCCACATAACTGCCGCCTGTCAGAAGAGTGCCGGTGCTACGAGATCAACAAAGGCAATGGCTGGCAATCCCGGGCACATGCACAACCCCTGTCACGTGGAACTGTACCGTGCACGAATGCTGCATGTGTTGGGATCACTGCCACTGGCAGTGTTGCGCATCAGTTACCGTCTGAGTTTCCGTCTTGCGTACGTCTCCTGCGTCCAGCCCTGGTTCCACTGTCGATCATGCACATTCGAGTGGCCCAGGGATGTCTGCCTATCCAACACAACGGTAGCTGGACTGGATTATGACACGTGTGTGCGCCCCCTGTTGGCCCATGAACAGGAGTGTAACCGTGATACCCGTGCATGGGATGCCTTGATATCTGGCATATGTGCAGGCAGTTGGGCATGGGAGATTACACAACTCCTCGTGTGCAGTGACCACATCAAGGCGCTCCCCTATTGCGCTGTGTTGCGGATTGGTGAAACGGTGTGGACGGAGCACGGCTGCCCGGACCAGGTAATGGATTGGTTCGCCCTCGTGTTCCTTGACCTCGACAACGATGTGCTCTTGGAACAGATTGCCCATGAAGCAGCGCTCGCATTCATGGACGAGTAACTACGTTCCTGCAGCCACAACTGATTGTCACCCACAGCACAGGATACCCACATCTTGTAGCATCTTGGAGGAATGGTCACATATCCCACCACAACAGTGGACATGTCTGCCTTCGCCTAGACTCAGAATGCATGTGCGTGGACCTACGCGTGTGTACACAACCTGTGCAAGGTGATGCAGTCCCATGGGCGGAGCTGCACAGCGTCGTTTGGCAACGTTCCAAAATCGGAGAAACTGCTGGGGGGAGGGTAAACACATGGCAATGTATTACGACATGTGACCTTGTAGGATCCTTTCACCTGCTCACTGTCAGCAGAGCACACAGTCAGCGCAGTCCGGTGCTACGGCACTATGCAGATCCCATGGGCTGTGAGTCGTGTCCCCTGACACGGGCCAATGAGCAGACACCAAACATCACATGACTCATCCAGCAAGGCAAGGTGGGCTGAGAGCGTTGACATCCGTAATGATTTGTGTTCACTTTTGCCACCCCATTACTTGCATCTCAACATGTTCCTAAGCTGCCTGTAAGTGTCTTAAACATTGGTCTGCATGTTGTGGCTCTTGCCCTGCCCGCACTGACACGCACATGCCAATAAAGTCTACGCAACTTCACTAGTGTACAACTGTGATGCGTGTTGATTATAATGACATGTCGTGTGCCTAGATATGCAATGTCCGTACACAGGGAGGGACCGACTGACGCTTGTGAATTGGGGGTGAGTCCCTATTGACAGCTCCACCTCTGTGAGCCAGACATTGTGGTTGGGATAGTTGCTGGCAGACCTGTGCTCTTACGTGTCTCCAGCAATGTGAGTATGGTGTCCAACTTCTTGCCATGTAGATCAAGGTTATCCATCAAAACAGACTGTGTCCACACAGATGTGTGTGAGTAGGTATGCAAAGAGACGTTCTGTTGTCACATGTGATGGGGGACACCACTTCAGGACTGCTACCAAATGTGACATTTCTACACACAGCCCTATTTAATACATGGACATGGGGCTACGTTGGGGGCAACGAGATTGTTGCTCATGTGCAATGAGGCCACAGCTAGTTCACACTTTCACAGTCATCTAATTGGCCATGTGGGTCAGGGTCAAACATGCGCATTGATGACATTTACCAGGGTGTACCTTTTAGTGCAATCAACGTCCCTACATCCATCCAAACTTTTATACGTGAGTGAACATAGACATGACACATCTGTGTGATTTGGAATGTTTTATTCACATTCTGGGGAGTGTCGGAGCTGGAGCAGTACATGGCCATTTCAAGCCCAGTGGTGGGCCAACCAGAGTCCTTGGGGGAATGTAAAGTTAATCGGAAGAGTTCAGTCCGCAGCCGGATTGCTGTCATTGGTACCAGAGCAGATATGGCAGTCCATGTCGGGGTCCAGGTGAATGTCGCAGAGTGTTTCGGGGGACAGTGGGAGGTGTTGTTCCAGGGCATGATGCAGAGAGCAGAACCAGGCAGGGACAGGCCATATGGCGGGGACGGATGCTACTACCTCCTTCCTCACACAGTCATTACCCTCCACATCTTACTCCTCTGAGACGTTTTCTGTGCAGGGCCGGACTGGTGATGCCGGGCACCGGGCAATCCCCCGGTAGGCTGGAAGGAATGGGGGCCGGTTTTGTCACAGGGGGCCGGTTTTGTTACTGGGGGCCGATTTTATTTTTATTTTTAGCAAAATCGGCCGTCAGTAACAAAATCAGAAGGCCACGGTGACAGTCCCTGCAGTGAACTCTGACCTCTGTATTTAGTGTGCGTGCAGTGGGCGTAATCGCCAAACGCCTTATTGTGGCAGTGCATGCAACACCAGAAGCCATCCGAAAGCGCCAATGATTAGTCCGACTCGCGCATTGCACCCTAAACTCTCACTGTCATTGCCAATGACAGAGAGAGTATAGGGCATGCTGCGCGAGTCAGACCAATCATCTGCGCCCCCTCTCCAAGTTCGCCCGCCTGCAGCATAGTACGCAGCGCGCCCCCGCCCTCTTAGTCAGTTAGGGAGTCACACGCACCAGAGAAACAAGCAGCAGACAACACAGCAATAGTCTGTGTAGGCCTGAGGCCTCCAGACGTTTAAGTAAGTGTAATTTACTGCTTTACAAAATAATTAAAAAAGAAAACACACTGGTTCGTGTACCTTTATATTACCTAACAACAACAATTTAGAAAGGTGCGCAATGAGCCAAAGTGCACTGAGCGCGCACCGGGCAGGAAGTAGGTCGTTTCATGCCTTCTGCGCCTTTGTTTTCCACTCCTTCTCTTACCTGAGGCACTGGAGAGGGCTCTCTTGTGGCTGGTTGCATCCCCCCTTGTTTCTGCTTGTGTTTGGACCTCCTGCCTCAGTCGAGGCCCAGTATGCTTTTTCTTTGTTGTACAGCAACAAACAGGGGGGGGGGGGTTGGTTCTGTTGACTACACCCCCACTCCAATGGTCTTAACGAGCCTTGTTTTCAGTACTGACTCGGGGTTTTCAAATAGTGGGGGGTCTCCTAAGTGTCGTCTTAGTAGGGCTATTTGTGGGCGGGGCCCTAGTCTTTCCTATGTATCCAGGAGCCTGCTGTTTTGGTTAGCCACCACTCGCCCTATTCGTCTGTTCGTGGGGAACCCTGTATCCTGTGCTGCAGATCATGTATTCCACCTGGTATGTAGGCAGGGTGGGAGAAGGTGTCGCTTCAAGGGCCCGGGAGGGCGTCGGATATTCTCTCGCTCTGATCCACTGACCAAGTTTGCTTCATTTGCAGCACTCCCGTCAACCCTCTTGTCTCAAAAAGGCCTGCTATAGGGGGGCCTCAGTTTCGAGCATTCGGAGGCCTCTCTATTAGGTTTCCAGATTCACCAGACCTCCTGCGATATTCTCATTGGGCCTCGGTAACGGCCCGGCCTCCCCACCGTCTGCTCCCGAGTCCCCTACTTACTGCTGCAGTGACGCTTGGGCTGGCTGTAGGATCATGGGTCTCAGCCTCCAGCTCCTTGCGGGGTGATGAGATGCTCTGGCCTGGTTGAGATACCCCTAATTTTGAGTTGCATGAACTCCAGGCCAGTGCAATTTGCCACAGAGTGATAGACCGCTGACAAAATGTATGTTGTGAAGTGGGATGCTAAGATCGGTCCTACATTTTTTAATTTACCATTCTCACGCCTTTCCCTTGATTTCTCATGCAAAGGTGACTGGCAGTCAAACAGATAATTTCAAGTAAAAACTCGTTTAAAGAAATGCACATTTTTGAAACTTTTGCTGACAAAAAGTCTCAATCGCATATTTATTTGTGGGGGTAGAAGAGCGTTTGTAGAGTACAAATTTCACATAAATATCAGTTCAAGACGATAACTACAAAGCTGAAGGACAAGGCTGTGTGTTTACAGAGCAACGAGGGTACACATCATTATAACTAAATATACATGGCATATTCTGCCAGTGCAAGGACAAGCTAGGTATCATTAGTGAGGTTACACAGAACAATTTTACCAAACACAAGAACGGGGAATTCCATGCCATATTCAGACCGGTGGAAGATGAGGGCGATCGATTAGTTTGTCAGGAATTACTTAGTGAGAAGAGATTTGACTTTCCTCTCCAAGTGGGCTGGCGCTAGTTAGATCCCAATTTTAGGTGTACTGCCAGAGAAGGAGGTTTTTTGTTTCTTCATTCTATGAGCTTCCAGGAGTTGCCAATCAGCACTGAGTAGGGTATGGTTGCCTCTAGACAGTGAGTTTTGTGGCCAGGTATTTTGGGGTGCCGAAGTTCAGGGCTTTGAGTAGTGTAGTCTACCTTGAGGGAGGCACCTTGCTTCTATTGCGAGCCACTTGAGAGTGATGAGAACAGATGTAATGTGTCTGAATCACTTTGCTCCGGATACTAGCCTAGCTGCCGCATTTAGGATGGCCTTCATTGGTGTTAGGCGTGATTTTGCAGCAACGGTCAAGGGAGCATTGCCATAGTCAAGTCTAGATAAGACCATAGCCTTGATTGCATTATTCAACAAATAGGCATGCACACCTCACTACCGACACAGTACCGGGAGGGGCCGGCTTCACATCTCTCCATGACAACAATTCAACAGGGCATTTAACCTCCATTTAAGCACCTTGGAGGTGTCACCACTACGATTGATTTTTGTCAGCATTGGGCAGTGTTGGTTTTGGTTAAAACGCCATTTAACTTTATTCCTGACAGTGATGAAAGCCTTTCATTAAAACTTGCCTGTAATGTGAAAATAAAGGCAAGGAGTTTACAAATATTTTATGCTGTCTCACACTAAGCACACATGGCCTGAGTCACAACAAATTTTACGACTAGTATCATTACGATTGTGGAGTCATCTGCTGCTTAGCCATGAATTTATGTTATATACTGTGAAATGGACTGGGATTTGATACTGCATTGTTATATTTTGAAAAATGAGCCAACAGTCACATAATTTGTTATAAATGCAGGGCTAAAAAAACTTTCTTATGAGTTTCCCGCTGTTCAATGCCATGGTTGCCAAATACCAAGGGCAACTTAGTCTTGATTTCACCTAATGAATCTTTATTTTGCCACCTACACTTCCTGTCTCTTTAGCTAACTCTCAAAGGTTCTTTTCCATCACAGGTTTCTCCCTCTGTCAATGTTTTCCTAGCTTCCTCTTTATGCTTGTTTCCCCCTTCCCCCTTTTTTTTTTCTTGCTTTCGCTCAAATTCTAACGATGGAAAATAAGAACTTGTCCCCACAACTGAGCCTGTGACGCAAGCCATGTCTGAGACCACCTATCACCTTTCTGATTTGTTTCTTAAATGACCCCCCCCCAAGCCTTTTCACAGCACTAACAGGTTAGGAAGATTAAAGACTGAGTCAGCCTAGCTAGGAATCTAACTTGTGACCTGCACATCACCTCACCGATCTATCCTGCCTGACATACAAAAAAGCGCCACTTGCACTTTTCACTCTCTTTAGAAACAAGGGCAGTCCTCTTTTGGCAGCTGTCCACGACACAGCACTTGAACCACAGTGGGCGACACTACAGCGTCCATCTCCAAGCACAGCTAGATATAGGCACAGCAGTCTCACCACACATCCGCTTTGTACTTACGTTAGGTATCTACCACTTTGTGTGAGTAGACACTCCTGCACGCTCCCAGGTTACCCAGATAAGGCACCGCAGTGGCCCTACTACCTTGGTGCTTAATCTAATTTTGGACCTCAGATGGGGGGGTGTTCCTCGCCATATCCACGTGCGCCTGGCACACTCTTTGAACCTCAGTGTCATCTCCAGTCCAGGCTTCACCCCTGCATTAATATCCCTCCACCCTCTTCACCCTTCATGGTGCTTGTTCAAATAAACAAGTTAGACTGTTACAGGAGCCATGGTGATGAGTCTGTATTAGCCTGTGTGCATACACATACATATATATATATCACATCGACGAAGCATAGCAGACCAGGATAAACAAAGATAAATGCTCCACCACTAAAGAAATTGGGAACGGTGCCTGAGTTAGTATTTTTTTCCACTTAATTTTTAAAAGTGGCTGCACAGCGCCACAGGACTGCCACCAGTGGTCTGACTTATACTTTGTGTTCCTGATTCACTACTCTCGTGTCTATTTTTAGAGTTCTCTGTAAGAATGTCTATGGGTACATATGACTGGGTAACCTGGTGCTCTTTAAGGTCATCATTTACCATTTACTGTGCTTTGAAAGTTAATGAAATTAAATATGTAATGAAAAATGTGTTGTAAAATGCATCATTTTGGTCTCTTTTTCCAAAGTTTTCTTGGGGGGAGGAACCCCCCCCAGGCCCCTGCTAGCAGTGGTCGGGCTCGCTCGCTGCGCTCGCTCACTACGCACCGTGCGGGGGCTGGTCTGACAAAATTTGCCAGGGCTGCTTTCAGTTCCCAGTCCGGCCCTGCTTCTGTGTCTGGTGTGTCAGGTGTGTCAGGTGTGTGTGGTGGGGTTATGGCTGCGTCACTGTGTGCCACTGACACATCAGGGTGCGAAGGTGATAGGGCTGCATCACTATGTGCCGCTGACACGTCAGGGGGCGGAGATGTGTGTGTCGAGGTTCCTGCAGCAGTCATCTGGTACAGGCTCAGTGGCAGCAATGGCAAGATGAGGATCTGCAGGGCATGGAAGATCCCAGCTACATCTCGCTGGTGTTCAGCCGTGGCAGCCATGCTTCCAGCCTGCACCAGCTCCATGGTCTCCATTGTCCTCCGCATCTGTGCCAACTCTGTGCTGTCATCGCTGGAGCCTGTCTGACTAGACAGTTCTTGTTCAATGTACAACACATTTTTCATTACATATTTAATTGCATTAACTTTCAAAGCACAGTAAATGGTAAATGATGACCTTAAAGAGCACCAGGTTACCCAGTCATATGTACCCATAGACATTCTTACAGAGAACTCTAAAAATAGACACCAGAGTAGTGAATCAGGAACACAAAGTATAAGTCAGACCACTGGTGGCAGTCCTGTGGCGCTGTGCAGCCACTTTTAAAAATTAAGTGGAAAAAAATACTAACTCAGGCACCGTTCCCAATTTCTTCAATGGTGGAGCATTTATCTTTGTTTATCCTGGTCTCCTATGCTTCGTCGATGTGATATATATATGTATGTGTATGCACACAGGATAATACAGACTCATCACCATGGCTCCTGTAACAGTCTAACTTGTTTATTTGAACAAGCACCATGAAGGGTGAAGAGGGTGGAGGGATATTAATGCAGGGGTGAATCCTGGACTGGAGATGACACTGAGGTTCAAAGAGTGTGCCAGGCACACGTGGCTATGGCGAGGAACACCCCCCCGTCTGAGGTCCAAAATGAGATTAAGCACCAAGGTAGTAGGGCCACTGCGGTGCCTTATCTGGGTTACCTGGGAGCATGCAGGAGTGTCTACTCACACAAAGTGGTAGATACCTAACGTAAGTACAAAGCGGATGTGTGGTGAGACTGCTGTGCCTATAACTAGCTGTGCTTGGAGATGGACGCTGTAGTGTCGCCCACTGTGGTTCAAGTGCTGTGTCGTGGACAGCTGCCAAAAGAGGACTGCCCTTGTTTCTAAAGAGAGTGAAAAGTGCAAGTGGCGCTTTTTTGTATGTCAGGCAGGATAGATCGGTGAGGTGATGTTCAGGTCACAAGTTAGATTCCTAGCTAGGCTGACTCAGTCTTTAATCTTCCTAACCTGTTAGTGCTGTGAAAAGGCTTGGGGGGGGGTCATTTAAGAAACAAATCAGAAAGGTGATAGGTGGTCTCAGACATGGCTTGCTTCACAGGCTCAGTTGTGGGGACAAGTTCTTATTTTCCATCGTTAGAATTTGAGCGAAAGCAAGAAAAAAAAAAGGGGGAAACAAGCATAAAGAGGAAGCTAGGAAAACATTGACAGAGGGAGAAACCTGTGATGGAAAAGAACCTTGAGAGTTAGCTAAAGAGACAGGAAGTGTAGGTGGCAAAATAAAGATTCATTAGGTGAAATCAAGACTAAGTTGCCCTTGGTATTTGGCAACCATGGCATTGAACAGCGGGACACTCATAAGAAAGTTTTTGAGCCCTGCATTTATAACAAATTATGTGACTGTTGGCTCATTTTTCAAAATATAACAATGCAGTATCAAATCCCAGTCCATTTCACAGTATATAACATAAATTCATGGCTAAGCAGCAGATGACTCCACAATCGTAATGATACTAGTCGTAAAATTTGTTGTGACTCAGGCCATGTGTGCTTAGTGTGAGACAGCATAAAATATTTGTAAACTCCTTGCCTTTATTTTCACATTACAGGCAAGTTTTAATGAAAGGCTTTCATCACTGTCAGGAATAAAGTTAAACGGCGTTTTAGCCAAAACCAACACTGCCCAATGCTGACAAAAATCAATCGTAGTGGTGACACCTCCAAGGTGCTTAAATGGAGGTTAAATGCCCTGTTGAGTTGTTGTCATGGAGAGGCGTGAAGCCGGCCCCTCCCGGTACTGTGTCGGTAGTGAGGTGTGCATGCCTATTTGTTGAATAATGCAATCAAGGCTATGGTCTTATCTAGACTTTACTATGGCAATGCTCCCTTGACCGTTGCTGCAAAATCACGCCTAACACCAATGAAGGCCATCCTAAATGCGGCAGCTAGGCTAGTATCCGGAGCAAAGTGATTCAGACACATTACATATGTTCTCATCACTCTCAAGTGGCTCGCAATAGAAGCAAGGTTCCTCCCTCAAGGTAGACTGCACTACTCAAAGCCCTGCACTTCGGCACCCCAAAATACCTGGCCACAAAACTCACTGTCTAGAGGCAACCATACCCTACTCAGTGCTGATTGGCAACTCCTGGAAGCTCATAGAATGAAGAAACAAAAAACCTCCTTCTCGGGCAGTACACCTAAAATTGGGATCTAACTACCGCCAGCCGTCTTGGAGAGGACAGTCAAATCTCTTCTCACTAAGTAATTCCTGACAAACTAATAGATTGCCCTCATCTTCCACCGGTCTGAATATGGCATGGAATTCCCTGTTCTTGTGTTTGGTAAAATTGTTCTGTGTAACCTCACTAATGATACCTAGCTTGTCCTTGCACTGGCAGAATATGCCATGTATATCTAGTTATAATGATGTGTACCCTCGTTGCTCTGTAAACACACAGCCTTGTCCTTCAGCTTTGTAGTTATCGTCTTGAACTGATATTTATGTGAAATTTGTACTCTACAAACGCTCTTCTACCCCCGGGTCTTCTTCGCGCTTTATAAAACCTCTGAATACACAAATAAATATGCGATTGAGACTTTTTGTCAGCAAAAGTTTCAAAAATGTGCATTTCTTTAAACGAGTTTTTACTTGAAATTATCTGTTTGACTGCCAGTCACCTTTGCATGAGAAATCAAGGGAAAGGCGTGAGAATGGTAAATTAAAAAATATAGGACCGATCTTAGCATCCCACTTCACAACATACATTTTGTCAGCGGTCTATTACTCAGTGGCAAATTGCACTGGCCTGGAGTGCATGCAACTCAAAATTAGGGGTATCTCGACCAGGCCAGAGCATCTCATCACCCCGCAAGGAGCTGGAGGCTGAGACCCATGATCCTACAGCCAGCCCAAGCATCACTGCAGCGGTAAGTAGGGGACTCGGGAGCAGACGGTGGGGAGGCCGGGCCATTACCGACACCCAATGAGAATATCGCAGGAGGTCTGGTGAATCTGGAAACCTAATAGAGAGGCCTCCGAACGCTCGAAACTGAAGCCCCCCTATAACAGGCCTTTTTGAGACAAGAGGGTTGACGGGAGTGCTGCAAATGAAGCAAACTTGGTCAGTGGATCAGAGCGAGAGAATATCCGACGCCCTCCCGGGCCCTTGAAGTGACACCTTCTCCAATCCTGCCTACATACCAGGTGGAATACATGATCTGCAGCACAGGATACAGGGTTCCCCACGAACAGACGAATAGGGTGAGTGGTGGCTAACCAGAACAGCAGGCTCCTGGATACATAGGAAAGACTAGGGCCCCGCCCACAAATAGCCCTACTAAGACGACACTTAGGAGACCCCCCACTGTTTGAAAACCCCGAGTCAGTACTGAAAACAAGGCTCGTTAAGACCATTGGAGTGGGGGTGTAGTCAACAGAACCAACCCCCCCCCCCTGTTTGTTGCTGTACAACAAAGAAAAAGCATACTGGGCCTCGACTGAGGCAGGAGGTCCAAACACAAGCAGAAACAAGGGGGGATGCAACCAGCCACAAGAGAGCCCTCTCCAGTGCCTCAGGTAAGAGAAGGAGAGGAAAACAAAGGCGCAGAAGGCATGAAACGACCTACTTCCTGCCCGGTGCGTGCTCAGTGCACTTTGGCTCATTGCGCACCTTTCTAAATTGTTGTTGTTAGGTAATATAAAGGTACACGAACCAGTGTGTTTTCTTTTTTAATTATTTTGTAAAGCAGTAAATTACACTTACTTAAACGTCTGGAGGCCTCAGGCCTACACAGACTAATGCTGTGCTGTCTGCTGCTTGTTTCTCCGGTGCGTGTGACTCCCTAACTGACTAAGAGGGCGGGGGCGCGCTGCGTACTATGCTGCAGGCGGGCGAACTTGGAGAGGGGGCGCAGATGATTGGTCCGACTCGCGCATCATGCCCTAAACTCTCTCTGTAATTGGCAATGACAGTGAGAGTTTAGGGTGCGATGCGCGAGTCGGACTAATCATTGGCGCTTCCGGATGGCTTCTGGTGTTGCATGCACTGCCACAATAAGGCGGTTGGCGATTACGCGCACCGCACGCACACTAAATACAGAGGTCAGAGTTCACTGCAGGAACTGTCACCGTGGCCTTCTGATTTTGTTACTGACGGCTGATTTTGCTAAAAATAAAAATAAAATCGGCCCCCAGTAACAAAACCGGCCCCCTGTGACAAAACCGGCCCCCATTCCTTCCAGCCTACCGGGGGATTGCCCGGTGCAAGGCATCACCAGTCCGGCCCTGGTGTGGGGTCACCGTGATGCAGCTGGGCTGCCCTGCTCCTGGAGGTGGGGTGCGGAGGCTGTCCACGAGCCGTTGGAGTGTGTCTGGACAAATGTGCAGGGTGTCCTCTTCATCATCACCGAAGAGATGTGTGGTCTGCTCTGCAGGGGGGTGTGGATTGCCCCTCTGCAATGTAAAGGGGACTTGCAGGTTAACAGTGTGTTCCATGTATGTTGACGCATTGTAGATGTTTACATTCAGACTGCATGACAATGTACATTGTGACTGTTTTGGTGAAGCTGGCTATTTGATGGGAGACAGTGGACATTTCGACTACATGACGGATGTGTGGTGGTACTCGTACATTGTCATCTCACAGTGTCATGCAGTGCCAGATGTGATTGGCCAGTTTCTACGCACGAGCAGCACCAGTTGTGTCCTCTGTCCTGTGGTGTAAGGGTTGCACTTTGTACCTGTTAGAAATGGGATCTCTAGTTGGCAAGGGCTTGCACCTTTGTCCAAGTAGGGACCCTTCTTCCTAGTCAGGGTAAGGGTTGTTACACTCGTGAAGTAACCCCTGCTCACCCTCGTGGTAGCTTGGCACGAGCAGTCAGGCTTAATTCAGAGGCAGTGTGTAAAGCATTTGCACATAACCAACAGTAATACAGTGTAAGCACTACAAACGGACACCACACCAGTTTAGAAAAATAACCAATATTTTATATACTCAAGACAAGACCAATTACGACAAAAATCCACAATACTATACTTTACTGAATGAATGCTTGATAAGGTAACTTCTTCTTTGCAAGAATAGCACAAAAGCAAAGTTCGTACGAGTCGGTAGCTCCGTCCGAGCCTACCGTGATGCTGAAAACCACAGAGTCTAACAGTTCCAGCCGACCGCGTCGATACGGGCCAGCAGAGTCATGAACAGACTCGGTCACAGTACCTTTTCTCGTTGTGGCTGGTACGGGGTGTACGAGCCGGTCGGCGTTCGTCGCGGTTGCGGTGCAAGACGGAGCGATGCAAGGTGCGGTGTCCCTCGATGCGGTGCAGGCAGCGGCTCGATGAGCGTCGGGCAGACGGAGTCGGTGAGTCCAAGGCGTGCGATGCAGGGCGAGACGATGCTCGATGCGGTGCTGACAGGTTGCGATGCAGGCGACCTAGCCGGAGTGCGGGAGCTGGCGTCGGACAGCGGTGCGAGTCGGAGCGGGCGTCGCAGACGTGCGAGCGGTGCCCCAAATGCGGTGCGGTCTCGACTCTTGAGCCAGTTGCAGCGACAGTGTCGGTCTGGTCCGGCTGGCCCAGTGAAGCGATGCGATGCGAACTGCGGTGCCCACAGGTCACGGTGCAAGCAGCGGCTCGATGTTGGCGGCGTCGGACGTCGCCTACGGTGAGACCAGGGTTGCGATGCGAAGCGGGGCGATGCGGTCTGCGGTGCAAACAGGTCACCGGCCAGGGATGGATTCGGTTGACGGAGTCGGTTGCAGTTCCCTTCCTCTGTGGCAACTGAAACAGCGTTCCAGAAGCGGTACCCAGAGGCTTGTGAAGTCTTTGCAGTCCCTGAGACTTCTTAACAGGAGGCCAGCTCGGTTTCTGGCCCTTGGAGATACTCAGCACAAGTTTGGAGAAAGTTCAGTCCAGTCCTTTCACTGCCCAAGACAGAAGCAGCAGCTGCAGGCCAACCCAACAAAGCAACAACACAGCAAAGGGGCAGTACTCCTCCTGGCAGCTTTTCCAGCTCTTCGTCTTGGCAGGTTCCTTGATTCCAGCGAGATCTAAATTCATGGGGTCAGGGCCCCAATATTTATATCCCAAATTCCTTTGTTCTCTGAAGGCAGAGAGGCCTTTGCCTAGTCCAAACCAGTTCTGGAGCACTTTGTTGACAAGTCTCCGTCCCTTCTTTCAGTGAGTAGGCCAGGGACATCAGACGCACCACAGGAGGTGGAGCCAGCATTGTGGAGGGAAGGCAATGTCCTATTCAGGGCCCAGGTGCGACCCCTCCCACCCATCTACAGGTCGATCTGGCTATTCAGCCCTGCGCTGACTCACCCTGTCTCCTGGCATCCCCCAGCCCCTGTCACTCACATTCCAGACACGGAATACACAATCTCGCAGAGGCAGGCTTGGATGGTTAGGCAAGAAAATACCCACTTTCTAAAAGTGGTATTTTCAAACCCAGAATGGTAAAACCAACCTTACTAAAAGCTGCATTTTATCATTCTGAGTCCAGGCATACTAAACTCGAATTTCTACCATGTTCCCGGGGTCAGTTAGGATTATAAGCTGTAATAATCAAAACCGCCCGTTCTGGCCTAGGGGGAACAGGTAGCCTTGCAATAGTGAAAAACGAACTAGGCTGTAATTCACTATCAGGACATGCCGCACACACCCGGGCATGTCCTACCTTTCGCGTACAACGCACCCTGCCCACAGGGGTACCTTGGGCCTACCTTAGGGGTGACTAACATGTAGCAAAGGGAAGGTTTAGGGACTTGCAAGTGTGTGCACTTGCCAAGTCGACATGGCAGCCCCAGGCTGCGCACAGGCTCTGCGATGGCAGGCCCGAGTTACACTTTACGGGCTGTTTGCGTGGGTGGCACAATCCAGTGCTGCAGCCCACCAACAGCATTTGGTCTATAGGCCCTGGCACTCGCAGTGCACTTTACAAGGGACTGACACATAAACCAAATAGGCCAATCATGGAAACACCAATCCATAACACATTTTATACAGGAGCATTTGCACTTTCCCACTGGACCGCAGTGAGGAAAGTGCGCAGAATCATCACACCAGCAAAAACAGAGTCAAAACCGGGAGGTCAGAAAGCAAAAAGTCAGGGGAAACACGCCAAAAGATGCCAAGTCTAACACATGTCCCCTCCAGCTGAAAGTAGGGAGAACTACCCAACCCCATGGGAGTTCTCTTCACTAAGGCGGAAGAACCTGGACAGACCATCTGCGTTGGCGTGTTCTGTACCAGGACGGTGTTCCACCGTAAAGTCCATTCCCTGTAGGGAGATGGACCACCTCAGCAGTTTTGGATTCTCGCCCCTCATTTGCATCAACCATCTGAGGGGCCTGTGGTCTGTCTGAACCCGGAAGTGAGTCCCAAACAGGTATGGTCTCAACTTCTTCAGCGCCCAGACCACAGCAAAAGCTTCCCTTTCTATGGCACTCCACCTCTGTTCCCTGGGAAGTAGTCTCCTGCTAAGGAAGACTACAGGCTGATCCAGGCCCTCTTCGTTCAGTTGTGAGAGCACCGCTCCCACACCATGCTCTGAAGCGTCAGTCTGCACGACGAATTCCTTGGAGAAGTCAGGTGCCTTGAGCACGGGCGCCGTGCACATGGCTGCCTTCAGGGCATCAAAAGCTTTCTGGCAGGACTCAGTCCAGATCACTTTCCTGGGCTGCCTCTTAGAGGTCAGCTCTGTTAAGGGGCAACGATGGTGCCATAGCCCTTAACAAATCTCCTATAATAGCCGGTGAGACCTAAGAAGGCTCTCACCTCTGTCTGGGTCTTGGGGGCTCCCAAGCCAGAATGGTGTCAATCTTGGGTTGTAGGGGCGCCACCTGGCCGCTTCCTACCTGGTGTCCCAAGTACACCACAGAACCCTGCCCGATCTGGCACTTACTGGCCTTGATCGTGAGGCCTGCACCTTGCAGAGCCCTCAACACTTTCTCAAGGTGCTGTAAATGTTCTTCCCAGCTGGAACTGAACACAGCAATGTCATCCAGGTAGGCGGCACTGAAATCCTCCAGCCCAGCCAACACCTGATTGACCAACCTCTGAAAGGTGGCAGGGGCATTCTTCAACCCAAAGGGCATCACCCGGAATTGGTAATGACCTTCTGGGGTTGAGAATGCGGATCTCTCCTTGGCCCCATCGGTTAAGGCAATCTGCCAGTACCCAGACGTCAAATCAAACGTGCTGAGGAACCGGGCAGCTCCCAACCGATCAATGAGCTCATCAGCTCTGGGGATGGGGTGCGCGTCAGTCCTGGTGACGGCATTGAGCCCACGGTAGTCCACACAAAACCGGAGTTCTGGAGTGGCACCGGGCGCCGCAGCCTTTCGGACCAAGACCACTGGGCTGGCCCAAGGACTGTGGGAGGGCTCAATCACCCCTAACGCCAACATCTTAGAGACCTCCTCCTTGATGCTGGCTCTGACCCGGTCAGTCAACCTGTAAATCTTGTGCTTCACAGGATGGCTGTCACTGGTGTCCACGTCATGGGTACACCAGTGAGTAACACCGGGAGTCAGAGAGAACAGTGGGGCGAACTGTCCCAACAACTGGCGACAGTCCCCCTGCTGCTCCTGAGTCAGAGTAGGGGAGAGGATCACACCCTCTACTGACCCATCATGCTCCTTGGTAGACAGGAGGTCAGGGAGAGGCTCGCTCTCCTCTTCCACCCCATCATCTGTCGCCAAGAGCATACTCACTTCGGACCTCTCGAAGTGGGGCTTGAGGCGGTTCACATGAAGGACCCTCAACGGGTTCCTTGGAGCCTGCAAATCCACCAGGTAGGTGACGTCACTTTTGCGCTCCTTTACCTCATATGGCCCAGTCCACTTGTCCTGCAAGGCACAAGGTGCCACTGGGGCCATGACCCACACTTTCTGCCCAGGTTGAAATTCGACCAGAGTGGCGTTCTGGTCATACCATCTCTTCATTTCTTCCTGGCTTGCTTCTAGGTTCGCCTGAGCGAGTTTCCTGAAGCGGGCAGTTTGGTTTCTAAAGGCCAGCATGTAGCTAAATACATCCTGGGGAGTTTTCCTGGGAGCCGCCTCCCAGCCTTCCTTAACCAAACTCAGAGGTCCTCTGACAGCGTGGCCATACAGGAGCTCAAAGGGGCTGTACCCAAGAGACTTCTGAGGCACCTTCCTGTACCCAAAGAGTAGGCATGGCAAGAGGACGTCCCACTTACGCCTCATGGGTTCTGTTAGACCCTTGATCATGCCTTTCAAGGTCTGGTTGAATCTCTCCACCAGACCGTTTCCTTGTGGGTGGTAAGGAGTGGTGAACTTGTAGGTTACCCCACACTCCTTCCACAGGGATGTCATATACTTCGATATGAAATTGGTCCCCCTATCAGAAACCACCTCTCTGGGGAATCCCACACGGGAAAAGATCCCCATTAACGCCCGGCCCACCACTGGCGCCGTCGTTGTCCTGAGAGGGATTGCCTCCGGGTACCGGGTGGCATGGTCCACCAAGACCAGGATGTACCTGTTGCCCATGGCTGTCTTGGGATCCAGTGGCCCCACAATATCCATCCCTACCCTTTCAAAGGGTGTTCCAACAACCGGAAAAGGTTGGAGAGGAGCTTTGACCTTCCTCCTACTCTTACCACTTGCCTGGCAAGTTTGGCAAGACCTACAGTGTGCATCTGACTGCCTTCGCATTTGGGGCCAAAGAAGTGGGTGACAAGCCTGTCAAAGGTCTTGTCCTGCCCCAAATGTCCTGCCAAAGGCACGTCATGAGCCAGACCCAGTAGGAAGGTCCTGAAGCGCTGGGGTACCACCAGCACACGGGCTGACCCAGGCTCAGCAACCTTAGGCTCACTGTATAGGAGACCACTCTCCCAGTAGATCAGATGTGACCCGGACTGATTACCAGCTGCCTGGTCTGCAGCCTGCCGCCGCAGACCCTCCAGAGTAGGGCACTCGCTCTGCTCCCTGCAGAACTCCTCCCTGGTGGGACCCCCTTCTTGCTGCCAATGGGTCAGCTCAGAGATGTCTCCCAGTTCGGCTACTTGCTCCCCTGTAGGCACCGGGGCGTCCCCCTCGAGGTCCGCCTCCTCCCGGTCCGTGGGAACTTCGGGGCCGGTTTCCCGCGCTCCCTGCCCTTTCTCTTGGCAGGGACTTGGGCCACTGTTTCAGGCTCCAAGTCCTCTTGATCACCCTTTCTGGCCGCCATTGACCGAGTAGACACGCATGCCCACTCTGGCAACCCAAGCATCTCCAAGTGAGACCTGAGCTCAACCTCCTTCCATGAGGACTGCTCCAGGTCGTTTCCTAGCAGACATTCTACAGGCATGGTAGGGCTCACAACCACCCTCAAGGGACCTGAGACCCCCCATTCAAAGGGAACCTGCGCCACCATACACTGGCGCTCAGAGTTGTCGACAGCAACCACTTGGTGGAATGCTCCTGGGACTACTTGCTTCTCAGATACCAGGTGACACCGGACTGAGGTCACACTGGCTCCAGTATCTCTGAGAGCCTCTACCCTGTTCCCATTAATGGTCACCCAGGTGCTATATTTCTTTGTGTTAGGGGGCACCTGGTTTCCTGGGACCATCTCACTGTCCCCGAGTGAGACAAGGGTCATTTCTGCGGGATCCCCACCCTCCTGTGGGCACCCCTCCTCCCCAAGCGCTACACTAGCCAACACTTTGGACTGTCCACCGGTGGGTGGCTGTGTCCCCTTCGGGCACTTGGGGTCCCCCTTAAAGTGACCTACCTGGTCACATGCATAACACTTGCGGGGGCCGGTCTCAACAGGCTTCCCTGTAGAGACCCCTTTCTTCTTATCACCGGGGGCTGGGAACCTTTACCCTGGGTACTAGTTTGGGGCCCTTTAGAGAACTCCTGTGCTTTACCCTTGTCCCCCCACCTTTCTGCTGGGGACCCTGCCCACCTTTGGCTGAGTCTCCCCAAACGCTTTCTTGTGGACCCTGGTACTCACCCAGCGGTCCGCTTCCATAGCAAGCTTCCTGGGGTCAGTTAGCTTACTATCAACTAGGTGCTGGCGCAGATCTGCAAAACATAGACTAGACAAGTGCTCCCATGCAATCAAGTTGTAGAGCCCCTGAAAATCTGTTACGCTACTGCCCTTCACCCAACCATCCAGAGACCTGCAGAACACATCCACACATTCCAACCAAGTGTTGACATCAGACTTCTTACTGGACCTGAACTGATCCCTGTACTTTTCAGGAGTAAGACCATACTTCGTGAGAAGGGCATCCTTCATGTCAGCATAGGTGAGGTGATACCCCTTACCCAAAGCTATCAGAGCATCCCTTGCTTCTTCCGGGAAAAGTGGCCACAATCCTGCTCCCCAATTCTCCTCAGGGACCCCATTCATGTGTATGGCTGCCTCATAACCCTGGAACCACCTTTGTATGTCATCCCCTTCTTGAACTCCTTGCCTACGTTCTTGGGAATGTGCACAATCCTGTCTGCCTTTCTGGACGAATTGCTGCCACCATCTGAGCCTGACTTACTCCTAAGTTCTAGCTCCTTCAGTTCTCTCTCATGCTCTAAGAGCATCTTCCTCTCCTCTATGGCCAGTCTTTTCTCCTCCCGCTCACTCTCCAGCCTGAGCTTCTGCAGCTCGAACTGCCTTGCCTCCCGCCTGTCCTCCAGCTCCTCTGGGGACAGACTGCTGCTGCCCGACCTGGCGGGTTCCCCCTACCCAAAAGCACATCCACCCTGGAAATAGGCTCCTCCGCCTCCTCACTGAGATCACCAGGCTGCCCATTGGCATGTCTGGCTGCTACCCAGGCCCTCAGCGCCTTCTGTAGCTCCTCCTTCCTTGTGAGGCCTTTAATTTGGACTTTCAGGTTTTTACAAATCGCTCGTAACTCCTTTACGGCGTAGGATTCCAACCTGTCCTCCTCAAAGATAACTTCCAGAGATGCAACGGATGATGCAATTGATTCAGGCATGACAAAAGTCGTGAGTTGAAAACTGGCAAGATCAAAAATAGGCCAAAAGAAAAAGAACCAGTATGTGGTACGTAATGGTCTGCGATATGGTAGTAGTGCACACCAATCACTGTAAGTCAAGTGCAAACGCAAGTCCTATCCTCACCGCTGACAACCAATGTTAGAAATGGGATCTCTAGTTGGCAAGGGCTTGCACCTTTGTCCAAGTAGGGACCCTTCTTCCTAGTCAGGGTAAGGGTTGTTACACTCGTGAAGTAACCCCTGCTCACCCTCGTGGTAGCTTGGCACGAGCAGTCAGGCTTAATTCAGAGGCAGTGTGTAAAGCATTTGCACATAACCAACAGTAATACAGTGTAAGCACTACAAACGGACACCACACCAGTTTAGAAAAATAACCAATATTTTATATACTCAAGACAAGACCAATTACGACAAAAATCCATAATACTATACTTTACGAATGAATGCTTGATAAGGTAACTTCTTCTTTGCAAGAATAGCACAAAAGCAAAGTTCGTACGAGTCGGTAGCTCCGTCCGAGCCTACCGTGATGCTGAAAACCACAGAGTCTAACAGTTCCAGCCGACCGCGTCGATACGGGCCAGCAGAGTCATGAACAGACTCGGTCACAGTACCTTTTCTCGTTGTGGCTGGTACGGGGTGTACGAGCCGGTCGGCGTTCGTCGCGGTTGCGGTGCAAGACGGAGCGATGCAAGGTGCGGTGTCCCTCGATGCGGTGCAGGCAGCGGCTCGATGAGCGTCGGGCAGACGGAGTCGGTGAGTCCAAGGCGTGCGATGCAGGGGCGAGACGATGCTCGATGCGGTGCTGACAGGTTGCGATGCAGGCGACCTAGCCGGAGTGCGGGAGCTGGCGTCGGACAGCGGTGCGAGTCGGAGCGGGGCGTCGCAGACGTGCGAGCGGTGCCCCAAATGCGGTGCGGTCTCGACTCTTGAGCCAGTTGCAGCGACAGTGTCGGTCTGGTCCGGCTGGCCCAGTGAAGCGATGCGATGCGAACTGCGGTGCCCACAGGTCACGGTGCAAGCAGCGGCTCGATGTTGGCGGCGTCGGACGTCGCCTACGGTGAGACCAGGGTTGCGATGCGAAGCGGGGCGATGCGGTCTGCGGTGCAAACAGGTCACCGGCCAGGGATGGATTCGGTTGACGGAGTCGGTTGCAGTTCCCTTCCTCTGTGGCAACTGAAACAGCGTTCCAGAAGCGGTACCCAGAGGCTTGTGAAGTCTTTGCAGTCCCTGAGACTTCTTAACAGGAGGCCAGCTCGGTTTCTGGCCCTTGGAGATACTCAGCACAAGTTTGGAGAAAGTTCAGTCCAGTCCTTTCACTGCCCAAGACAGAAGCAGCAGCTGCAGGCCAACCCAACAAAGCAACAACACAGCAAAGGGGCAGTACTCCTCCTGGCAGCTCTTCCAGCTCTTCGTCTTGGCAGGTTCCTTGATTCCAGCGAAATCTAAATTCATGGGGTCAGGGCCCCAATATTTATATCCCAAATTCCTTTGTTCTCTGAAGGCAGAGAGGCCTTTGCCTAGTCCAAACCAGTTCTGGAGCACTTTGTTGACAAGTCTCCGTCCCTTCTTTCAGTGAGTAGGCCAGGGACATCAGACGCACCACAGGAGGTGGAGCCAGCATTGTGGAGGGAAGGCACTGTCCTATTCAGGGCCCAGGTGCGACCCCTCCCACCCATCTACAGGTCGATCTGGCTATTCAGCCCTGCGCTGACTCACCCTGTCTCCTGGCATCCCCCAGCCCCTGTCACTCACATTCCAGACACGGAATACACAATCTCGCAGAGGCAGGCTTGGATGGTTAGGCAAGAAAATACCCACTTTCTAAAAGTGGTATTTTCAAACCCAGAATGGTAAAACCAACCTTACTAAAAGCTGCATTTTATCATTCTGAGTCCAGGCATACTAAACTCGAATTTCTACCATGTTCCCGGGGTCAGTTAGGATTATAAGCTGTAATAATCAAAACCGCCCGTTCTGGCCTAGGGGAACAGGTAGCCTTGCAATAGTGAAAAACGAACTAGGCTGTAATTCACTATCAGGACATGCCGCACACACCCGGGCATGTCCTACCTTTCGCGTACAACGCACCCTGCCCACTGGGGTACCTTGGGCCTACCTTAGGGGTGACTAACATGTAGCAAAGGGAAGGTTTAGGGACTTGCAAGTGTGTGCACTTGCCAAGTCGACATGGCAGCCCCAGGCTGCGCACAGGCTCTGCGATGGCAGGCCCGAGTTACACTTTACGGGCTGTTTGCGTGGGTGGCACAATCCAGTGCTGCAGCCCACCAACAGCATTTGGTCTATAGGCCCTGGCACTCGCAGTGCACTTTACAAGGGACTGACACATAAACCAAATAGGCCAATCATGGAAACACCAATCCATAACACATTTTATACAGGAGCATTTGCACTTTCCCACTGGACCGCAGTGAGGAAAGTGCGCAGAATCATCACACCAGCAAAAACAGAGTCAAAACCGGGAGGTCAGAAAGCAAAAAGTCAGGGGAAACACGCCAAAAGATGCCAAGTCTAACAGTACCACATTGTCGTCAATGTTGATGTACTGTGATTGCTATGTGTGTGTGCTGTATTGTTGGCGATTCGCCCCTGCAGCTCTGCTTTGGCGGATCCTTATCCCTTTGAGTCGGTGTGCCTTTGACTTGTGTGCTTTTCGGGTGCTGGGATGTTTGCGACTTGGGTCATTTGTACTCTTCTGCATTGTTTGTCTGCAGATGTGTTTTTGACGTCATGGGTTGTAGGTGCACGTGGATGTGTCAGAGTGTGACCTGCTCCTTTACGGATGTGGTCTGCACTCAGCCACCTCAATGTCGTCTTGTGCACCATGTCATGTATTGTGACTTCAGCCATGCTATCTGTCATGCAGTGTCACTTGCATTGTCAGTGTGGCTCCCAGAGCCGCTGCTTTTCTGGATTCAGCACATGTGCATGGGTAGGTTGTGGCATTGGTGATATGGAGGGGGGCCCATTTGTGCACATTGTGGACGGGGGCCTACTTGGTGTTTCTATGTGTGCTGCAGTGTGCCAAGGGTATCGGGGACATGTTCCACACTCATTGTGGATGTGCAGTGTGCTGCACATGATTGTGCATGTGTGCCATTGTGCCCATCTCCCCCCGTCCCCCCAGTCCCTGGTCGTTACTCACCCTGTTGCTGTTGGGTCAGGTCATATCGAGCTGTATCCAGACCCCCAACTCCTTGCACCGTCTCCACACTGATGACTGTGGCCACCATTTCCTCCAGCTCATCCAGCTCCTCCTGTGGCGCAGGACTCCCACCTCAAGTCGCCTTTGCTGCCTTCCTGTTGGCAGCGAGTTTCTGTTTGGTTTGGTTGTGCACTTCATGCCAGTGCCTCTTGACCTCCTCCATTGACCTCCTCGACACTCCGACTGCATTCACGTGGGTGACGATGGACTCCCATATTTCCGTTTGTGTTGCCAATTATGCAGTGGAGGTGACGAACAGTTGTTGGTAGTGTTCTATCACCTCCGTGACGATGATCCGGTCTTCCTGCGGACTGAACCCCATCTTCCTCTTCCTCTTCTCCTTGCCCTTCCCCGGAAACAGGGTTCCTGGCTGGTCCTCCGTGGGGCTTGTGGGGTTCGGGTTGTCCTCTGCATTCGGTCCGGGTGCATCCATGGTGATTTGGTTTTGGTGTGTTTTTTTGGTTGCTTTTATAGTGCATTTTCCCGCATGACGCGTGGGAATTGCAGGCATGTCGCTGGTTGTCGCTGATTTTTGTATCGCAATTTGGGGCATCGCAAGTTTTTTCGCGATCGTGTTTCGCATTTTTTCGGCTTTGCGTTAATTTTAACGCGGTCATTTGGCGCGTTGTCCTGCTACTATCGTATGGTGCCGCCGGGTTGGGAATACCACGTTGACACAGTGTTATTTTCCTGCGATGGACTGCGATGTGAAGAGTTGCGTTAAGCAACTTTTGCGGTAGTTATCACACGTACTATCAACAACTTCTGTCTGATCTAATCCATGTATACTGTTGGTTGATGTGTGTGAGTCTGACACTCCCTCCCTATCACTCTCTTCTTTCATATCCATGTCTCCTTCCTTATCACTCCCATTCTGGTCTCCTCTTTCACTTTGTCCCCTACAGTTTTCCCCAAGTACATCCAACATACTCAACCACGTTTCAAGGACCCTTTCCACATTCTTATCTGTATGCACTCTCCGAGCCTACACTCGGCCACCGCCGACTCCAGCAGGTCTGCTCTCCATTTAGTGAGTACTAGGGGCTTGTGGCTACCCCAGGGTATAGCTATGTGGCGGCGTGCTAGCAGCAGGCCCAGCTGGGCAAATTTATATCGCATTTTTCTACCCTTCTTGGGGAGGGGCAGCAAACCTAGTATATAATGACAGATTGAAATTTCCACGGCCACCTTTGTCACTCTACCCATTTCTCTACACACATCTCTCCAGTACAACCGGAGATGTGTGCAAATACCTGCATGTGACAGAAATCTGAGGCATGTTTCAGCATCTAATGCAACCTGGCGACCTCGTCGGGTATGCCCTATGCAGTCGAGCTGGGGTCAGGTAGTCTTGATAAAGAAAATAAAAGTGTACCAGTTTGAAGTGGGCGTTACTGGCTATATTGCGCACCTGTGTCCGATAGTGGTGTCTCCACTTCCCTGTCCCATGGTTGCCGATGTGCAGCAACAACCGTCATCCTGTCTGCCTTCAGAGATACATTTAGTCGTGAGATAATGCCTTTATAGGAGTCCGGGTTCAGAATTACTCAGAGTACATGAGACTTCTTTGGTTCTTCCTGAAAGGTGTACCATATCTCTCGGACAGTGCATAAAAAGCTTGCATATTGCAGAAACTGTCAATCATCAACCCCGTAGTGTGCTCACAAATCCACCAGGTCCATGAAAATACCATTCATATATAGATCTCCCACCGTTCCACATCTCCCTGCTATCCAACCCTCAACATTCATGGATTTGCGGATATGCAGGAAAGGGCCTAACCACCACAGCAGGAGAAGCGGGTCATATGGCGCTCTCTTGATGACTTTCCAAAAAGCCAGGTACCATGCTCGTGCTATAGTGACGATGCAAAAAAGAGTGTCTGGGGGCAGATCCTTGTCGTACATCAGCAAATGAGGGAGGTGGGCAGTACCAGCAGACCCCAACATCAAGCTGTTTTCCCAGTTAGGTTCAGCATCGCACCACATTGCCGCATATTGTAAGAGACCTGCCAGATAATACAATTGCAGATCTGGGGGCCCTAGTCCGCCCTCTCCTAGATCTAGCTTCAGCACCTCCAGGCGCACTCTGCATCTCTTTCCCGCCCACACCAAGTCCACTAATAACTTATCTATTAGTTTAAACATCTCCGATGGCAGTGTACAAAAAGAGTTCTGCATCGAGTAGAGGCAACGGGGCAGGAGGCCCATTTTACTCAGGGGCACCCTACCCATTAGCGACAGGGACAGCATGGTCCAGAATCGGATCTAACGCTCTAGACCCTCCAATATTCTCACCATATTCAGTACATATTGGAGGTGGCTGTCATGAGTAATCTGGAGCCCAAGATACTGGAAGCTGTGTGTTTCCCATGGCATTCCCACAACTGGAAGATTTGCCTCTTCTCTACCCACCAAGGTGGCTAGAGGATAAAGCACTGTGTAGTAATGACGTACGGGCCCAGGATGTAGTTTCAAGTAGGTTTATTAAGTTGCAGTTACAAGTTATTGAGTTCATGTGATGCAGCCCCACCAGGAGCAGTCTGCCTGCTGCTCAACTCATACTCCAATTGTCACACTCAAGTATCCAGGCACCCAAACATTCCATTCATGTCCATCACACCAACATTCCATGCATCACATTCACAAAGGCTGAGCAGCTAGGGAGAAAGCAACAAGATAAATACAATACAGGTTACTACACACTGTCTTGTGGCGATTAACGTTTAGCCCTGACTCTGTGCCAAAATTTCCCAGTAGCTGCAGGAGGAGCTGGACCGAGTGTTCAGGGTCCTTCACATACACCAACTGTCATCCGCTTACAGTAACACAACATGATGATTATCTCTGACTGGTATGCTCCAATCTAGCAATTGGTCCCTGGGGTATAACACGAGTGGCTCCTTTGCCAGCATGAATAAAAGCGGTGACAATGGGCAGCCCTGTTGAGTGCCCCTTTCTATACTAAAAGCCTCGGACACCTTGGTCCCCAAACGCACTCTCACTGTGGGCAGTGTATAAAGCAGCTGGACCCACTACAGGTATCCAGTCCCCAAGCCCATAAGGGTCAGGACTTCCCACAAATACGGCCATGACAATGTATTCAAAGCTTTCTCTATATCCAATGCAACAAAAGCGGCTCTGAATACAGATTCCCGTGTCTCATGCATCACATGAGATAACCTCCTGAGGTTCATGTGCGATCCTCTCCCTGGCACAAAACCACATTGGTCCTCCCTCAGCAACTGTGTGATAACCCTCCCTAGCTGAAGAACCAAAATGTTTGCGAGAAGTTTTACATCCACGTTTAACATGGAGAGAGGCCTGTATGACCCCTGGTCCACAGGATCTTTGCCTGGCTTTGGAAGCATAAGTATTATTGCTTCTCTTATATGCGTTGGAAGCTCGCCCTGGTCATGGGCTTCCAAGAGGGTTTCCAAAAGTGCCGGGAGCAAGGAGGCAGCATGTGCCTGATAATACTCAACCGGCAACCCGCTGGGTCCCGGGCATTTCCCTCTAGCCTTAGCTCGGAATGCCTCCTTCAGTTTCTCCAATGGTATAATCTCACCCAATCCCTCCGCCTGTGCTGTGTTAAACGAGGAAGGGTCACCAATTCCAGGAAGTCAAGACTACTGTATCTTCCACCCGTGGTGGTGCAGTGTATTTCCCGACAAGGTGGGCGTGTAGTAGCTGTGCAACAGCCATCTGACCCATAACCAATACACCATCTGGAGCTTAGAAAGCGAAAATTGTTGGAGGAGGGCACTCCCTTTTAAGCAACCATGCCAACATGTGCCCTGACTGATCCCCCTCCCAATGGAGTCGTTGGTGATAGTACTTGCTGAAATGCAATCAAGTCTATCCCAAACCATCACCACTGCTCTATTTGCCGCTGTCATCACTATCTCGTCTCCCTCCCATCCCTGCATCCATCGTTGCAGCTCAGCAAGCTGTGACTCCTTCTCTCCCAGTTCCCGCTTCATCTTTTTTCCTGATGCCATATGTTTTACCTAGGCTCGCCCCTCTGATGACTACCTTCAGAGTCTCCCATTCCATCCAGTGTGAATTTGCTGTACTCCAGTTGGAATTGAACAATCCCTGAAGCACATCCTGCATATAACTATGGCATATTCGGGTTCTCCTAAAGACTCAGGGTTGAACCTCCACAATGGAATAGCAAGAGTAGAGGAGCGTGGTCAGAGAGAAAGGGTATCTGATAAGATGTTTTCACAATATCAAGAACTCCCTCACCTGCAAGAAGGAATCTATTTAATCTGCTGTGCAATCTCAGTCTGCAATGGTCACATTAAGCGACTGCCAGTTCAATCACCCCATTCGAGGCAGGGTTTTGTCTCTTTCCAATTGTCAGTGGTGCGGACCCTTACCCACAACCCTCAGACAGCACTTCTTCGCTCCTTTCAGACTTCTGCAGTGTCCAGTGGTGAGCCTCCAGTCTCCTCCTGCATCTCCGAGCTGGCACCGGAGGATGCCGCCAATGTAACTGTCTCGACCAGTGTCCAGGCCTCCGCTCTCTCCTGTTGTTGAGATTCCAAGGAGATAGTGCCATCAGTCCTCACTTTCACTGTTGCACCTGATCGAGTTCTCTTTCTTCGTCTGCTCCACTTCCTTCCCAATGTCGCCTGGTTCCTAGCCGTGTCTCGTCTCCGCACCTTGGATGACGTTTGTATTTGGTGTCCGCTCCTTGTCTCCAGCCAATCCAATGAATCACCTTCAAATTGGTGGGATATAGTAACATATATTGTAGTCCCATGGCTGATATTTTTTGCTTGACAGCTCGGAACGATTGTCTCTGCAGCTGTACAGCTCTGGTGTAGTCTGGGAAAATTTGAATGGTGGTATTGCCGAACTTAGGGTCTCCCTGCTTTTGGACCATCTGCAGAATTTCATCCCGGTCTCTGTAGTTCAGAAATTTGTTAATGATTGATCAGGGTAAACCCACGCTGCTCCAGCAGAGCCAGGGACCGATGCGTCCTTTCCACAGTGAAGACGTTGGAGAGCCTGGCAGATGAGAGCGTCGATTTTATCCATTCTTCCAAGAATACTTTGGAACCGCCCTTCTCAGCGCCCTTCAGGAAACCCATGAATCGGAGGTTACATCTGCGTGATCTCCCCTCTGCATCTTCCATCCTGGCCTACATTTTATGTGTAAGGGCTTCAAGTGTACTCACTGTTTTCTTTTGCTGGTAGACTTCTTTCCTGAGTTCGGCCATCTTGCTCTCCATTTCCATTGACCATTCTGCCACCTTGTGCAGGTCCTCTCTCAACAGGTTCAAGTCGCTATTGCTTCAACCTTCACCCTGCACTGCCAGGCCGGATGGCTCAATGTCCGCTAGTATCTGAGTTACCGTTGGTTCCAGCACAATTGGGGGTGGGACCCCCTCATTGTCTGCTGACCGCTACTCGAATGCAGAGCAGGGTATTGGTCCATTTTCATCTGTTGCGAGGTCCGTGAAGCCTTATCCTTGCCCATGATGTTATACAACAGGCTCATAGGCTTATACCACAAAGTGACAGAATTGTCACTGAGCCCAAGCTAGGGTAGGCCACACGCCAGGTGATCGAGTACTAGATGTGGTCGTTGCACAGGTTCCCAAAGTCTTCTGTAGCAGGCTACACCAGAGAGGCCCTTGCCATGTCAGCCTCTGAACTGTGCTGGGTTGATCCGCACTATGACTATGAACCACAATTAGAACAACACAAAAGGCATGGGTCCTGTCACTGCCTGGCCTGGACCACTCAAATTGTCTGCAAGAAATAGGTAACCAGATAGGCTATTAGTATTTACTTACATATGACCTTAGACGAACAATTCTAAGTTCACGTGATTTATTTCACTTCACTTGTGACTTATTTCAAAATAGTCTAAAACATTCATTAATGTCATGAGATAGATGGCACGTCATGTAGTATTTCATAATTGTGATAACATGACAATGGTAAACAAAACACGTGAAAACAACAAAATTCAGAAATACATCGTGAACATTGATAAGACACATAAACAAATTAAGTTACAAAATATCATATAAACAACCAGTCCTTGTTTTGCACAATTGCACCAGGAGGACCCTTTCTAATTCAACTAATGGGCACAATTGACACTATAATTGGAAAGTCTTGAATGTGCCAACTGCGTCGGTTTATTAAGCAGCCCTGAACCACACCATATGTCTTCAGTCACTAGTACGGTGGATGAATCCTGACTGGGGCAATAGCAGTACTCCATAACTCCAGCAGGTATTAAACAGCTTTGGGACGCTTCTAGTTTGTAAACGCCACACTGGTGCAACCTATGTATCCTGTGGGGAGAGGCTCCAGTTCATCTCCTCAACATGAGGCCAAGCGCACTTACCACCTCTCAGTCACTGGGGCCCATCCCAAGCCAGCCCAGGGTTCTGACATTGCGGCCCGCAGTGTGAGGGATGGGACCGTCGTGTGCCAACAGCGTTCACCCTCGTCAGAGCGGGTGGGGGGAGCAACAGGACCTCCACAGCCCAAGCTGCACACTGACTCCTCAATCGGGATGGGGGTGCCAGCACCACACGGCTAAATCACTTGCCCGTGGGGGCTTCCATAGCCCATGTGGCCCACCTCCTAGCACGAGCCGCTCCGGTCACAGCTCCCAGTGTGTCACCGTGGTCAGCCCTCCTTACTGTGGCGCCCGCAGCCGACGGCCGCCCCGATGTCCGTTGGCAGCATACGGTGCCAGTCTATGTCAGTCTTTGGTCCACCCGCCTCTGCCCCCACAGGCCAAGCTCAGGAATCCAAGCCAATGGCCTTGCAGGCCGCAGGCCTTCTTCAGTGTGACTTTCCACTGTTAGCACTGCTCCTCAGCTAAACTCCACCAATATCCTCCTGGCAGGACTCGGCCTTGCCCAGGTGCCTCTAGGGGGAGTGGGGAGCACCGCACCCACTTTCTGAAAGGGGGGCATGTCCAGTGCCTCCATCTAGCACAGTACTTTTGTCATCAGCCAGGGCACTTGCAACCCGCCGGACAACTCCTCACTTCACCATGATGGTGGCGACAGCCCAAGCAGCCCACGCTCCAATCGCCCTCAAACACCCGGCATCCAGCGCTCCACTGCCTCCTCGGGTGCCAATTTCGTTTCCTGGCAGGTGTCCCCACTCATATGCACGGAACAGGCAGTGTTCGGGGGCACGGCAGTGGCAGGATGGTTAAGGATTTCGTTGTTGAGGCTGGAGCGAGCGCTCAGTGCTGCTGCTCGGCCATCTTGTTGGTCATGCCCCCTCTCATTAGGAAGTTAACAAGGGGGCACCGACTTCTTGTGGTTCAACAGGGCTAATATTTATACCATGGGCCACCTCACCCAGCCAGTAAATGATGATGGCCCTTTTACCCCGTGGCAGTAACTAATGTCCTGCCCATGCTATGCGTGTGGTGCAGTGCCATTCTCAATCGATCTTTTTAGCTTTCTTTTCGAATCTACAACTGACTACGTGGTGTAGCCCGAAAGTGTAAGTGTTTGCTAATCTGTTCTAAAGGCCCACACCACATCCAACCTTAGCATGTATTGATGTAAAAGGAGCATATTCGTAGCTTCCTGCCAGACCTTAATCCAATTCTTTCCTGTCAATCAACAGTTCTTTGCATTATGAGATGTAATTTCACTCTTAACTTTAAGGATGATTTAAAAATCCCAGCTTTCAAAGTGCAGTTGGGAAAAAACATGGCTTGCTGACTGTGGTGCACATCATAAGCAGCCACTTGCCTGCTATTAGTATTTTTCATAGCATTGGTAGATGTTTACTAGAAATCAATTTAGAAAAATTGAGAAAGCTCATGAGTAAAGGGACCCCCAGATCAGTAAAAATGATTGAGGGGAAGAAGAGGTATAATTTTTAATGTTTTAGGACACAAAACACTAAGAAAACGTAATACACCAATCAAAAGTCACTGTTCACAGTTGACCAGCCCTTAGGCGTGATTTCAGGCTGACCGTGATAGAGCAGAGGCCATATTCACCAAGTGGGTCATCCCGGTCAAAAATGTTACCTGTAATAGTATATTGTACTTGAGCAATAACATGTACTACATCTAGTATTAGGATTTGAATCTCATTCACCATGGCCTATTTTACTTTTCATAATATATTAATTCAAGGATTCATGAGGAGGGTCATTAATTCTATTAACTGTTTCCTGTCATTCTTGTATGTCCTCTGCCAATCTATCATCTTTTCACACCAAAGGCTTTTGAAGTTCCTCAACTAGCACCCGTTCATTCACATCATTTTCCCATAGCCCTAAGCAGAAGCCTGGTCTCTGTCATTGTAGCCAGTGTATCCTGATTCTCTTCTTGGCCAGCACTACAAATAGAGCCTTATATTTGTGGCTATTTTTCCCTTCTTGGGTCTTGGATGTAGGCTTGGAATGCAATGTGACATTCACTGTGTCAAGGTCAGCATCTATGTTTTATCTTTGGATTTAGTCACATTTTTGGAGATCAAAGTCCTCCAGCAGGGTAAGACAGGAAGCCATAGCAAGGCAGGGCTCCACAAGGTCAGATATATTTAGCTCAAGGTCCCATCAATGCAGTTTTCTGTTTAGGAAAAAGCTCCAAGAGAGATAAACCTGGTTTTCTTGCCCGCCTTGGTGCAACCTCCATGGGCAAACCCGTAGCCACTTGTCCCAGCCCCTGCAGATAGAAAAAATTACTTGGGAATAATTGGGATCTTGGCGGAATCGGTCCCGCTGGCACTTTTTCAGCGGTCTTCCCACCCGCCAATTTGGCGTTCTGCCCGCCCTATTTAGGAGTTGGCTATTGCATAGACGAAAGACCACCGCCAAGAAATCTCAACTGCGTCAACGGTGGGATAGGCAACAGCTATTTTGGAGGGCAGACTGCCTGTTTCTCCACTGGGCAACGTGACTGTGCCAGTTAAACCTCAACACCTGAGTTGGCGGAATGGAACAGATATAAGGCTGAAACTCACCTTTCCTCACTTTCAAACTTTCTGTTTCACCATCAATCCGATCTGCCAAGTCCTGCCACTGCTGCTGCTTGGTGACGAACAAAACCAACACTGTTGTGGATGCAATTGACGGTAAGCCACACTCTTACCTGTTACCCATTGACTTGACTGTTAACATTTCCACAGGACTCGTGCCTTTAAAAATCGCTCGTACAGGTGCCTGTGGGTCTGGTGTATGTTGTGCTTGTTTGGGTGTGCCTTGTGTTATAGGGCGTAGTGGGCGTAGCGGGGCTACGCCGAGGACAACGGAGTTGCGAACAAACTCCGTGGAACTCCGCTCCGCTACGCTATGCCACCCGCCTCCACCCCCCTATATTAACAATTAATTCTACATGACTTAAAATTAAATTAAAACCACTTACCTGGCATGCGGCGTCCCCGGGCTGCCCTCCTCCTCTTCCTCGCCGCCTGGGTAATTCTTTGAGAAAACTGCACATGTGAGCGCGCCCGCGCATGCGCATTTCTCGCGAGAATTTTAAAAAGACACTTGGTCACAGTCATTCCATTCCCCACGATAGCTCCTATATCATCTATGATCTTGTCTCTTATCTATTATCCATTATTATGTCTCTTCAGGCACTGTTGCACACCTCAGAATGATTGGACTTTATTGTACAGATTAGTGAACTGATGTCACCAAAAAGCAGATACACTCCCAATTCCTTTGTACTGTGTGTTCACTAGGCCATAAAATCTGCATACTTATTATCATCAATAAGTCAACTATAACTCAATGTCTGTCAACATATACTGCAATGTTGTACCAATATAGGCATAAACTTAAAGCAGGTTACCATTGTTTCGACATTTCATGATGGTAACACTCACTTCAAGTCAGTAAAGTATATTTTTCAAGTGTCATCATTGATACATGAATCCTGTACTGAAGTAGCTTAGCAATGTATCATACTATCTACATACTTATGCTGTTGAAGACAGTCTGAAAGTAATATTTGGGTGGATTGACAAATGACTACTACAACAAACAACAGCTCTCGGGACGGAGAATGGCCCATTGTTGGTTTGCGAGGATAATACTACTACCTGAGGAATTGCAGTTCAGGACCTAGAAGAAGATCCATCTTGAGCACTACCAGCCGCTGGATAATTCAGGCGGATACAAGCAGATAGTTCTGCGCCAGGTCCACACCTTACCAAGTGATCAGAGAAGCGTCCAAGTGGCTAATTCACCTCCCTGAAAGTGTCCTGTACAAGTAATCCTACCAGCCCTGAAGAAGACCTTCATCCAAAAAATTTTGGCCCCACAAGAAGGTCGAAACACGTCAGCGTACAAGATTGAGTGACCAGGAGTCTTTCATACCACATTAAAGAAAGAAGTATTTTTATAAGAGGCAGAGAGTGTAGTAATAACTCTCGGACCTCTGGAAAGATTTCCGACCACAAAAAGGGCATTCTAGTAGCATTGGGTCAAAACATGTCCCCACTGTCTCTTGGGTTACACTGTAGGACACTTTTTCTACAAACATGCACTAGTTGTGACTACATTTGGTAAACAAGAATGAATGCAATGTGTTTTGGGAATTATTTTGTATTACGTGAATTTATGTTTTCTTTGTGTTGTGCTTATAAGGATCTATAGAAATTGTACATTATTTGTCTGTAGCACATTTGAAAGTATTACAGGTGATGTTTGAGGTAAAAATAATGACATCAAATTATAAATATAATTCTTAAAAGACATGTCTTCTCTTTACTCTATGTAATACACTGGGTGCATAAACTCACTTTAACAACAGATATGAGGGAGCTGAACGCTTGAGGACAAAGTTTAGAATTGCACAGTGTCATAAGCGACAAATAGAGATACACATGAATGGCATACCTCTGTTTAAGAAAAATTGGATTGATGGTATAGGGGGCACTCTTATTTTCCTCAAATGTATTTTATCCCAGCCCCCTAGTTCCAGGACAGGCTCACTCCCCGTTGTGACAGACATACTACAAAATAAAGACATACATAGCCCTTGTAACATTTCTAATACAACTTAGTACAGAGAAAAAACATCTTCACATTTGACACTTAAATATCTATAGGTATTTGAACCTTGTTGTATCTTTGTGAAATGGTTTCAATTAATATGCTGGCTTTCACTGTACTCAAAACATTGTAAAACATCACACTGCAGTAAGACATCATGCTAGTCTGTCACTGTTTAACATAAATGAAACAGTATTTCTGATGCAGAACACAACTTGGATATGTCTTCATACCAATATATAGCCATCAATTGTGAAGTCACCAGTCATGTTGGATCACTTGCTCTCTCTGGTTTATGTAGAATCCCAACTTACCAATGTGATTCTTGGTACATCCACTGTATCATAAGTGCCTAGTATGCTATGTCACCAGTAATAGAGCTAACATACCATCATTCACATCAGTGAAGGAGCATCACACCTGACACAATGAAGACCAGTTGCCTGACTGTTACAACTGTACCTCATTACATAAAACATGATGCATATGTGGAGTTTAGGCAGTCATGTGTCTGCTCAGAGCAGTCCATTGGTTGGGGACAGGAATCAGGTGGGAACATTATCCAAAAACAATAGCTAAAGCACATCATCATACGCCTTGCACAAAACGTACACCTTCAAGAACTCTTCTTGAGGGTTGGACATGTGTCACCCTGAATGTTAATGGCAAAAATCCTGGCTGTAACAAAAAATGGGTCATGTTACATGTGCAACTCTAAAAGGGAACTTTCCCCCTTGTTGCTGCTGTTGGGCCCTCAACTGCCCATAAAGCTCCGGATAAGCCACCACAAGAAGGCGGCCCATTACGGGGGTCAGTGTGCGGCACTGAGCGATCTTCTGGGTCCAGCGTCTTAGGTCCTCCCACCTCTTGTGGCAATGGACACTGCACCACCTGTAGATCCCCAGGGTCCGTACCTTCCTGGTGATGGCCTTCCATATGTTGCGCTTCTGATGGGAGTTGACCTGTATGGATACATGAAAAGAAAGAACAGAAAATGGGTATTGAAACTTTTTGTTTGTCGGTATTGCTGACACAAACATTGTCTACAGCTAACAGTAGCATAACTCATATGTAACCATACAATATGTGTATTGTGACATGCTGACCTAAGCCAGTATCCTCATACACACTTTAATAGTGACCTGTTGCCCATCCTCATCCCATGTCATGATCTCAAAACACAAATCCAATCCTGCAACATTATCTAGTCCAGGGGCCCCTACATAATCTGTGATGTGACCTACTCCTGATCAGTGCTAAAGATTGTGAACTACTGAAGGCTAAACATTAATAATTATGGCACATTGAATAGTGGCCACTGTGAACAAGGGACCTGAAGTTTGGACATGATATTTTGTGAAATGTTAGTCCACTGAAAAGAAGTGTTAACTCAAAAAGTCAGGGAACTCTCACTTTCAACTGTTTTTCATTTAAAAGCATTCAGGGGCATAATCTAAGCACACCTCAAAATGAAACCTGCAAAGGAGATATGTTCTTGCCAGCTGTACCTCAGTGCATCAGTTGAATGACCCTGTGACTCAGGCCCAGCCTAGCCCATGAATCCGAATGAGCACTGCTCAATGACAGGCCTTCCGATCTTTAGCCTGATGATCATGATGTCACATGAGCACCATCTTTCCTAGACTTTTACATTACAAGGGTTACCTTGTGCTCATCCAATAAGTCACCTCAAGGCTGTGTGCTACTACGAAGGGGTCTGGGAGCTACTGGTAGATCTCAAACTACATTTTGGACTATACACATTGCTAACATCATTTTCAATTTGGTTGGCCGCAGTACATACATATCTCCAGGTGTAAATAGTTTATGATGTGTTTACCATTTACCATGATGTTATTTGGCAACGTATCACAAGTACATCAAAAATACACATGCATAGATCTCTACATACCCAGCAATGTGAATCTAGGGCTTGTAACACACAACACATATTGATTGTGTTGTACATTTAACATTGGAGAGAGCATACAATTCCCTGACATCATTGTCCTATGTAAGAACCGCATTATGTGACACTTAATCACTACACTGCACTATGGAACTCAAAGGGACATTGTAGCCCATGGAAATGGAAAAGAGCCAGTTAGACAGATTCACATATGTATGCCAGACATGTACATGTTCCGCTGGTGAGCCATAGAGATGGCCATACAGAGAGAGGGCCTCCTTTGCCAGCATCTCCAGCTCCTCTGGCATAAAGGCAGTGGCCCTCTAAGTAGTTGGACCTAACATAGTTGCTTCCAGAGGTCAGAAACAGCAGCAAAAGTGGGGAAGGTCTTGACAGTAGCAGTGTTAGGAGGCAAGTGCGTTTTTTTTCCCCAACTGCCACGTACATGTACGCAACATACGCGATTGTCACAGAAGACGGACACAGCCATTGGCCTTCTACCGTTACATTTATCAACATTAGTCTATGGCTGTATCCCTCGTGGAGTTTACCAATCACTGTGCAGTCGACTGCCGCCATAGTCTGATTCCAAATTCCCTATTGGCGAGGTCAGGCATCCACCATTTTAGGACTTCAAACTAGTGTGTTAGTGTCTGCTAATTGTGTCACCACCACTCCAAATGAGGGCTCCTTTGTTCAAATAATAACATTTTAATGGGCACTTATTTTTTTTAATTACATATTTTTGTGTAGTGTGTTACTGTGCTGAAATGCAGTATTAGCGCGCTGTTGTCTTTTGGAGGAAATAAGTAAAAATATCAAAAATTGTGTAAATAATACATTTTAATAGGACATTTATTTCTCAGATTCATATCAAAGCCATACATTTCATTTGTGATGGTTAAAGGACAAGAAGCAAATGTAGCTTCATAATATGTCTTAAACTATAAAAAAAAAAAAAAATAGATGAATTTGGGTTACTCATCATATATGTAGCTGTGGATCATGTATTAAATGTTTCCATGTTTCTCCAATGCAGACACATAAACCCAGGGAGACAGAGGAGATGACAGCCTCTGGTGTATTGCCCATTCCAAGACCTTGCCACCTTGGAAGAAAGGGATATCATCAAGAAGCTCAGGTTGAATAGGCAAACAATACTGGACTTATGTCATCAGCTGGAGCCAGATCTGCAACCTCAAAACAGAAATCCGACATCTATTACAAGTGTCAAAATCATGGCTGTACTTCATTTTGTGGCCACAGGACCCTTTCAATACACTGTGGCAGTATCTGGTGGTATGTCACAACCAATTTTCGGTGGGGTGCTACAAGAAGTTTTATCTTCAATGATGGGACACATCAATAGGATTTAGCCAATGTAAAGGGTAACTTCTACGGTTTGGATCACCTACCACATGTGGTTGAAGCAATTGATGGCAAACATATTGTCTTAGTGAAACTACACACCAGAGAACAGATGTACCGAAATCAAAAAAACTTCCATTCAATCAATGTGCAAGTTGTCTGCTTACTGGATCTGCCATGGACTTAGACCTCTACATATGCAAGGGTTTCGTCATGTAAAATTGTTTTAATTGAGGTCCACTGCCCCTGCATACATGCATGTTTTTATACTTCTGGACCACCTGTGAATATAGCTGTTGGAGGCAGACTATGTACACCATTGCCTTTATAGAATGTAAATAGGCAGGACTACATCCACCAGTCCTCACGGACCAACTAGGTAGCTAAATTAGGCTCATGTACTCGACTTTCTTCCCTTCCCCCCTGTTTAGCAGTGAGCAAAACTATTTTTCTTTGCCACTTGGTTATTAACTTACTTATTCATAAGCCACAATGTTCCCCTTATTTGTGCTGCATGTATAACCTTAACAGGTTCTGACGGACTAGAGCAGTCTTTCCGCTATGCAGACGCCTCGGGCATTATATAAAAAATGAGTAGGCACCGCGGACTTTATCTGTATACTGCAGCAATAATTAATATTCAATCCTCTGCCCTTTCATTAACAATGGAATCCTTCCCTTTACTATGTGGTTTTAACATTAATCTTTGACAGACTTTAATCTATCCTGGAACGTAGTCTTTTCACCACACAACCGCCGCGATGACTTGTCATAACTTGACAGCATCGAGCGGCTGCCATGACGCTATGAGCGCGTGCAAGGCAAGACGAGCCCCCTACTAAAGCGCCAGGCTTTTCAGTGCTCCGTTTCCCTTGGCAGAGGCAGACGCACTTCAAAAGCGAGAAGGTAATTAACTGAATATACTCTCTCCCGGTCAATTCACCAGACCGTGGCGTTTACATTTAATGAGTTTTTCCTTACACCAGTCACTTCTTCTGATCGTGCTGGCCAATATTGAACGTTGGGGTTAAAAACATTTCTCTCCTTTCCTCTCCTTAGATTAAAAGCACCCGTGGGGCTCTACAAGGGTCGTGACTTTGGTTCTTCTTTCAAGGTAAACATGGTTATCGTGTGTGTAATACGTTTAATTAAGCACATTATAGTCAGTTCAAAGAGCGAGTGGTGGTTTGACCTTTGGTCCCTTTTCTCGTTTTTCTTTGTTTTAATTACAGTAATTTTGGAACCTTGGAACCCGTCTGGGCCCAATCCAATTAAATATTCAATTCCCTGTTTCAAGAGGTGACTTCTAGAACGGAAGAACCCTCACCAACCCATTTAAAGTAAGTGAGATGGACCGCGTTTTTTAACACAGCCTTGTTAATAATTGTCCACTGTGTTTGATATTTTCCTGATGGCACATACCCTGTCTTCCAGGTGCCATCGACCCGCTCTCTGTGTTTCGAGCCTATGGGCCCACATACTACATCTTCACCATCCAGTTGCTCTTTCACTGTGACAGTGTGTTCCAAACAATGGCTATGTATTTTGTTAATATTCAACTGTAAGGCTGAGTAAAGCCGGTTTCTCTTGTAAATAATGATGTGATGGAGATATTGTCACTACCTTTCCTTTCACTTTCTCAACCCTCACTAAGTGCACACAACCTTCTCCCCCTCCAAGTGGGGCGCTTTTGTGATACGTTTTTTCCAGATTAATTGCTGGGTTGTGAACATCTCATGATGTTCGATAAGATTAAATAATATTGATCAAAGATTTACTGAGTACAAGTGCATCAATGCCAGACGGCATTTAACTTTGTGTGTTCTTTAGAATTGTTCTACTGGGACCCACTTTTCTACTGTACTGTACTGGATTTGTACATCACAAGCATCTGTGCCTAGTTCCCCAGCTCTGCCCATGATTCCTTTGTACTATGCAACAGCCCCAGACCCTTGCAAATGTCTCAACTTGGACCTGAGAGTGCCTGGCCTGTTTGGTCAGTACAATCTTTCATAATAATGTTTGGGGTATTACTAGTTGCATGATCTGGAGTTGTGTTACATAATTTTGGGCCTTTTTTGTCTTTCATCTAGAAGACTCAGCTTATGCCAACTGACCATGGTTGTTGGCACCGCTGAGGAATCCAAGAACGTCAAGGGAAGTCCACTTCAAAGAGGCCCATGGATGAACACGGCGGCCACTGGAGAGGGCTTTCGGGCTCCTAAAGGCCAGATTTCGATGTCTGGACAAAATTGGGGGAGCCCTCCTCTACTCACCCACTAATGTGTGCCAAACCACTGTGGCCTGCTGCATGTTCCACAACATCGCCATACGAAAGAATACCCCTTACATCGCATAGGTTAGAGACCATAAAGATGCTCCGGGTGAAGATCCTGATATGCAAATGAAGATGATAGTGGTGAAGAGGATAAAGTTGACTTACATCTAGATGTCATTCACAACTTCTTCTCATGAGTGTAAATATATATTTGCATGTCATGTCTTTCACCATTACACCAACTATTCATGTGGTGATGAGAAAAGTATAGGGTGGTACTTTGTTGGGAAGGCCAAGTTCTGGGACAATCAGACCAAAGGTGTCTGTAGATCAAAGTGTGGACACATTGACTACTGTGTTCTGTTACATTGGCTTTTACTTATTGTATTGTGAAACTGTGTGCTCAAAAGCTGACTTTGTAATTTGCCCATGTTGTGTGTGATTGGTGATGGTTTTTTAAAAATCTGTTTTAGGTTCCTTTACCATGTCATCTTCATTTGGACATTTCAGAGTTCTGAAATTTGCAGCTATATGGTGCTGTTTCCAAGTAAAAAGGGAACCTGGGTTGATCCTGGGAAAGACAGAATGAGACTTTGGATGTACAAATCTTGTACCAAAGTGACTTCCACTGTGATTGGAGATTTGAAGATTACATTGGAATTGTTCTCTGTCGTGTATTGGCACTAAAGCTATGTGTGTGTCATAATTTGATCAAAACACATGTGCTAGTGGAGCCAAATCATGCCAATCTCCCTTCACATTGGCAAACTCATCATTGTGGGTAAAGTATATGTAGCTGTTGATGTGTCTCATCATTGTAGGTTATACTTCTTGTGGCACACCACTGAAACATAGTTGTGACATTCCACCAGCTACTGGAACAGTGGTTTGTAATGATCCTGTGTCTACAATATGTAGTGCTGCCATGGTTTTGGCTCTTGGGCTATTTGTATGGGATTCCTTATGTGAGCCAGAAAATCTGGATCCAGCTGATGACATGAATCAATGAAAATCTACCTATTCTATCTTATTGTTTTGAACATATCCCCTTCTTCCATGTTGGCAAGGCCTTGAACTAGAAATGTGAAAACTGGCACTGAGTATCAGTCTAATGCATGGATTGTTATGTTAGTGCAAATGTTTACAGACAAGTATTGGTCAAATGGGATAAACATAGTAGATCATGATTGAATGGTCCGACATATTTTAGGATTCATGTTTGGGAACTTGAAATAAATAATATCTACTTGCAAATCATCTACGTTGACACAATCGTTTGATGTTCTGTCATTGTTCTTTTATGATGGAATTAAATAAACAAATGCACTGATAGAGTTGAAATATACAACACCAGTCTATGATTTTTTGACCTGCTAATTTATTATACCAAACGTGATGAAAATAAAGAGGGTGAACATAACAAAAGCAAAAAGTGAAGAAGTCAGTAATGGTGAATGAAACCATAGTAGATCCAAAATTGTTTGAAGTCCAATGTCTAAAGTACTACTGGCATCAGAAAGGCAAATGTGTCAAGAAATAGTCCACAGAGTAAATGGTAGGAACACAAGGTTTCTTGCTGGTGGTGGCAGAGGTCTTGCCATCCTCACCTCGTGGTGATCTGCGTGGACGTCCCCTGCCGCTAGGGGGTGGGGATCCACAGCTGCAGGGGATAGGGGGGAGCTGCAGGTGGCTCTTCCGGTGGCAGGGCCTCCCTTCCTGTGGCTGTAGCTGATGTAGATGGTTCAGATGATGTAGGACCACAGGTAGGGGTAGATGGTGTTGGGAAAGCCCTGCACATGTGAGTGCAAATGTCCTGCAGCCCCCCAATCCGGGAGCCCATATTGAATTATGGGCCTCCAACGGGTGGTTGGACTCCCTCTGCAGCTACTTCTTCTCCCAGAGCTTGGCGAGTACCTGGCTCATCATGTCTTGGGACTGATGGTTGGCTTCCAAGACTTGTTTGATGGTGGTCCAGGTTTCAGTGACCCCAGGGAACTGAGTACACTGGCCCAAAAATACCCTCCCACGACCCCTAACCACACTACCCTGGCCCAGTGTGCCCCACCTGACTGGGTTCTGGGTGAGCTGGAGGTGGTGTGGTCTCAACATTACCCGGGACTGGGGGGCACTCGATCGGTGTCACAGAGGGATGGACACAGGAAGTGGAGTCTTCATGTTGCTGAGGTGTCACAGCTGGTGTGGGAGGTGTCGGTATGGGTGCAGGGAGTGTCACTAGAGATATCGGCCCAGATTGACCAGATGTACCAGGCTCCTGAAGCTCCTCCATATCACCAGGTTTGCTGTCGTCACTGAAGGCTTGATCCAGGGCTGGAGTGGAGGTTCCTTCAGTGACTGGAACCTGCCCATGTGCTCAGCCAGTTTGACCTATTGCGAAAAGGAGAACATTCTTATTAGAAAGATCTTTTGAGACAAACAATGTTGGTACCTAGAAGATAAAATACTTAGAGATGATTCTGATGATAGCTTCCAGTGGTATTGAACATATTACCCAAACTTTCTACAATGTCAAACAGTAGAACTTCAAATCAGCAGGTAATCAGCTATCCTGAAATATTCATGAAGTGATTAGGGAGTATACCTGACACCTACCAACCATTCAACCCAACACAGTGGAGGGGTGAAATGTGTGATTGACAATTCCAAGGCCTAGCTGAGGGCAAAGCAGACATTTCCACTACGTGGATGGATGTTTGACATTAGTCATCATGTGAACAGTGCTGTTAGACTTGGCTTTTTCAGCGGGTTCACCCCCAGACTGTTTGCTTTATGGCCTCCTGTTTCTGAGCTTGTTTCTGTTGGTTTTAGGACTCTGGGCACTTTACCACTGCTATTCAGTGCTAAAGTGCATATGTTCTCCAAGTAAATTGTTTATGGATTGGTGTTTCCATGATTGGCTTATTTGATTTGCTACTAAGTCCCTAGTATGTGCACATGTGTGCCCAGGGCCTGTAAATCAAATGCTACTAGCGAGGCTGCAGCACTGATTGTGCCACCCACACCAGTAGCCTTTTAAAAGGGTTCTCAGACCTGCCACTGCAGTGTCTGTGCACAGTTTTAAACTGCCATGTCGACCTGACAAATGCATCCACTTGCCAGGCCCAAATCTTTCCTATTCTTACATGTAAGACATCCCTAAGGTATGCCCAAGGTACCCCCATGGGCAGGGTGCAGTGTGTGTGAAAGGTAGGACATGTACTGGGTGTGTGACATGTCCTCATAGTGAAATACTGTGTATTTCGTTTTTCACTATTGAAAGGCTGTCTGTCCCATGGGCTGAACATGGGAGTTGCCTTGTAACATTTTACAAGCATAACTCTCCATGGGGTAAGCTAGAGAAATGGAGAATAGTATGGCTGAACTCAGGATTTAAAAATGCACCTTTTAGTAAGGATGATTTTTATATTATGTGTTTGGAAATACTACCTTTAGAAAGTGGGTATTTCCTTGTCTAATCATCCATGTGCCGCTGCCTATTTTGTGTATAAACTGTCTGGCCTTTAGACTGACAGGGGCTGGGTGGTGCATTCACAATAGACAGACACCGGGGGGGAGGGGTTGAGGTGTGTCCTGCCTTTCCTGGGTGACTCATGGCCAGGCTGAATAGACCTGGCTGCATTTAGATTAGTGGGAGGCATTGTTGCTTGCACCTAAATGGACTGTGTCTATCTTCCACAATGCTGTTTCCACCCCCTGGAGGGAGCCTGGCCTGAGGTAGGCAGAACTGGATTATGTATGCCAGTGGAACTTTGTTTGTGCCAACTTCAAAGGGAAATGTGGTTTAAATATTGGGGCCCTGACCCCAAAACCTTAGATTACTGCTGGACTATAAACCTGCCAGGAAGAAGAGCTGGAAGAGCTGTGAGGAGAGACTACCACTTTGCTGCATGCTCTGCTGGGTTGACCTGCAGTTGCTGCTTCTGTTTTGGGCAGGGAAAGGACTGGACTGTTTCCTTCTACAACCTAAATATCTCCAAGTGCTTGATGTAGAGCTTGCCTCCTGTTGGAAGTCTCAGGAAAATCAAGGACTTCAACATCTTTTGGGTACTGCCTCTGGGACAGTGTGTTTTAGTGGCCACAAAGGGAAACCGCAGTCAGATGCTGTAACCGAGACCACCGGTGGTTCCATGACCTGATGGCACAGCAGAGGGCACCAACGCACTTCACACCGCAACCCTGGTCTCAGCAACGACGATGTCCACCGCCACCACCAAGCCGCTGCTTGCACAGCGACCTGTGGGCACCACACTCCGCACCGCCTCACTTCACTCCGCTGCCCTGGTCTTACTGACAATGCCGCTGGAAGCTGACATCGCTGCCACTGCCTGCATTGTGGTTTAGGGGCACCACTCGTAAGTTACATGATGCAGCGCCCCGTCCCACACCGCAGTCTTGGCCCACTGAAGTCAGTCCCAACAACTCCAGATCCTCAACTGGCACCGTGGCTTGCACCATGACCTGTCAGCACCGCGACGAGCACCGTGATGAGCACCGCCCCACTTTGAACTGCAGTCCTGGTCTCACCGATGCTGCTGGACAACCGCCACTGAGCTGGTGCCTGCACGGAGACCTGAGTGCACCACACGCCGCACAGCTCCACTTCACACTGTGCCTCGAAGCCCGCAACAGCCGGCCGGCACCGCCGCGGTCAGCTGGAAGGAAAAGGAACTGTTTTGAGGATCAACAACACAGACCATTTTCATTAGAGATCATTGCTAAGGGATTGATCACTACATTACACTTTACCATGTGTTGAAATCTGTTAGGAAAGAGAGAATGAGCACCATGACAAAGCAATATTCTTTAAAAGAACAGAAACAGGGCATAAAGGTTGTTGTAGTCATTTCAAAGACAACTTCCCAACATTTGCAAAATGGTTAGTGAAACATACCTGAGGAAAATATGCAGTCGAAATGGGCCACACACTTACATTTTGACACACATATGGGTAATGGGTTCTTTGATGTTGGAACACTTACAGGCACCATGCTATCATGTGGCATGTAACAGAGATTAACACCTGTGATTCTTAGATGCAACACAATACATTCACAGAAACAATAATGATCTGATACTGATACTTTGAGGTTTGTATGTCATGAACATATGTGCAGGACATATTGGTAACAGCTGATTTGAGAACAAACAGGACATTGAGGTTTATTGTGACTTTACAAAGTGTCACTTACCAGACTCCACTCCACCAGGTATTCCTGTCAAGCCTTCAGTATGTAAGATCTGCTCCTTACAAGGCATGAATGTTATTGGGGGCCTGGGAGAACCATCATCAGTCCTGTTGGACTCCATGTGACACTTGGAATCAAGGGAACGCAACCTCCCCCTCAGATCGTTCCACCTCTTCTTAATTTCCTCCTGTGCGTGCAGGCTGTTAGCTGCAGCATTCACTCTCTCAACTATTCTGGCTCACATTTGCCTTCTCTGTGATAGGGGTGTATTTTTTACTTGGGCTTCAAACAATTGTGGCTCTACTCTTAGAGTTTCATCCACCATGACTGACAATTCTCCCGCAGTAAAACATTGATTTTTGGGGTTTGGCAGTGTGCACAAAAAGAAAAATACGTAAATTATTAACTACAAGGTACTAAAAGAAAGGAGATAAAGGGATAGGAGACAGGGAGAATGAAAAACAAAAAACCTCAGTTCACTGGCAGAGCCTCTGGGATCAAAAGTCATGGTGGAGCTGGAATGGCAAAGGATCACGGTCTGAATTAGGGTGTGTTTTATAGTGTGGTATACAGGTGCTTCCATTTGGCCAATTGACATCAGGTGTGTTCTGCTAGCATCCATCCAATGGACACAGTGATGGTGCATTGTTGAGGGCATACTGTGACGGACTCACTCCGTCTGGGAACCTCTGCTCATAGCGCGCCAGCACAACTGTGAAATCTAAATCGGCTTGGCATGCACCCACTGCCCTGATGGCGGCGGAGTAGTATTCACCAGCATTGGAGATCACTGCATCAGTAGCGGTGTGCCATGACCCCCGAGGGAAACACTCTGTTGACGTGGATGGCGAGTCAGCCTGCATGCATCTAAATATGGCGGGCAATAGACCGTCGGCTGAGAACTAGGGACCGCCACCATGGCGGAAAAGTGGTACTACCACCAAGATCAAAATCAGGTCCTAAGTCTCAACTTTTTGCTGAAGAAGTTCCTCCTGATCAGTCCTGCATCTACTAGCTCCTCAGGGTATGCTTGTAGGTACCAGGTCTCTCTCCATCTCGTTATCCTGCAGGGACCAATCTTCTGTGGACAGCTTGACCTTCTTAGAATCTGGAGTCCTTTTTCTTTTTGTGTCCCTAAAGCATGAAAACAGGAAACCAACTACTTGATTCTTGGATATCAGTTCCAGTCCCTCATTGCCAGCAGGAGTCCTTGAGTCCTTGTGAGTCCTATTTATCCAGAAAGAGTCTGCAGTCTTCTTCCAGCAGGGTCTTCTGCTTCAGATGAGGTCTTCTCAGGGTCCAGACATTTTCTGAGGAGGTGGTTGTTGAGGTGAATTTGGAGAAATTCTATCACATAATTCTAGCTATTTTGTCACAATCCCCCAACCTCCTTTTGTAGCACTTCCTTTTTGCCTTACTGTAAAACAACCCAGGAGCTTCTGTGTCAAGATGGAAGATCCCAGCTGCCGCCAGTCAGGCCTGTGTTAAAGCTCATTAGCCACTCTCTGATTTAGACAAGCTAACCTCTCATCTGACGGTCAAATCTGGTTTCCCCATATTTGGTGACTGGAGCCAGTCTGGAAGGGTCAATATAATGATTAGGAGAAGCCCTCTGTGGCACCTCCAAGTCAAAAGGGGCAGTTCTAAAGCTACTCTTTGTTCTACCAAATTTTCCTGTCCACTCCCACATAGCTAATCCCACCTAAATGGTCATCAGTTAACATCCATTTGCTCTTCTTGGGCTGAGAGGCAGACTAGAAAATAAGAGTGGACTGAGAGGCAGACATGCCATTTTGTGTTGTTCTGCACCATCTCTTATACTGGGCAGTGCCTCTGTTCCAGCACAGTATGCACCCTTCCCTTGCATCAAGCACCATAAGTGGCAACGTATGTCATACATGCATAGAGATGGCCCAACTCAGTAAACACAGAGATGATTGTGAATAATCTGTCTGCTCTGACAACAGCCTACAAGTGTAAAACAATTAAAGCCAATAGCCATTAAAGCACAATATCAGTTTTTGTGGCAAATACACTTCAGTTAAACAACGTTGCACAAAACGTTTGCCCTTAACTGTAATGATCACCTCAATTATAAGGACCTAAATTGTCACAAATTATTTCTATCTGTTTTCAGTCTTAAATATGCACTTTCACATTGTGCTCCTGCAGTTTACCTGGAATAAAATGTGCTGGTAAATGACTTCCTCGTGCAATAAACCAGTAGACATTTTTTACTGCCAATATCACAAAAACAAGCATTCGGGCGAGAAGCAAGGTGTCCCTCGTCTTAAAAAATAAAATGGATGATGAATTTATGTATGCATGATTTAAGACATGTAATAAAGAGGAGCGACACCCTATAATGACTACAATAATATTATAGATTTCTAATGACGTACTTTCAGCTATTACCTCTACAAGAGAATGTATTTTGAAATGTTTAACTCTGTTTTTGGATAAATTATTACATCTCTGCGCAGGATTGGACTAGAAACAAAATAGGCCCGGGCACCAAAATTAAAAATGAAACCAGATGGCTAAAAAAGCAGCCTACATTCGCAAATCGGGGCAGTTTTGAACTTGTGAAGACACTTAAAGGTGTTTTGCAAGGTTTGGGAGTGTGCACGCGTTTATTTGTGTTTGCTGCATATAACGCTTGTGGTAATGTCAGGGAAATCAACAGTAAAAACAGGCCCACCTGGCTATAAAACAACCACAACAAACAGCCCAGAAGCATCCAAAAAACACTAATCTATCAGACCAGCCCTTCGGGCACTGCCTGATTGCGCAATAGGCCAGTCCGACCCTGTCTCCGTGCTGCCGAACGAGTGGGTTCTGGAGTGTATGGATGGTTCGCGAATAGTCGTACAAAAACTTGCCATGAATTGCACCGAGCGTCCGAAGGAAACACCCTTCATGGTGAGCAAAAAAACGATGGATTTAGGCCCAGATCTCTGTACTGGGGTGAATGTACGACATTGTTCTGCATTCTGTCCATCAATTGTTGTTTTTGCATTTGTCACCCCGAGTGGGACGGGTATGCCCAGACGTGGGTCCCGTGCTCTCCATGCCACTGGAGTCAAGCTATCCTGGCTGATGAGGGCTGAAAGCCCGAAACCGGTCCTAGGATGCTTGTTTCCAGTCCAGGGAGGACCTGGCCTGGCAGTTCGGGCTGGACTGTTCCCATTGGGTGCAGGGTCAAGACTTATTTGCATATGGCTGGGTCCAAACTGGAATGGCATGGTGAGCAAAAAACGATGGATTTAGGCCCAGATCTCTGTATTGGGGTGAATGTACGACATTGTTCTGCATTCTGTCCATCAATTGTTGTTTTTGCATTTGCATTTGTCACCCCGAGTGGGACGGGTATGCCCAGACGTGGGTCCCGTGCTCTCCATGCCACTGGAGTCAAGCTATCCTGGCTGATGAGGGCTGAAAGCCCGAAACCGGTCCTAGGATGCTTGTTTCCAGTCCAGGGTGGACCTGGCCTGGCAGTTCGGGCTGGACTGTTCCCATTGGGTGCAGGGTCAAGACTTATTTGCATATGGCTGGGTCCAAACTGGAATGGCATGGTGAGCAAAAAAACTATGGCCTGGCAGTTCGGGCTGGACTGTTCCCATTGGGTGCAGGGTCAAGACTTATTTGCATATGGCTGGGTCCAAACTGGAATGGCATGGTGAGCAAAAAAACGATGGATTTAGGCCCAGACCTCTGTACTGGGGTGAATGTACGACATTGTTCTGCATTCTGTCCATCAATTGTTGTTTTTGTAGAAACAAAATAGGCCCGGGCACCAAAATTAAAAATGAAACCAGATGGCTAAAAAAGCAGCCTACATTCGCAAATCGGGGCAGTTTTGAACTTGTGAAGACACTTAAAGGTGTTTTGCAAGGTATGGGAGTGTGCACGCGTTTATTTGTGTTTGCTGCATATAACGCTTGTGGTAATGTCAGGGAAATCAACAGTAAAAACAGGCCCACCTGGCTATAAAACAACCACAACGAACAGCCCAGAAGCATCCAAAAAACGGCCCGTACACTAATCTATCAGACCAGCCCTTCGGGCACTGCCTGATTGCGCAATAGGCCAGTCCGACCCTGTCTCCGTGCTGCCGAACGAGTGGGTTCTGGAGTGTATGGATGGTTCGCGAATAGTCGTACAAAAACTTGCCATGAATTGCACCGAGCGTCCGAAGGAAACACCCTTCTTGGGTTTCTGGGTGATTTCACCCCGAGAAAGTTTTGAAAGAATGCAACAATATACTGACTTTTGCAGCTCCAAATCCACAAACACCGGTTCTTTCAATCCAAATCTTAAACAATAGAGATAAAAAGGCACAGTTTGTAGCACAATACCCCTATATATTGTCTACCTATTGACTAAAAAAATGTCATGTGGTATGTATTATACACAGTAAAAATCATGATACACAGTCCCACTTGACACATCATTCTCCTAAATGCATGTATAATTTTTCTTGAATTCCATCCACTTTCGCTTTGTCATCTGCTTATTCCTGCTCATTCTAAATCTGAGCACCCCATCAGACATTAAACTGTTTCTGTTCTCTGTTGCTTTTTTTAACCTCATCTGGAAATAATTCACTCCATGCAACACCTTTAATAGTACCAGCCTGGAGCCTACCTCCAGCGGGCACAGTAAGGCTTCCTCCCATTCTGAGTCTTTGATATCCCCCAAATCTGCCACCTATTGGGAAGAACATCAATTTACCAATTGGCCAGGGGTTGCAGAAGTGACACCACACACCATTTGACCTTTACATTCACATACACACAGAATCACACATAAACACACTCTCTCTTTGAAAACAGTCTCACCTGCACACAACATACATTTGATAGCATTTTTTACTTACCTCTGCTGCCAGGGAGGGTCATATTCAATTTTTTGTATCATGCAAATAGTGAATAATATGTTATTACTCACTATTAGCGTAATAAAACAAATGACAATAAAACAAGGAGATTGGTGCCCCAACTATTGACAAGCTGCCCCTAGGTTCCTGGCACTGATTTTGCTACCTCTAAGGCTAGGGGACACAAATGAAGTGCCAGGGGTCACAATGGGCAAGTCAGAGGTGCAGCTGCGACCCCTGGCCACCCCTAGATGGCATCCATGCCAATCGGGTAATTAATCTCTACAGTTCGTCTGCAGCATTACTAGAATGTCATGTATATCATACACTGCACGCTAGCCCTAACAGATTGTGATTCAGGGCAAATCACTTAGGGGCTCATTATGATGGCGGGCGGACATCAGTCCGCCCACCATCATAACGGCAATGGGACCGACCGCCAGACGTGCGGCGGTCCCACCGGCCCAATTAGGATGCGCCCGCCATTCTGGCGGGCACATCCTGTCCTTTTACCATTGCGGACGGTGCTGCTGGCTGCAGCACCGTCTGCAATGGTAAAAGGGCATGCACAGCATTTCCGCGCGGCACGTGGCAGGCACCACGCGGTGCCTGCCACTTGCTGCAGGGAAGTGCACCCCCCTCACCCCCCCGGGGGCCCGCAATGGGCCCCCGATACCAATCCCCACCAGCCTTTCCATGGCAGTACAATAAACTCTTGGTCAAAGTAGCAGCATTTTTTCAAAACAAAAGAAATGAGAAATAGCATTCACAATACCCATGTTACATGATCTGCAGTGAATGCCGTTTATTTTCCAAGAAAATATTCACATTTTTATCGGCAACACAGTTGCTCTTTCATTTCATTTGAATTCAAGTTCTTGGTGCTCTGGTGATGGGATAGGACAGAAAGGGGTGTAGTAGGTGGGAGTGAAATAGGTAAAGGTAGTGGACAAGGGAGAGGTGATGTGACATATATACATCAATTTACATAAAAGGACCAATACCGCCTAGCCTAACATAGGTTCATTGTTCCAATGGTATCACATAGCATTGTATAGGCACTGGTAAAAAATTCCAGTCGTCTGGGCTTGTGCAGAAGTAGAAGTCAACGTTTCGACCCCATAAGAGTTCAAGGTGAATAAAGCCTTAGCTCGGGGTCTTCATCAGGACTGAGAAAACAAGGAGCACCTATTCTTTCAACCAGCGCCTGAATTACTGCTGGGCTTTTAATAAGAATGGGCTCTGCTGAACTCTAGACAAGGTGAGAGGTATGGCCAAACATGCACATAAGGGCCTTATTGTTCAAATGTGGGTCAAAAATGATCTCTCACATTGATAAATTCTTTTTAGAACCAGTTCCAGCTACCCGCCCCAGTCTGCCGCGGTTCCTCCGTTTGCGTAGGGATCGCCGCCATGGAAAGGCCTTGCAACCACCCACATCCTAATATGGCTGGCGGTGCCTGCTAGGCACTGCCACCATATTAGTGGCCCAGCACCGCCCGGCCGGCAATCGTAACGATTGCCGACCGGCGGAAAAGCGGCAGACGGACTTTGCGTCCGACGTGATACCCACCGCCATCATAATATGGCGGGGGGGTATTTCACGTTACGATGGCGTAACGGTCGCCATCGCCGGCCCGGCGGTGGCGATCATTACGCCATCGTAATGAGCTCCTTAGTCCCCATTTGCCTAAATGTGTGAACAATGTATTTGTGTAATCTACGATCGTCTCCCAACTCTAACCTCTCATCTAATGTATAGCACTCCGTTGCTTCAGAGCTAGTTTCAATCTATATAAATATGAATACATACATACATTCATACATATATGCATACTGACTTCTTTACTGAACTTCAATGACCATACTCTGGGGCCTACACAGAATTGTAAACGTACAAGTGAATAAATCTACATGTTTCACATTGTACAAGTGTACATTTACTACAAAGTGTAGACTTACATGTCTCCACCCCCTGAATTCAGGGGATGGAGCCTGATTTATGAAGATCCTGCTAGTAACTTTACACACGTAGGCGGAGATCTCCGCCCCCGGGGTGGAGAGCTCTCTATGATAAGGTATAGGGAACAGTAAAAAAAAGTTTATTACGCTTTAAAAAAAAGTAAAAATATGTTTATAATAAATAATAATGTGAAATTCATTGTATATATTTATTTTAAATGTTGAACAATAGATTTTACAGCACTAGTAACTTAATTTCAAATCAAATGTTTAGTTGATTAAAATATTTATGATTGGATAAAAAATATTTTTAATGATTAATTAAAAAAATCCACATATATTAAAATGTATTTATTTAGTTGTTATGTATTAGAAAATAGTAACATTTATATAGATATAATTAATTGAAATGATAATTCTTTTTTAAAAGGTGTGTTACATTAATTTTAAAATATTCAGAGATTATTAAAATATTTAAAAATAAAATAATGATTATTTTGAATGTATTTATTTTTTAACATTTAATTTAATGCATATATTTTTCTGAGAAAAAATCGAAATATATATATATTTATTTTAAATTATTTCCTATGGGGTGCTATTTTAAGTCCCTACCTCCATTATTTTCTCTGGAAGGGTGTTGCAGAATCAGTAGTTCTTATGTGTGGTGTGAGCTGGACTACATTTACTACTATTTTGAGTCCTTTTTGGCTGTAGTAGTTTTAGAAATGCAGTTTGTGAACAAGAATGGGAGTATTCTTTTGTGGATGGGTGCATGCCCCTCCCTAAACCACTCTCTGGCCCCCTAACCCGTCCTTAATCCTCCCAAAACCCCTCCTATCTAGAAGTAAGTATTCCCCATTTTATTACTATAACATCGAAGTACATGTGAGGAGATGTCTGCAGCAGAGTCATAGATCTCTAAACAGAAAATATAGGAGAGGCAGAGACGGAGGCCTCTGTATGTAGATTAGTGAATGGCATTTTGTATTACATTAGTAGTACTTCTGTAGTACGACTAAATAGAATACAAAATGCAGTTTGTGAATAGGGCCCTCTGTGTTGCAGAAGGGCATGTCCTGGAACTATCCTTAATATAGACTTGATATCCTTAATATAGAATGACATCGTCACAATTATCCTAATACTTCTGGGTGTCCAGGCAATACTCTGTCGAGAGTTAATCAAAGGATTTGAGGCCTTCTAGGCCCCAGTAATCCATGAAGTGGAATCCCTTATAATATCCCAGCTGTAGCAACCTGCATAAGCCTCACATTCTAATGCACTATGCCATACAGGAGGGTGAGAACTGTTAATCTTATTTTCCCAGCCCAACTTTTTAGTGGCTGTGTTTCACACCTGTTTTACTGTAGCTGATTGTTTTGGCAAAGTCAAAAATGATCTGATACCGTTCAGTGTCACTGAATCGCCAAGGTTATCTATAGCAGGCCTGTAAATTTAGAGTAATGTGTCCTGTTATGACAAGCATGCCCATTCATGAATCATCACAAGGTGATACACCCAGTTCACAAACTGGTGAAAGAAATTACACCACTGTAAATTCCACTTGCCAATATATCTAAAGCAAATCTTGGTGGGACCCCACCGTATAGTGTGAACTATTGCTTGAAGCTTTTGGAAGAGGACCTCAGACATCCAGGGGCATGGTCACAAAGAAATGATGCAGCTCGGTGCTGTAAGCAATTTAGCTGCTCTGCTCTGTGTCATTTAAAAATGCAGGGATGCATCGTATTCACAAGAATACAGCGCACCGCTGTGTTTTCTTTTGTGCCGCCGCTAAAAAAGCTCCAAGACAGACACTCTTGCACCATGGTGTAAGGGTGCCTGCGTTGCAGGAATGATTGTTTATGTGCAGGAAGGGACACCTTCCTGCACATAAACAATCATTAAAGGCTATTTTTCTTCTTCTATGTGTGCTGCACACATAGAAAGAGCAAAACATTAAGAGAAATAAAAGTAGTTCTCCTTGTTGCGTCACTCTAATGCCTGCTTTTCAGTTTTGTTAGCTTTTGGTGCTGCCTCAGATTTACAGGTCCTTGTAAATCTGGGACAGCGTCAAAAAGCAATGGGTGTTGCAGTGGAACGCCCACAGCAACACCCATTGCACACCCCTTTCACACAGATACCTGCGTGAAAGGGTACGATATTTACAAAGTGGCATTGAGCCACGCAACGTCATTTAGCGTCACTTTGTAAAGCTGGAGCAGGACATTGCACCTTCGGAGCATTGGAAAAAGTGACGCTTCTGTGGCGCAATGCCCTTGTAAATATTCCCCCCAATATGGTGTTTTCTGAAGTAGGTAAAAAAACTAGGTAGGACAAACTATTTGTAGAGTGCAGGGAGTGATTGCCAGTGCTGAACAACCACTTGCAATTCAGGTAAATACTTAGGGGCTCATTAGGATGGCGGTCGGACTGGAGTTCGTCCACCATCCTGGTGTAAACCGGGACCATCCGCCATGCATGCGGCGGTCCCGCACACCCAATCAGGATGCGACCGCAACCATGGCGGGCGGATCCTGCATTTTAACATTGTGGCGGGTGCTGCTGACAGCAGCACCCGCCGCAATGTTAAAATGCCATGTTGTGCATTTCACAGCACTACGTGGCAGGCACCACACGGTGCACCCTCACCTCCCCCCAACACAAGGGGGGCCCGCAACGGGCCCCCGTCAGTAATCCCCACCCACCAGTATTGCAGGAAAGGCCTGCAATACCAAGCATCCTAATTTGGTGGACGGTGTCTGCTAGGCACCGCCACCATTTAGGGCTATCGGATCCGTCCGCCAGGCAATCTGTTAGATTGCTTTTGGCGGACCCGTGGCGGACGGTCTTTGCGTCCGCCACGGTCCAAGCGCGATTCCCTCCGCCATCTTAATGTGGCGGGGGGAAAATCGCGGTACGATTGCGGAAGGACCGCCACCACATGGCTGGCGGTGACGGGCCTTCCGCAATCGTAATCGGCCCCTTAGGGTGTGTGAAGTCCACACACTCTATTTTGCGTGAAGAGAAGTATCCTGTTATGCGATCTTACGTTTTCCAAGGGACACAATACTAATTTATGACAATTAATGAAAAATCCAGAGTATTTGTCAAAAAGTTTAAACATGTATGGCAAAGTGGAATATTAGTTGATTTAGATGAGAGCCCACCACAAGCAATAATGTCACTATCTTGTTATGTTCAGTAACATTTCAGTAATTTAAACCTGAGCTCACCCCCTGGTAGCTATGGCACAGAGCAAACAGGCTTAACTAAGGAATATATGTAACCATTTAGAAGTACAGTTAAAGGTAAAAAATACAAGAGTAAAAATCCCACTCTACTTTATAAAAATAGAGAATAATTAATTGAACAAAGCGCCACCAAAACACAAATAAAATCCAAAAAGCTGAAATGGCGATATGAATTTTTAGTTTTAAGTAAAAATAGCAACAAAAGTGCAAACCACCAATGCATGTCACTGGTCACCGTCGATTTGGACCTAAGGGCAATTTCAAATCATCTGTGATTGAATGAAAGTCAGAGACACCAGCGAGGTTTGGCTCAGTAGGAGGTTTTTGATTAGAACGTAGGGCCAGATGTACAAAGCATTTTTTCTGTCACATGTGGCCTGATTTGCAGAATCGGGCCATTTGCGACCAGAAAATGCGTTTTCAAATGTGCAAAATGCAATCCCGTAACGTGTTAAAGAATTGCAATTTGCATTTGCGATTCAGTATTTGGAAGGGGCTTGTTTTGGGAGTCTCTTCTAAATACAAAATTAGTATGGTATGTATTACTGTTTTGTGCTTGAATTCTGCTCGCAAAACAGTAATACTTTACCACCATTGGGACCCCTTCTTCTTAGGTTCAAATCTCTTTATTAACTTTTAGAATGATGCAATATCGAAGATAATAGAATTGAGACACTTCACAAGACGCAAGGGCAAGTTTAACGACATCATGTTATCGTATAAAAATAAAAAAACAATACCAACATTGGTCCCTCCCTCTCTATTTTCGCTTTCCTAATGTTCATTATGCAAAATTCTAATCCACATTACAAGATTGTGTCTGGCTTGGAGCTACTATCCGTCTCCATCAATCGCAGTAGGCGAAGGTATTTTGGGCAAGTCAATTCTCAGAAATCTTGGGAGAGGATAGACAAGAAGGGGCCCCATAGTTTCACAAAAGAGGCACCCTGGCCTGTGAGTGTTAGGGAAATTCTCTCCATGCCCAGAATATGCCATACCCGATGTAGCCACCCCACATGGGTGGGCGCTTGTGTAGTGCCCCAATGTGATAGTATGTTCTGTAGCACAGCTCCTAAAGCCAGGCCTATTTGTCTGCCTTGTCTGGATTTTAAGGGATACTTGAGAGTGTTGGGTAGACCTAGCAGTACATAGGCAGGGAATCTTAGGATCTGCGTGTGAAGATGTGAATCAATCTCGTCAATTATCTGCGACCAGTAAGGCTGAAGCCAGGGGCAGTCCCAGAGGATGTGTACCAAAGAGCCTTGTGCTCCACAACCCCTCGAACATTCTGCGCTAAGGCTGGGATTCATTTTGAGCAGTCGAGAGGGTGTAAAGTACCAGTACGAAACAACCTTAATAAAGGTTTCAGTAAGTGTGTGTTGCATGCGGTGTGTCTAGCCCTGTAGACAATATCGGTCCAGTCTTAGTCACTCATTTGTCACCCCAGGTCCTGATTCCACCTATGTTGGCCTGCTTTGTAAATGTGCCTATTATGTTGTATCAGAAAGGAATACAATTCAGAAGTGAACCGCGTCCCTGAGGTTTTAGCGAGGAGCCACTTCTCATATGACGTAAGGTGTCTATGAATGTTGGGCCTATTGTTGGAATGTAGTAACGAGTGGCGGAGTTGGAGATAGGGAAGTCTTTCAGTCTTAGGGAGGTTAAAGTCTGCACGCATTTGGTAGAAAGGGAGAGTCCCCTCTTTGTCAAACATATGGCCCATAGAGCGGCACTCTGTTCGTCTCCATGCCGTGAACGCGTTAGGGTCAAGCCCAGGGGTAAAATCTGGGTTGTCGAACAGCGGCGTTATAGGGGAGGGGAAGGACGTAAGGCCGCAACAGATGCTAGTTTGGTCCCAGGCTTCCATTGTTGATTGCGTGATTGGGGAGTGATACAAATTTTGAGGTTTCTGTGCCCTCGGCAGGAAAGGAACCTTCCAAAGGGACGTACCAGCCACCGCCCTATCTTGAAACAGCCAGTGCTTTTCTGATTCTGGTTGGTACCATTCCACTAGATATCTCCTTTGGGCAGCCCTGTTATAGGAATGCAGATCCGGGACACCCAGTCCCCCTATCCGGGGTGGCAGATAGCTAAGATCTTTTTTATACAGGGTTTCTTCCCCATCCAGACATATTGCAGTATCTTCGTTTGTAATTTAGTATGCATTCCCTTCGGCGGGGCCCGCGGGAGGATGTGGAACAAGTACACTATCCGGGGGAGGATAGTCAATTTTATTGCCACTATCCGGCATAGCCAGGATATCTGTAGGTGTCTCCATCACCTCGGTTCACTCCTGATCTGGTGGAATAGGGATTGATAACAAATCGAGGAAGTCAATTGGAGTGTAGGCGCCAACCTGATCCCCAGGTATGGAAGGGTAGTAGTCGAGCACTGGATGGGGTGTTGTGCTTTTAGTTGATTCACAAGCTCTGAGGGTAGAGAGAGGTTCAGGGCCTGTGACTTTTCCATATTAACCCGTAATCCAGAGGCCCGGCCAAAGTCGTCAAGCTCAGTCAATAATGCCAGTAAGTCAAAGGTTGGGTGGTCTGATGTCACCAACACGTCATTGGAAAATAAGCTAATGGTGTGTTGTTCGCCCCCAAAGACTGCCCCGGTGATCTGGGGTTTATCTCGAATTTTCTGGGCTAGTGGCTCCATATATAGGGCAAACAATAAAGGTGGTAACAGGCATCCCTGGCGTGTGCCTCTATTAATTATAAAGGGGGCAGAGGTATGACCATTGACCTGAACCACCGCAGTAGGCAAGCAATAGCAATTCAAGACTCCCATCCTGAACTTTTCACCTAGGCCAAAGTGGGTAAGGGCCTGTTCCAGAAATGGCCAGTGCTCCCTATCAAAGGCCTTTTCTGTGTCCATTGCTAGCAGCAGGAGCTCACTTAAAGCTTGCATTGCTTTTTCTATGATGTGGAATATGTGCTTTGTGTTGTCGCCAGCCTGTCTCTGGGGGATAAACTCAGCCTGGTCCGGGTCGACGCGCGAGGGCATATGTGTGCTTAGTTTACTCGCTAGGATGCCCGTGAACAATTTGAGGTCCACGTTCAGCAAGGGAATCAGCTGATAAAAGCCATACTGTTGCTTGTCTTTGCCAGGTTTGGGGATTACAACAATAGATGCAGTGAAAATTGTGGATGGTATCCCGCTGGGGGTAGTGAAAGAATTAAATATTCTATTAAGGATGGGGGCCTGAACGTGACAAAAGGTTTTGTAAAAAATAGAGGAGAATCCGTCCGGTCCTGGTGCTTTTGCCATCTTTAATCGAGAGATAGCTGATATAACCTCTTCCGGCCGAATATCTTCATCTAGAGCCTCCGTTTGATCAGGTGTGAGCCGTGACATATGTGAGGATTGTAGGTAGGCCTCGCTATCAGCTATGTCAAGGGATTGGCCAGTATACAATTGTGCGTAAAATCCCTAAAGGCATCTGCTATGTCGTTATCTTTAGTGATGTGCTCTTTGTCGCGTGTGTGTATGGATTGAACACCCGATGATTGCCTTTGTGCACACAATTTGCTGGCAAGGAGACAACGGAAGAGAGTTTGGGTGAGTAGCATGCTACAACGGAAACCATAAAAGATTTGTGGTGAATTAGTGTAGTGAAATATGAAGTAATTTGGGGGGTGGATATGTAGGTCTATTATTTGGATTGAGAAGGATAGTGGAGGGATAGACAAGGGAAAAGATCTGCATTTATATAATTCACCTAGACACCTACTGGTAGACTCCAGCGCCTAGACACCTACGGGTAGTTGTGCGCTTTATAAATCTCAATTTAATTTCATTTCATGCTACCCCTGCTGAGGTGTTGAAGCGCTTTTTGGTGAGTAGCACGCTACTCCGGAACCCAAACAGGATTTGTGGGAATTAGTATAGGGAAATATGCAATTAATTTATGTGGTGGACATGTTAGTCTGTTATTTGGATTGAAAAGGAATAGTGGAGGGATAAAAGAGGGCAGGGTTATGCTTGTAAAATGTTACAAGGCAACTCCCATGTTCAGCCCATGGGGCGTTTATAGCCATAGGAGTGGGTTTGGGATGATTAAAGGGGAGGTGGAGGGGAGTTAGTATAGGGAAATATAAAAATTAATTTGACTGTTGGACATATTAGACTGTTATTTTGATTGAAAATGAATAGTGGATGGATAGAAGAGGGAAGGAGGGATAGAAGAGGGAAGGAGGGATAGAAGAGGGAAGGGTCTAGATTTTTTGTTTCCTCTTTTTTGGGAGTTCATAGAAGTAGGAGGGTGTTTGGGATGAGTAAAGGGGAGGTGGAGGCAGAAGAGTCAGAGGTAGGGCTAAGACAGGCTTGTTTGGGAGATCTGAATAGTAGAAGAGGTATGAGATGATGCAAGGAGGGGTAGAGGAGGGAGGAGTCTTGAAAGGTGTTTGGTGGTTTAGGATGAATGAGAGAGTGGAGGTAGTGGATATATTGATAGAGGTATAGGGTGAGAAATAGGATAGTGCATTGGAAAGAGTAGTAGAATGAGATTTGAGATAAGTCAGAGAGTTGAGGTAGAGGATATATTTAGAGCGGAATAGGGTGAGAAATAGGGTAGGAATTGGATATGCTGAATTAGAAGAAAAATAATAAATATATAGATATATAAGTACATGTAAGGTATATATATGCATAAGGAAGGTAGTATATGTAGATTAAAGACACATTTAATAAACTCTGGCTTTCAAGTATTGTTGTACTTTAAATTATTTGTTTTTATTTTTGTAATTCAATAGTGAAGCAATTGTAGATAAATAGTTATGATAAAAGATTTACTTATTTATGCAGTCACTTATATACATGTTAAAAACATAAAATAATGTAACTATAAGTAATATGTACATTTGTTAAGCAGAACTAACAAATATCTATATTTTTAAAAACATAATTATTATACACGTTTATACAAAGCAATACACATATGTAGGTACATTTTTATAGTTCAAATAAATGCTTATATGCAGAGGGATATGCTGTATATTTCTGTTTGCGTATGGTGATTATGTGGGGAAGAGCCAATTTTTGAGTCGTTTTCTAAAGATAAGGTGGTTATCCGTGGATCTTATGTAGGGGGGTAAAGAGTTCTATACTTTGGCTGCTTGAACAGAGAAAGTGCCACCTATGGTTTTTCTTGTATGTGGGGATTTCGAGGAGAGGTGCCACTCTAGAGCGAAGGTTCCTTTGTTGAATGTATTTGGTGATTTTATTCCTGATGAAGAGCTGTCCTGTTCCATGTATCACTTTGTGGGTGCTACAAAGCAGCATGAACGTGGATCTTCTGGCAACCGGTAACCAATGCAGGACTTTCAAGGCAGGGGAGATGTGGGCTTGCGGCTTTATATGTAAGAGGAGTCTGGCAGCCGAGTTCTGAATCCGTTGTATGGTAAGGTAAAACCCTTCTCGAATTGTCTAGAACATGTGTACTCATCCCAGAGGTGTGGCCAGAGAAATGAGCAGCCCCTCCACTGAGGTCACTTCAAACCAGTTCTGGGTGCAGCTTTCTAGCTGCTGGGATTGAAAACTACCTTGCTGTCTAACAAAGAAAGGGTCCTGTTCCCTGAAGCCCCTCGTCACACATAGGCCTTTATTTTTGCTCTGGGAGACGTTTTCACACCTAATTCAGGGCTTGAGCACTCAGAGGACTGAATATGGAGGCTAATAAAAATTAGCCTCCAGAGATTTTAGGCAGGGAAAAGGTAACTTTCTTAAAAGTATCTTCTCCTTAATATTTAGTTTAAAAACACAACCTTCTACATGTCTTACTTTTAAATACCCTGCATCCTGCGTATGGGCTATAAGACCTACTTAGGTATGACTTATTTATATTTACAGGGAAGGTTTAGACATGGCAAAAGGGTTAATTTTGACAGGCTATGCAGCAGTTTAATACTGCAGCTGACAAGCTGCAATGGCAAACCTAGAGTCATATTTGCCTAGTCACATTAGTAGATGGCACAGAAGTGCTGTAGTCCATAGGTAACTTTCCATGGCATGGGTGTACTTTGGAAACCATATATTATGGAGTCATATGGAAGTCAAACATGCCAATTTGGTGTTAGCCAAAACGTCATGTTTTAGGGGTCAGAGCAAATGCACTGTGTGTGCAATTATGTCACACCTAGACTATGCCAACTCAGTTTACCTTGGTCTGCCACTCTTCTTAACTAAACGGTTGCAGATGGTGCAGAATCAAGCGGCCAGACTGATTCACCAGCAACCAAGATGGCAACATGTTACCCCACTTCTGAGGAAGCTGCATTGGCTTCCCATCCCCCAGCGCTGTGCTTTTAAAGTAGGATGTTTGGTCTTCAAATCTTTAGATGGACGGAACCCTAAATTTATTGACAGCCTTATTCAAAGGTACATTCCCAAACGCAATCTACGTTCGGCCCACCTCCATCTTTTGGCAACTCCTGCCTTTAAGTTGAAGCGACAAGGGGGCTGTAGGTTTGCAACTCTGGCTCCCAGAGTGTGGAACTCCTTTCCTCTGGAAATTAGATTATGCACTGACCTGCTGAGTTTTAGGAAATCTCTTAAAACTTGGCTGTATGCTCAAGCCTATGAATAACTCCAACAGGGTTCGGCAACTCCTAGAATCAGCGCCATGAAACCAATTGGTGTACGTGCGCTTTATAAGATCATTATAACATAACATAACTGTGGCCTGGTTAGCAGACTCAGAACAAGCAGCATCAGTCCATTAAAAAAATGGGAGTGACCATGCAAAAAGAGGCACTTTCCTACAATTTTAGGATCTTGCCTGTGGACACCAGCCAGATGTGAGATGCATAGAAGAATATCATGCACCTATATTGTTAGTCTTTTATCCCATTGACAATTTGATCTAAGACCCATAAGCAGGTTATACTACAAAGTGCAACCTCTCTCATCTCTAGTGCCAAAGCAAAACATAACATCGAGGGAGGGCACTCACATCTCCTCAGCATCCCCTGAGTAAAGAATCTTGACACAACCCCATTCAGTAACAATCCAGCCATGAGAGAAGTGCATAAAAGTCTAACCCAGGACAAGGATTGTGGACTAAATCAACCAAAGCACATTTTTTCAAGAACCTCTGGCTGGCATATTTGGATACTTGACAGAGCCTAAAACTCTGGTTGTGTCCAACAACAGGATAGTTGTTGGCTCTATTACCACACTCCATAGTGGCACCTAAGGATATGTCTTGTACTTCTGTGGGGAACAAACCTAGCCTGCTCTGGGTGAACCAGTAACCCCATCACTCCATTTAGTCAGTTTGTCAGAACCTTGGTCAGGCCTTTTGTTTTAATGTTCTATAAGGAACTCAGTTGATATGGCCTACAATCAGTTCTACATTTCTCCTTCTAAGAAATAAGCACAATCATCAGCATTTGCAGTTCATGCAGATAGCAACCCTACCCTCTAGCATCATAATACAATTGAAGAAAATATGTCACCAGTTTACTAGACAGGAATTCACAACCTTCTGGCAATCCGCGGGCCCTGTTACCATTGGCTGCTTCTTTCCTTGACAGTGTTGCTTGAAGGACACTTTTATTGGCCTTGGAAGCACCTTGATAGATATTTCCTCTACAAAACCAAGTAGGTATGAGTCCTCTACTTCCAGTCTAGAAGACTATAGTGAATTGAGGTGAGTAGCAAGTTTTCGTGCTATTGCTACACTGCCAGTCAATAGCAGCCCATTCTCACTCGGTGCCACCCAATTCATCCATGGCCATCCTCAAGTTACTAAGCCATGTACACAGTTTCCCGGCTTTAGTCCCAATTTTGTACAGGAACGTTTGTGTAGCTACATATTGTTTGAATGTTTCATTGGTAGATAGAAAATTCAATTTGTTGGGCTTTATGTGTTCACTCACTTGAGAGCCTACTCAATATCCTTGATTTCTCGCTCCTGCTATTTTTGCACCATAGTACAATTTCTATGCCTCTCACAAAGTCATTGCTGAACGCAGTAAGCCTGTTAATTCATTGTTGATTTCCTCAGTTTTTCCACTCTGGCCCTGTTTCTCTGCTCCTAAACACCTAAACACCCTTACTTGAGAATAACACTTCTGTTAAATAGTGATCTCCAGCAACGAAAGTGAATAATGAGTATTCCACAGTCTAGAAATTGTACATTTTAAACTATAAGTGTTAGATCTGTAAGCCTGACAGTGGTATTCCCCCAAACCTTTTTCCTGCTTTCCAGTTTTGCTGAATTCTTTTTGTTGGCTTTAGGACTATGCACACTTTACCACTGCTGACCAGTGATAAATAAAGTGCTGGCTCACTCCTCTAAACATGATTTGATTGACTTATCCACGGTTGCGTTCCTAGTAGAGTGCACTACCTGTGCCCAGAGCCTGTAAATCAAATACTACTAGGGTGCCTGCTGCAAAAAGAACAGAAGATAGACGGAATGCTGAATTAATCAAGCATTCACCCCCAGTCACAGATCTGGGTTAAATCTATTGTTTTTTTGCACGCCACGCCATTCCAGTTTAGACCCAGCCAAATACAAATCAGTCTTGACCAGGTTCTCCCTGGACCGGAAACAAGCATCCTGGGACTGGTTTCGGAGTAACGCCCCTCATCAGCCAGGCTAGCTTGAATCTGGTGGCGTAGTGAGCACAGGACCCACGTCTGGGTATACCCTTCCCACTTAGGGAGACAAATGCAAAAAAACAGATGATGGACGGAACGCTGAATTATTCAAACATTCACCCTCAGTCACAGATCTGGCTTAAATCCATTGTTTTTTGCACGCCACGCATTTCCAGTTTAGACCCAGCCATATGCAAATCAGCCTTGACCCAGTTCCCCATGGGAACAATCTAGCCTGAAGTGCCAGGCTAGGTCCTACCTGGACCAGAAAACAGCATCCTGGGACCAGTTTCGGGATAACACCCCTCATTAGCCAGGATAGCTTGAACCTGGTGGTGTAGCGAGCACAAGTCCCACGTCTGTGCATACCCTTCCCTCTTAAGGAGAGAAATGCAAAAAGAACAGATGATGGACAGAATGCTGAATTAATCAAACATTCACCCCGTCACAGATCTAGGTTAAATCCATTGTTTTTTTTGCATGCCACACCATTCCAGTTTAGACCCAGCGATATGCAAGTCAATCTTCACCCTGTTCTCCATGGGAACAGTCCAGCCGGAACTGCCAGGCCAGGTCCTCCCTGAACCAGAAACAAGCATCCTGGGACCGGTTTCGGGGTAACGCCCCATATTAGCCAGGCTAGCTTGAATCTGGTGGCGTAGCAAGCACAGGACCTACGTCTGGGCATACCCTTTCTAATTAGGGAGACAAATGCAAACAGAACAGATGATGGACGGAATGCTGAATTAATCAAACATTCACCCCTAGTCACAGATCTGGGTTAAATCCATCGATTTTTGCATTTCAGGCCATTCCAGTTTAGACCTAGCCATGTGCAAATCAGTCTTGACCCTGTTCCCCATGGGAACAGTCCAGCCTGACCTGCCAGGACAGGTCCTCCCTGGACCTGAAACATGCATCCAGGGACCGGTTTCGGGGTAACACCTCTCATCAGCCGGGCTAGTTTGAAACTGATGGCGTAGCGAGCACGAGACCCGCATCTGGGCATACCATTCCCACTTAAGGAGACAAATGCAAAAAGAACAGATGATGGATGGAATGCTGAATTATTCAAACATTCACCCCAGGCACAGATCTGGGTTAAATCCATTTTTATTTTGCACGCCACGCCATTCCAGTTTAGAACCAGCCATATGCAAATCAGTCTTGACCCTGTTCCCCATGGGAACAGTCCAGCTCGAACTGCTAGGCCAGGTCCTCCCTGGACCAGAAACAAGCATCCTGGGACCGGTTTCGGGGTAACACCCCTGATCAGCTAGGCTAGTTTGAATCTGGTGGCGTAGCGAGCACGGTACCCATGTGTGGGTATACCCTTCCCACTCAGGGAGACAAATGCAAAAAGGACAGATGATAGGCTTGCATCACTGATTGTGCCACCCACTCAAGTACCCCTTTTACACTGCGAGCCTGTGTGGGCAATCTCCACTTCCATGTCGACTTGACATTCAAAACCCCTTGCCTACAAACTCCCAAAAATGGCATTTTCGGAATTGCAATTTAAAATCTGACTTCACCATAGGTTAGGATTTTAAATTGTGATTCAAGAGACACTAAACATGAAGTGGTTAAAGCTTCCTATTTGGAAATTACACGTATAAAATGTAATAAGGCAACTTCAATGGTACCCTATGGGAGAGATAGGTCTTGCAGTAGTAGAAAACAAATTTAGGAGTTTTTCACTACCGGGACATGTTAAACTTAAAATTACATATGCTAATTTTTTTAATACATTGCACCCTGCCCTCTGGGCTCTCCAGGGTCTACCCTAGGGGTGACTTATATGTATTAAAAAGGAAGGTTTGGGCCTGGCAAAAGGTTTATTCTGCCAGGTTGAAATGGCAGTTTAAAACTGCACACACAGGCTCTGCGATGACAGGCCTGAGACATGTTTAAAGGGCTACATAAATGGGTGCCACAATTAGTGCTGCAGACTGACGAGTAGCATTTAATTTACAAGGTCTGGGTATATGTAGTGCCACTTTACGAGGACTTATTAGTAAATTAGATATGCCAAATGGGTATAAGCCAATCTAGCACTTTAACAATAGTTAGCAGTGGTAAAGTGCACAGAGTCCTAAAGTCAACAAAAACAAACTCAGCAAAAAGTGGAGGGCAAAGGCAAATGGTCTGGGGATGACCCTGCAGAAAGGGCCAAGTCCTACATCAATGTATATTTATCAACCGCTTCCCTTACCGAACATCCTTTGAAAGTTAGCAAAAGTGAACTTTTAGCATCCCCCCACCATATTTTGCAGTGGACCCTTATCCCTTTGCCTTCAGATGCGGAAAGTACATGCATTTCTCCTTCTAGAAACCTCTAATAGCAACCACCATCACTATTTCTAAGGTCCTCCGATGGATCTTGCATTGAGCTGTAAGGGACTAGAATACCCGGGGAATTAACAATTATCCTATGAAGACCTAGAATAGATAATTGTTAACACAACCTAAAATGTTCAACTTAGCTCATCACTTTCACCAGCCAGGAATATCGATTCCTTGAGACAAAGTAAATCAACAAAAGAATGAGAAAGAATCGATAGGGATAATTTAGCAAAAATATTTATCTAATGCCTCAAGAATGCAGTAAGGGCAGAAACACATTTAAGGATCAGAATTAATAAAAGATTGTTAATGCAAGTAAACCACACAGTACATTACAGTCTTCCTCATCTGAGGGAGATTTAACCTACTTAGCATGAATTTAAAGATTCAGTTGTTGTTCATACAAACCAGATCAATGTAGATCGTTCGGGTTCTGTGCACACATAAATCAGTTCATGTCCGTTCTGCAGCACCGTTTGCCACAGCAGGAGTCAGATAACCTCTCAGCCAAAAGGTTATTTCCCAGCGCACATTTGCCAGCCGGAAATAGCACAGAATGAAGTCACAGTTCGCTTAGGGTGCAGTTTGTTAGAGTCTATTCCACCCGGCACGAGTGGAAGAGGGAAATGGAAAGGAAAATCAAGACAAAACAAACATGCGTGGAATCAAAGGACAATCCGACAGCATGCTAGTCAGGAAATGCAAAAAGCCAGAATAACCTCCTCCTTAAGATAGGCATTTATGCTCCAATAATTTTCAGGTGTACAACCCTTAACGTATCAATTCCATCAGTCCATGGGGTTTCATTGGCCGTTCATGATGGGCTGTTATGTGGTGATCAGTAAAGTATACAAATCCGAAAGAATTATGTAATCCTTTTCTAACATTTTACCTTAAGATTATATTCCATTTGGTTAGCGCCTTGTAACATCCTCGGAAGTAGGAGGTACCTTAACACATCCATCGTCAGTCCATTCCCAGGTGCATTTCTCTGGGATGTAACAAGATTTGTTGCAAACCAAGTGTGTTACAAGTAAGAAGCGAGTCCATTGATGACTAGAACACAAGTGGAAACTTTACAGAAAGTTCTCATAGGGCTTAGGTGACAGCTTTCACATGATTTAACGTTAGCTAAGGAAAGAAAGCTTTTGAGGCCTAAATGGAATACGGCTGAATCACAGAAATATTAATATTATTAAATGTCACAGATTTCTAAATGCTTTAGCTTTTCATGTTAATCAAATGCATTGCTCTTATGTAATACAAGTCAGTATTAAGCACTACTAAAACTTTTTCTTCTTTCACGTGGTACATCAGTATTATTTTTGTACGTTGCCATGTAAGTTTATTTTCAACAGATTACTTTTCAATGCACAGTGCATGTATTCTTTATATACGTTACGAAAAAAACCTCTAAGATTCTATGTCAGTTCTCTGTTGATTGCATTCTCTACCCTTCATTAATGTCAATATGTATGTTCCATTTCAGTCAAATGAGTTACATTCATTTTAATGCACATTCAATTATTGTCATTATAAAACTCTCTGAGTTACTTTTTTTATTTTCATCTCATAAACACGTAAATACATTTGTATGGAATTGTCGTTTTTCAACATAGCTTTTCATTATCATATCATCATTTTCTAACATTCTGCATGCTTTTACGATGCACTGTGTGAATCATGACTTTGCAGATGTGTTTTCTCTCAGTAGGTGAACATATTGTTTTGTCTCATCCATTTAACAAGTGTCATGAATACATTTCTTAGGTAGGAATTGGTAAAGATAGATGCAAAATAACATCAACGCTCTATCAATGTAAAGCAGAGAGCATTCACCTTTCTTTGCCCATCTTAAGCCTTGGACAAAATCCTTAGCAGAGCCGGAAAATGGAAAAAAACATAATTCGAAAGGCCACGTGTGCAGCAGTTTGTGTCTAATTTTGTAACATTTATATAGTGAGATATATAGATACATTAGAAGATAGCATGAAGTCTCATCATTTTCAAACCAGGACCATTGATCTTTTTGCTGCTGTTACATCATAAAACAGCTGCATTTCTCTCCAGAGGGACATGATGTACCCGGATGCTGGTATTTTGATATTAACTATGACAGCTGATGATTTTTCATCGACTATTTATTTTGGGAATAAAATTCATAAGTATCTAAAAATAACCTGCTTCCTCTTTAATTGCTGCTGTTTGGGTATGAATGCAAGCATCTCGAGCAAAGCTTCAACACGGCTGCTGCTTTGAGTGGCAAGTGGTCCACGAATGGGGAAACATGCAGCCTAACTCCCATGTGACTGGTGACTTGAATGTCAGACCTTGGATAATGTCAGACCTTGGCAAGAAGATTCTATTGTCCGTCACATTGTTGTTAGTGAATATTGAGCAATTGTGATGGATTTTCACGCAAATGAGTGTAATTTAAAATTAAGTCTTAGAGCCCAATTCGGATGAGTGTGCAACCATAACATTCATGCTAAAGTGTAGTAGTGCTCGGATTACTTGCCAGTAATCCTTATTACTCTGAGTCTACCTTACTCGTCCCATTACATAGTTATTGAGTGTGCCCATTCTCTCCCAAGAGTTCACCACTGTCAAGCAGTCTTTTATTTCTATTAATGCTTCAAATAGCCTCCCATAAATTTAGTTTATCATCCGAACACCAACCCCTTTCTATTTATATCAAGCTCTAAGCAAAGGCTGATGAAGGAGTCAAGGTGGGGTGGAGGGACATAAGTAATGGGACACGTAAGGAAGAATCGGAGTAATGAAGATTAATACTGGTAAGGAATCCAAGCATTACCTCTTCTTCCTTCACCCATGTCCCATTCCTTACTAGTCAATGTCTGCCCAAGTAAAAAACCCTTCAGCAAAAAGAACAACTTCATACCTGTGCTTTTTGGGAAGAATTTTATTAACATTCACCCCATCTGGTAATTCCCACAAGTAGTGTGCATTTCTTTCACTAAAGCAACATAAATGAAAGACACACACACAAAAGGCACAGGTAACCATATGTCTAAAAGAATCAGAAGGGAAGAGAGAAACTCGTAACCTGACATTGAGCCTAATATAAGCTGAGAACCAAAGAGTAACTCCGAAGTCTGAGCAACATAAGTTACTAATGCAAAATAAAAGTTGAAGGAGATGACCAAGTGGCAGCCCTACGATTTTGTATTTAGTATTTGCATGTTTCAGCCAAAGGTAAACTGAGTTTATTAAATAAAGAGTACTCTGTTGAAGAAGACTAGTATGAAAAACAGATTTCCATCCAGAGATGTTATTACTTGATTCCTCTGTATAGGAAAACAAAAGGACCTATATTTACTATGATCTACCTCACCGCCAAGTACTGGAAACGCCCCCCCCACCTATGCACCTCCCCATAATTAGGGGACTTCAGGAAGAAACTCAAGACTTGGTTCTTCGACCAGCATGGCCATCAGACCGAAGCTCACTAATCCTCAGCGCCTGGAGACCCCCAGGGTGACAAGTCACATTTTACAAGATCTAATGATTGATTGATGGCACAAAATGATATGAATCAACGCAAAGCAATTCACTGCAGGCGTAAATGGTGTAGGTTCAGTGCATACACCCAAAGGTACTGATGCAAATCTTGATCCACTAAGGTAGCCAAGCTGGGTTTTGCATTAAAACCAACCTCCTACTTCAAGCAGGTGCCAAGGAGGGAAAAGGAAGGATTGTAAGTACGCTGCAGTGCACAGCAGGTATCAAATGCATTGGGAACTTCAGTGTTTATCTATAAATAGGAATTTGTACTGAAAAGATATGCTTCCAGTACAAATTCTATGCTAGACAGCACCGTTGTTACTGCACCACGTTGCAAGGCTGTGCATCGCAAAAAACAGCCTTCTATGAGCGCCACTGCAGGGGATGACATCAGCAGCAGAGCAATCTTAGGCGATATGATGCTGTACTGCTTTTTCCCCTGTTGCACAATGCAGAAGAGCAAACTTCGATGATGCATAAATCATATCCATGGTGTAAGATGGAAATTGTGAAATATGAGGTACGCCCCACAGAGCCATTGGATCAAGCACTATCTACCCTAAACATACATAAAAATGTGCAAAGTGGGTCACAGCATGACCCACTCCCCTCATATAAAATCTTGCACAACTTACCACCACTCAGTCCACCATCACCACTCTATCCATAGCAAATATATCTCACCAGCATGGACTAGGTGGCAGCAACCAGCAGTGCGCCAGAAGGCACATTTGCAGAGTGGTGGAGAAAGGGGATGTGTCCTTCGAAGTCCCCTCAGCAATCATCTCTGTGGGACTTACTGGAGGTAACAGCAGGGCTTGTTGCCCCCCAAAGAGCCTCAGAATCCAAGGGGACTTCATCCCCCAACCAGCACTGCACCAGAAGATGTGTTTGCAGAGTAGTGGAGAAAGGGGGCATGGCCTCCGATGACTTGCCGTTTAATGTCATCAGTGATGTCATGAGTGATGTCACTGACCATGTCATGAGTGATGTAATATGTGACGTCATCAGCAGTGCATTGCGGGCGCGCGAGTTATAGTTAGCTGAACTAACTATAGCGAGGGAATTTCTATGGTTTTGTACGAGTGAAATGTCCAACTAACTATAACGTCCCTGAAACCTATGGTTTTTTCAGTGAATTTCTAAGGTTTTTTAAATGCTAATTTCTAACTATAACGTGCCTGAAACCTATGGTTTTTTCAGTGAATATATATATATATATATATATTACCTACTGACGGTCGCCAGTAGGTAGTTATAGTTAGGACCTAGTTTCCATAGGAAAAGCATTTTTTGTTTTCCCAATAACTTTGGCGCCGGTTGACGAATCTTCGCGAAATTTTCAAAACTAGTGATCGGCTCCGGTCAGCTCCTGTCTTGAAAGTTTTGGGGTGATTCGCCAAGCGGGGGCTGAGAAAAAAGGGGGGTCCCAAAACAAGTTTTCCCCATGTTATTTTCCATAGGAAACTTTAGACAAAGCTACAGTCCGAACTGCTGAACGGAATTACACCAAATTTGGCAAAAAGGTAGGTCTTGGTTCAGAAAGAGACCTATTTGTTAAATGGTGTAAATCCGTTCAGTAGTTGCTGAGAAATTAAAGAAAGAAAAAGTTTTGATATCTGTGGCCGTGGAGGGTTCGCGAACCCTCCCGACTACGAGCTTCATTCTAATTGGCTGCCAACACTCCAAATCAGGAAGTGTTGGCAGCCATCTTGTGACTCGGTAACCGAGTCACAAGAAATCAGAAAAAAAACATGAAAAACAAGAAAAGGGGGCAGGGTAGAAACACCCTGACCCCCTAGGCCTGCTCAGGGCCAAAAAAAGCATTTTTTTTTTTAAACGGCAAAATTCACGCTGGGTGCGCAAATCCTGCTGATAAAATAAAAACAAAACGAAGCGCTGACTCCGCGCTCGTTGTATTTAAGCCCCGGGTGGGCCAGATCCCGGAGGCATGAGTAATTATGTTGCGGGGGCCCCCGCAGCCCCGGGGACCGCCACCTCCCCGGGGCTTCATTTATGATTTGCTGGGGGGAACGCAGCCCCCCCGCAGCCCCGGGGACCACCACCTCCCCGGGGCACTCTGTATTTAAATGCGGGGGTCAGTTACGGACCCACGTGCCCCGGGGACCACCACCTCCCTGGGGCTTTGCAATCAAGGGGAGGGGGGCCGCGCGGCCCCCCTCCTGGAGCCCTTCATGGCCCTGGGGACCGCCACCCCCAGGGCCAGCTCCTGCAGTGTCCCGGGGTGTCCACCCCGGGACACTGCTGTTTGCTATGACAGGGCGGGAGCCGTGCGGCTCCTGCCCTGTCAAAGCAAACACTGGATTGGATTTTGAAGCGAGCAGGAAACCTGCTCTCGCTTTCAAAATCCAAACCAGATTGCTTTTCACAAGGGAGCTGCATGTCAGCAGCTCCCCGTGTGGAAAGCAATGCCGGCTCCCGCAGGAGGCGGGGAGCCGGCTGGGACCGTGGGGGCATTGGGGCTCCCCCCACGGTCCCCAATGGAGAGGGTCGGCCCCGGGGGATGGGGTCCCCGGGGCCAGAAGTGGCTTGGGAGGGGGGCCACGTGGCCCCCCACCCCGTAATAAAAAAATGATTTTTTTTAAAAAAAAGGAAAGGCCCCGGGGGATGGGGTCCCCGGGGCCAATAGAGGCCTCAGGAGGGGGGCCATGCAGCCCCCCTCCTCAAAAAATACAAAATTAAAAAAAAATTGTGGCTATGCCCCGGGGAATGGGGTCCAGTTTTTCTTTTTTTAAAGTACAAAACGGGTCAGGCCCTCGGGGATGGGGTCCCCAGGGCCCAAAATATTGTAAAAAAAGGGGGGCCACACAGCCCCCCTTCGACAAAAAAAAAAAAAATTAAAAAGCTGGCATTGCGCCGGAGGCCCCGCCCCCTCCCTGCAGCACTCAGCAAACGTGCCCCCTGGCGCGTTGTAAGTTGGGGAATTAATTCCCCTTGAATACTGGGGGTCCCTGGGGGCCAACTAGCCCACCAGGTACCTCCAGTATGCGCCACAGGGCTGCATTGCAGAGAGGTGGTCTGAGGCCACGCCCCTTTTTACACCTCCCTGCAACGCAGCTCTGTGGAGCTTACTGGAGGTAGCTGGTGGGCTAGTTGGCCCCCAGGGACCCTCAGGATTCAAGGGGACTTAATCTTCCAAGTTACAACGCACCAGGGGGTGCGTTTGCACAGTGGTGCAGGGAGGGGGCGGGGCCTGATATGGCAAGTGTGCAAACACGCCCCCTGGCGCATTGTAACTTGGGGGATTAAGACCCCTTCAATCCTGAGGGTCTCTGGGGGCCAACTAGCCCACCAGGTAACTCCAGTAAGCGCCACAGAGCTGCGTTGTAGAGAGGTGTAAAAAGTGGCGTGACCTCGGACCACCTCTCTGGAACGCAGCCTTGTGGCGCTTACTGGAGGTACCTGGTGGGCTAGTTGGGCCCCAGGGACCCTCAGGACTCAAGGGGAATTAATCCCCCAATTTACAACGCGCCAGGGGGCGCGTTTGCACAGTGGTGCAAGGAGGGGGCGGGGCCTAACAAAACAAGTGTGCAAATGTGCCCCCTGGCGCATTGTAAATTGGGGGATTAATTCGCGTTTAATCCTGTGGGTCTCTAAGGGCCAACTAGCCCACCAGGTACCTCCAGTAAGTGCAACAGAGCTGCGTTGCAGAGAGGTGGTCCGAGGCCACGCCCCTTTTTACACCACTCTGCAACGCAGCTCTGTGGCGCTTACTGGAGGTACCTGGTGGGCTAGTTGGCCCCCAGGGACCCTCAGGATTCAAGGGGACTTAATAGGGACGTTATAGATAAAAATTAGCAATTAAAAAACCTTGGAAATTCACTGAAAAAACCATAGGTTGCAGGCACGTTATAGTTAGAAATAAGCATTTAAAAAACCTTAGAAATTCACTGAAAAAACCATAGGTTTCAGGGACGTTATAGTTAGTTGGAGATTTCACTCTTACAAAACCAGAGAAATTCCACCGTTATAGTTAGTTCAGCTAACTATAACTCACGCCCGCAATGCACTGCTGATGACGTCACATATTACATCATTCATGACATGGTCAGTGACATCACTGATGACATCACTGATGACATCTCAAATGACATCACTGATGACATCATCCACGTGATAATCTGATGCACCTCTTCACACCCTAATATAACCTTTGATACACCCACTCTAAAATACAGACTACCATTTGCAAAACCATAGACACACCAATACCAGTTACTACATACGCACTCACTGATTCCTAGGTATACACACACACATCCACTCATTCACCCATACAGTCACTCATACATGTAGTCTACCATCAATACGGCACTATCATATGCACTCACATATCTATACAGACACTCACACACCGTCACTCGTCCATACAGTTACTCACACACCTAGTCAGTCATGCAAAGAATCAATCACACTTCCATTTACTCACCTATACAGTTATACACACACCACATCACTTATTTAAACAGAAACAAATGCATACTTACTCTCTTATACAATCACTGATACATGTACACACTCATCCATACAGCCACTCTCACAATCACTGACTCTCACGTATAGTCATTTATATACTCCAACTCTCCCATACATTCAGTAAGACACATGTAATCACTCACTTAAACAGTCAGTCACGCACCTACTAAATCCTCCATCCAGACACTTATACACCCACTCATTCTTCAATACACCGTGGCATATATATAATAAATATTTAAACTTTAAAGAAACACACAGTCACGTGGATGATGTCATCAGTGATGTCATTTGAGATGCCATCAGTGATGTCACTGATCATGTCATGAATGATGTAATATGTGACGTCATCAGCAGTGCATTGCGGGGGCATGAGTTATAGTTAGCTGAACTAACTATAACGGTGGAATTTCTCTGGTTTTGTACGAGTGAAATCTCCAACTAACTATAACGTCCGTGAAACCTATGGTTTTTTCAGTGAATATATATATATATATATATATATATATCCAAATAATTCAAACCAGAGGAATGAGGCGGCACACCAATTCTATATATATTCACTGAAAAGACAAAGGTTACAGGGAAATTATAGTTAGGATCTGATTTCACTCGTACAAAACCAATGAAATTCGGCATTTATAGTTACCTGAGCTAACTATAACTTACGCCCCTGGAATGCACTGCTTATGACCTCACATAATATGTCACTCATGACATGGTCAGTGACATCACTGATGACATCTCAAATGACATCACTGATGACATCACTAATTACATCATCCACACAACCACTCACACACCTACTCACACCCCATACAACCTCTTGTATGCCCACTCACACACCTGTACAACCACTGACATACCCATTCTCAGACCTATACCAGTACTCACATACCCACTCACTCCTCCATAGAGCCACTCACACACCCACTCACTCGTACACCCACTCACACAACCATCACTTACCCATACAGCTGCTCATACAACTAGTTACTCATCCATACAGCCAGCCATATAACCACACACTCACCCATACAGCTACTCAAACACCCACTAATTTACCTACAAAGTCACACACCCACTCACTCACCCAATCAACTTCTCAACACAGCCACTCACTCACCCATAGAAGCCCTCAGATACTCACCCACACAACCACTTACATACTCATTCACAGATCCCTGTACTCATCCATACAGTCACTCACAGAGACTCACTGTCCAATACAGCCACTCACACACAAAGTCACTTAACGAAACACCTACTGAAACAGCCACTCACTCACCCATACAGCCACTTACACACATTCACTTACTCATATAGCCATTCAGATACCCACTCACTCACCCATACAGTCACTACATGCCCACTTACCCACTGACAGAGCCCCTTACACCATCACTCACCCACCCATACATCCAATGACACACCCACTCACTCACCAATACAACCACTCACACAGAATCTCATTCATCCACACAGCTACTTACACAACCACTTATACACCAATATGGCCACTCACACACCCATACGCACAAGGATACAGACAGTCACACAACCACTCACATGATATATATTAAAAGTTGTATCATTCATTAGTAGTACACCTAGTATATTTCTTTAAGTTTTGTAGTACCTTAGTATATATGTTTAACAATCATAAAATCTTATAAAATACTTAGGCTCACTGGATGGTGTCGTGAGTGATGTAATTTGAGATGAGTGATGTCACTGACCATGTCATGAGTGATGTAATATGTGAGGTCATAAGCAGTGCATTGCGGGGGCGTAAGCTATAGTTAGCTCAGGTAACTATAACTGCCGAATTTCACTGGTTTTGTATGAGTGAAATCTGACCCTAACTATAACGTCCCTGTAACCTCTGGTTTTTTCCAGTGAATTTCTAAGGTTTTTTAAAAGCTAATTCCTAACTATAAAGTCCCTGTAACCTTTGTTTTTTTCAGTGAATTTCATAATTTTTTTTAACTAGTAATCGCGTTTGCAGAGTGGCAGAAAAAGGAGGCTGGGGCTCCAACCAACTCTCAGAAATCCCCCTGTGTAAGACTTACAGGAGGTACCAGGAGGTCTTCTTGGCCCCAAAGGTCCCTCAGGAGTAAAGTAGACTTCATCCCCCAACCAGTAACCAGCAGTGCACCATGAGCTGCATTTGCAGAGTGGTGGAGAAAGGGGGCATGGCCTCCGAAAAACTCTCAGCAATTCCTCTGTCTGGGACTTACTGGAGGTAACAAGAGGGCTTGTGGAACCCCAACGACCCTCAGCATTCAAGGGGACTTCATTCCCTAGCCACCTCTGCGCCAGGAGGCAGGTTTGCAGAGTGGTGGTGAAAGGGGCGTAGCCTCTGGTGACATCCAGAGGTTTTCTTTTTAAATTATTTTTTTTGGGAAGGGGTCTGCGTTGCCCCCCTTCCCTGGGCTGTTTTTGGCCCCCTTTCTGGGGGCCAATTTTGGCCCCGGGGACTCCATCTCCAGGGGCCAGGCCTTTATCATTTTTTTTTTTTAAACAGGGGGGGCCGCGTGGCCACCCTCCCCGGGCCGATATCACCCCTAGGGATCCCATCCCCCGGGGCATGGCCACCTCGTTGGGGACGGCAGGAGGGAGCCTGAAGGCCCCTGCGGTCCCTGCTGGCTCCCCACCGCCTGCGGGAGCCGGTATTGGTTTTGGACAGAGAGAGCTGCTAACATGCAGCTCCCTCTGTCCTAAAGCAATTCTGCTGTGCTTCGTGGGATCAAGAGCATTTTTAATGCTCTCACTTCCGCAAAGCGAAGTAGTGTTTGCTATGATATGGGGGAGCAGTGCTGGCCCTCAGTGGGGTGGTTCCCTGGGCCATGTAGGGCTCCTGGAGGGGGGCCGTGCTGCCACCTCCTTTGTTCGGTAAGTCCCGGGTAGGTGCTGGTCCCCGGGGGGCAGCAACGAACCCCCTTAATTATTGTATTTCTTCCACAGGGAGGTGGTGGTCCCCTTGGGCTGCATGGGGGGGCCATATCCCCAGTGCATTATGATTTATTTTAGCCGCGGGGCTGCGGGTAAGGCAATAGGGCCTCCCCCATTGTATTTTTTTAAATAATAGAAATATGTGCCCCGGGGTGCTGGTGGTTTTTCCAGGGGCATCAGGGGGCTGAGCGGGCCCCCCTGCATTTGCATGGAACAGAGCCTGGGGAGGTGGCGTCCCCTGGGCAGCGAAGCAGCAGCTAGGCTCCCCCACATAATATTAAGTTCCTGCCCTGAGGAGGTGGCGGTCCCCAGGGCTGCTGGGTAGGCCATAGGGCCTCCCCAGCATTATTTTATATTATGATTTGTGCCCTGGGGAGGTGCCGGTCCCCGACGCAGCAGGGGAGCTGCGAGGCTCCCCAGCATACAATTATAACACTGCCCCGGGGAGGTGGCGGTCCCTGGGGCTTTGAATAGCCCAAGGAGGGGGGCCCCGTGCACCCCCTCCTTTATTTTTACCATGCCCCCTGGTTTTGGCCCACTTGGGGGTTAGTCTAAAGCAAGCACAGGAGATTTGCCACAAATTTGCGATTATCACGATTTTGCTGCAACATTTAAAAAATAAATGCTTTTAGGCTTTGGCATGGTCCCAGGGGGACCTCAACAGCATGGCTTGGGGGTCAGGGTATTCCTACCCAGCCCCCTTTTCTCTATTTTCACTCTTTTTGGGGGACTCAGAGAAGTCAAGTCCCAAGATGGCTGCGAACACTTCCTGGTTGAAGTGTTGGAAGCCAATCAGAGCAATGCGTTTCCCAGCACGAGCAACCAGAGATATCACTATAAATGTCAACTTTAATTTCTGAAAAACTACTGAACGGATTTGCACAAAATAACAAAGAACACAATCTGAGTAACAACGTCTACCTTTCTGCCAAATTTGGTGTAATTCAGTCCAGCGGTTCGGGCTGTAGGTTCTACAATATGTTCCTATGGGAACTAACATTACAAACGCACCTTTATTTCACATCCATATTTCTTGGTTCCCACTGCACGGATCACCCCCAAAGTTTCCATGCCACACAGAACCTACTTTGACACTTTTTTGGTCCTAACTATAACTATCTACTGGCGATACATATACACATATATATGTAAATATACATATATATGTGTATACATATATATATATGTATATAAATGTGTTTATATATATGCGTGTATATACATTTGCATATACATGCATATATGTGTACATCTATATATATGTTCGCATCGCTCCATTTCTTCACTTAGCCAAGCAAAAACACCGGAGCACGGACCACAGATAAGTGCAGATTTTCTTTTTATTTGGTCACACAAGCACCAGCAGCATAACGCGTTTCGGCTCCGAGGAGCCTTGATCACATGGCGCGCTCAACAGTGTATGGTCAGTTTATATACATCTTTTTTTCTTAGCTTTTCTTTTTTTCTTTTTGTTTTTTTGCTATTTTGCTAATAGTCTTTTTACTCTTTTTTGTTAAAGTGACAAGTGCCTTATGTGCAAAGTAAAGCAAAGTATGGACATAAACAAAATACATGATACATTCTGGTACTTTGGTTATTAGCATAATTAAATTATTCAGGTATAAATACCACTTTATAATTACGCATAAATGTAAATATGAATTTTGTTTTTGCCGTCTTGGTTTAAATACCAATTCAAACAGTTCTGTACAAATAAATACTTGAAATGCAAATGCAAATACAGTACTAATTCAGAAAGTGCTTGGCTATAGTCTTTACTACTCCACATAATTAAAATTATCTAAAAACCTGTGCAAAATACGCTAATTAAAAGTGTACTAAAATTCTAAAACCCATCTAAAACCGTGTACAAAATAGTGTATAAAAAATATTTAAAAGGATAGTATTCAGGCATTGCGGTAAAATAAGTTTTTAAGTTTTTTTCAAAGTTCACAGTGTCTGTATATCCCTGATTTTTGTCATGCATATTTCATTACTTATTGTTAGAGGCAGGTATGTAATTCCTCCGTAATATTAAGACCCTTAGGATGCTTTGTATCGAGGTCTAGAATGTATCTGGTTTCTAGACGTCTAAGGGCTTTTTCTCTATCCCCTCCTCTTTTATGTGGTGGGATGGAGTCAATAATAAAATAAGTGAGTTGTTTGGGGTCCGCTTTATGTACTTCCTCAAAATGTCTAGCTACGGGGTAGGTAGAGTCCTTATTTTTGATTGCTCTAATGTGCTGGAGTATCCTCTTGTGCCCTTGTAGTATAGTACTACCTACATATCTTAGGGCACATGGACACTCCAGCACATAGACCACATGGTCCGTTTTGCAGCTCAGGGATTTAGAGATGGGTTTGTCTTGATCACTAAATGGGGTGTCATAGGTGGTTTTATTAATCCCAAATTGACACGCTTTACATGTTTTACAGCGAAAAAATCCCTTTCTTTGAGATAACCATGTGTTCTTGGTTTGAACAAAAGGGTCATTTTGGACTAGGTCGTCCCTCATGGAGGCAGATCGTGTGTATGTTATAGACACATTTTTAGGGAGACTTCGCCCAATGACAGGGTCGTCTAAAACAAGAGGCCAATTAGTTCTGATGATTTTTCTAATTGCCTTATCTTGTTTACTGTATTTTAAAATAAATCTGAAGGAGGAAGAACGGTCATGAGTTTGAGTCACCTCCTTCTGCTTATTCTGATTAATCAAGTTTTGCCTTGGGACTTTGTTACTTTTTTCTATGGCTAGTTTAATGCAGTCATTTGAATATCCCCTTGCCTGAAATCTAGCCGCACAGTCTTGTTGGGCTATTGTTAAATCAACTTCGCAACTGCAGATTCGCTTAAGACGTAACATTTCCCCATAGGGGATGCTGTAAATCAAATGTTGGGGATGGAAGCTGCCCGCATGCAATATCGAATTGCCAGCAGTTGGCTTCCTATGCAATTTTGTTTCAAGTTGCCCATTTCTGATATATACTTCTACATCTAAAAAATTAATAGTTGTTGCGCTGATCGAAGCTGTAAAATGCAGATTAAGACAATTTTTATTTAATTCTTCAATAAACTGTTCTGCTTCATCTACTGAACCCTGCCATATTAAAAACAAGTCATCAATAAAACGTAGCCAACATTTAATTTTTGATATGACTGTGGTCTTATGTTCATTCATTAGTACCAGCTCCTCCCACCATCCCATATGAAGACAGGCATAACTGGGGGAGAAGCTGGCTCCCATTGATACCCCACGTTGTTGTTTGTATAAAACATTTTGTAATAAAAAAATATTATTATCAAGGCAGAACTCAACCATATTTAAAAGCATCTTGTTGTGTTGTGCAAATTCGGGAGTCCTTTTACCTAAATAATGTTGTAATGCTCGAACGCCATCTTGATGATTGATGGAGGTGTATAGCGATGTCACATCCATTGCAATGAGCAGATAATCTTCTTTCCAAACAATGTTCTGTATTTTTTAAAGGAAATCGCCCGTGTCCCTGATATAAGACGGCAACTGTTGCACAAACTCCTGTAGAAAGTAATCTACATATCGTGATGTTTTTTCTAGGAGACTGTTTCTAGCCGAGATTATCGGTCTTCCCGGAGGTTTGTTTGCGTCTTTATGTATATATATTCACTGAAAAAACCACAGGTTTCAGGGACGTTATAGGTAGTTGGACATTTCACTCATACAAAACCAGAGAAATTCGGCCGTTATAGTCAGTTTAGCTAACTATAACTCGCGCCCCGCAATGCACTGCTGATGACATCACATATTACATCACTCATGACATTTTCAGTGACATCACTGATGACATCACGGATGACATTTCAAATGACATCACTGATGATATCGCTAATGACATCATCCAGTGACTGTGTGTTTCTGTAAAGTTTAAATGTTTTATATATATATATAGGACAAGGTGTATTGAAGAATGAGTGGGTGTATGACTGTCTGAATGGATGATTTAGTAGGTGGGTGACTGACTGTATAAGTGAGTGATTAAACGTGTCTTTCAGAATGCATGGGTTAGTGACTAAACTGTGTGAATGTCTGTATCAGTCTGTCTGTGGGTGTGTAAGCAGCTGCATGGGTTGGTGAGTAGCTACATGAGTGTCTATATGGGTTATTGATTGATTGTCTGAGTATCTGTATGGGTGCCTGAGTGTCTGTGTGGGTGGGTGGGGTATGTGTGACTCCCTGCATAGATGTGAGAGTGGGTGATTCACTGGGTGTATGGGTTCAAGAGTGCATCTGCCAGGGGCTATATGGGTGGGTGAGTGTGTGTATGGCTGTGTTGGTGAGTGAATGGATGTCTCAGTGGTACATGTGTGGGTAACTACAAATGTGAAAGGCAGTATATGTGAGTGTTGGAGTATATAAATGACTATATGTGAGAGTGAGTGAGTGTGATAGTGGCTGTGTGAATGAGTGTATGCTTGTGTCAGTGATTGTAGAAGAGAGTAAGTATGTGTTAGTATCTGTATGAATACGTGAGGTGGTGTGTGTGTAACTGTAAAGGTGAGTAAATGGGAGTGTGATTGATTCTTTGCATGACTGACTAGCTGTGTAAGTAAATCTACGGGTGAGTGGCGGTGTGTGAGTGTCTGTATAGGTGTATGAGTGCATGTGATAGTAGTTGTATTGATGAGTGACAGCATGTATGAGTGACTGTATGGGTGAGTGAGTGGATGTGTGTGTAGACCTAGGAATCAGTGAGTTGGTATGTAGTAATTGGTATTGGTGTGTCTATGGTTTCGAGAATGGTAGTCAGTATTTTAGAGTGTGTGTATCAAAGGTTATATTAGGGTGTGAGGAGGTGCATCAGATTATAACGTGGATGATGTCATCAGTGATGTCATTTGAGATGTCATCAGTGATGTCATCAGTGATGTCACTGAAAATGTAATGAGTGTTGTAATATGTGATGTCATCAGCAGTGCATTGCGGGGGCTTGAGTTATAGTTAGCTGAACTAACTATAACGGCCGAATTTCTCTGGTTTTGTACGAGTGAAATGTCCAACTAACTATAACGTCCCTGAAACCTGTGGTTTCTTTCAGTGAATTTCAAAGGTTTTTTAAATGCTAATTTCTAACTATAACGTGGCTGAAACCTATGGTTTTTTCAGTGAATTTCACAGGTTTTTTAAATGCTAATTTCTAACTATAACGTCCCTGAAACCTATGATTTTTTCAGTGAATTTCAAAGGTTTTTTAAATGCTAATTTCTAACTATAACGTCCCTGAAACCTATGGTTTTTTCTTTGAATTTCAAATGTTTTTAAAAATGCTATTTTATTACTATAATGTTGCAAAAAATATATATATATTTTTTTTAAATTGCTATAAAAATTTTGTATTATTTTGTACTTTGTAAAAGTTAAATATTAATTTTTTTTAAATAAAAAATTGGAGTCACGCACCCATCGTGTACCTGTCTCAATCGGTGCGCGAATTCAAGCCGCCATATTGGTAAAGTCGCGTAGGATGCGCGCGTCATAAGCGACGGGTGCGCGAAGTATGACCGCACGTAACGTTACGCACGAAGTTGCGGTGCTCGCGCTGGGTGCGCGAATCCGCCGTGAATTTTTAACTTTTAAATCTATATATATATAACTTTTACATGTATATTAAAGCAAGAGATTATTTACGTTTTTTATAAAAGTCATATCTTTGTAAGTAGAATAAAGATAAATTACTCGTAAATATATTTTCTTGGTTTCGTGATGGGTGCACGCTGGGTGCGTGCAGCGTGCTCGACTCCAGGTGACTTTTTAAAGGAAGAATTTTATTGGTTCATAAGTTTTTCATTCTAGAAGTTACAAGACCCCACCCAATTGTGTTCTTCTTTCCAGAACCTCAGCAGAGAGAGAGCAGTTGTGATTTCTCTTTACTTTTTCTGCATTTTTTTGGTGTTTTTCAAAAACAGCAAGAAGAAATGGCTTCTTCCAGCATCCAACAACAGGTTCATCCAGAGGAAGAAGATGACGAACCAGAACCAGTCAAAAAAAGATTTGAGAGTGTTGTCTGGGCCTTCTTTTCCATTCCAGAAGGCCAAAAGAAGGTGAATGCACGGAAAGTTACGTGCACTCTGTGCCAAAGTGTCCTGTCGTGTGGGTCTGATAAAAAGTATTAATGCGGCACATCGTCGATGCTGAAGCATCTACAGACTACTCACCCATGGGCTCTTGCACGGGAGCAACACAGTTGTGCATTGGAGAAGCAGGCTGCAGAACAAGAGCAATCTGGAGGACCGAGCACATCATCTGGTTCTCCAACTGGCATGACAACAAACATTAAACCTGAATTCGCAAGAATTAAGCAGAGTTGTAATAAATGCAACAAAGTTCTCTGTCTTGGAGAACAATTCGTGGATGCTATTGTGGTTGCAATTACAAACCACTTTTGTTAATTTTTTGTTTTTGTTTTTGCAATCTGTTACTAGTTGCAAAATGTTGTGAAAGTTTTCACAGTTCATTCTGTTTATTTTTGTTACATTTTTGAAAAAACACCAAAAAAATATAAAAAGTTAGAAAATCACAAAAAAATATAAAATACAAAAAGAAGAAAAAAACAGTTCTTGTTAGAACTACCTATTCTAGTTAAAAAAAACAAATTTGTATGTGCTGTATGAAGTGTACAGATAATATCTGCATGATTACATGGGTGCATGAATACTGTCTGGTTGAGTAGATAATTGCTTGGGTAATACAAGAGTGATTGGATGAGTGCTTGGGTACTGAGTAGGTGGTTGCAAGATTGCATATGTAGTGCATGACTGATTGCATGAGTACATGGGTAGTACCTGGGTGATTGCATGGGTAGTGCCTGCATGATTGGATGAGTACATGGGTAATGTCTGGGTAATTGCATGAGTGCATGGGTAGTGCATAAGTGATTGCATGAGTGCATGGGTAGTGCCTGGGTGATTGGAGAAGTGCAAGGATAGTGCATGGTGATTTTATAAGTGCATAGGTAGTGCATGGGTGATTGCAACAGTGCATAAGTAGTGTCTGGGTTATTGCATGAGTGGATGAATTGTGCCTGGGTGATTAGAGGAGTGAATTGGTAATGCCTGGGTGATTTTGTAATTGCATGCGTATTGCTTGGATGATTTTGTAAGTGCATGGCTAATTGCTGGAAGATTGCATGAGTGCAGAGGTAATGTATGGGTGATTGGAACACTGCATGGATAATGTCTGAGTGATTGCATGAGTTTTTTGGTAATGCCTGGATGATTGCATGAGAGCATGGGTAGTGCCTGGGTGATTGGAGGAGTGCAAGGGTAGTGCTTTGTGAATTTATAAGTGCTTGGGTATTGGCAGAGTGGTTGGATAAGCACTTGGTACTGGCTAGGTGATTGGAGGAGCGCATGGGTAGAGACAGGGTGATTGCTGGAGTGTTTGGGTACTACCTGGGTAATTGAAGGAGTGAATGAGTAATGTCTAGGTGATTAGAGGACTGCATAGGTTGTGCACAGGTGATTGTAGCAGTGCATGGTTACTGCCTGGGTCATTGCATGAGTACATGGGTACTGACTGGATGATTAGAGTACTGCAACAGAGTGCACAGTGAATTTATAAGTGCTTGGATATTGGTGGAGTGATTGGATAAGTACAGGGTACTGGCTGGGTGATTGGAGGAGTGCATGGATAGTGACAGGGTGATTGCTGGAGTGTATGGGTACTATCTGGGTAATTGAAGGAGTAAACGAGTAGTGTCTAGGTGATTAGAGGACTGCATGGGTAGTGCACAGGGGTTTGTAGCAGTGCATGTGTTAGTGCCTGGGCCATTGCATGAGTACATGGGTACTGACTGGATGATTAGAGTACAGCAAGGGTAGTGCATGGTGAATTTATAAGTGCTTGAGTTTTGGCGGAGTGATTGGATAAGTGCATGGTACTGGCTGGGTGATTGGAGGAGTACATGGGTAGTGACAGGGTGATTGCTGGACTGCATGGATATTACATGGGTAATTGAAGGTGTGAATGAGTAGTGTCTAGGTGATTAGAGGATTGTATGGGTAGTGCACAAGTGATTACAGCAATGTATGTGTTAGTGCCTGGGTCATTGCATGAGTACATGGGTACTGACTGGATGATTAGAGTACTGCAAGGAGAGTGCATGGTGAATTTATAAGTGATTGAGTATTGGCGGAGTGATTGAATAAGTACATGCAACTGGCTGGGTGATTAGAGGAGTGCATGGGTAGTGACAGGGTGATTGCTGGACTGCATGGGCACTAGCTGGGTAATTGAAGGAGTGAATGAGTAGTGTCTAGGTGATTAGAGGATTGTATGGGTAGTGCACAGGGGATTGTAGCAGTGCATGGTTAGTGCCTGGGTCATTGCATGAGTATATCGGTACTGACTGGACGATTAGAGTACTGCAAGTGTACTGAACGGTGAATTTATAAGTGCTTGGGTATTGGCGGAGTGATTGCATAAGTACATGGTACTGCCTGGTTGATTGGAGGAGTGAAAGAGTAGTGTCTAGGTTAATAGAGGACTGCATGGGTATTGCACAGGGATTGTAGCAGTGCATGGTTAGTGCCTGGGTCACTGCATGAGTACATGGGTACTGACTGGATGATTAGAGTACTGCAACAGAGTGTATGGTGAATTTATAAGTGCTTGGGTATGGGCGGAGTGAATGGATAAGTACATGGTACTGGCTGGGTGATTGAAGGAGTGCATGGGTAGTGACAGGGAGATTGCTGGACTGCATGGGTACTACCTGGGTAATTGAAGGAGTGAATGAGTAGTGTCTAGGTGATTAGAGGATTGTATGGGTAGTGCACAGGGGATTGTAGCAGTGCATGGTCAGTAGCGGTCCGTGGTAGGAGTGCCGGCCAGGCGGTGACGTGGGGCGGGGGAGGGGCAGGGTGGGGGGTAGTAAACCACGGATTACGGCCAAATACAGGTAAGTAAACATTTAAATAAATAAAACGAATTTCGTTGTGAGCGCTGCATCGCCAAATGCGATGCAGTGCGCGCAACAAAATTCGTTTTATTTATTTAAATGTTTACTTACCTGTATTCGGCCGTAATCTGTGGTTTACTACCCCCCGCCCCACATCACCGCCCGGCCGGCACTCCTACCACGGACCGCTACTGTGCATGGTTAGTGCCTGGGTCACTGCATGAGTACATGGCTACTGACTGGATGATTAGAGTACTGCAAGGGTAGTGCATGGTGAATTTATAAGTGCTTGGGTATTGGCGGAGTGATTGGATAAGTACATGGTACTGGCTGGGTGAGTCGAGGAGTGCATGGGTAGTGACAGGGTAATTGTTGGAGTGCATCAGTACTACCTGGGTAATTGAAGGAGTGAATTAATTGTGTCTAGATGATTAGAGGATTGTATGGGTAGTGCACAGGTGATTCTAGCACTGCATGGGTAGTGCTTAGGTTACTTAATCTTACCTTTTTTGAAGTAGATATGAAAGTCATTGAAACAATTTTTTCAGTTCTTTTATTATAATCTAAATTTAAAATATTTTCAAACTTTAGTATTAGTGTCTGTAAAAGAGAAGAAAAATACTGTTATTACATATAATATTATAGTTTTAAGAACACAACATAATTTTACAATTACATAACATATCCAGTTTGCCATTTTTGCTGTTTTCAGATTCTATTGAATTTCACCATACACAGTGATTTCAATGTTGATCATCATGTGACAGCGGGCAAAAAAATACATTCAATAAGATTGTTAAAAAAAAACAAATCTGTGTTCAAAATATTTACAACAAACTCAACTATCTGTTTACATTTTCAAAAATAAACACTCTCATTTACATTGCATATAATACAAAGATCAAATATATGAACTGCTCCTTTCAAAAACAATTTTCTAAATACAATTTCAAAGAACAGAAACGATAATTGAAACAGTAATTCTTGACATCTTCCCTATAGGCTGAATAATGTTTCCGAAATTATTTGCATTGAAAAAATCCAAAATAAACTTCTTAATTCATATCGACATCTTCCCAATAGGCCGAATGATGTTTCTCAAATTGTTTGTATTGAAAATATCAAAATAAACTCATTAATTCATGTTGACATCTTCCCAATAGGCCAAATGATGTTTTCAGAACTTTGGCATCAAAAATATTAGATATGAATTTGGTAATTCATAAGGCAACCGACATTTGAATTCCAAATGGGCATCATTACAATGTGTCTATCCTTTATTGCACTTTAAATACACGGTATAGTGTCCAGATGTTGTAGAAGGTCCATCTTGGAAAATAATTGCCACTGCTTTGAAAGTTCTTCCTGAAATTGACAGTTGACTTGCTACAAAATTTTTAATTTTAGTTTCCAATTTTCTTCCATCTGCTCTACAACGTTGTAGCATTAAAATGATATATTGTCCAAATCTTTCTATAAATAATGTTGATAACATTTCAGATTTGCAGTGACTACATTCCATATTTTGATTCGCAGATTTTACTAATTTGTTAAAAGACACTGTTTTGCAATCTGGTATTGTCAAATATATGAATCGTTCTGTGTCTATTTTAGTGGTAGATGAAAATGAACAGTCTTCACATTTATGATCCCATCTGTAGTGTACTCCAAACAGATTTGCAATTTGTATTCCTTCACCTTCCAATACTGCAAGCATAAGTAATTCTTCAGCATCTTGCTGTACATTAAGTGTAAATTGTGAAGAACCAGAACATATATCCAGAAGATGCCGAATGCCTGAGGCACTTTGGATTTTAGTTTTATCGTTGTCAAGTTTTCAAAAATAGAATGCAGCAAAGAACAACACCTTTTTTCTCGATTCTCCATAATTTGTTGTTGAAGATTTTCTAGAAAAAATATGACGTTCACAACTACATTAGCATAGCAGTTGATACCTGAACTATTTTCTAACTGATATCCTACAATATCTTCAACAGTGTCCTTTTTCTTTTTGTTTGGAACCTCAACATTCTCTTGATTTTTTTTCTTATTTCCAACCTCACTACAGAGTTTCTCATATGTTCGTTTTTGACATACTACACGCTTTTCATATACAGGATATTCACCTAAGTTGGGAGCATACAGTCTTCTTAACCGATTATACTCTCCTACACAATTTGCATCTGCACTAATCTTTCTGTCCTCAAAATCAATCAAATACAATCCAGATAAAGTTCTGACTTGAGACAATGCAACATATGCCATGCCCTCTTTAAAAACGGTACTTCCAATGTTTACCAAAGCACTGTCTACACTTAAACCATGAGATTTATGAATGGTCACTGCATATGCTAAAGAAAGAGGAAACTGTTTTCTATGAACATACAAGTCTTTAACAAGCAAAAAACGAACAGCACAACGTCCAATCTGTTTTACCTCTTCAATCTGATCAAATTTAATCTTCAAAAATTCAATTCCATCTCTATTTGGATAATTAACAAAATCAACAACTTTTCCCATTGCTCCATTTACTAAACCTTTTTCCACATCCAAATTACGCCGTAAAATTACCCGACAGTTTTCACATACATATAAATTCTTTTCTAAACCAGCAGTCTTAGATATAGATTTTTCCCAAAAATCCAATTTTGATTTTAATTTTTCAGACAAAATAATAGTAATTCCTTCATGTTCTATTTTATCAATGGCTTCCATTTGAATTATTTTTTGATTTTCCAACTTCAAAAGTTCTTGATTGAATGTAGAACACTCTCGCAGTGTTGGCATTAGACAAATTATAGATTTCTTTTCTCCAATTTTTTTGTATATTATTTCCGGAGCAACATTTTCATTTGGAAACAAGTTTGTAAGTAGCCGACTTTGCAAAGCTTTTTTACCATGTTTTGTCAATACACCAATTCTTATATCTTGAAGAATGCTTCCATAATCTTCAACACTTGCCTGTCGCATATTTTTAATAAGTTCTTTGTATTCAAAATATGACCAAATGTTGACATTTTCAATACTTCCCAAAGATTTCCTGGTGTCTTCATGCACAAGTGTTTTAAAAACTGGTTCCCCTTTTACAGGAGTAAGCTGCAGTATATCGCCGAAAACAATCACATGTTTTCCTCCAAATAACACATCATAATCTGTTTTTAAAAATTGCTTCATTCTTAAATGTACAAAGGCAAGCATTAAGTTTGAGACCATGCTCACCTCATCAATTATCAGAGGTTTCATTTTCTTTAGTACTCTTGAAACTTCATAACAAGCTTCTCCAGATTGCTTGTGATATTCCAACTTGTTTTCATGTTCAACAGGTAGCATTAGTAAACAATGTAATGTAATCCCTTTAATGTTGTGTGCTGCTAACCCAGTTGGAGTGGTTACAACACAAGATAAATGTGATTCAGTGGTTTTCTGTAGATAACAGATCAAAACTTTAATTAAGAAACGTTTTCCTGTACCAGCTTGAACACTGATATACATTTGAATAGGTTTAAATGATGTGCAGTTGCATTCTTTATTTTCATGAAGTAAACCATGGTCTATCTGTTGTGTAACTTGCTGATATATTTCTTTCTGTTCAATATTTAGTTGTTCTTCCAAGTTTCCCAACTCCATAATATCCTGTTGAGCTTGATGCATTGCTGTTTCTACTTCACTCATGGCTATTGCAGCTTCATTATCAAGAATTGGTTCTCCTAGTGGATCTTGACTCACTGGACCAGAACTTTGACTATCTTGAGAACTGTCTCTAGCAATCTCAGCTGCAATAGTAGTTTCTTGTTCAATTTCTTCATTCAACATTTGTAGATAATTTGGAAAAACTGAGCATTCAATGCTATCTTTACATGCATTAAAAGAATCTTCATAACACTGAAAATCTCCAAGTAATTCCATTTCAGTACGCCAAGGCTTGAACAGTTGTAGAAGTGCTAAATAGTAAAATTCCCTTTTATCAGGAGTTTCGTAACTGAGTTTCCTGTGATTAATGAGATTTCCTTTGGTATGTTTCACCAAACATCCATCACAGCCAATGACTTCATATTTTTCTTAATTTATGTTCTCTGTAATATTTCTCTTAAAGCTGTAATATTGCAGTACTTCATAGAGACATATGTTTTCAAGATAGGGACTTCTTTTAGGATAGTACGTATCCAACATTTTTGTTTTAATAATATCTGTGCTTTCAGGTTCATTTAATGCTAAATATTCAATTTCTTGTACAGATTTCAATACTCGATTTCGTGTATGACGTAACATAGCGAGCAATAGCAATCGAATTATCTGCAACATATTGGATATCCATATTTGCATTCCACATCGACAAAATCACTGGATTGTAATCATTAATATACTTTGAATGTTCACTTCTTTTTAAATTGTAAGTATTTTTGGGAGATTTTTGAGTGATAGTATGCCTCACTGCTGACATGAAACTGTTGACTCTTCTTTTGGAAATTACTGGACGTGGAAATCCAAAACGACATTTTGTATAAAACTTTTCTTTTGACTTGTATTTCCATCGACAGTATTTGCCACATCGATGAGTTTGAAACCGTAAAACTTGTTGTCTTAAGGTACTTTCTACTCCTATTTTTAGAATACCACATGTAATATAGTCTTCAATGAAAGATAAAACAGTTTCATCTGAATCAGTTCCAAATTTAGGTGCATCCTTGATCCATAAAAGCATATGTATATGAGGAGCACCTCTAGCTTGGTACTCCTTTCTCCAAAAGAAATCAATAACTTCTCCAAGAGGTGGATTGTTTTTATTGCAGATAAAAGACATCAAGGCTTGAAACCTATGATTAAAATATCTGCACACATTTACAGGATCCAAGGAACACAGTTCTCCAGCTGTCTTGAATTGAATGTTTTTAATATTTGAATTTGCTTCACTGAGAAATTCAAGTAAATCGTCCCATGCGTATTCAGCACAGCTTAGCGTAACAAACCATGTAGGGGTTCCTAAGTTCCTTAACATACATTTAAGTTGTCCATGACGACGATACCAATACTCATTAGTAGCACGTTGACACGCCATCAAATTAATCAATTGAGATTCTAAATGATCATCTCTCTGTTGTACTTTGTCCATGAATTCCTTTGCAGAAACATGTTGAAGATGAACTCCTGTTTTTAATATGTGGTTCACTGCATATGAAAGTCCAGACAAGTCACTTTCAAACAAAAGATGAAATATATATGGAATACATTGTCGAAATCTTGGATCTTCTGAGTACAATCTTGTTGTACGATATTCTGACACTGGAATCTGTACTGGTCGTTCATCATATTGTCCACCTTTTCCACTTGGGAAGAGCTGTGGAAAACAACGAGCTTCCAAACTTCTTTCCCAAACACTCATAGGAGTTCCCTTCGCTTTCTTCATTTGGAATAATTCAATAGTATTTCCAATCACTTCCTTTGAATGTAAAGGATGTACACTATAATGTTCATAAATGTCTTCACTTTTGGAGATGTCCACTTTTTCAATTTGGCCACTTGAAATTTCGCTATCATCTCCTAAAACTATTTCTTCTTCTTCCACATACACATTTTTGTAATAAACATTGTTTTTTATGAGATATAACGTAGCCTTTTGCACTTTGCTCACATCTACTAATTCTTGCCATATTTTCGGACTCTTCGTAGGAACACCATTAACTAGAATAACTACAGGTTCAGTTTCCTCTTTCTCTGCACCAATAGTTTCAATATTTTTCTTTAAATCAAAAGGTAAATACACAACTCTTCCTTTTAAGCCTCTTTGTAAATCTGATGGAGGCAGCTTACCTGTTTTAGGCTCCATACGAACAATAGCCTGAAATGGGTGCACAGATTGAATCAGAATGGACTCATACGTATTTAAATCTACCAGTTCTGGCGGAATAGCTACCAACTCTAGGTTATTATGTACAGCTCTAGCTGGCATTTTGTTGTCCTCTAATTTGCTATAACAATATTTACAAATACGTTGATCACTACCCAACTCAAAGCAAACTTCTACCAACAAATAAGCCCCAATTTCCTTCTACTTATCATTGTTTTCTTTTTCACTTTTTAAATACAGATCAACATTCCAAGTTTGAATTCTATAGTGGGTACGTCGACAACAAATACAAACATAGGGGGTCATTACAATGACGGGCGGATCGCCACCGCCCGTATGACGGTGGCGATCTGCCCACCATTTCCCACCGCCCGCTTGCCATTTCCCCCTGCCATATTACGATGGCGGGGGGGAGCCCGGCGGACGGAAAGACAGTCCGCCGGTTTTCCACCGGTCCCACAGGGGACCGGGCGGTAAAGGACCCTAATATGGTGGCGGTGTCTGCAAGACACCGCCACCATATTAGGATGTTGGCGGAAAGCTGCCTTTCCATGGCGGTGTTGCCGCCATGGAAAGGCATGTGGACTTTGCTTCTGGGGGCCCGTTGCAGGCCCCCGGGGGGTGGGAGGGGTGGGGGGTGCACATGGGGGGTACCTTTGGTACCCCCCTACATTTGATTTGAATGCACATGGTGGCAGGCACCGCGCGGTGCCTGTCACGTTGTGCATTCAAATGCACAACATGCGTTTTTCGCATTGCGGCGGGTGCTGCTGACAGCACCGCCCGCCGCAATGCGAAGAATACGGGATGCCACCGTGGCGGTGGCATCCTAATATCCATGGCGGGACCGCCGCACCCCTTGCAGACGGTCCCGCATTCCGTTGCGGTGGCGGGCGGACTTTGTCTGCCCGCCATCGTAATGTGCCCCATAGTTTGGTCTTTCACAACAAATTACCTTAAACTTCGTAATCTCTTCTTCACACTTCTCAGTACTACTATCTTCCACCTCTTCTTCAACACCTACACTTATCAAACTCTCACTTTCTCTACACTCCTCTTCAGGACCAAAGAAACGAAACTCTATATCATTACAAACTTTTTTTACATACGATACTGACCCATGCAAAAGAGCAGTGTTTAAGTCACTTAAAATGATTGCAGGACTTTTTACATAGTACAATCTTCTTACTAACTTCCGCATTGCAGAGTGATGTACTAACATTCTCAAATGATGATACACACTTTGACACACTTTTCTAGAAAGACAAGCCAGAGAATGACCTTGGAAGCCAGTATTTTTTCTCACTTTACAAGGATCTAGTCCTTGCAACATCTTAATCTTTTGTTTTATACTTTTTTTTAGTATACTATGTAACAAATTTCGTAAAATATCAATAGACTCCTGTCGTATACTACAAATACTACTACAATCCCATGTATACACTGGAGCTTGTGTACGTCTCCCTTGAACTTTTTCAGCTATCACTTCTTCCACATTTCTAGGAACCACCTTTTCTTTGTCAATTGCACAACCATTCTTCACTTCATAAGCACGACCACTGGTATCAACTGCGTGTACTGATGTATTGTTTTGAAAATAGCTCTCTTGATTAAAAAAAGGTTCTGAATTAAAAGTATGCTTCCATTCACCCAATTTTTTTTTACAAAAGTTAGTTCTGTTAATTAGTCATTTCCTTTTAGTATTGTTCTTCATAGAATGCATTGGTTGATCTAATGTTCGCATTCTCTTTAAAACTAAAATGAACAATTTTCTTTTCAATTCAAAAGCCTTTTCGACTATACTTTCAATCTTTTTTTCTTTTTATAAAATGCAGATCTTCTTTTTATATTTCTTGCCATGTTTCAACAAATTTAGTAGTACTCTACTTTTATACATACGTTTCCTAATTTCATAAAATTGTTTCTTTCTTCTTTAAACATAGATTTATTTCTCATTTCCTGAATTAATATTAATTTGTCTTTTTTTTCTTTTTCGTTCTACAAGTATTCTTTCTATTTTCATCATTTCCAAAATCCTTTCTTCTTCTTGAAATTCTTTTAATAAATTCCTTTGTTCTCTTACCACAAGACTTTTTCTTTTTTGCCACATGTTGTAGTTCATCTAATTTGTGCGTTTCTTTCCCCTTTAAATAGTTCTGTTTTCTTTGTTGTTTTTTCCTTTGCGCTTTTCTTGTCATGGTTATTCTTTCCTAATAATAATGCAGAATATCTGAAAAAGAATTTTTAAAATAATTTTCTATTATTAAAAAAATTATATACATATATACTTATCTATTACTAAAGAAACACTTTGTATTTTAAAAGCTACAAAGAAATGCATATACGGTTTTCTGAATATGGTAACAATTACATCTGAGCTGCACAATAAGTGAAAAGAGGTGCAGAAAAAAATACAACAGTAATATCTGAATGATTACAGCATAACATATCTAGTGCATGGATCATTGTAAGACTGCATGACGACTACTTTGGTGTTCTTATATCTGTATGAGAGGCGTGTAGAAATTTGCAAGAAACATCATAGAAAGAAGCAACAGTAGTGCAAAAGAATCAACAGAGGTGCAAAAAGAGGCAAATAAGGTACAGAAAGAGGAAACAGGTGAGCAAGGCAAGAAAGGTGCAGAAAAAGGGAAGAGTGGTGCAAAAAAAGGCAAGAGAAATAAATAAATTTGAAACAGAGGTGCAGGAAGAAGGCAGATCAGTGCAGAAAGAACCAACAGAGGTGCAGAAAGATGGAAGACAGTTGCAGAAGCAGGCAAAAGACGTACAGAAAGGAGGAACAGGTGGGCAGAGTGAGGCAAGAGAGGTGCAGAAAGAGAGAAGACAGGTGCAGAAAAAGGAAAAAGAACTGAAGAAATTTGAAACAGAGGTGCAGGAAGACAATAGAGCAGTACATAAAGAAACAACATAGGGTACTCTTTGAGTAAGTACAGGACAACATGAAAAGTGACTGGCTAATTTCATGAGTGCAAACATGCACATTCAGTGCATGGATAACTGTATAAATAGCAGTTGAAGGGATTCATCAGTTATTGAGTACTGAATGGGTGAATACATCAATACAACAGAAAGGCATGGGTGATTTGACGACTGCAAGGGTAGTGTGTAGGTAATGAGATGACTCCACATAAGTGCAAGAAAAGTGCATATGTGATTGAAACAGTACAAGGGTATTAAAGGACTACATAGGTAACACATCAGCGATTGCATGACTGCAGGGATAATGTCTGGAAATGTACATGACTACATAGCAAGTGACTGAGTGATTTTATAAGTGCATGGGTACTTCTTGGGTGATTGCAGGACTACTGAGGTGGAGCCTGAGTAAATAAAAAACTGCAAAAGTAGTGCCGGGGTGATTTCATAACAGCATGACTACTGGCTGAGTGATTACAAGAGTACAAAAGTGGTGCCTCCGTGATTCAAGGAGTGCAACAGTAGTGCCTGGGTGATTATATAACTACATAAATTATACCTTAGTGATTGCATAAGTGCACAGATAGTGCCTAAATGATTCCATCAGTGCTGAAGTAATGCCTGAGTGATTACAGCACTGCATATGTAGCGCATACATCATTGTAGGACTCCATGGTTAGTATTTGGGTGTTTTTATAAGTGCATGATAGTTCGGCCTACTCAAAATTAAAGCAGCACACTATTACATAAGTCAACTATAAGTCACTGGGTAAGTACAGGACAACATGAAAAGTGACTGGCTAATTTCATGAGTGCAAACATACACATTCAGTGCATGTATAACTGTATAATAGCAGTTGAACGGATTCATGAGTCATTGAGTACTGACTAGGTGAATACATGATTGCAGCAGAAAGGCATGGGTAATTTGACGACTGCAAGGGTAGTGTGTAGGTAATGAGATGACTACACAGCAACAGCCTGCATCATTGCATAACTGTAGGGGTAGTACGTAACTAGACCCCGAGTGATTCCTATCCAACAAGGGTAATATCTGAGGGATTACTGAAGTAGATAGCAAGTGAGCGGCTGATTTTAAAGTAGTACATGGGTAACACTTCGGTGATTTCATGAGTGCAGGGTTAATGTCTGGAGATTTACATGACTACATAGCAAGTGACTGGGTGATTTTATAAGTGCATGGATACTTCTTTGGTGATTGCAGGACTACTGAGGTAGAGCCTGTCTAAATAAAAGACTGCAAAAGTTGTGCCAGGGTGATTTCATAACAGCATGACTTCTGGCTGAGTGATTACAAGAGTACAAAACTGGTGCCTCAATGATTCAAGGAGTGCAACTGTAGTGATTATATAACTACATGAGCTATACCTTAGTGATTGCATAAGTGCACAGATAGTGCCTAAATGATTGCATCAGTGCTGAAGTAATACCTGAGTGATTACAGCACTGCATATGTAGCGCCTACATCATTGTAAGACTGCATGGTGAGTATTTGGGTGTTTTTATAAGTGCATGACAGTTTGGCCTACTCAAAAATAAAGCAGCACACTATTACATAAGTCAACTATAAGTCACTGGGTAAGTACAGGACAACATGAAAAGTGACTGGCTAATTTCATGAGTGCAAACATACACATTCAGTGCATGGATAACTGTATAAATAGCAGTTGAAGGGATTCATCAGTCATTGAGTACTGCCTACGTGAATACATGAATGCAACAGAAAGGCATGGGTGATTTGACGTCTGCAAGGGTAGTGTGTAGGTAATGAGATGACTACACAGCAGCAGCCTGCATCATTGCATAACTGTAGGGGTAGTACGTAACTAGACCCAGAGTGATTCCTAGCCTGCAAGGGTAATATCTGAGGGATTACTGAAGTAGATAGCAAGTGAGTGGGTGATTTTGTAAGTTCTTCAGAACCGCCTGGGTGATTACCGAACTAGTAAGATACTGCCTGAATGATTACTGGTGTGGAAAAGTAGAGACTGGATGAATTTAAAAGTACATGACTAGTGGCTGAGTGATTACATAAGTACAAGAAAAGTGCATGTGTGATTGAAACAGTACAAGGGTATTAAAGGACTAGATAGGTAACACATCAGCGATTGCATGACTGCAGGGATACTGTCTGGAAATTTACATGACTACATAGCAAGTGACTGAGTGATTTTATAAGTGCATGGGTACTTCTTGGGTGATTGCAGGACTACTGAGATGGAGCCTGAGTAAATAAAAAACTGCAAAAGTAGTGCCGGGGTGATTTCATAACAGCATGACTACTGGCTGAGTGATTACAAGAGTACAAAACTGGTGCCTCCATGATTCAAGGAGTGCAACAGTAGTGCCTGGGTGATTATATAACTACATGAGCTATACCTTAGTGATTGCATGAGTGCACAGAGAGTGCCTAAATGATTCCATCAGTGCTGAAGTAATGCCTGAGTGATTACAGCACTGCATATGTAGCGCCTACATCATTCTAAGACTGCATGGTGAGTATTTGGGTGTTTTTATAAGTGCATGATAGTTCGGCCTACTCAAAATTAAAGCAGCACACTATTACATAAGTCAACTATAAGTCACTGGGTAAGTATAGGACAACATGAAAAGTGACTGGCTAATTTCATGAGTGCAAACATACACATTCAGTGCATGGATAACTGTATAAATAGCAGTTGAAGGGATTCATGAGTCATTGAGTACTGACTAGGTGAATACATGAATGCAGCAGAAAGGCATGGGTGATTTGACGACTGCAAGGGTAGTGTCTAGGTAATGAGATGACTACACAGCAACAACCTGCATCATTGCATAACTGTAGGGGTAGTACGTAACTAGACCCCAAGTGATTCCTAGCCTGCACGGGTAATATCTGAGGGATTACTGAAGTAGATAGCAAGTGAGTGGGTGATTTTATAAGTTCTTCAGAACCGCCTGGGTGATTACCGAACTAGTAGGATACTGCCTGAGTGATTACTGGTATGGAAAGGTAGTGACTGGATGAATTTAAAAGTACATGGCTAGTGGCTGAGTGATTACATAAGTACAAGAAAAGTGCATATGTGATTAAAACAGTACAAGGGTATTAAAGGACTAGATAGGTAACACATCAGCGATTGCATGACTGCAGGGATAATGTCTTGAAATTTACATGACTACATAGCAAGTGAGTGGGTGATTTTAAAGTAGTACATGGGTAACACATCGGCGATTTCATGAGTGCAGGGTTAATGTCTGGAGATTTACATGACTACATAGCAAGTGACTGGGTGATTTTATAAGTGCATGGGTACTTCTTGGGTGATTGCAGGACTACTGAGGTAGAGCCTGACTAAATAAAAGACTGCAAAAGTAGTGCTGGGGTGATTTCATAACAGCATGACTACTGGCTGAGTGATTACAAGAGTACAAAAGTGGTGCGTCCGTGATTCAAGGAGTGCGACAGTAGTGCCTGGGTGATTATATAACTACATAAATTATACCTTAGTGATTGCATAAGTGCACAGATAGTGCCTAAATGATTCCATCAGTGCTGAAGTAATGCCTGAGTGATTACAGCACTGCATATGTAGCGCCTGCATCTTCACCTTTCTATTTAAAATTATGCGGCATCATTCAACTATACTTTTGTATAGGGTAGAAAAAAAAAGCCTAATTAATAACACCTTATATGATCATCTTTGAAAGCACACTTTTGTGCTCCATCTTCACAAATCTATCTAAAATTATGCAGCATCATTCAACTATACCTTTCTACAGACTAGAAAAAAGAAGCCTAATTAATAACACCTTATAAAAGCATCTTTAAAATCACACATTTGTGCAGCATCTTCACCATTCTATCTAAAATTATGCGGCATTATTCAACTATACCTTTTGTACATACTTGAAAAAAAAGCTTAATTAAAAACACCTTATATGAGCATCTTCCAAAGCACATATTTCTACTTCATCTTCACAAATCTATCTAAAATTATGCGGCATCATTCAACTATACCTTTCTACAGACTAGAAAAAAGAAGCCTAATTAATAACAACTTATATAAGCATCTTTCAAAGCACACATTTGTCATCATCTTCACCATTCTATCTAAAATTATGCGGCAAACTACAAATAATAAGCCTAATTAATAATACCTTATGTGTACATCCTTCAAAGCACAGTTTTGTGCTGCATCTACACCATTCTACTAGTACTCACACTCTTGACCCTACCACAATTAAAGCAACAGCTCTTTCTTATACATCATGCACCATATAATGTATAAGACATATGAAAATACATATACAAGTAGAAACATACATGAGACAGAACTCCATGCACACCTTAATATTTGTCAGAGTCCACCTCCAAACTTAAAGGAACAGCTAAAATTATGCGGTATTGTACAAATATACATATCCACACACTAAAACAAACTACCATAATCAGTAATCCATATTCCAATATACACATAATGCTATACAAAATCTATTTCAAACAACATTTAACTACATTACAACAAACTATAAGAAACATCTCTACATTTAATAATATATTTCAAACATCAAAGTTCATAATTATTTTTTTAAATAACACATAATACACCTTACAAATTTATAACTCACCTTACAAATTGATTTGTAGAATATGAAATATCAGAAACTCAGAATGGATTTTCTTATGCACACAATCAATGTAATGCACTGCTCTCAGCAAGAAAAAACCAGTAATGGCGAAGTTTCCCTCTCTTTCTCCACACATATACATGTAAGTAACAAATAACATTGCTTCCCAGATTATTTCAAGTTCTAAAACACATTTCTATTGGTTAGACATATCAACCTTTACCAACTGACTTCTAAAAGTAACCAAACAGCTGCTGTTTTTTTTTTGGCATCACGATTCCACCGTGCAGCAAAGCGATGGAACCGCGAATCTATACGGGAGTTCAAAAATATATCACACATAAATTTACCACAATTTTTTAATAATACACCACTTTTAAAGATAGCACTGAATTGGGAAATGTCACTGTAATAACATATTACTTTTCTATAAATTAGAAAATCACATTTTAATGCCACAGTTAACTTTTAACCCTACCCCCATTCTGCCTAATCCCAGTTTCCATAGTAACAGTTCATGGAACACTCAACTGAACTTACAGGTCACAAGTTCACCATATTTTCAAGTCCACCACACAATGTTGCAAATGCAAACAGCAGGTGTGGTTGACCTTTCCAAAATATGAGCATATCCTTTCTACTGTACCTTTCCAACATTTTTCACTAACCAATAAGAAATATGCTTTAAAAAAAAAATTAAATGCACCCTATTTTGAGTGTACAATGTTCATAAACAGCCAATCAATTATCTACTTTTTAAAAAACAGCATCTTGTCCACCATTTTAGATACCTCTCATTCTACCAACTCACTACCTCAGCTACAGACATCTTTTCATTACTTCCAGACATCCCTTCAAGATGCTGACAGTGTGGATTGTTGGGCACAGCTATGTTTTCTGGTGCAAAAGGTATGCTGGGCGCAGAGGTATTGACAAAGACCTAGCTTTGCAAAATGTGGACATTAAATGGATTGCACAAAGAGGATTAAAGTGGCACCAATTGATGCCTTTGGTTAAAACCTCTTTGCATTTCCAACCCCCTGGCCTCATTATTGTGCACTGTGGTGGAAATGACCTAGGCACATTGACTGGGGTAGGCCTGGAAATGCTAATGAAGGACACCTTTGCACAATTGATGCTGCTCTTGCCTCAAACTGTCTTTGTCTACTCTAACATATGCCAAAGACAAAAATGGAAGTGGTCAAATCAATTCTGTCCACAGATTGAGAAAGCTAGAAAAAATGTCAATAAAGCTGTTTCTGCTTATCTTAGAGACCATAGAATGGGCTCAATATATAACAACAATCTACGTTTTCATATGGAGGGCATCTACAGGAGTGACGGAGTACACTTTACAGATGACGGAAATAGAGTCTTCCTCAACAATCTAAAGCTCTGCATCTGCACTTACATGTAGCTACAAAAACTCAAAATAAACACAAGGGCTCTTTTTAGAGCCACCCTATAACCCAACAGTTGATCTTACATATTCTCTTTTGTACAACTTTGCTTGGATTCGCGAACCCAGCACGTTTACACTGGGGGGCCGCGCTGGACGTGATGGAGTCGCGACTCCAAACGAGCGAAATAAAAAAAAAAGCCCTCTATTCTATAATGTTTAATTCTGCCTTGGGGACCCCATCCCCCAAGGCATACCTTTGGGTACCGTGGGGGGAGGCCCAATGCCCCCACGGCCCCAGCCGGCTCCCCACCTCCTGCGGGAGCCGGCATTGCTTTTGGGAAGGGGAGCTGCTAACATGCAGCTCCCCTTGCCCAAAACCAATACTGCTTTGCTTCTTGGAAGCGAGAGCGGGTTTCCTGCTCTCGCTTCCAAGAAGCAAAGCAGTGTTTGCAATGACAGGGCGGGAGCCACACGGCTCCCGCCCTGTCATTGCAAACATTAATGTCCCGGGGGTGGGCACCCCGGGACATTACAGGAGCCGGCCCTGGGGGGTGGCGGTCCCCAGGGCCATCGACGGCTCCACGAGGGGGGCCACACGGCCCCCCTCACTTTATTTAAATAGCCCCAGGGAGGTGGAGGTCCCTGGGGCTAGGGGGGGCCTGTGAGGCCCCCCTCATTATTTTATAAAGCGGTGGTCACCAGGGCTTGGGGGGGTCTAACGAGCCCCCCCTTTCAATTACAATTGCCCCTTGGAGGTGGCGGACCCCGGGGCTGCAGAGGCCCCCAGCGGACCCCCGCAAATTTAAATCTGATTACCGCCGGGACCTGGCCCACCCAGGGGCTTATAGAAAACGAAGCGCCTCGTTTTATTTGTTTTTATTTTTTGTTTAGATCCGCAAACCCAGCGCGACGTCTGCTGTTTTTTTCAAAACAAAATTCTATTTTTAGCCCTGGGTGTCCTTGTGGGACCCCTAGAGCAGGGCTAGGGGGTCAGGGTGTTTCTACCCTGCCCCCTTTTCTTCTTTTTTAATGTTTTCTTTCACTGTTTTCTTGGCACTCGGTTACCGAGTCACAAGATGGCTGCCAACACATTCTGGTTTGGAGTGTTGGCAGCCAATCGGAGTGAAGCTCGTGCCTGGTAGGGTTCGCGAACCCTCCTCGGTGCTCAGATATCGATATTTTTCTTTTTCTAATTTCTCTGAAACTACTGAACGGATTTACACCATTTAACAAAAAGGTCTCTTTCTGAACCAAGACCTACCTTTTTGCCGAATTTGGTGTAATTCCGTTCAGCAGTTCGGGCTGTAGCCTGTTCCAATTTTTCCTATGTAAATTAACATGGAGAAAACGTGTTTTGGGACCCCCCTTTTTTCTCGGCCCCCGCTTGATGAATCACCCCGAAACTTTCAACACAGGAGCTGACCGGAGCGCCCCATTAGTTTTGAACATTTCGCAAAGATTCGTCAAACGGCGCCAAAGATATTGGCAAATCAAAAAACGCTTTTCCTATGGAAACTAGGTTCTATCTATAACTACCTACTGGCGACCGCCAGTAGGTAATATATATATATATATATATATATATATATATATATATATATATATATATATCCACAAGTACTGCTTCTCTCAGTACGAAGCGAGTCACACTCCAGGGTTATACTTCCAATGTTTGTTTTATTGGTTATATCCTCGAATTGGTACGAACGAATGCCCAACACATTTCGGTCCCCCTGGGAACTTGCCCACAGGAGATTTCGTCAATTAGTCTTTTTACTATTTTTATATAATTTATACTGCTTTGTGACTTTACCACATAGTCTAGGAATTGTAGTTTTATTAAATAAAGGTGCTCACTTAAAATCTGTGAATGTAGAAATTACACGTGAATGATAAAAGTGATGAAAACATTTAAAATTCTGCAAATTCATTATGAGTATCAATTTAGATACTGCAAATTAATGTGCAAAATTTTTGCTTTTCCACGTTAAGTCTTTGACTTTTAGGTAGTCTCTTTTCAATGTCTATTTGTAGTAGTGTCTTCAAATGACAACTTGGCTCTGTGTATTGCTGAGCCCTTTAGTGTGCTTGGTCAAAATTAAGCCTGGGCGTAGTTCGCGAAGTAGCGCTACGCGAAGCTACGCAAAGTGCAGTTCGCACTACGCGAGCTACGCGTAGCACTACGCGAACTGCGTAGTGCACTGTTCGCAATGATTGCACAGTGCCGGATGCTTGTCCGCACTGTGCAATCATTGAAAACGGCATCTTGCACAGTGCGAGCTGTCTTTTACTGCCGCTCGAGTAGATTTTTACTCGAGCGGCAGCTTTCTCAACGCGGACTGGTAGTTTCTCATCGCGAGCGGTCGCGAGCATACACGACCACTCGCAATGAGAAACCTGACCTCCCCGCGTTGAGAATCTCGCCGGGATGTCATTTTGCTTGCTCGCGGTCGCCAACTTGACGTTGAGGACCGCGAGCAAGCAAAAAATGACTGCTGCACTACGCTACGCTATGCTACGCGTGTTTGCACTGTGCTACGTGCAATTCGCGTTGTGCGAAGTAGCGCAAACTTCGCAAACTACGCGAGCGTAGCGTAGTGCTTTGCCCAGGGTTAGTCAAAATTTACATTGCATTTTGGGCTTTGTATTTTCTACAAACTTTACCGCTGTTGTTTGCAATTTTTCAATTCCCTCCTCCAATAGATTATCAAAGTCCAGCCAATCATTCGATACTTAAGGAGTATACATTTGATGTTTATTTCCAGGAAATTACATCTTGACTCCTTACATTTTAACGCCATCAAGTGTGCTTTGTGCACAGGTTACCCATTCGGCTTTGTGGTTTCTGCAAACTTTACCGTTGTTGTTCTTGAACTTTAAATTACACCCTCCAATGGGTTTACCAAATTTAATCCTGGACTTATTTTAATTTTTGACATTGCTTCTATTATTACATACAAGAGACGTCTGTATATGCCAATAGCTCATTTGTGTCAATGGTGACGTGAAATTTAAAGCTCCTCTTATTGCGACGTGGCCAAGTGATTAAAAAAATGTTTACAAAAATATTTATGTGTTGGAGGTTTTGCGGTTGCAATTTCTTTTGGCCAATTTCTTTCTTTTTTACTGGCCTTGTATTTTGTTGAGAAATGGCATTTGAATCCTTTCTTTTTCCTTTTTCTCTAATAAATTTATGTAGCTATTGCCATCTCATGATTTTGTATTTTTCATTCTTCTTAATGATTTTCATTAACTGAATATGTTTACACATCATTTTTATCTTTTTCGATGTTCATTTTTCCTCCAAATTCATTTTAGCTTCATTTTTAACTTTTGATGTTCATTTTCCTTCCAAATTCCTTTGAGGTCATTGATATTCTTGATTGTGTGTTTTTTGGTGTTGTACTGGTATTTAGGCTTTTTATAAATAAACATACATTTCTTCATCTTAAGTAAGGCCATTAGGGTCAGTGTTCACAGGTTGAGAATATAGCGAGATTCTTTTTGCAGCAGATGTCGTTCTCTGTCTCCGCCCCTTTACCTTTTCTCTATTCTGGCAATCCCATAGAATCTTAATTGTAACTAGTCCGTTTGGTGGTGTGAGTCCATGTATTTAGCCATCGCATTACTTTAATCTTTATTTTTCGTGGCTGTCACATGTTCCAAAATGTGATTTTTTTAATTTGCAGATGGTACTTCCAATCTATTTTTGGCCACAAGAGCATTCTATGACATACACCACATACTGGCTCTTGCACGAGATATTCTAATTGAGTTTCAATTTCTAATTCAGAAAAGAGACAAGAGAGGCAATTGGATTTTGTTTTTTTTAAATGACTGTGTACCAATGTGTCTTTAAGATTTCGTGCTCTTCAAAAAGGTATGTTTTGATGATCACCCATTATTTTTGCCACTGTTGGATCTAACTGTAACAGACTCCAATGTTTTTTAGTAGTTGATTCACTTTTTTTGGCCTCAATTGAGTATGTTGTTATAAAATATATTGGGCCCACTTTTTCAATTTTCTGTTTATTTTTACCCTTTAGCATTTGAGATGTTTGTTTTTTTGGTTTTGGCCAGTCCTGTGTTGATCACCTGTTTAGGGTATTTCCTAGTTTGAACTCTTTTTACTGTGTCATTGCTATGCTTGCCCATTTCTGTTTCCTGTGAGCAAATTCTTTTGATTCTTAGAAAATCCCCATAGGGTATGCTTCATTTTAAACTTTGTTGATTGAAACTTTTAGCATGTAATGTAATACATGTAATAGCATGTAATAAGGCATTTGAGGCAGTTGGTTTACGGTGTAATGTTGTGTGAAGCTTGTTATCCTCAATATATATTTCGGTGTCCAAGAATATTATTTTGGAATCACTGATTTCATATGTAATTTTGGAGATTCGTTTCAGTATTGTTTAGAATTTTAAAATACTCCTCAAATTCTTCTTCATTACCATCCCAAATTATGAATAAATTTATCCACATGACCGTTTTGTTGACAAATTCATCATTTTCTGGTGCCCATTCTATGTGTTGCTCCCACCATCCCATGGTTATACATGCATAGTTTGGAATGAAGAAAAAGGCCATTGAGGTTCCTCTTATTTATTTGTATATCTCTTTATTAAATAAAAAGATATTTTGAGTTAAGCACTTCAATCATTACTAACAACATCAAGTTTATGTTTTATTCCTGGCCCATTGATGGGGTACTAGGAAAAAATATATTCTTTTTTGAAAACAGATTTTATTGTGTCAACGATCATGTACAGTGCAGTGCTCCTTGACCCAGAAAGCATCTGCCATATTAAACATTGCAAATTATTGTCATTGACAATTGATTAATACATTCTTATTTTCATAGTCAGTGAAGACATTATAACATAAACGCGATGAACCCCCCCATTGCACCAATCCACTACTGCGTTTCGTTTGCCACCACACCGCTAATCCCAACACATCAGTTCCCTCACTACATAGCTGGTCCCTTACCCATGGGGCCCACATATCAACCTAGATATAGATGCATCCACCGGGGGCACTGGGTCCAAGTCGAGGCCTCGGTAGTCTGCCCACCGTTTCCAAATTTTGGGGTGCTTTTGCGGGCAACCCCTGGCTTTAAATATTGGGATCTCTAACCCCATGCAGAAGTCCAGCCCATTCTTCCACGCCGAAAGAGAAGGTGGGGCTGTCGCCTTCCACAGCTTCGCTATATCCCGTTTAGCCAATGTCAGCCCCAACAGTAGCAAGTGCCTCTTGTAAATGTTACCTCCTATACCCTCCATAATATGTAAAATTGCCAATCTTGGCGAGGAGGGGAGCACCTGTTATATCCCGATAGAGGCCCTAATGTAGACCCGTTCGCACATGCCCTAAAATGAACGTATTCATATTTACCCTAATATGGTCATATTCGCATATGCCCAATTATGGCCACAACTGTACATGTCCTATTATAGTATGATTCCTTATATAGGCATCATCTTTCACCTACATTGGTCCCAGCTAGTACACAACGAGCTCTGAGGGCTGAACGTTATCTATCCTGTGGTTTTGAATACAGCAGGGTTTTTCCAAACACAGGCCCACACTGTACTCATTAATTATGCATGGCTCTCTAAGAATACACCACTGGCATAATATGTATGTACAAAGTTCACCCCTGACGTCTTCCTCATGTCCAATACAAACCATACTGAGGACCGAGACTCTTTAGGGTATAAATACACCACATCTTGCCCCGGTAAGACAGAGGGAACCGAGACTTCCATGCTGACACACTGACCAGATACGCTGAGGCTCCTGCATGCAGTCGCTCAAGCTGACAGTGGTCTGACAGAACCCGGACGGGGTGTCCAACTCGAGACCAGGACAGGGTCCCACACTCTCTGGGCCTGATTCACAGAACTAACTTACGTCAAAATCCTAAACTTACAACAATTTTGGTATTCACAGAATGAACTTACACATTTGGGTATTCACAGAATGAACTTACACATTTGGGTATTCACAGAATGAACTTACAACAATTTTGGTATTCACAGAATGAACTTACACATTTGGGTATTCACAGAATGAACTTACATCAATTTTGGTATTCACAGAATGAACTTACACATTTGGGTATTCACAGAATGAACTTACAACAATTTTGGTATTCACAGAATTAACTTACTCATTTTGGTATTCATAGAAGGCACTTACTCATCAATGAGTAAGTGCCTTCTGTGAATACCAAAATGTGTAAGTTACACAAAATGTGTAAGTTACACAAAATGTGTAAGTGTCTTCTGTGAATACCAAAATGAGTAAGTTTATTCTGTGAATACCAAAATGAGTAAGTTCATTCTGTGAATACCAAAATGGTAGTAAGTTTAGGATTTTGTCGTAATTTAGTTCTGTGAATCGGGCCCGATCTATTCAGGTATGGGGGTTCAACTAAATCCTAGGAGGATTCTTGGCTCTTAGCTTCTAAGATCTACACACATATGCTAGGTACACACAGGTACATCTAGTTAGGCATCATAGGAGTACGCGCACTTGCATAATGCTTTTATAGTCATGTATGTACTCATGATTATCGCAATTAGTAGAACTGTTCTATCCCTTTGCTTTTATCGTACTGCTGATAATATATCTCTGCTATTGTCTGCTGGTTACCGCAGCACATATATTTTACACTAGAATAACAACTGTTCAATAAATGCTTATTGAAACGCCCAACTGTTTATTCTGTGTAACTCTCTGATACAAACCGAATAAGTGAGCACGAATGACTGAGCGAAAGGTAGTACATTGTTTCCACGATTCTGAGGGAATCAGGGTTGTCATGGTATAAGGTTGCCAGAAACTAATCTCTCCCCAATAAGAGGAGGTACTAGTGGCACTGTGAGCTAGCTAATGCAAAACAATCTAACATAAGCGGTGAGGGTGCACAGAGTCAGTCTGCCACCAAGCCCACAGCTCATGTTACACAAACGCGCAGGTCCTGCATGGGTACTATAGGAACTACACGACATGGCGCCACCGACATTGGTTTGGTACTTATTTAACAGTAGAATCTGAGTAGTTCAGTCATGCTATTCTCAGAGAACCTACTCACAAAACCCCAGAGACGTCTGGAGTGGGTGGGCACAAATTCCGCCGCAGCTGAGTAGTACGAGGATACTATTTATTGGCTGTTGGTTATTCAAGCTTGAAGGACATATAGTTCCTACAATTGTGCATTTTACACCTTATCTTAAAAATTCTTTAACCTCCCTTCTTCAAATTAAAAATGGTGGAAGAAACAAACACAACAGGGAGTGTTACAACAAACCTCTTCGGTTTAGAAGAAGACCCTGAAGATGCAATACAAATTGCACCAAATTTCAGAAGGGCAGTCACCATAAAACTTCTAGAACATGGCTTAAGAGCCAGGGGTGGTACAGTCATTTTCGTGATTGAGGCACAAGAATCCAATAAAACAGAGGTGTTCTATTCATGGGTTACATTCCCAGCAGCGAATGCAATTACAAATGTATTTCACTACTACTTAGAAGGTGAAACACCAGCGTACTATACTCCTTTTGAGGAGTTAGAGGTTCCGCTCACGTACCAGGAGCATAATTACTGGTTTAAAGGCGCCCTACCCCACGTACGAGGAAGAGCAAGATTAGGCCCGCTCGGAGGAGCAGGAGCCACATGGCCCATATTAGCGGCATACACACCACATCCTGACATTGGCACAATGCCACAGCCAGACTTACTCGTACAACACAGAGATTTAATTAAAATCTACAGAAATCTCACACAATTTGTGATGAGGACTTTAACAGTTCAGCCTGCACCAGCTGCAGCACAAGACACTCCAGTCCAAGGTACAGTTAATAAAATAACTCCGCAAACATTACACGCGATAATGGGCAAAATGCCAGCAAAACGCGAACAAATCCCATTCTGGATAGCTCAGAAAATAACTCAGCTTGAAGCAGTATTCCCAAATACTACTGTAGTGTGGTTTGTGGCCCCATTGCCTATATTGCTAAGTTAGCTTAGGCCTGGCTGCCATGATGCCTTTTTGCACACGTTACTTTGTGACTTTGTTTTCCAGCCTCTGCTTGTGCCCGGCTATATTAGAACTGTCTGCTTTTTTGCCTTTCACCTTTTCTCCTGTTCCCTGTGGGTTGCGTCTGCACAACATGTACAAGGTCGAAAAACAACGTCCCTTGTTCTTGCTGTTCTGGTCAGCCCCTCGCACCTAGACATAACACAGAATACAGCTTCACTTCGTGTACTTTTAATATTGTGATCTCGCTGTTTGTGACACTTGGAGAAAAACCTTTCCAGGGAGAAGAGCTGTGCTTGTCTGATGATGTAAACCTTACATCTAGATATTGAGGTATGGGGGTCCGCCTGACAAAGCCCAGAGGTCTTCTATTTTTATAATAAACTAGTTATTAGCACGGGGAGGGTGGTAAGGCTATTTAGCCCTATATCCACTGTCTTTATAAAATGCTGTCCCCGTTTGTATTCTATGGAATTGTAACCATGCTTATTATTTTATCATTATGCATTATGCTGATAGTACTGGCACGTGTACTGTATCTTAGAGCACAATAGTTGAAATAAACATTTTAAACTATACTGTGTCTCTTATTACGTGCATTGTGGACAAGTATGAGTGAGTTATGAAAGCGTGTTCTTGCTCCCGCGAGTCCTGAGAGAGAACGTGTTCTGGGTTGTCTAATCATTGGTAGCTGCGCTGCGAATGAGACGCTAAAGCTAGTCGGATTGGGATTGTGGGTACTAAGGGGCATGGTTGGCTCACCACTATACTCCGAGGTCCTATTATCCTGTGCATAGCTCTGTGTATGTGCAGAATCCCTACAACATGGCGTCACCAAAGTGGTGGGCTGCTTATCTGCGAGACGCTTGAGTAATGCTTGTGCTTGTCCACAACACCCTTCGCATACGTTTCCGGAAGCGTGTGTGAGGGTGGTACCTCCTATATTGATGTTTTTATAGGTTCTTTCAAGCTTGAAGTTATTAAAAGGTGTTTATGTAACCCTATAATGCGCTGCCTCATATTTGGTTGTTGAACATTCCCGGGGGCATATTATCAAGAACGGCGTTAAAATTATCGCCGCTTTAGCAGCAGAAAACTGCTGCTAAAGCGGCGATAATGGGCTTGATAATATGCCCTTGAGAATTCCAATAGAAGCCCATTATGACACCAGAACATGGGCTTCTATTGGAATTCTCAAGGGCATATTATCAAGCCCATTATCGCCGCTTTAGTGGCAGTTTTCTGCCGCTAAAGCGGCGATAATTTTAATGCCGTTCTTGATAATATGCCCCCCAGTCTTCATGGCGGATGTAAATATACCGGCACATAGCCGCGCTGCGCTCCGGGCTCATTTGCTGGCTTATGGAGTGCCTGACGTGCGTGTCGCACTCATCTTTGTGGTGCAGGCTGACCCGGCTCACCACTTTGAGGTGTTTTATTCTTGGGTCACTTTTCTGGCAGTGGAGAGCTGACGACTTGTTTCACGCGTACATTATCACTGCCTTACCCAATGCTTATCGGCCTTATCAGGCTCTTGAAGTACCACTTACGGCATGGCAACACCGTGTTTGGTTTAATGGCGCCCTCCCACATCCGGTCACAGCGGTTCGTTTAGGCCCCTTATCGATAGACGGGGCCACTTGGCCAGTCTTGGCCGGGTATACTCCACATCCGCGTTATTTGACGCTTGCGGTTGATGAACTGCGTGTCTTACATACGTCTTTGATACGCGTTCACAGAGCTTTGGTACAATATGTTACTGGCAATGTCCAGGGAGCCCCTCCTGGAGTTGCGGCGCATCCAGCTGGACCGGGCGGTGTAACCATAAGTCCCGTCATGGTTAATTCGGTGATGGGCAAGCGCCCACAAAATAAGGATGATTTACCTTATTGGCTTGCAGAGAAATTTGACCAGCTGGAGGCAGTTTTTCCTAATACTTCTCCTGTGGAAAACCACAGGATTTTGACGATTAGTTTGCCAAAAGACTTAATTCCCGAGTTGGCAGAATGCAACAACTGGGGCAAGGTATTCGCAGCAGTATATGCGAAGTGTTTCGGCACCCCTTCCATGACAGTACTCCCCTCTGTAATTAAACGAGGGCAGGATGAACATGGCCCTGAGGCAACTGTGGAATTAGGGATGAGACTGGTGGGAGTGTTCGATGTAGTGGCTGATCTAATCCTTGTTAACGTCAAGGGTGATGCAGTTAACTTTCAAGTAGCTAATGCTTTGGCTTTGATCCCGGAACCTGACAAGCCACGCGAATTACCGAAAATTATTGCACAGGCTTATAAAACCATTGGCCGCAATAGCTTGGGAGTTAAGCCTTTTGCTAAAACGCAAACTCAATCACAGCCACAACAAAAAACTCAATCTGAGAAAGATGAGAAACCGTTCTTTACTAAGAAGAGCTGGAGGCTGAAGAAACAGGGTAAGCAACAGAAGAAGCCAGGGTCGCGTACTGCATCCCCGGTTTCCGTATCTTCTGAACGCACTTATGATTTGCGCGACCGAGCGAGAATTAAATCTCCAGAGAGATTTCAGGTCCCTGATCCGCGTTCTCCTCGTTCTTCACAGGCACCATCGACCTCCCAGACTGGTGGAGGAGATCACCAGGATAGAGGCAGGGGGTCATGAGGCTCCACAGGGGCGAGACCAACCTCGACAACCAGTCCGAGGGAAACCAGAAGAATTTCTACGTCCTCGCCCACAGTTTCAGAAGAAAAAAGTTGCAGCTGTAACAGCGAGGTATGCCACAGACGGTGAGAACGAGACTCCTGAATTGGACGTGGGCAGTGACGCTGCTAGACAGCGCCGCGGAAGTTACCATAGTGTGGGAGACACTGCGTCCTCATGTGGAGGCGACAGCAACTGATACATTCATTACTGTCGAGACAGCTGACACCCGAGTGGCACCCCTGACAGACTATTTAATATTGTCATTCAAATTGAAGGTGACATTGAGCGTGTTATTAAAGGGATTTTTTGGGAGAATCTGACCTCTTCTTACGATATTTTGTTGGCAGAGGCGGATTGGCTGCCCCCATTCGTACTTGCTGCTCGTCGAGGGGAGGAGGTAATCCTTCCGAGCCTTTCTCGTCATGTCCTCAAGGACAAAGCGGAAGCTCTAGCGGCTGAATGGGCTTTGGCCCTGGCTCCGGCGCTATACCGTAATCATGTGGGCTGGGATGAGGATTCTCCACCCCATGATATACCATTGCGGTCGCTGCCACAGCCACAACCCCAATATCCCATCCGGCGGGAAGCTAAAGGTCCTGTTTCTGATATTCTGACACAGTTGGAATATCAAGGAGTAATTGAAACATGCGTATCACCAATGAATAATTCCCTTTTTGCTGTTTCTGAACCCGATGGATCGTACCGCCTAGTTTTGGATTACCAACATTTTAACTCTCATTGTCGGACCTTTGCGGTACAAAATACCCACAGTTCTGCGCTTGTAGACAGTCTTGTTCGTAAGAAATATAAAACAACACTTGGCCTATCCAATGGATTTTACATGCACAATTTGTCCCCGGAGTGCAGCCAATGGAGCGCTTTCACTTCCGGTGGAAAACATTTCAAATTTCGGCGTTTGCCCATGGGCTATAGGAACAGCCCGGGTGTCTTCGCCGCCCGGGTTGTCTCTTTGTTGGACAGCATAGACCCAGATGCGTGTTCGTACGTCGACGATATCTATCTGACAGACGACGAATTATGGCCGCATCTTTCCCGAGTGGACCGCATTATTCTTGAATTTGCGGTCTTAGGATACAAATTTTATTTTGCCAAATCTCACATTGCTGAATTTACCGTTTTGTTCTTGGGCTATGAGCTCAACAATGACGGTAAGGGCTTTGCACCACATTTCTTGGAGAAGTGCGCACTTTTGCGCCCTCCGACTACCCTGAAGAAGCTTCGGTCATTACTGGGTTTTCTAAACTTCGGGCGTACTTACATTCCCGAATATGCCCAGCGTATCAAGCCTCTTTATGCCTTGATACAACCTACCTTTTCGAAGTCATGCTGGCTTCCTGAGCATTCCTCTATACTGCAGTCTTTGCAGTCTGATCTACTTGAATCTAAATTCTTGTTGACTCGTGATAACCACACAAACCTGGTAATTAGAATTGTGCCAGGGGCAGTGGGTTTCACGTACTTAACCTTTAACGAAGGTGACACAGTACCGATTGCATACAAGTCACATCTTTACACTTCAGCGGAGTTGTGCTTTTCCTCTGTGGAGAAAGTATTGACTGCAGTGCAAATGGCGATTCTAAAGGAACGCGCACTGGCACAGGGAAAACACATTTTGGTGGTAACACCATATCCAGCCCTTGAGGCAGTGACGAAGGCAAGTGTACCAAACTCTAAGGCTTTGCACCCCCGTTGGATACAATGGGCTACATCTCTGACATCCCCGGATGTCACTTTTATCTTTGATTCCTCTCTTCAGACACAGGAGTTCTTACAGTATGATTTTGTTCATACTCCTCCTCTGTCTTTGCTACCGCTTGAGGAGTACGAATGTATTATTTACACCGATAGTTCGGCACAAACGGCCACGGGTTCCAAGCATGCTTATTCCGCAGCATGTGCTATTGTTGCAGGTACTATGGTGAACGGAGAGTTCATATCGACTGTAGTGCACACACAGGCACTAGGAGACAGTACTGCACAATTGGCCGAGCTGCGTGCTTTGGTGCTCGCACTTGAGTTCGTGAATCCAGAAGTGACTACTCTTGTTGTATGCGATTCATACTACTGTGTTCAATCTTTCAATGACAACCTATTCTTTTGGTCGCAAAACGACTATAGAGATGCTAAAGGCAGCACAATTAAGCATAAAACGCTTTGGGTTCGAGTGGCAGATCTTAAACAACGTTTGCCTCTCACACAGGTGATTCACACCCTTGGCCACCAGCGTGTGGGCGCACACGCTGTCGGTAACAGTTTGGCAGATGAAGCTGCCAAATCAGCAGTAGCCACGTGCACAGTAGCAGCAGTTACAAGATCCATGACTAAAATAGATAATGATATTTTGGCAGCTATTGCTGCAACGAAGGAAGGTGCTAATTACCCAAGGGGTTTCCCTTCCAAGTACTCTTATCACTTAAGTCCCGAACAGGTTCCTTACGTACGAATTCCAGACGTTGGTCATCGGCTGATTCCCAACGCGGACCGCAGACCTTCCTTGATAACGGCTGCACACGAAGGCTTGGCTTCGGCCCATGCTGGTGTGTCTGCAACTGTTTCCATCTTGCAGCAGCGTTATTGGTGGCGTGGTTTATATAAACAGACCCATACTTATGTGCTTTCTTGTGACCTTTGTCAGCAAATTAAGCCTTCGATGGTTACACGACCACCACAAACACAGCTCTGCATTTCTAACAAACCTTTTGGGTGTGTTTACCTTGATCACTGCGGTCCATTTTCTTCTGACACCGCATATAAATACATCTTAGTTGCAGTGGATTCGTGCACACGTTTCATCTGGGTCTGGCCACAACGAAGTGCTGACGCTCGAAATGTCATCAGTGATTTGCGTGTCTTTGTGGGAATTTTTGCCTGCGGCACCTTCCATTCTGACCAAGGTCCAGCGTTCGCCTCTAAGGCCTACAAGGACGCAATGGGGTCACTGGGGGTGTGGGTGCAATTTTCGTCTCCATATAGACCTGAGGGTAATTCAATTGTGGAGCGAATGAACCGTGACTTAAAGCAATCCTTGACAGCAAGAGTCTTAGGTACTGGCAGGAACTGGCTGGCCCACTTGTATAGCGTACAATGTGCACTTAATAATCTCCCTAGAAGATCTCTGGGTGGGCGGACCCCATACGAAATGCTCTTTGGCATACAAATGTTTGTGCCACACCTTGATGGTCTAGACATGGCGGCAAGTGCCGCAATCTTTGACGTAGATAATCATTCTACTATGTTACAGGACTTACAAGGAGCTCGTGACAAACTTGCTAACGAACACTTGCCTTCAGCCACTGATGCTGCGTTGCAATTTCCGGTTGCCGGCTGGCTTCCGAAGGTTAGAGAACTGGTCCGAGAGAAGGTGGAGAACAAAAAAGAATTTGGCTCCTCTTATCGTAAACCAGTTCCAGTCCTTGGCTTGAAGGGTACTCGTACAGTCATCTTACCACCGCTTCCTGGTCGCAAGGACAACAGTGGACAATGTCAAGCTACAACGTCTGGCCGATCCTGAATAGTGTAACCAGTGATAAACACAGAATTCTAACAATCTGCTTGCCCATGGGTCTCACACCACAAGTAGAGGACTGCACCTCTTGGGGTTCAGTCTTTGCTGCCATATATACCAGAACACATGGTATCCCGTCAATAGCAGTAGTACCTGAATTATTAAAACAAATACAAAATGAGTACGGAGCGGAGCTTGCCCTTAACTTAGGGATGAAGTTACTAAATAACTTTGACCAGGTATCAGCCATAATACTAGCTAATATTAAGGGGAAAGCAGCTTCAGTGGTGATCCGCCAACGTCTGAGGGAGTTCGGTCCAGAGGATCAACAACACGAACTACCCAAAATAATTGAAACTGCATATGCAGAACTAGGCAGAGACAGTTTGGGTGGGAAAGCATTAAAACCACAACTAGTGGGCAGTCCTGAAAAGGATACTACAAAGCAGACACCTACTTCTTTTAAAAAGAAGTGGGAAAATAAAAAACAACAAAAATCTAAAGACAGCAGATCTCAATTCAGAGGTAGGTCTCCTCAACAGGAGCCCTCTGAAAGGAGGTATAACCTCAGGAATAGGGATAATATTAAAAAACCTGACAGGTATCAGGATACTGATACTCATTCCTCTCGTTCCTTTCAGGGTTCGTCAAGAAACTTCGAGAGGGAAGGACGGTCAGAACACAAACAAGAGGAGCGTACAAAGTCCAGGGACACGCAACGCGCTGCGGACTACGCACCCAAAAAAGAAGATAAACAAAAATTAAAACCTCAGTTCAAAAAGAAGAAGGTAGCAGGTCTCAAGATCAGACATGCCCAGAATTCTGAGGACACAGCTTCTGAACAGGGAATGGGCTCTGACGATGCTAGACAGCGCGGCAGAAGTAACGATAGCTCGCCAGAACCTGAAGGAATTTCTGTTGACAGCGGAGTTGAGTGAGTATAGCACGGTGGAAACACCTGATACTCGGGTAAGTATCCCACATAAGTTACATGAGATAACACTCCGGATGCAGGGGGACAAGCCCAGAAAAGTTAAAGGTCTCCTTTGGAAAAATCTGTCATCTGGTTATGACATTCTATTAGCAGAACAAGACTGGCCTCCTGCATTCGTCATGGAGTGCCCTAGGGGAGAAACGATAATTTTTCCAGTTTCCTCAAGGTTTGGCTTCAGCGCTCGGCTGACGCTCGAACTGTTATAAAAGATTTGCGAGTCTTTATCGGCACATACGCAGTTGGCACGTTACATTCTGACCGTAGTCCGGCGTTTAGCTCTCGGGCTTACAAAGAGGCCATGGAAGGAATGGGCGTAGCATTGCGGTACTCCTCTCCGTATCATCCCGAGGGAAATTCTGTTGTGGAGAGGAAAACCGAGACTTAAAGCAATCTTTAACAGCTAGGTTATTAGGCATGGGCGGTAGATGGGTCGATCACCTTTATGGGGTACAGCGCGCGCTCAATAATCAGCCAAGAAGCTCTCTAGAAGGTGTCACTTCTTACGAGGTCCTATTTGGGACAAGAATGTGGGTACCTGATCTTGATTGTGAAGGCACAGTGGCGGATGAAAAACCATTTGATATCCATGATCGTTTGGCTGTTCTACAGGATCTAAATGAATCCAGGACACAACAAAGTAACATGCTCCAGAAACAGGCCACCACTGAGGAAGTCAAGGCAGTAACGGCAAGACCTATCTGGATCCCAAAGATCGGGGATCTAGTCAGAGAGAAGATTGCTGACAAGAAAGAATTTGGGCCATCATACAGAAAGCCTGTACCGGTCCTTGCAATCCACGGCACAAGAACTGTACATCACACCCCACCTGAGAGACCTGCACTGGCTCCCTGTCAACAAGAGGATAACCTTCAAGCTCCTCACCCACGCACACAAAGCACTCCACAACTCCGGACCAGCCTACCTCAACAGACGACTCAGCTTCTACACCCCCACCCGCCAGCTCCGCTCGACCAGCCTCGCCCTCGCCACAGTCCACCGCATCCGGAAAACGACCGCCGGCGGCAGATCCTTCTCCCACCTCGCCGCCAAGACCTGGAACACCCTCCCCACCAACCTCCGACAGACCCAAGACCTACTGGCCTTCAGAAGACTCCTCAAGACCTGGCTCTTTGATCAGTAGCAGCACCACCCCCCTCTTCCCCCAGCGCCTTGAGACCCTCGCGGGTATGTAGTGCGCTTTATAAGTGACATGATTGATTGATTGATTACTTCTACCACCTCTTGCCGGAAAAAAGGAGAAAAGATTCGTCTCAATTGACTTAATCAAACCACACTATGTGGCCGATACTAAACAGTAGGCCTCGTGGACTCCACAGTAGCAGACGCCCTCCTCTCGCTACAATCCAAGAAGTCCAAACAGAAAGACTCATCACGTTTGAAGAGCCACCTGTAAGGATAGAAGGACTAAGCAATAATGCTATGGAACTCGTTCCACTTCGACAAGAAGAAAATCAACTTAACAACCAAGTTGCAATCAGACCTAATACAGACATCTACGTCAACATGCCTCGTCAAGAGCAAAATCCAATTTCAACTAATCCCGATGCAATTCCTACAATTGATCGAACTGCTTCTGACTATTTCATGAACTTTGATACGTTTTCACTGGATCCAAGTGAGCCGGAAACGACGCCAGCCAAAAAATCACTCCAACAGAAACTCAATGACTTTTTGAACTTTTTTAGAAAGACTTACCTGGTGTCACCTTGGATAGAACTATGGTATATCACTGGGATTTTATTTTTCATTTTCTGGCTAGGTTTAATAATAACTTTTAGTATGCTTATTAATGAATGATACCTCCAACCAAGCTCTACAGCCCAAAGAGTCAATTTGATTTTAAAACCACACCAGTCTTCACATCGTGAACCAAGAGACTTGTCTTCAGTGAACATCACAGCAGTTCCTATACTGGACGGTATAGTATGGGACAAGATTGATTATGATATACTCGGTCCAACTGAACTTTTAAAGCTAAAACATGTATTTAAAATTTCTTTAAGTGATTTCATTACCTCCAGTACATTTTCTGATGATTGGGACACTGAAACTGTAAATGCTATGATTTCTGATTTAGAAAAAACTGCCGCATTTCTGAACAATGAAATGTTAGAAGGTACTTCAGACTATGATACATTGTACTGTTACCAACATTTTGGTGATCATTTCTTACACAAGTCTATAACACCTAGAAATGTATTTGAATACCACCAGTGGGAACACTGCCCAACACCTCCAAAAGGTAGTTCGCAAGCATTTGCACAGAAATTCACATACTTCTCAGGGTTCAACACATCCGACCCAAAGTCATTTTATTATAAAGCAGCGAAAATTTCAGCTCAGAAAATTATGTTAACAAACACCAAACATATTTACTCTGCATCCTTTCTGAACCAGTTGTCTAAACAGCGTTTCGATCTATGGAAAGACACAATAGATTCCAAATCGATCTGGGGTTCTAGGGACTGACAAGTCCAGGGAATAGAAGCACTTTTTAGAGCATGCATCATTCCGCAGCAGATTTTATTTCTGAATGAAACTGTGCAATAAACATCCTGTCTTGGATTAGCCAAAGGCAAGGAAATGAACACACCGGGGTTCCCAACACCATCGCAGATGGGTGGGGGGCAGAATTCAACTACACAAGGGGTAGGATTAGATGACATTTTCCAGTACAACAGATCTGATCCTGATTCGACAGAATGGCTGGTTTGGCCCATTGACACAAACAAATGTCAACAGAGATTTATGAATACAACCAGAGGGTTTAGTATCCATAGGCCAGATCCACGCTATGTACAAAGACAACACCCAGGGGTGGTGACATCGTATAGTGTTGGGAAGTTTTGCCTTGATTGGCCAGAGACCTCAACACTGACAGAAGTAAAGCACCACTTGACCTTACTCACACCGGACATGGTTCTTAGAGATTTTCTACTAGGTCCCAGGAAACAACGTCAGAAACGTTTCATATATGCAGGCCTTTATGCCTATTATAATGAAAACTGGAAAATATCCCAACAAGAGGCCGCAGAAAGAATACGGGAGATAGACCGTATTAACTTAGAAAAGGCATTGGCAGTAGTGGATAATGGGTTAACTACTTTGACCTCCAGGATTTACTCCTTAGGCAACATTGTGTCCTCGGTGATCGACATATTAGAACAAGATCTGGCCTTGTTACAACACGGGCAATCTCAGCTACGTTCTATTATGATGTTAAGCTGGACGCTGCAATCTTTGCGTGCAGGCTATGTGCCATGGCGTTTTATAAACACCACGTCTCTGTTCTCAGAATACAATCTAACTGATAAACAGACAGAAATGGCACAGAGGGGAGCCAAATATACAATGCTGCGTATTGAGAAACTGGAAAGGTTACCATTCACTGTAGCCGAATCACCATCAAAAGAATGGCTAATTCATGGCCAAATCACTCTCCCGGTCACTACGTTTCAGTTTCAATATTGCCTTGAGCAGATGCAGGCAGGCAAATATGAGAAAATGGGTAAGGGATACATAAAGGAAACTTGGAAGTTACCATATAGATACCGATGCCGGAATGGGGATCGAGAAGTGTATCTGAGTGGTACAAACTGCAAGAACGCTTTGAGCGGTTCTCTCATGTGTCAGGATATTTCTCTACACGGAGCCTGCAGTGGTTCAGTGGCGAACATATCTTGTCACATGTCAGGGACCCCAGTGGCCATGATCACGCCGGTTTTCCAGCTGCTCTCGAATGGGAGTTACTTAATGCTAAATGATCAAGGTTGTTGTGGGATGCTTCCGGGCGTCGTATATCTAGTAACTGTTAACTCCAGGGTTACTTGCTGTATGCAAGTATTGTTTCCGCCACTGAACACAATCAGGGAGGCGCCGTTATGGCCTTCGCTGAATGTTTCTTTTATACAGTTTGATACTCTGAGCAGATTGAAAGCCATGCTTTTACAGCAACCCGTGCCCTTAACCTCCGCTTGAGAAACCTATGAACTTCAAGGTGCAAGGACCTCGACTGAGATACAGGCACTCATATGTACAAACTGCCCCATTCATTTCACAGAAATGGTGGGACGTATCTTTAATATGTCTGATACGAGCGGAATTGTACACCTATTTAAGACCATAGGGTCAGGACTGTTAAGCACCTTTCAGACATTCCTCGGAGTAATCCCAAATTTTATACACTCCGTATTGGGAAGCGTATTTGGAGGATTCCCGCTCATCCTGTTCCTAATCGCAGGAATACTGATTGCAATATTGCTGCTACACAATGGACGGCCCACTTCCCGATGGAATGGTGAACACGCTCCTGGAGCGGAAATACTGTGAACGCATGGTACAACTTCTGGGCATTTCTTGCCTGCGAGAACTCAATGCCTCCTGGTTTCTTTCATTTAGACCAGTCTGGGTAGACTGCATCTTACCTGTTCTTCGATGCCTGTTCTGTGGAGAAGAATGCACGTTGGATCTTTGTCTAACTTTTCCCTCAAACGCGCCTCCGGACACGGATGCACTGCTGGACCCCATAAAGGCCCACGCTCTGCGTTGTCCCCAGCGGCTTCTGATTCTGATGAATGCATTCCTGGAGAATCCACAGGTGCTGTTCGCTCCTGCTGGGTTAGGTGATTCTTCCACAGGCACCCAGGTTACAACTGCCGCACAAGCTGCCGCAGCACCGACTGTTGGCAGTACTACATTCCATCTATGTGCGATTGACGTTCTCTGTGAGGCGTTGGATTTGTCATCTACAGCAGCTGACACCGATAATATTGAGCTTCCCAGCCAGGACGTGTAATCTTGAATTGGCTCATCATGTCCTGGGAAAGAATTCGGCTTCTTCACTCGCTTCAAAATAAACGATCTAAATTTGGAACATTTTCTTACATTGACACTTTCACTTGAGAAAAGCATGGCCTTCTCCTGCTTATGGTGATACAACTTCTATAGAGAGACGATATTGACTTTTAAGTGGCAACTAGAAAAAGCTGAATTAAAAATTTTTTTTTTTTTAAAGCAGCAAAAAATGTTAACGATTTTTTAGTACCATGTTTTTACTTGCTTTTAAAAAATGTTTTTAAATTGTCCAGATTTTAAGTATGGTCATTGATTATCCAGTTCGGAAGAGGAGTGGGTGTTATATCTCGCATAGAGGCCCTAATGTAGACCTGTTCGCACATGCCCTAAAATGGACGTATTCATATTTACCCCAATATGGTCATATTCGTACTTGCCCTATTATGGTCATGGCCGCATATGCCCAATTATGGTCACAACTGTACATGTCCTATTATAGTATGATTCCTTATATAGGCATGATATTTCGCCTACATTGGTCCCAGCTAGTACACAACGAGCTCTGAGGGCTGAACGTTATCTATCCTGTGGTTTTGAAAATCAGCAGAGTTTTTCCAAACACAGGCCCACACTGTACTCATTAATTATGCATGGCTCTCTAAGAATACACCACTGGCATAATATGTATGTACAAAGTTCACCCCTGACGTCTTCCTCATGTCCAATACAAACCATACTGAGGACCGAGACTCTTTAGGGTATAAATACACCACATCTTGCCCATGTACGACAGAGGGAACCGAGACTTCCATGCTGACACACTGACCAGAGACGCTGAGGCTCCTGCATGCAGTCGCTCAAGCTGACAGTGGTCTGACACAACCCGGACGGGGTGTCCAACTCGAGACCAGGACGGGGTCCCACACTCTCTCTATTCAGGTATGGGGGTTCGACTAAATCCTAGGAGTATTCTTGGCTCTTAGCTTCTAAGACCTACATACATATGCTAGGTACACACAGGTACATCTAGTTAGGCATCGTAGGAGTACGCGCACTTGCATAATGCTTTTATATTCATGTATGTATTCATGATTATCGCAATATGGTAGAACTGTTCTATCCCTTTGCTTTTATCGTACTGCTGATAATATATCTCTGCTATTGTCTGCTGGTTACCGCAGCACATATATTTTACACTTGAATAACAACTGTTCAATAAATGCTTATTGAAACGCCCAACTGTTTATTCTGTGTAACTCTCTGAGACAAACCGAATAAGTGAGCATGAATGACTAAGCGAAAGGTAGTACATTGTTTCCACGATTCTGGGGGAATCAGGGTTGTCATGGTCTAAGTTTGCCAGAAACTAATCTCTCCCCGATAAGAGGAGACACTAGTGGTACTGTGAGCTAGCTAATGCAAAACAATCTAACATAAGCGGTGAGGGTGCACAGAGTCAGTCTGCCACCAAGCCCACAGCTCATGTTACACAAACGCGCAGGTCCTGCATGGGTACTATAGGAACTACACGACTCTCCCACCCCAACACTTCCGCAAAACAGGCCAAGACCCCTCTCCAAAATTTCGTGAGTGCTGTGCAGTGCCAGATTGTACGCATTAGGGACCCCTCCTCCTCACCACATCGTAGGCATATCAGGGATGCCACAAGACCCGCCCTCCACAACCGGAGCCTGGTATAGTACACCCGGTGAAGGTATTTAAATTGAATAAGACGCAACCTCGTTGCTATCGCTGCTCCCCTAGGGGAAGCCAGTGCGTCCATCCAATCATCTCCGTCTAGTTGGCCAAGATCCCCAGTCCATGCGTCTCTGAGTTTATCCAGTGTATTGGAACTATGAGTCACTAGTGACTGATAGATCTTTGATATTTTATTGTCCTGCAGATCACTCATGAAGACCTTGGCCTCAATTGGACTGAATTCGGGGAGAGCCTCTAATCCCAAGATGCTAGGGAGAATGGCATGCTGAAGTTGAAGGTATTTATAAAACTGGGTTTTGGGCATGTGGTATTCTTGTTGAAGATCTTGGAATGATTTCAGAACCGTGCCTCGCATTACATCCCCTAATGTGGAGACCCTTATGTTATCCCACCCTCGGAATCCGGATAGCGCCGCCAGCTGCGGCAAGCGACCGTTGTGCCACAGTGGGGTTTCCCTAGTCAACTTGTTCCACCACCCCATCCTGCAGAGGGACTGTTTCCACACTTGGAATACCACCCGAGTGGCCGACGGCAGAGAGTTGCATAGGGCTGCTGAGTACAAAATGGTATGTAGGGTGGATTCCCCCATACATCTTCTCTCCACTGCATATGCGGGGTCCTGCCTGTCCCCATACCACCATTCATTCAGCACCAAGATATGCGATGCCATATAATACGATTGGATATCAGACGTGGCCAGCCCCCGGAATATGTCGACTGAAAGCAGGTCCGCAGCGCCACTCTGGATGCCCCCCCTGCCCACAGAAATTGTCCCAAAGCCGCGTTGACCTGCCGAAACCACATAGGAGGTACCGGATACGGATGATTCTGCAATTGATATAGCAGGCGCGGCAATGACACCATTTTGAAAATAGCCGATCTGCCATAGATAAAAAGGGGCATGTGCGACCAAGTTTTCATCTCTTCGCGTACCCGTGTCCATACCAGGACAATATTTCTGTCCCATGCCACTCTCGGCCGATCTGGTAGGAAGACACCCTCCGTCGTCACCTGCACTGCCGAGGCCCAAGGCCCCAGGCCCGCGATTCCCCCCAGCGCCCACAAAGTGGATTTACGCGGATTCATGAAAAGGCCCGATGATTCACCAAAAATTTGCATAATGCGAAGCAGCCTCGGTCCCGTCTTGTTTATATCTGTTAGAAATAATAGGACATCATCCGCATATAAAGCAATGCGGTCTGAGAGCCCATGGTCCCACTCAAAGCCCGCCACCTGCGCATCCATCCGCACCCACACTGCCAAGGGCTCCATGGCTAGAGCAAAGAGATATGGCGACAGGGGACACCCCTGGCGGGTGCCCCTGCCTATTGAAAATGTGAAGGAGGTGGATCCCGCAACCCGCACCGATGCTGTGAGATCTGTATATAACAGCTTTAGATATGACAAGAATCGCGGGCCGATGTTTAGACGGTCTAAGAGTGCGAACAAATACACCCAGCTAAGGGAGTCGAATGCCCTATCCATATCGGCCAGCAAGAGAGCGGCCTGCACTCCCTTTCCCTGGATGGTGGCTATGGCCCTGTGCGCTCATCGGATATTGGGGCATAAATTCAGCCTGGTTGGGATGGATCAAGGTGGTAATATGAGGTTGGAGGCGGTTGGCCAATGCTTTAGCCAGAATTTTGGCCTCAAGATTCAATAAGAAGATGGGTCGATACGAAGCATGCTGGTCTGGGGGCAGGCCTGGTTTATGGAATACGACCACTTCCGCGTGTCTACAATCTCTTGGTAGACGACCCCGGTCCCTTGCTTCATCAACCACTTGGAGGTAATGAGACGCCAATTTGGAAAAGTACAGCTTAAAAAATGTGCAAGGGAACCCATTTGGGCCCGGCGCCTTTCCAGAGTTTAAGTCTCCCAACGCAGTGCAAATCTCCTCTTCGGTGAGCGGAAGTTCAAGGTCTGCTCGTGCCTCGTCTGAGAGGGCACGAGGCGGTAGGTCAGCAAGGAAACTGTGTATCATGCCTTCCTGCAGGAGTTCCCTGGGGGAGTATAGCTCTGCAAAGTAACGTGCAAAACTCTCCGCTATAAGGGATGGGTCACTGAGAGCCCGTCCGTCTGAACCCAGTATATCTGGAAGAACCTGAGGTTGCAAGGCCTTTTGACACAGTCTATGTAGTAATTTACTGGACTTGTCGCCCCATTGGTATATTATGCTGCGGGACGCTAGCCACTCGAGGCGGGCCTCCTCCAACAGAGTGTCGGCATGGGACTGTCGCCGCACCAAACTCCCTCCCTCCCCCCTACTACTCTGCTCTAGCACCATTAAATGGGCCTCCGACCGCAGAAGCGATTCACGCCGGGTACGATGTGCTGCCGCACAGAATGAGGTCTACCCCCTGCAAGGTGGGCTTCATGGCCTCCCACAAGGTTGCGGCCTCAGCTACTGTTCCCATATTCGTATCCAGGCATTTCTCGATTGCCTGCCCCATGTGCTCCCGATATTTTTCATCCTGCAGATGCCAGGGGGAGAGACGCCAATGAAAGGGTTGTTTCTCAGGACCCAACTGCGCCATCAGTACCACTGGTGAGTGATCAGACAGACCCCTTGGGCGAATCTCCATCGCCCTCACCCTTCCAACAGCTCCCATCGGTACAAAAATATAATCAAGGCGGGAGTAAGAATCATGTGTTGACGAAAAATGCGTGTATCCTTGTTCCTCTCCATGCAGCCCCCTCCAAGGATCCACCCATCCCAATCCCTTCACCAAGGAATTTAGTTTGGTACCGTGGGAGACATTGGAGAATCCCCCTGCTCTCCATCTATCCATGGCCAAATCCATTACATCGTTCCAATCTCCCCCTACTATTGCCAACCCTTCCGGCATGTCGGCCCACAGGGTCGTGAGGCGCTCAACTAATGCCCATTGCAGAGGCGGGGGGGCATACACACATCCCAACACCAGCTGTTCCTCATATATGGTACCCCTAATAAAAACGTATCTCCCCTGGATGTCTGTCCATGTCTTAATATGTTGGTATGGGACCCTACGATGAAGTAAAATCGCAACCCCACGGGACCCCCTGGTGAAGCCAGAATGGTACACTTGAACATACCCATAGCGGAGGAGACACAATACTTTAGTACCCAATAAATGTGTCTCCTGAAGCATCAGGACATCTGCTTGGTATCATTTGGCCTGTTGGAGTATAGCCCCTCTTTTGATTTTATCCAGTGCCCCCCTGACGTTCCAACTCACTATTCGGAGGTCCCCGCCCTGAAGCCGCGCCCTATCTATTGGGACTGCCATCTAAAGGTCTCTGAACTTTGATGTGTGGGACAGCTATAAGCCAGTGTGCGAACAGTGGCCACATGTGGCAGGAACGCAGTGCAAACATACAAACTACATACCCCAACTTCCCCCAACCCCCCTCCCTATACCTCAAAACAACTGAAGTATCTGTCGTGGCGGAGGTGGCTTGCGGACCCCAACGGGAGGCCCCCGCCCACCCCCCCAATGGTTCCCCAATAACTTGCCCATAGATAACGGGCGTTCCCCTTGACTATTGAGAGTCAAACAGAGGTACAAGCCCCTGCATATGTTTCGTCGGACTGAACAAATGTCACCAACAGTTCCCCATCCGGGAGAGTCCTGACGCAGCTCTGAGGCCAAAGACCCTTGCCGGGGCACCACAGTGGATCTGTTAGGATCACTGCAGGATTTAGAGCGGCGTCTAGATCTTGACCTCCTTATTCCTTTGATTTTGAGCTTGGGTGGCCTACGGACGACATCACTGGACGAGGAGTCTGACTCCAACCTGGGCGGCGTGCGGGGCCGAATCTTCACCGCTTCATCCACCCAATTAAATACATCTTCTGGCGATTCAAAGAATAGCGTACGGGATTGGAACACCACCCTCAGCCTGGCGGGATACAGCAACGCATAAGGGAGTTTCAGCTCATGAAGGCGGGCCTTGGCTGCCATGAATGTCTGTCGCTTCTGTTGGACCCTTCTCGTATAGTCCGGAAATATGAGGATGCGAGTGTTCTCGAACATCAGGGGTTCCTTGGCTCTGGCTTGCTTGAGAATCGCGTCCCTGTCATGGTAATTTAAAATTTTCGCAATGACAGGCCTCGGTCTGGCTCCCGGGGGCGGCTTCTGTATCAGGGCTCTGTGCGCCCTTTCAACCACAAAGCAACAGGACAGCGACTCTGGAGGGAGCCAGCTCGTGAGCCACCCAGTGAGGAACTGTTCCATGTCCTCCCCTCACATCCCTCGGGGAATCTCACAAAGCAAAGGTTGTTTCTCCTGGCCCTACCCTCCGCGTCTTCCACCCGCGAGGCCATTCCCGTGGTGATCGTCTCCAGGGACGTGACTTTTTTCTGCAAGGTAGCGACCGAGTCCTACACACCCAACACCCTGGTCTCAGCTTCAGTAATGCGCTCCACCGCGTTCTGAAGATCCTGTCTTTAGAGCATGACATCAAAACCCACCTCTCCAATCTTTGCTTCCAAAGCGGCCCTAGACTGTGTGATGGCCGCCATGAGTGCGGCATTGTCTGGAATGCCTCCCTGTGCACCTCCCTGGTCGGCAGTCGAGGCCCCGGCTCAGGCATAGCGGTTCTGTGTGCTCTGCTTAGCAGATCCCCCTGCCGTTTTATCTTTAGTCATGATGCAGTCCTGGCGCCTACCTTTCAAAATGGCGGTTCCGTAGCCCCCAGACGGGCCTCCAGCACAGACCACCCTTACACTGCCTGTGGCGCGTAGATCTTCTCCCTCGCAGTCCTCGGCTGTTGATGTCTTGCTCTGCCGTGAACCTTTGGATGAGCAGGACTCTGACGGAGACCTCCTGCCCACAAGCCGCACCGAACGCTAACCCGGCTGCCTCTGCGGACAGTTGAACCTCCCCCCCCCCTAGTGGGTGTCCCCTTGTCCTCTCAAGCACTGCCGCCAGACGATCAGGATGGGATATCTTGTCCCCCGCACCGGGTTCCACGATGTGTATGAGGCCTAGGCCCGGCTCCCCACAGGATAGAGATCAACTGCACAAATAGGATCCAACGGTCACGAGCCGGCCCCCACACCCCAAAGCCACTGTTTGCCTCCACTAGGGGAACCACAGGTGTCCGTGCAGGACCGGTTATTGCCACACCGGGCTCTAAGTATCCTTGGGGATTCACTTCCACCAAAGGCCCTGTGTGTGGCACCGCGCCCCAGTGCCTTCAACGTCGCTCCTCCCCGGCAGTCAGGGGCAGTCTGTTGTAATTACAGTTATTATTACACAGCCCAGCACCGGGCCCCAACCACAGCGCTACTGTGCAGCAGAGGGACCACAGAGTCTCTCCACTAGGCATCCATAGAGGGCTTATGGGGCCCAGCAGCTTCCGTGCCAGTCCCCACGCTGCAGGCCCCAGTACCGCTGCTGCCGGAAAACAGGGCCGCATGAACCGGCCCACAGACTTCCACTCGGGCCTCCACGTAGCTTCAGCGATCCCGTCCCAGGCCGTAGGGACCCCAGCAGGAACTGCACTCTATGCCAGCACCCAGCGAGACCTCTGGACACCCCCTCCCCGCGGCCCAATCCGACCGCCGGATTCACTGTAGGAGGCGGAGGGGATGGGCAACACACTCACCAGGTCTTCACCCGGCACCTCCCGGCCGCACAAGTATCGCTGCCTCCACGACTCGCCCTCCGGGCCGGCCGCAACGAACCAATTCCGCTCTCTGCCAGCGCTCTAGCACTTGGAGCACTCCGGCACCACCACGCCCGTCGTCCTCTGCTCCCGCTACCGCCCAGGAGGCTCCACCTGAATTCCACCCTCTAGGCCTCCGGGCCACACACCACGGCAGCCGCTGCGATCTCCCCGGTTCCGGCTCGTCTCTGGGTCGGAAACACTGCCACGCAATGCTCAACAGCTATGGGAGACTTGGGGAAGCAAATTTGTCCGACGAGACAGGATAACTATAGGATTTTAGATATGGGCTTAGCGGAACTCGCCTAACGCGCGTCCACCATGCTGGATCGCTAGGCCACGCCCCCCCCAAATATATTCTTGAGGCTGAATTAAAACGTTTAAAGAAACAAGTATATTCTTGCGCCTGCAGATGATCTATTTGCCAACGGTCGATTAGAGCTAGCTCATTCATTACTTTAGCTAAAAAGCGTGAAGCTCTTTGTTTCTTTTGTTGTTTGTTACTGCTTGAAGAATCTAGCCTGACATCCTGTATAATATCAAATTCACCCCCTATTACTAGTAGCCCATTCAGTGGGAGTAGAACATTATACACTTCATTGAGGTGGTGTACATCATTCTCAATTTATCCATAGAAGCTGACCAGGTGAATAAGTTGGTTCTCAACCCTCAAGCTTACCAATATCCACCTGGCCAATGGTTCTCTAACCACATGCTGCACTTCACCTGGGAAATCCAGTGAAATCAAAATCACCACCCCTTTGACTGCTGCGCTGGCTGACGCGTAGAATGCTTGTGAAATAAAGCTTGGAATCTTGGGTAGTTTGGCCAGTGTCTTAAGATGAATTTCTTGAAAGTGCATAATCAGTGCTTTGGATGCCTTGAGTCACTCCAGTATGGACCTAAACTTAACTTGGGTTTGATACCATTGGTGTTGCACGATACTACTCTAAGAGACTTAACCAGCCTCTTCTTAGCCCTCCAAATGCAATGTCCTAAGATACCCAACTGGTTCCTCCCTCCTAGGAAAAAGATCGTAGATGGCTTCCGCCCTAGCCACTTGTGACCCCTGCCAGCAGAGGCAAATTGTAACCATGCATTAATCAAAAAGACAGAAAACACCCGGAACTCTCTACCTGAGGTTTCCTGACCTAAGGTGACCCAATAGCCCCACCCCACACCTGCTGACCCTGGAGCCCTACCCGTCCTAGGCTCCCTCAAAAGCATTCGCTCACCCACCCTTGTTTGCCCACTTCCCCACACTCTCTCCCCTGAATGAGTGCCCAGGCATGGCACTCCTGAGGCTGCAAACAATGGTAATCAAGGGCAGCTCAATCTATAACAAAGTCATATGGACTTAGGTCGAAACAGGGCTGAAAAGAGGCACCCTTTAACACATATGCGACACACAGACAGTTCCGCTCAGTAACAGGGAGAAATATTACATCAAATAGTGCTGCCTCTTGCTTCCCCCCAACCTCGGACCTCTGGATTGACTGTGAAAAGTCTTTAACCTGGTCTACTGAGTTAAAAATATGTCCCTTTTAGAGAATTTTTAACTTTCACTGCTGACCAATGCCAGCAGGCACCCTTTGGCTCTTCAAGTCAACGATCAGCCCTATAAACTCCCGGCACCACCCTACAGCCAATATTGACATATCTGAAAAGATTGTAGAAGAATAATTGTCTGAAGTGGAGGATGCCTTGCTCTTGATCGCTTGTGACAGGGTCCCCTCTTTGACGCGAAAATCACCAAAAGTCAACAGAATGGTACGTGGATATTGAACTGCTGGCACATGGTATGCTCAGGTAATTATAAGGTCCGTATCTTTTGTTGCCATTTCTGGGCAAGCGTGCTTGTAAATATCGTCCTAGATCAACTTGGAAACTATCTGACCATTTTCACGGTCCTCCGGAATTCCTACAAATCGCTAATTAGAATGGAGAGATCTATTTTTAGCGTCATCTAGCTTCAGTTGAAGTTCTGCCAGTTCTGATTGGATCTTAGACATCATGGTGTCTTGATTATACCTAAAATCCTCCAAATCTGAGACTCTTTGTTCCACTTGAGACATTCGAGAGGTAAGCAACTCAATGCTGACGTTGATCTGACCCAATCACTCATTTGTATTTTTGTGGTCTTCCTCCTGTGAGACTTTCATCTCCCTGAGTTCCCCTAAGATTTGATGCAGTATCTCCTCGATCGGTGGTGTCTGGACTGATAGCAATAAGGGAGCTTGAGATGATGCTACCCCTTGGGACTGGACCTGAGTCAGTAAGGTTGGAGGTTCAGTAACTGGATTCTTGCTCATCTCTAGGAAATTCCCAGATGTCATCAGAAGAGCTGTCACATTTTGGGGAATGGACAGTGCTGCTAAAATTTGTTGCTGGCGCTCCAAGTCATTGCTGATAGTACATATCCTGCTGCGTTCATGCAGTGAGTCCAAAGTCACCCTTTCATTTTGCGGTCCCTTGGGGCCGCCAGCTGAGAACATGGAGTGTGTTGGTAGCCCTTTGGAAAAAGGTGGATTTTCTATCGAGGTTAAACAGGGGGCATTTTCCAGACTAGGGCACACCATTAGATTGTTATCTAGGGATGGTCCCTGTCCTCCATTTCCAAGAACGGGTAGATTGGGGGACAGCTCAAGTGTAGTCCAGCACCAAGTCTCTGTTCCCCTGATCTCTCCCCAGTGGCCACCTGGTATTTCAATGCGTCCACCTCCTGATGATTCATCTCCTGAGGTGCCTATCTGGGGAAATAATCTGCTGTGCCTCTTCCAAAGTGTGAACCCTGTGCATTAAAATAGATGCTGTATGGCTACAACTTTTGTTGCCCCTTGCAGTTTTGCCTGGTGCTTGCGCTCTCATCGGAGTGCATGAGAGTTGCTTCATTGGATACTGGAGGGAGGACTGTACCATTCCTTGGAAACGTCAGGCTCAAATGTGGTAGGGGGAATGCTGGAAGTTCACGAGGGGGTCGCAAGCCACATCGGTGCTGCACAGACCACTTCCACAAAACCCGCGAGTTCCTTTCACCTGGGGGAGAACCTAATAAACCCTCTAAGTATTCTCCAATGCCAGCTGCGGGTTCTTCCCTAAAATACTTGATTAGTCATGCTTAGCCTGTATCTCCTTATATAGATTTTTGATTGCTACTTTTATATGTCCTCGCACACTCCTTTGCTCCTCGCTCCTCACTTCCTACTGGAGACACTATTACTTCTGCCCACCTTTTGGTCTACCCTTATATGGCATTTAAATGGGCCACATATCAAACACTGCTCAGTGGGTGCAACCTGCGCAGAAAAGGCTTACACACCACAGTACTTGAGCTGTTTTAAGGGTCTTATCCCATGCTGCACTCTGGTGTAGTTGAAGTCGAGAGGCCAGCAGCTTCAGTGAGGTATCAGTAAGCCCGCCACTCCAGCTATCTCGCAGGCGAGAGGCGCAGGCTTGCGGGGGACGGCTCCTTACTTCCTGGTACTTTCTATTGTGCCTTCTTATGATGAGCCAAAGAAAAGGACAGGTGCAGAGGAGAGATGAGGCGTTTGGGGGCTGCTCATTCAGCAGAGCAGGAAACGGACATGGAAACAAGCAAGGAGTGAAGAACATTGAAATGTTTTGCCGCTTAGGCAGTCCTGCGGTGGCATGTTACACTGCTGTTCTGATCTGATCTGTGACTCGGATTGACTATGAGCAGGAAGCAGAATAGTGGTGGCATATACCTGCAGAGCTTCTTCTCTCCTGGGGCCAACAATGTACTAATGCCTGGATGCCGCGGTAGGGGAGCGAGGAGCAGGATTGACAATATCGGGGCACAGTCAGCAGCAGTGCTTTAGACACCAGCCCTCCTAGGGCATGCCCTCATTACCCGGGATGCAGTCTCTCAACCACAGAGCATGACGGGAGCTCTACATGGTCTCCTTCTGTGTTCATCTAACTACTCCAAAAATTATCATTGACTTTGAACAAACAATAATAAACACAATATTAAAAATCTACCAACACACACAGCCTCCTTACCATTTTAACTAAGCATTTTGAGACACTTCCAAAGATATACACTAAGTGTAGAATATGCAACAAATGGGCAATTTGCCTATGAAATATGAATAGCCCTAGCATAGGACCAGTTACAGAAGTAGCTAACCACTACAACCTCCTCATAGAGTCACCTTATTATGAAATACACAAACACAAACTAAGGGCCTGATTATGAGTTTGGCAGAAAGGCACAGCCGTTGCTTTTATGGGATCTTCCCGTCCACTTCATTGGTGGCCAAATAGCCCAATTACAATCCTGGCTGACCCTGTGCCTCATGGGAACAGTCCAGCCCGAACTGCCAAGCCATGTCTTCCCTGGACCGGAAACAAGCATCCTGGGACCGGTTTCGGGTTCATAACCCTCATCAGCCAGGCTATCTTGAATCCAGTGGCAAAGTGAGCAAGGGACCCACGTCTGGGCATACCCTGCCAACTTAGGGCGAACAAAGCGATACCAAAGGGATGATGGACAGAGCATTAGAGCAAATCAAACACTCACCCCCAGTCAACTGATCTGGGTTTAATCCATCATCATTCTTTAGCTCACTCCACCACCCCAGTTCAGACATGGCCATATGCAAATCAGTCTGACCCTGTGCCTCATGGGAACAGTCCAGCCCGAACTGCCAAGCCATGTCTTCCCTGGACCGGAAACAAGCATCCTGGGACCGGATATGGCCATGTCTGAACTGGGGTGGTGGAGTGAGCTAAAGAATGATGATGGATTAAACCCAGATCAGTTGACTGGGGGTGAGTGTTTGATTTGCTCTAACGCTCCGTCCATCATCCCCTTTGGTATCGCTTTGTTCGCCCTAAGTTGGCAGGGTATGCCCAGACGTGGGTCCCTTGCTCACTTTGCCACTGGATTCAAGATAGCCTGGCTGATGAGGGTTTTGAACCCGAAACCGGTCCCAGGATGCTTGTTTCCGGTCCAGGGAAGACATGGCTTGGCAGTTCGGGCTGGACTGTTCCCATGAGGCACAGGGTCAGACTGATTTGCATATGGCCATGTCTGAACTGGGGTGGTGGAGTGAGCTAAAGAATGATGATGGATTAAACCCAGATCAGTTGACTGGGGGTGAGTGTTTGATTTGCTCTAACGCTCCGTCCATCATCCCCTTTGGTATCACTGCGTCTACAGTGGCAAAGCCAGAGTCAAGGCTTGAAGGCAGTTACGCCAAGGTTCCCGCCATCAGGATTACGATCTGCCCTTCCTTCGAGCTTTCCTGGCTGGGAAACTGCCATGCGCAAGTCATCAGAAAGGCACTAAAAGAGGTAAAAATTCACCTTTTTTTCGGGGTCCCACTTCGGAATCTGTGTCTGATGCCATTGTCCAGGTCCCTCCTGTGCTGCTGCCACCAGATCATGATGCTCTACAACCCCGTTGTCGCTGGATGCAAAGGTAGACTTCACCATCACTTCTCCTATATAGTGATTTGTAACAGTTCGCTATATTTACCATGCAACAAAACATACAATACAGATGACCTACATACAGCCGCGGTCCATGCAGGTAACAGCGAGGGGCGGTGGGGCCGCGTGGGGGGGGATTTCGAGGGACGATGCAGAGTGAAAATTAATTCTTCAGCTGTTACTTGCACGGACCGCTGCTGCCTACATATACATTACGACACCTATACAAATATATGTGTTTCAGATATACACATGTTGTACTTACCTATCTCTCCAGCAGCGAAACGTCACCCCGTTGGGACACCACAGCCAAGAGACTGCCAACCTATCGGGAACATCGTAATATGGCGGGCAGGAGACCGCCGGGCTGGCGATCTTCTTTGGACTGCAGCCACTGCAGTACGGCGGTGAGACCAACAAACTCGTTATCAGGCCATAAGTCCACTAATAGACTATTTTGAAGATACTGGCAGACTGCACCGTTCTGGGCACAGGCACCAATCCAAGCAATTAACATGGTGGAATGTATATGACAGCAGCATGGAACAACAAGCCAAAACCAACAGTGCAGTGGAAGGATAAAACAATGCCTTCCAAGTCAGGCCAATGACACCCTACTCTCTATCATCTGCTAGAAATGCTAAGAAAAAGCAAAAAACTTAGTATAGAAAAATCTATTGCCCAAATTAAGCCTAAAAATCCAAACAAATACAAGAAATGTAAGAAATGCTACATCACAAAGTAAAACTATTTATTAATATCAAAGGCCTACTCTAATTAGAATTCATAGCAAGAACATTGCTCTAAAAAGTCTACCACTCCGACTAAACTAAAAAACAACCTCAAACATCTGACAAACCGAAGATCTTAAATTTATAAATAATATTTAAATTATTTAGACTAATCAGAATAAATTATGTATTATACAAAAAAACAGTAAGACTAAGTAAAAATAAATATATAGAAAATTAATAAATAAAGAAATACAATAATAAAACCCAACATATACCACAAAATAATATGTAAACAGCAATAACCAATTACTAATAACCAAATACAAAACAATGAATCAATCTTCAAAATAAAATAAATAACTCTAAAACAAGTACATATTTCACACCCAATAAACTATACAAATTATAACTTACAGTTTTGTAGTTGTGATTATGAGGGAATTTATAAAGCGCATGCCTACTCAAGAGTGTCCTGGTGCTATACGGTCTGTGAAAAGAGGCAGATACGGATGGTGATTACTGAGAAAAAAGCCAGGTCTTAAGCTTTTTCTTAAAACCGGTTTCACTTTGTTTGACGCAGGTCAAAAGGGAGCTTGTTCAACCATACAGGTCCCAGGAAGGAAAAAGGCAACCTCCTGCAGTGGCCAGACGAACCTTAGGGACCATGGACAAATGATTATCAGATGAGCGTAAAAGTCTAGCAGAGCTATAAAAGGCAATCCTAGCTGAAAGATAGTCTGGCCCAGATGATGGAGACCCCTATGCATTAAAAGTGCTACTTTAAAAAATCTGATGGAAAGCCAGTACACATTGCACAAATGAAAGGAAATATGTTCCCGTCCTGACAAACTCAGAGCCAGTTGTGCTGCTGCATTCTGAATGAACTGAAGTCTATTCAGGAGATATTTTGGGAAACCATGCAAAAACAATTTTGTCATGCACAGGATGCCAAAACAAACACCAACCACCGAGATAATTTGAAATGACATTTTATTGTCAAATTTGATCCATACGTTTTTTGCAACAGCAGCTTGGGTGTCCATTGAAGGTACATCTCTAGGCTAATAAACATCTAAGTTTAAAACAAGATTATGTCCAAAACTGAGCACCTCTGTCTTCTCTGTGTTGCATTTCAAATGACTGCATGTCAGACATTGAAATACCGCTGAGAGACAGGGCTGAATGACATCCGAATCGATGGAGACCCTTTTGCTAAAAGCAAAGAGGATCTGGGTGTCATCTGCATAAGAAATAATCTTAGCCCCAAATGATTCCACCACCTTAGCTAAGGGGGACAAGAAAATGTTAAACATAGTGGGACTGAGTGCAGAGCCCCGAGGGACTCCGACTGATACCTTTCAACTAGTAGAAGAATAGGGTGGTAGCCAAAACTTCCTAACTCCTGTCCTCAAGAAAGGACTTAAGCCAGTTCCAGGCATTATCTCTAATTCCAATCGAGCAGCCTGTCATGTGGGACCGTGTTGCATGCTGCAGACAGGTCCAACAATACCATGACTGCCCTGCCGCCCGCATCAATGGTACATCTTATACAATCCGAGAACTCAATCAAGGCATTCTCAGTACTATGCCTAGGTCTAAATGCCGACTTGTTCGGATGAAGAAGCCTATTGCCCTCTAACTCGAAAGCTGTTGATTGTCAAATTTTTCAACAATTTTATAAGGTGCTGGAAGAATGGAAATTGGCCTATAATTGCCTGGGACATCTGGGTCCGCACTAGGCTTTTTTAGTAGAGGACCAATTTTAGCTCTTTTCCAACATGAAGGCACCATAGTGATGACAAGGGACTTATTCAACATTGCATTCAAAATGGGATTTGATAATGTCCACACCTAAAACCAAAATGGTAGGGGGAGAAGGATCATTAGGAAAACCAGATTTAAGGTTTAAAATCGCTATTCTAGAGTCTTCCAGAGAGATAGATTTAAACTCAGAGAGACCACAGGAAAACAGTATAGCCATCTGACCTGTACAAGCAAGAGTCACGTCAGGGATAGAAATTACGGGAAGACTGTTCTGTATGGCTTGGACTTTGTTATGTCCATGATCTTCATTAAATCCATAACAAATACATCCACAAAACTCGATATAATCCCAAAAATTAAAAAATTAAACAAATAAAAACATATTGATAGAGATAATCCACAGTCATTCAAAGCTATCAAAAACTGCTTCTTAAAAACTGAAAAATGAAATTAAAAATTAATATTGGTTAAAATGTAACCAACTTAGCTTCCTCTAAAAAATTAATTAAAACATTTGTGAATTTCTTCACTCTAGCATGAAGCCTGTAAAAAAACACAATATACCCACCCACACATAACAAATACCACAAATACATTATAAACAATACAACACTGATAAACAACATTTATTGACATGGTTCATTGTGTTTTGGCAGTCCTTTCTCTGTATCCATGATGGACTCTCTAAATAAGAGGAATCTGTGGTATATTTAAAGACTTGATATGCAACATCTCCCTGTTGAACACCTTCCTATTTAATTTGCATTGAGAAAGGCTTGTACGCCGAAACTCATCTGCAGTTAAATAAATCATATCTCTGCTATCTGTGAGTACTCTGCCTCCTTTCATTTGGAATTTGGCTGGGGATATGTATAGAGGACATTGACAAAGACCGCAACTCGTTTGTCAGTTTTTCGGTTGCTATAATTAGATGAATTTAATGAAATAAAGAATCATCTAACATCCAACCAGTGAGTGGGCAGCGTTCCTGTGTGGAGGACTGAGATGTGTACGCAAGTCTGCACTCATTAGCGGCTGCACCCTCTGTGTTGAGAGCAGGGGCTTTAGTAGAAGTAGTAAAAAATTAAATAATAAAAAAAAATATATATATATATATATATTAAACCAAACGCCCTGGAGCTCTTGAAGACGCACACGACAATAAATGAAACCTTGCAGTTTATTATGTGGAATCCAGCAATTACATCCGGTTTTTTAAATCTCTCGCCTGACGCGTTTCGAGGCAACAAGCCTCTTCCTTATAGGCTGCCTGGAACGTGCTTGGGGAGCTCCAATCGGTGATTTGCTACATGCTTCGACCCCCTGTGGGCCGCGTTCAGTACGGTAAGTCTTATAGTGCATGATGGGACTTATAGTCCATTCGGAGCTAATTGTTTGCCTGTAGTAGGTTCCTTGCACGTTCCACAATTAATGGCATTGATTTCACCCTCAGTGGGCCTCCGAGTGATTTGCTGGACAATTACTCCCATTTACTGTACTGCAACCTGGCGTAGAAGCGTTCCTGCCATGCAGCCTCGCCTTTCAGGAACGCTTCTACGCCAGGTTGCAGCACAGTAAATGGGAGTAATTGTCCAGATAACAGACTTTAGTTACATTAGAATTCATTTGTTGATGGTACCATACTAATTTCAGGAACTGTGGTGTGTTCTAAGGTGATTTTACCCTGTGAAAAACCTTCTGCTGGGATATCATGAATCATGTTTGAGAGAAAACTATTTTCACATGCTTGTCCCATACAGTTTTGGAAGGTGCTCCAGAAGCTAAAATGAGAGCATATTTTCTGTAAATTCACATTATCTTTCTCAGTCATATGAGAATGAAGTCTGACATTCTCAGTAAAACATGTACATCCAACAAGGGCTGAGACTGTCAGTTGATTCCTTTGTGTTCTACTGCAGCTTCCCAGAGTGTTCTAAAGAACAACTAGAGTGCTAACAGCCTTACTTATGACAAAAGTATGGCACACCTAAAGCCATCTTGATTGGAATAAACTGGTAACACTTAAAACATTTAATTTAAAAAGGAACAAAATGATGGGGTTCATTTTGTCATAGAAATTATGGTTAGTGCTGTAGAAAGAAAAATTAGGACATGTTTCAAGTGTGATCTCAAATATCTTCCTGTTATATTTCAACAGGAGCAGCCTGTCAGTTGATGCCTTTGTGTTCTACTGCAGCTTCCCAGAGTGTTCTAAAGAACAACTAGAGTGCTAACAGTCTTACTTATGACAAAATTATGGCACACCTGAAGCCATCTTGATTGGAATAAACTGGTAACTCTTAAAACATTTAATTTAAAAAGGAACAAAATGAGGGGTTCATTTTGTCATAGAAATTATGGTTAGTGCTGTAGAAAGAAAAATTAGGACATGTTTTAAGTGAGATCTCAAATATCTTCCTGTTATATTTCAACAGGAGCAGCCTGTCAGTTGATGCCTTTGTGTTCTACTGCAGCTTCCCAGAGTGTTCTAAAGAACAACTAGAGCGCTAACAGTCTTACTTATGACAAAAGTATGGCACACCTGAAGCCATTTTGATTGGAATAAACTGGTAACACTTAAAACATTTAATTTAAAAAGGAACAAAATGAGGGGTTCATTTTGCCATAGAAATTATGGTTAGTGCTGTAGAAAGAAAAATTAGGACATGTTTTAAGTGAGATCTCAAATATCTTCCTGTTATATTTCAACAGGAGCAGCCTGTCAGTTGATGCCTTTGTGTTCTACTGCAGCTTCCCAGAGTGTTCTAAAGAACAACTAGAGTTCTAACAGCCTTACTTATGACAAAAGTATGGCACACCTGAAGCCATCTTGATTGGAATAAACTGTTAACACTTAAAACATTTAATTTAAAAAGGAACAAAATGAGGGGGTTCATTTTGCCATAGAAATTATGGTTAGTGCTGCAGAAAGAAAATTTAGGGCATGTTTTAAGTGAGATCTCAAATCCTCTTCTATTTCATTAGAAAATTCTGACATGCAGACTGAAACAATCACTTTCAATACCAGCAGTAGACTTCCAGTTAACTCCCTGGTGAGCAGTAGCTTTACTACAGTGATCTAATGAACAACTAGAGTGCTAACATTCTGAATTGATGGCAAATGTGTGACACATCTGAATGCCTTCTTGATGGAATCAAAGTAAAAAACTGAAAGCATTTCCTACTGAGGAGACTGCAGTAAATGACGAAATTAGGAAACTTCATAACAAATAAGTCTCCCAAGATGGCCACCAGAGAAAAAAGAGCCCAAATGTAGCACAAATATCACCCAGATGTAGCCCACATATAGCCCAATGACAGAAGTGTGCAAAACACTTTTTGTTTTTAGTTTTTCTGCAGTTTTATATAGTGCAAACTGGTCAGGTATTGGAGCGTTACATCTTACTTGGACCCCTTATTGCGTATTTTGCACGAAGTACATGAGATTGATCTTGCGAAACATTGACCTTTACGATTCTGTTAACCTGAAGTTGCTCTGAACCGGGCTTTGTAACACCCGTTTTTACCTACTGGTTTTAATTAATTCTCACTGTATTGTATTAGGAAAGAGGATTTACTGTTTTTATGTACACTTTTATGATCTATGTTTCTAAATCAGATCAAATAAAGTTTAATGAATTCTATGGCAGGACGGAGGCGAGGATTATGCATATCTTTCCTCACTTTATTTGCATAGCAGTTCAAAGAAAACGTAACACAACAATCATTAAACAAAAGACTACACAACCCATGAACCATTAGGGGGTTAGTCTCCAAGGCAACTATAGTCCAATCATATCACAGTCCATCGTATATAATATCGTGACGTCCCTTCCGCTTCCTCTTTCTTCACTGCTCATCAGTTAAGTGCATTCCTTACATTCTTGGCTTAATCTGACGTTGTTGCTGTTTGTATAGCGGTTTCTTGTGCACTTTATTAGCATTATTGCCTTGGTATTGTTTCATATTCCCTGCGCAGCAGGCTCTTGCCCGAGCGCGTTCTCCCCCTCGCAGTTTCTCCCGCTGTTTTCTCTGCACGTGGTGAGATCCTGTCAGGCGCGTCTGGTCCGAGTGAGGCAGCTCCGTCGAGCGCTCCCGCTGGTCTTTACGCGCGTTTGGGAATCCGGTCACTCCTTTAGTGTCCGCTTGATTCCCGACCAACCCTCGCCTAATTTTGACACCGCTATGCGGTGATTTCCCCACACGGCCACGTTAGTGACCAGCACCACCTGGTGGTGGTAATTGGTATTGCGCCTCAGTCTATTCTTATAACAGCTTCGGGAAAGCCTAGCTGTTGGAGCACCGGCGAGGGGCTGCCTTAAGGATTTTAAGGGCATTTGTTCTGTGCTCACACCCTCTGCTATCATGTCTTCTCCAGAAGACCATTTTTACTCCTCCTACCAGGAAGTGGAGGAGGAATGGCCCCCAACTTCTCCCTCCAGCAGTGGACCAAGCCCTCTCCTGGCTATTTCTAGGCGCTGGCTCCTCTTAGGGATCAGATTGATAAGCTGGCGAAAAGCATCCCTGGGGTGTTCAGTGACCCAGATCTGGTGGTGGCGGGTCCCAGTAGTTCACAGATGGGGAATAAAAAGGCCATTAAGCATAACGCGGGGCACTTGGAAGGATTTAATAAACTTACGGAGACCTTCATCAAGAGTGCGCGAACGCTAAAACATGCACCCTGCCGGGAGGAGGAGGGGCCTGGAGAAAATTGCGACACTGTCACCACTATTGTAGACCCCGACGGCGGGTTTCCCTTAGAGGGAGAGGGTGTATCGGAGGACGATTTCTCCTCCGATGAGGATAAGGACTCGGGGCGTCCCTGGCATCCAGAGTCCCACTCCTCTCAGTCCCCGGTTGGGGACGGAGTCCACTCGGACATGTTCAAGCCTACCCAAATTTACCATCCTAGGTCAGCGGAGTGGACACCTGACGCCAAAGTGGCAGAGTATGTGGTGGGGAAAATCCATCAACCCCTTGAAAGGGAGGTCAGGAATAGGATGAGGGGAGAATGCCCCAGGCCCTCACTGAAGGGGAAGGTGACACACAGGCCTGAAATTGATGAGAAACTATGTACCTTTTTCTCCAAGTATATGAGGGATCCCAAGAAAGGAATTGATAGGTCTTGGACGTGGTAGGGCCCTTGACCCAAATTATTCAATTGACGGAGCGTTCCAAAGAGTCAGGATCCCCTTTGTCCACGGATATTGTGGCTGGTTGGGCGCACTACCCTAAACCCTAAAACACTACCCCCTCCACTCCCCAAACACCACTGCACTACCCTAAACCCTAAAACACTACCCCGAGCACGCCACCCTACACTACCCAAACATAACTGCACTACCCTAAACCCTAAAACACTACCACCAGCACGACTCCCTACACTACCCAAACACCACTGCACTACCCTAAACCCTAAATCTACCCACAGCACAAACCCCTACACTACACAAAGACCACTGCACTACCCTAAACCCTAAAACACTACCCCCAGCACGACCCCTTCACTACACAAACACCACTGCACTGCCTTAAACCCTAAATCTACCCCAGCACGACTCCCTACACTACCCAAACACAACTGCACTACCCTAAACTCAAAAACGCTACCCCCAGCACGACCCCCTACACTACCCAAACACCACTGCACGACCCTAAACCCTAAAACACGACCCCTACACTACACAAACACCACTGCACTACCCTAAACCCTAAAACACTACCCCAGCACGACCCCTACAGTACACAAACACCACTGCACTACCGTAAACCCAAAACACTACCCCAGCACTACCCCTACACTACCCAAACACCATTGCACTACCCTAAACCCTAAAACACTACCCCCAGCATGACCCCCTACACTACACAAACACCACTGCACTACCCTAAACCCCAAAACACTACCCCCAGCACGACCCCTACACTACCCAAACACCACTGCACTACCCTAAACTCTGAAACACTACCCCCAGCACGACTCCCTACACTACACAAACACCACTGGACTACCCTAAACCCTAAAACACTACCCCAGCACGACTCCCTACACTACCCAAACACCACTGCACTACACTAAACCCTAAATCTACCCCCAGCATGACCTCCCACACTACACAAACACCACTGCACTACCCTAAACCCTAAAACACTACCCCCAGCACGACCCCCTACACTACCCAAACACCACTGCACTACCCTAAACCCTAAAACACTAACCCCAGCATGACCCCCTACACTACCCAAAGAACACTGCACTACCCTATACCCTAAAACATGACCTCCTACACTACACAAACACAACTGCACTACCCTAAACCCTAAAACACTACCCGCAGCATGATCCCCTACACTACACAAACACCACTGCACTACCCTAAACCCCCCTACACTATACAAACACCACAGCATTACTCTAAACCCTAAAACACCACCCCCAGCACGACCCCCTCACAACACAAACACCACTGCACTACCCTAAACCCTAAATCGACCCCCAGCACCACCCCCTACACTACCCAAACACCACTGCCATACCCTAAACCCTAAAACACTACCCCCAGCACTACCCCCTACACTACCCAAACACCACTGCACTAACATAAACCCTAAAACACTACCCCCAGCACAACCCCTACACTACACAAACACCACTGCACTACCCTAAACCCTAAAACACTACCCCCAGCACGACTCCCTACACTACCCAAACACCACTGCACTACCCTAAACCCTAAATCTACCCCCAGCACGACCCCTACACTACCCAAACACCACTGCACTACCCTAAACCATAAAACACTACCCCAGCACTACCCCTACACTACCCAAACACCACTGCACTAACATAAACCCTAAAACACTACCCCCAGCACAACCCCCTACACTACACAAACACCACTGCACTACCCTAAACCCTAAAACACTACCCCCAGCACGACTCCCTACACTACCCAAACACCACTGCACTACCCTAAACCCTAAATCTACCCCCAGCACGACCCCCTACACTACCCAAACACCACTGCACTACCCTAAACCATAAAACACTACCCCCAGCATGACCCCCTACACTACACAAACACCACTGCACTACCCTAAACCCTAAAACACTACCACCAGCATGACCCCTACACTACTCAAACACCACTGCACTACCCTAAAGCCCAAACCACTACCCCAGCACGACCCCTACACTACCCATACACCACTGCACTACCCTAAACCGTAAAACACTACCACCAGCATGACCCCCTACACTACTCAAACACCACTGCACTACCCTAAACCCTAAAACACTACCCCCAGCACGACCCCCTACAATACCCAAACACCACTGCTCTACCCTAAACCCTAAAACACTACCCCATCACGACCCCCTACACCACCCAAACACCACTGCACTACCCTAAACCCTAGAAAAGAAACCCCCACCACATGCCCAATCCCCCTTACCTCTCACTCCTCGTGGTTCCTCTCTCCTCATGGTTCCTGCTTCACGTCGTCTCTGAGGGGCGGTGCATGTCGTTGTGAGGAAACGGAACAGCCTCTGTTTCCTTACAACGACATGGATTGTCTACATGTTTTTTAGAACGCATGGTCATTTACCATACATACCTTTACAACAAAATTCATTGTAAAGGCATGCGTGGTAAATGACCATGCGTTCTAAAAAAAATGCGTAGTAATGACTTTGTGATGTACAACGCATGCGTGGTAATGCATGCGTTGTAATGGTATCGCAAAGTAAAAAGTCGTTGTAACGGCTGTTTACCGATCGCAGCTGGCCCCTGTTCTTCAGTGAGACATTTATTTGATTAATTAGGAGGAAGAAATGTGGTTTTTTTACCGAAAAGTGCATTCCCGGCTGTTGTATTGTGAAAGTGTCCGCGTGGCCTGATTTCACTTCCGGTGAGAGAGTGGAAGAGTCTGTTTGGATCTAAAGGAGTTCTGTTGTTGGACGGGGCCGGCGCGACATGTCATCAGAAAACATAGCTAATGGAAAGCGTCCTCCCTGAAGTGTGGAGCAGTGCCATGAGAGGTCAACGAGTGTGCGTCGCACCGCAGTATGACCGTACCGCGTGACCCATGTGCCACCTCCAGGGTACGGGAGGCAGAAGCGGCATCGCAGGTCCTCTTGAAGACCGTTGTAGCACTAATTCTGCATTTTGGTACTAGGGCATTTTAACTTCGTTGTTCCTGCCAGATACAAAGAGAAGATCCTGTGTTATTCAGTGCCCTCGTTACCTTTTTTGTGGGTTGTGGTGCTTGTCACTTCGCTGCCCCGCCGGTGCACACGACTGGGCACCCCACCTCGTGTGCCATCTGCAGGGCCTCTGCCCTCGGATCACTGGTTTCGGTTTCTGGAGTGGCAACATAAACAGTTGCTCCCAAAGGACTAGCCTGAACACTTAGGTGAATATCCCCTGCACCAGCATTCCATGGAAATTCTTTCCTAGCTCTCCCACGTCAACGAGGACGTCATAATAGCACGGCTCCGCTCGCGACACCGTATGACGTCATCGGAGCCATAAGAGGACCTCGTCGGCGTGCTGACGTCAGTTCCACCCATTTTTTCCGTGCCACCGAGGCAAACAGGGGACTGAGACATTTTCACATGTATACATAGTATAATAAATATATATATATTCACTGAAAAAACCATAGGTTTCAGGCACGTTATGGTTAGAAATTAGCATTTAAAAAACCTTAGAAATTCACTGAAAAAACCATAGGTTTCAGGCACGTTATAGTTAGAAATTAGCATTTAAAAAACCTTAGAAATTCACTGAAAAAACCATAGGTTTCAGGGGCGTTATAGTTAGTTGGACATTTCACTCGTACAAAACCATAGAAATTCCCCCGTTATAGTTAGTTCAGCTAACTATAACTTCGCGAGCCCGCAATGCACTGCTGATGACGTCACATATTACATCACTCATGACATGGTCAGTGACATCACTCATGACATCACTGATGACATCTCAAATGACATCACTGATGACATCACTGATGACATCATCCAGTGAATGTGTGTTTTTCTGAAAATTAAATATGTTTTATATATGTATATCTCAAGGTCGATGGAAGAATAAATGGGTATATAAGTGTCTAAATGGATGGTTTTTTTTGTAAAATTGATTGTATAACTGACTAAGTGTATCTTAGTGAATACATGGGTTAGTGAGTAATGTTTAAATATGAAAATATCTGTATCAGTCTCTCACTTTGTGTATAAGTGGCTGCATGGGTTGGTGAGTAGCTACATGAGTGTCTATATGGGTTATTAGTTGGTTCTTTGAGTATCAGTATGAGTGTCTGAGTGTCTGTATTGTTCGGTGGGGGGTATTACTTAGTGCATAGATGCATGAATGAGTGACTCACTGTTTGTATGTGTTGAAGACAGCATGTGTGCAGGACTGTATAGGTGGATGTGTATGGGTGTGTTAGTGAGTGAATGACTGTCTCAATAGTGTCTTTATGAGTAACTACATATGTTTTAAACTAGTATATGTGAGTATTGGTGTATATAAGTGAGTATATGTGAGAGTGAGAGATTGGAAGAGTTCCTGTACAAATAAGTAGGTGTTTCTATAAGTGATTGTTTAAGAGAGTAAGTATGTGTAAGTTTCTGTAGAAGTAAGTGTGGTAGTGTGTGTATAACTGTATATGCAAGTAAATGGATGTTTGATACTTTGTTTGCATGTGTGACTATGTGTGTGAGTAACTCTATGGATGAGTGGCGGTGTGTAACAGGATGTATAGCTGTATGAGTACATATGATGAGTGAGTACATGTATGAGTGACTGTATAGGGACTGTTGGTGAATGAGTGGATGTGTGTGTAGATCTTGGAATTACTGAATAGGTGTGTTGTAACTGGTATTGGTATGTCCATTGTTTTGAAAATGTTAGTTTGTATTTTTGAGTGTGTGTATCAAAGGTTATATTAGGGTGAGAGGAGGTCTGCCACTCTATCACAAGGATGATGTCATCAGTGATGTCATCAGTGATGTAATTTGAGATGTCATCAGTGATGTCATGAGTGATGTCACTGACCATGTCATGAATGATGTAATATGTGACGTCATCAGCAGTGCATTATGGGGCGCGAGTTATAGTTAGCTGAACTAACTATAACGGGGGAATTTCTATGGTTTTATACAAGTGAAATGTCCAACTAACTATAACGCCCCTGAAACCTATGGTTTTTTCAGTGAATTTCTAAGGTTTTTTAAATGCTAATTTCTAACTATAACGTGCCTGAAACCTATGGTTTTTTCAGTGAATATACATATATATATATATATATATATATATATATATATATATATATATATATATATATATATTATCTACTGGCGGTCGCCAGTAGATAGTTATAGTTACAACCTATTATCCATAGGAAATCCGCGACATTCTATTTGAAATAACGTTGGCGCCGGTTGACGAATCTTCGTGAAAGTTTCCAACTTGTTGGAGCGCTCCGCTCCGCTCCTACCCTGAAAGTCTCGGGGTGATACGTGAAGCGGGGGCCGAGAAAAAGGGGGGTCCCAAAACGTGTTTTCCCCATTCATTTTTCCATAGGAACCTTTAGTCGCAGCTACAGCCCGAACTGCTGAACGGAATTACACCAAATTTGGCAAAGAGGTAGCCCTTGGTTCAGACTGGTGCCTTTTGCTTAAATGGTGTAAATCCGTTTGGTAGTTCCTGAAAAATTCACAAGTAAACTCACATATATATCTATGGGCGCGTCGGATCCGCGTACCCTCAGCGCACCCTGCGCGCACCGTCCCGATCACGAGCTGCATGCTAATTGGCTGTCAGCTGGCTGTCAACATTCCGATTCAGGAAGTGTTGGCAGCCATTTTGTCCCTCGGTAGAACCGAGGGACAGAAACAAGTGCGCAAAGCGCAAAAAGGGGGCAGGGTAGAAACACCCTAACCCCCTAGGCCTGCTCAGGGGTCCCACAAGGACCCCCTGGGCAAAAAAGCATTTTTTTTTTTTTAAATTGGCAGGATGCGCTCAGGGTGCGCGGATCCTGCCAAAAAAAAATCGAAGCGCGGTCTCCCGCGCTTCGATGTTAATTGACCCCCGGGTGGGCCAAGTCCCGGGGGCATGGGGGGGTATTTATAATATGAGGGGGCCTCTAAGGCCCCCAAGCCCCGGGGTCCGCCACCCCCGGGGCTTTAAAAATAAATGGTGCGGGAGGGCTCTCAGCCCTCCCGCAGCCCCGAGGACCGCCACCTCCCCGGGGCACTAAAAATTAAAAATGGGGGTCCGTTTTGGACCCCTGAAGCCCCGGGGACCACCACCTCCCCGGGGCTGTGAAATTGTTGGGAGGGGGCCGCGCGGCCCCCTCCTGGAGCCCTTGATGGCCCTGGGAATCACCACCCCCAGGGCCGGCTCCTGCAGTGTCCCGGGGTGCCTACCCCGGGACACTGTAGTTTGCTATGACAGGACGGGAGCCTCGCGGCTCCCGTCCTGTCATAGCAAACTTGGTTTGCATTTTGAAAGAGAGAGCAGGAAACCTGCTCTCTCTTTCAAAATGCAAACCCAATTGCTTTCCACATGGGGAGCAACATGTTAGCTGCTCCCCATGTGGAAAATCAATGCCTGCTCCCGTAGGACGCGGGGAGCCGGCTGGGACTGTGGGGGTATTGGGGACCCCCCACGGTTCCCAACGTTGTATATAGGCCCCGGGGGATGGGGTCCCCGGGGAGAATACAAATTAGTGCAAGGTGCTAATTTTTTTTACGGTAAAATTAGGAGACGCGCATCCAGCGCGGCCCCTGGTGTGCACGTGTTGGATGCGCGACCTGTTACACGTTTGGTACACGAATCAAACGCGTTGGGTGCGCGAATCCAAGGAGACCCTGGTGTGCACGCGTTGGATGCGTGACCCCTAACGCGTTTGGTGCACGATTCCAACGCGTTGGGTGCGCGAATCCAAGAAAAACAAATGTACAAAAATTTCAGATATAAATGAAGTTTAGGTGTTTAGGTCTTGGGTGGCTCTAAAAAGAGCTGTTCTGTTTTTTGGGATATTTTGGTACCTACAAGTAAGTACCGATGCAGAGTCTAAAGTTGATGAGGAAGACTCTGTTACCCTCATCTGTAAAATGTACACCATCTCTCCTATAGATGCCGTCCATATTAAAACGCAGATTGTTGTTGTAAATGGAGCCCATTCTATAATCTCTGAGATAAGCAGAAACAGCTTTATTGACGTGTTTCCTAGCTTTCTCAATCTGTGGACAAAATTTATTGGACCAGTTCCATTTCTGTCTTTGACATATATTAGAATATACAAAGTCAGTTTGGGGGAAAAGTGATATCAATTCTCCAAAGGTGTCCTTCATAAGCATTTCCAGACCTACCCCAGTCAAAGTGCCTAGGTCATTGCCACCACAGTGCACAATTATGAGGTCAGGGTGTTGGAGATGCAAAAGGATTTAAACAATGGCATCAATTGGTGCCACTTTAATCCTCTCTGTCCAATCCATTTAATGTCTACATTTGGCAAAGCTAGGTCTTTGTCAATGCCACTGTTTTCTGCATACCTTTGGCTCCAGAAAATATAGCTGTGTCCCACAATCCACACTCTAAGCATCTTGAAAGGAGGTCTGGATGCACTCAGAAGGTGTCTGTATGTGAAATGGCAGTTTGACTACTAAAGTTTTTCTAAAATGGTGGATAAGATGCAGTTTAAAAAAAACTGAAAAAAAAATGATTGGCTGTTTGAGAAGATTATAGACTAAAAAGTAGGGTGCATGTTTCTGAGTTTCAAGAGCACGTTTCTTATTGGTTAATGAAAAGCGTTTGAAAGGAACATTAGACAGGATAAGCTGATATTTTGAAAAGTCAAGCGCACTTGTTGTTTGGATTAGCAACATTGTGTGCTGAACTTGTGACCTGTGAGTTCAGTTGAGTGTTCCATGAACTGTTACTATGGTAACAGGCTGTAAGCAGATTGGGGGTAGGGTTGAAAGTTATATCAATTGGATAGGCTTGAAATGTGTAACCAATAGAAATGTGTGTTAGCTTTTGAATTAATGTGGGAAGTAATGTGATTTGATATTTACATGTATATGTGTGCAGAAAGAGAGGGAAAGTTTGCCATTTTTTGGTTTTGCTAAGAGCAGTGCAGTACAGACATTTGGTTTAAGAACATCTGGTGTGTGACTGACATACTTCTTAATCAACAAATTAATTTGAAAGGTGAGTTATTAATTTGTGAGGTGTTGTATGTTGTGTCTTTGTTTTTAATAAGACTAATGTTTTTCTCCTGCTAAAGTCCAGGGAGTAGTGTTGCTTGTCTAGAATCACACTGTGAGTCTGTGTGCATTTGGGCAACCACTGTGAGAGAAGCATTTGGGTACTTTATGTCTTTGCAGACAGATAACCGCTTTAAAACCTGTCATGTTGTCAAGTTTTCGTAGTATTAGAAGCCAGTCATTGCTTGTGCATTCGCAGAATGAGACAGTCATTCACAGTAGACTGCAGTAGTGAAGTTTGTAAAATGTGCGCAGTCACCTTACCCTTTCCAGACTAGTGAATGTGTTTTGGAAAGGTCCAAGGAACTGTGTTGCTTGTCTAGAATCACACTGTGAGTCTGTATGCAATTGGGCAACCACTGTGAGAGAAGCATTTGGGTACTTTATGTCTTTGCAGACAGATAACCGCTTTAAAACCTGTCATGTTGTCAAGTTTTCGTAGTATTAGAAGCCAGTCATTGCTTGTGCATTCGCAGAATGAGACAGTCATTCACAGTAGACTGCAGTAGTGAAGTTTGTAAAATGTGCGCAGTCACCTTACCCTTTCCAGACTAGTGAATGTGTTTTGGAAAGGTCCAAGGAACTGTGTTGCTTGTCTAGAATCACACTGTGAGTCTGTATGCAATTGGGCAACCACTGTGAGAGAAGCATTTGGGTACTTTATGTCTTTGCAGACAGATAACCGCTTTAAAACCTGTCATGTTGTCAAGTTTTCGTAGTATTAGAAGCCAGTCATTGCTTGTGCATTCGCAGAATGAGACAGTCATTCACAGTAGACTGCAGTAGTGAAGTTTGTAAAATGTGCGCAGTCACCTTACCCTTTCCAGACTAGTGAATGTGTTTTGGAAAGGTCCAAGGAACTGTGTTGCTTGTCTAGAATCACACTGTGAGTCTGTATGCAATTGGGCAACCACTGTGAGAGAAGCATTTGGGTACTTTATGTCTTTGCAGACAGATAACCGCTTTAAAACCTGTCATGTTGTCAAGTTTTAGTAGTATTAGAAGCCAGTTATTGCTTGTGCATTCGCAGAATGAGACAGTCATTCACAGTAGAATGCAGTAGTGAATTTTGTAAAATGTGAGCAGTCACCTTACCCCTTCCAGACTAGTGAATGTGTTTTGGAAAGGTCCAAGGAACTGTGTTGCTTGTCTAGAATCACACTGTGAGTCTATCTGCATTTGGGCAAACATTGTAAGAGAAGCATTTGGGTACTTCATGTCTTTGCAGACAGATAACCGCTTTAAAACCTGTCATGTTGTCAAGTTTTCGTAGTATTAGAAGCCAGTCATTGCTTGTGCATTCGCAGAATGAGACAGTCATTCACAGTAGACTGCAGTAGTGAAGTTTGTAAAATGTGCGCAGTCACCTTACCCTTTCCAGACTAGTGAATGTGTTTTGGAAAGGTCCAAGGAACTGTGTTGCTTGTCTAGAATCACACTGTGAGTCTGTATGCAATTGGGCAACCACTGTGAGAGAAGCATTTGGGTACTTTATGTCTTTGCAGACAGATAACCGCTTTAAAACCTGTCATGTTGTCAAGTTTTAGTAGTATTAGAAGCCAGTTATTGCTTGTGCATTCGCAGAATGAGACAGTCATTCACAGTAGAATGCAGTAGTGAATTTTGTAAAATGTGAGCAGTCACCTTACCCCTTCCAGACTAGTGAATGTGTTTTGGAAAGGTCCAAGGAACTGTGTTGCTTGTCTAGAATCACACTGTGAGTCTATCTGCATTTGGGCAAACATTGTAAGAGAAGCATTTGGGTACTTCATGTCTTTGCAGACAGATAACCGCTTTAAAACCTGTCATGTTGTCAAGTTTTCGTAGTATTAGAAGCCAGTCATTGCTTGTGCATTCGCAGAATGAGACAGTCATTCACAGTAGACTGCAGTAGTGAATTTTGTAAAATGTGTGCTGTCACCTTACCCCTTCCATACTAGTGAATGTGTTTTGGAAAGGTCCAAGGAACTGTGTTGCTTGTCTAGAATCACACTGTGAATCTGTGTGCATTTGGGCAACCACTGTGAGAGAAGCATTTGGGTAGTTCATATCTTTGCAGACAGATAACCGTTTTAAAACCTGTCATGTTGTCAAGTTTTCGTAGTATTAGATGCTCCAGGAATCACGCTGTCACTTCCCATGCACTCCTCTAGTCAGCAATCCAGCACCATGTGCTAATGCAATCAGTGCGTCAAAACTCAAACACTTATAAATTCCCCTATGCACACTCCTTGCAGTACTCTAATTATTCAGTCACTACCCAAGTACTCATACAAGTACCCAGGCCTTAGCACATAGACTGCTACAAATCCCTATCTTCTACGCATGAAGTCCTCTAACCACCTACACACTTGTCTTTCACTCCTTCAATTCTCAGGCAGTATCCATACACTTCAATAAACACCTTGTTACTCCCCATGCACTCCTCCAGTCAGCTATCCAGCACATATACTAATCCAAACACTGTGCCATAACCAAACACTTATAAATTCAGCCAGGCACTGACCTTAAAGTACTCTAATCATTCAGTCAGTACCCAATTACTCATGCAGTGTCCCAGGCTTTAGCACATAGACTGCTTCAAACACCGAACAAGTACGCATGTAGTCCTGTAACTACCTACACACTTGTTTTTCACTCCTTCAATTCTCAGGCACTAACCATACACTTCAATAAACACATTGTTACTCCGCATGCACTCTTCCACTCAGCCATCCAGCACATATACTAATCCAAACACTGTGCCATAACCAAACACTTATAAATTCAGCCAGGCACTGACCTTAAAGTACTCTAATCATTCAGTCAGTACCCAATTACTCATGCAGTGTCCCAGGCTTTAGTACATAGACTGCTTCAAACACCTATCAAGTATGCATGTAGTCCTGTAACTACCTACACACTTGTTTTTCACTTCTTCAATTCTCAGGCACTATCCATACACTTCAATAAACACCTTGTTACTCCGCATGCACTCTTCCACTCAGCCATCCAGCACATATACTAATCTAAACACTGTGCCATAACCAAACACTTATGAATTCAGCCAGGCACTCACCTTGAAGTACTCTAATCATTCAGTCAGTGTTCAATTACTCATGCAGTGACCCAGGCCTTAGCACATAGACTGCTTCAAACACCTATCCACTACGCATGTAGTCCTGTAACTACCTACACACTTGTCTTTCACACCTTCAATTCCCCAGTCAGTATCTATACACTCTAGCAGTCTCCTCTAGTGACCCATTCAGCTCCATGTACTAATCCATTCAATGCGCCAAAACCCAATCACTTAAAAATTCACCTAGGCACTCTCCTTACAGTACTGTTTACATTCAGTTACTATCCAAATACTCATTCAGTGATTTAGAGCCTTAACACATACAGTGTTTCAAACTCCTATCCACTATACATGTCGTCCTCTAACCATCTACGCACTTGTGTTTAAGGCTTTTAATTCCCCAGTCAGTCTCCTTACACTTCAAGAAACACCCTGTCATTCCCCTTGCAATCCTGTATTGACCCATTCAGCACCATGTACTAATGCATTCACTCTGCCAAAACCCAACCGCTTATAAATTCACCCGGGCATTCTCTTTGCAGTACTCTAATCATTTAATCAGTACACAAGTACTCATGCAGTGATTCTGGCTTCAGCACATGGACTGCTACAAATCTTTATCGAATATGCATGCACTCCTTTAATCACTTACACACTTATCTTACACACCTTCATTTCCCCAGGCAGTATCCATACACTAAAGCAAACATCCTGTAACTCTCCTTGCAGTGTTGTAGTGACCCATTCAACACTATGTACTAATCCATTCACTGTGCAAAAACTGAATCACTTTTAAATTCACCAAGGCACTCTCCGTGTACTACTCTAATCATTGTTTTGCAACCCAACTACTTATACAGTGAGCTAGGTTTTAACACGTGCAATGTGTTTCTATAGTAATTGAAGGGTATAATTTGTAAATTTATTAAAATTAATTTATTTATAATTATTTCTTACAGATATTGTTTATCATCATTAAAACAAACTTATCATGCCTCAAAAATCAAGAAAGAGAAAACGACAGCAAAATGAAAATTATTTGAACAAATCTGCAGAAAAAGTATTGGATGACCAACATCATGTGGCTAAAAAGAAAAAGTCTTTCGGTAAGACAACAAAAGAATTCCTTAAAAAAATTTCAAAGCCTAGAAATAGTGTACAAATTGTACAAAGTAAAAACAATGCTTCAACTAGAAAAAAGAATATGAGTAAAAAGAAAGGAGTAAATGGAAAATTACATTCAAACGATACAATGAATGGTAAAAGAAGGCAAAATCAGTATAAAGAAATCAGGAAAAAGATTTTTTATTATAGAGTTGTTTTTAACTTGCTTAAAGATGTTAAAAAATATAGAAGAAGAGCACTATTTTATAAAAAGAAAAAGTATATTGAATCCATTGTTCAAAAAGCTTTGGAATTAAAAAGGAAATTATTTATTTTAGTTTTAAATAGAATTCGATCACTACATAAACCAATCAATTTTTTGAAGGCCAAAAGTAAGAAAAAAAAGTAATTAACAGAACTAATTTTTGTGAATTTTTTTGGGTGAATGGAAACATAGTTCAAGTTCAGAGCCGTTCTTTAATGAAGAGAGTTATTTTCAGACCAATAATTTATTGCATGCAGTTGATACCAGTGGTCGTGCTTATGAGGTTAGAAATGGTTGTGCAATTGAGAAAGAGAAGATGGTTTCCAGAAATGTAGAAGAAGTGATAGCTGATGATGCTCTAGGGAGACGTCCTAAAGCCCCAGTGTATACTTGGGATTGCAGTAGTATTTGTAGTGTACGACAGGAATCTATTGATATTTTACGCAATTTCTTACGAGAGTATACTAAAAAAGTGTTAAACAAAAGATTAAGATGTTGCAAGGACTAGACCCTTGCAGAGTGAGAAAAAATACTGGTTTGCAAGGTCATTCTCTGGCTTGTCTTTCTAGAAAAGTATGTGAAAGTGTTTTTCATCATTTTAGGATGTTAGCAGTACATCATTCTCAAATGCGGAAGTTAGTTAGAAGATTGTATTATGCAAAAAGTCCAGCACTTAAATTAAATGAGTTGAACAGTGCTCTTTTGTGTGGGTCAGTATCTGATGTGAAGAAGGTTTGTGATGAAATTGAGTTTTGTTACTTTGGTCCGGAAGAAGAAAGTGCAGAAACTGACACATTAATAGAAGAAAATGTTGAAGAGAATGTGCAACATACTACTCCAAAAAAATTTGAAGAACAAGTTACAAAGTTTAAGGTGATTTCAGGTGAAAGGCCAAATTATTCTTGTATTTGTTGCCGGCGAACTCACTATAGAAATCAGACTAGGAGTGTTGATCTGTATTTTAAAAGTGAAAAACAAAATAATGATGAGTGGAAGAATTTTGCAACTTATTTGTGGGTAGAGAATTGTTTTGATTTGGGTACTGATCAACGTATTTGTAAATATTGTTATAACAAATTGGATGAAAATAAAATGCCTGCTAGAGCTGTTCATAATGATCTAGAGTTGATAACTATTCCTTCGGAACTAATAGATTTAAACACGTATGAGTCTATTTTGATTCAATGTGTACACCCATTTCAGGCTATTGTTCGTATGGAGCCAAAAACAGGTAAATTGCCTCCGAGTGATTTACAGAGAGGATTAAAAGGAAGAGTTGTATATTTACCACTGGATTTAAAGAAAAATATTGACACTATTGGTGTAGAGAATGTAGAAAGTGAACCATTAGTTATTCTAGTTAATGGTGTTCCTACTAAGAGTAAGAAAATCTGGCAAGAATTAGTGGATGTTAGAAAAGTGCAAAAGGCAACATTATATCTAATAAAAAACAATGAGTACTATAAAAATGTGTATGTGGAAGAAGAAGAAATACTTTTAGATGATGACACTGAAACGTCAAGTGGTCAAATTGAAAAAGTGGACATGTCGAAAAATGAAGAAATCTATGAACATTATAGTGTACATCCACTTCATTCAAAAGAAGTGATGGGAAATACTATTGAGTTATTCCAAATGAAGGAAGCAAAGGGTACTCCCATCAGTGTATGGGAGAAAAGTTTGGAAGCTCGTTGTTTTCCGCAGCTTTTTCCAACTGGAAAAGGTGGACGATATGATGAACGACCTGTGCAGATTCCTGCATCTGAATATCGGACAACAAGATTGTATGCAGAAGATCCAAGGTTTCGACAATGTATCCCATATATATTTCATCTTTTGTTTGAGAGTGACTTATCTGGACTTTCATATGCAGTTAACCACATTTTGAAAACAGGAGTACATTTTCAAAATGTTTCTGCAAAGCAATTTATGGATAAAGTACATCAGAGAGACGATCATCTAGAATCTCAGTTGATTAATTTGATGGCATGTCAGCGTGGTACTAATGAGTATTGGTACCGTCGTCATGGAGAACTTAAATGCATGCTAAGGAACTTAGGAACTCCTACATGGTTTCTTACCCTAAGCTGTGCTGAATACGCTTGGGATGATTTACTTGAATTTCTTCGTGAGGCAAATTCAAATGTAAAAAATATTGAATACAAGACACCTGGAGAATTGTGCTCTTTGGATCCTGTTAATGTGTGCAGGTATTTTAATCATAGATTTGAAGCTATGATGTCTTTTATCTGCAATAAAAAAAAATCCTCCTCTTGGAGAAGTTCTGGATTTTTTTGGGAGAAAGGAGTATCAAGCTAGAGGTGCTCCTCATATACATATGCTGATATGGATCAAAGATGCTCCTAAATTCGGAACTGATTCTGATGATACTGTTTTGTCTTTTATTGAAGAATATGCCACATGTGCTATACCCAAAAGAACAGAAGAAAACAACTTAAAACAACAAGTTTTACGATTCCAAAGCCATCGATGTGGAAAATACTGTCGACGAAAGTACAAGTGTAAGGAAAAGTTTTATACCAAATGTCGTTTTGGATTTCCACGTCCTGTAATATCCAAAGGAAGAGTAAACAGTTTTATGTCAGCTATGAGACATACCATCACTAGAAAGTCTCCAAAAAATACATACAATTTGAGAAGAAGTGAAGAATCAAAATATATAAATGATTATAATCCTGTTATTCTCTCAATGTGGAATGCTAATATGGATATTCAGTATGTTGCGGATAATTCCATTGCTGTTGCCCGGTATGTGACATCTTATATAACAAAATCTGAAAAGACAGAATTGAAAGAAATGTGGGAAGAGATTTCTCACGAGAAGAGTCTAAGTAAGAAATTATACAGTTTCAGTTTGAAGATGTTATCCCATCGAGAAATTGGAGCGTATGAATGCTCAGATCGGTTATCATCTGCAAGTTTATACTCAAAATCTAGAAGAATCATTTGGGTGAGTCTAGGTCTTGCTGCAACGCGAAATCGAGTACTTAAATCTGTTCAAGAAATTGAATATTTAGCAGAAAAAGAGCCGGAAAGTACAGATATTGTGAAAACAAATATGTTGGACACATATTATCCAAATAGAAGTCATCATCTTGAGAACATATGTCTCTATGAAGTGCTGCAAAACTACACTTTTAAACGGAATACTACAGAAAACATCACTGATGGAAAATATGCAGTAATTGGTTCCGAAGGATGTTTGGTGAAACAAAGGAAAGGAAATTTGATTAATCACAGAAAACTGAGTTGTGACACTACTGATAAAAGAGAATTTTACTATTTTGCACTTTTGCAACTGTTCAAACCGTGGCGTTCAGAATTGGAATTACTTGGAGAATTTCAGAGTTATGAAGATTCCTTCAATGCTTGTAAAGATACCATACAATGCACTGTTTTTGCAAATTATGTAAAGATGTTGAACGATGAAATTGACCAAGAAGCTACTATTGCAGCTGAGATTGCTAGAGACAGTTCTCAAGACAGTCAAACTTCTGCTGCGATCAGTGAAGATCCACTAGGACAACCAATTGTTGAAAATGAAGCAGCAATTGCTATGAAGGAAGTTGAAACAGCAATGCTTCAAGGTCGAGAAGATATTATGGACTTAACAAACTTGGAAGAACAACTAAATGTTGAACAACAAGAAATATATCAGCAAGTGAAGCAACAGATTGACCATGGATTACTTCATGAAAACAAAGAATGCTCATGCACATCTTTTGAACCTATCCGGATGTATGTGAGTGGACAAGCTGGAACAGGAAAAAGTTTCTTAATAAAAGTAATGACCAGTTATCTACACAAAATAACTGAGTCACATTTGTCTTGTGTTGTAACTGCTCCTACTGGGTTGGCAGCACACAACATTAAAGGAATTACATTACATCGTTTACTGATGCTACCTGTGGAGCATGAAAACAAATTGGAATATCATAAGCTATCTGGAGAAGCTTGTTATGAAGTTTCAAGAGTGCTGAAGAAAATGAAACTTCTGATTATTGATGAGGTAAGCATGGTCTCAAACTTAATGCTTGCTTTTGTGCATTTAAGAATGCAGCAAATTCTTAAAACAGAGTACGATGTGTTATTTGGAGGAAAACATGTTATAGTTTTTGGAGATCTACTGCAACTTACTCCCGTAAAAGGACAACCAGTATTTAAAACGCTTGTGCATGAAGACACCAGAAAGTCTATGGGTAGTGTTGGAAACGTTAACATTTGGTCATATTTTGAATACAAAGAACTCATTACGAATATGCGACAGGCAAATGATGTTGATTATGGAACTATTCTTCAAGATGTAAGAATTGGAGTACTGACAGAACATGGGAAAGAGGCTTTACAGAGTCGGTTACTTTTGAATTTGTTTCCAAATGAAAATATAGTTCAGGAGAAAATATATAAGAAAATTGCAGAAACCAAATCTGTAATCTGCTTAATGCCAACACTGCGAGAGTGTTCTATATTCAACATAGAAGTTTTGAAGCTCGAAAATGAAGAAATAATAAAAATGGAGGCCATTGATAAAATAGAGCATGAAGGAATCACTATTATTTTGACCGAAAAATTGCAAACAAAATTGCATTCTTTAGAAAATTCAATATCTAAAACTGCTGGTTTAGAAAAGAATCTATATGTATGTATAAACTGTCGGGTAATTTTAAGGCGTAATTTGGATGTAGAAAAAGGTTTAGTTAATGGAGCAATGGGTAAACTTGTGGATTTTGTAAATTATCAAAAAAGAGATGGAATTGAATTTTTAAAAATCAAATTTGATGAAATTGAAGAAGTAAAACAAATTGGTCGTTGTTCAGTTCGTTTTTTGCTTGTAAAAGATTTATATGTCCGTAGAAAACAATTTCCACTTTCTTTGGCATATGCAGTGACTATTCATAAATCTCAAGGATTAAGTGTAGATAGTGCTTTGGTGAACATTGGAAGTACCGTGTTTAAAGAGGGTATGGCATATGTTGCTTTGTCCAGAGTCAGAAGTTTATCTGGTTTGTTTTTGATTGATTTTGATGACTCAAAGATTATTGCAGATACAAACTGTGTAAAAGAGTATAATAGATTAAGAAGAGCGTATGCTCCCAATTTAGGTCAGTTTCCTGTATTTGAAAAGCGTGTGGTAGGTCGAAAAAGAACACATGACAATATTTGTAGTAAAGTTATAGCAAAGAAAAAAAATAAAGATAATGTTGTAATTGCAAGCAAGAAGACAAAGGACGCTAATGAAGACATTGTTGGTTATCAGTTTGAAAATAGTTCAGGTATCAACTGCTATGCTAACGTAGTAGTTAATGTTGTTTTTTTCTTGAAAGTTTGCAACAACAAATTATGGAGAATCGGGAAAAAATATTTTGCTCCTTGTTGTATTCTGTTTATGAAAAATTGAGAACTGATAAAAGTAAAATGCAAAGCGTTTCTGATATTCGTCAAGTTTTGGATATATGTTGTGGATCAACACAATTTAGACAAAATATGCAACAAGATGCTCAGGAATTTTTAATGTATATGCTTACTGTATTGGAAAATGAAGGGATAGACATTGAAAATCTTTTCGGCCTTTGTTATAAATGGGAACATGTATGTGAAAATTGTATGTTTACATGTACCACTGATATAGACACAGAAAGATTTATATATTTGACATTACCAGAGTGTAAATCAGTATCTTTTAATAAACTAGTTAAAGCAGCAAATCAAAACATGAAGTGTACCCAATGCAAATCTGAAATGTTATCAACATTATTTATACAAAAATATGGACAATATGTAATTTTAATGATGCAACGTTGTACAGCTGATGGAAGAAAATTGGACACTTTCATAAAAAATTTGTAGCAACTCAACTATCAATATCAGGAAGGACTTTTGTTGCAGTAGCAATTATTTTCCATCTTGGTGCTTCCACTACATCTGGACATTACACTGTGTATCTAAAATGTAATAAAGGCTGGACATATTGTAATGATGCTCAGTTGGTTTTTAAACAACGTTTGCCAAGTGAATTACCAAATTCTTACCTAATATTTTTAAAACCAAAGTTTTAGGAAGATAATTTGGCCTCTGAGGAATTTATTAATATGTATTAATACGATTACTATTGGACAATTTTAATGTAAAGGACTTCAACAATACCATTTGGCCAAGAGGAAAGGTGTATGTTTCAATTGTGGACTTTTTCTTGCACATTCTCTCTGCATATATTTTTAACCAACAACATTTACAGTGTATATAAATTTACGTTTGAAAATTTTCTTAGGAGTTAGCATTTTTATATATATGTGATTTGCATTATATGCTATGTTATTTTTGGATGTAGTCTTGGGTTTTTTAAAACAATATTATTTATTGTTTTTTTTTGCCCTCTGTTATGTGATGAGTATGATTGAAAACACTGTTTCTAGTGAATTTCAATTTATTCTGATGACAGTAAAAAAGACAAACAAAATAATTTGTAAAATGATAAAATTATGCTGTATTGTAAAAAATATAATATTATATATTATAACTATTTTTTCTTCTCTTTCACAGATCGTAATTCTAAAATAACATTTTTAGAAATTTATTTTATAAAAAACAATTGAAAAATAATGTGTACCATTTTTTATTTGTATTACTGTGAAGGTAAGTTTAACTAAGTATTAAAATGCACAATAGCCTGTGTTTGCACAGAGGTGAAGAAAGGAGAGATGGATGTAGTAGATATGTGTAGAAAGATGCTCTGTGCGTGTTTTAAGTTACACGATAAAGTTAACATGAATACTGAGGGGTCGATTCCGATTCAGACCGGAAATTTCTCCGACCGAGCCGGACCCGGAGAGATTTCCGACCGAATCGGACCCGTGCAGTCCGACCGAACGAGTACGATGCGTCCGTATGTTATCGGACTCGAGTCGAGTCGGACTCCCATTGAAGTCAATGGGAGCCGGTCGCACAACGCGTACGCGGGCTCCCATTGACTCAATGGGTGCGAGTCGGACAAGTGCGCCCCCTACAGCGGGTACGCGGCGAAGCGATTCGCGCCGTACACGCACAGGTAGGGGGACCCATGGGTCCCCCCTGTGTGCGACTCGCGCGGCTACGCGTACAGGGGGTCCGACACGGACCCCCAAAGTACGGCTCCGACAGCTCTTTCGAGCCGGAGTGCGCGGCTCGGTCGGACTGCTCGCGGCGCGCATCGTACTTACCCGGCCGGGAACGTCTCCATTGCGCGGTGCGAGTCGAGTCCGAGCGAGTCGGTCGGAGCGGTTCGAGTCCGAGCGAGTCGGTCGGAGCGGTCGGGACGCCCGGACGAGTCGGTCGGCGACTCGCATCGTACTCGCTCGTCCGGACCCGCGTACGGTTCGGTCGGGAAACAGGGCTCCGAATCGGATCCGGTAAAGCCGAATCCGATTCGGAGCCCTACCGGCCGAGATCGGAATCGGCCCCTGAGTGTCACTGGGAGCCAACAAACCCACCAGATATGTGCAGTAACTGCCAAAGAGTTGTATTTTAGAGACATATAAAATGGGATATAGTGTTAGAACACATATCTGCAAAATAGGTATATGGGGGCAGATTTACAAGCCCCTTGCGCCACTTTTGCGTCACTTTTCCCATGTTAAAAGTGATGCAAAAGTGGCGCAAGGGGCTTGTAAATCTGCCCCAAGGTGTTCAATAGAGAGACGTAGTGGCTACTAGGGTTTTGGAAGCTTCAGGATTTGATGAAGGAAGGCACAACTTGGAGAATTGGTTTTATTTCTCTTCATTTACTCACTTTCAATATATGCTACAATGCACAGCATACATAGAAGGAGAGAAATGCCTTCATTTATTGATTTTTGTGCAGGAATTTGTGTCTTCCTGCACAAAAAAAACTCTACACGACACAGCTATCCTTGCACCGTGGTGCAAGGGTGCCTGTGACAACAACAAAAAAATTAACACCAACAAAAAAATCCGCGGGTCTCAAGGAAAAATCTATATAAAGAGACAGACATCACAGCAGTACACACAACAGAAGAAAAAGTGAAAACGGGGGATCTCAATTAAGAGGACGGATTCCCATCACCCACCGAAGTGGCATGCTTCATCATTTGGGGATCTCCTCTCAGCTGCACGCTAGTGCAACTAAGGAGCTACAACTCCCTACTAGTATACAGGAGGAGCTCACGGATGTTTTTACAACTATAGTCCAAGACTGGATCACCTAAGATCACTGAAGCATAAGGCAATATGGTAGGTGTTCGGTGCAGTGTAAAAAGGAAAAGTGTAATAAAATTGACTACCAAGTGACAATGAATTTATTAAGATCACGTGGTGTCAATGGTTAAAAAGCAGTAAGCGCGCAACTTAACTATAAATACAAGCGCGCTAGTGAAGAGGTCTACATGTTTCAGCCACTACCGATCTAACTGCGATCAAGGCTTTCTTCAGGACCAGATTGTAACTACTGCACTAAATTCAAAAACAAATTTATACAAACACTGAAAAGAACGATACAACCATATACCTGTGTACGTAAATATATTGGCACTAAAGGCATTGGTGTGGTACTCCTGTTGAAAAAGATGAAAACATTTTTTGAGTATATATGTGTACATACTGAAAAGGTCTATATGAATATATAAAAAGAACACATTAAATTGCAATGTGCACATGCTATAGGTCCTCACAATAATTCAAAAAACTCTACAGCAAAAACACCTTACCCGTATCAAAATCGGGAGGGAACTTGCCGCTCCTGGCAACCGCTCAGGGCGTGAGGCAACGCTCTGTGAATTAAAAACAAGGGGAAGAGAAGCTAAGCCCACAAAGGATGGAATTTAAATGTATAAAGTAGTAGGTCAAGCATACACCACCACTCTAATCATGTAGGTTTGTTGAGAGTTCTATAAAGCACCAGCAGAAGTTTTGCTATTAAGATGATTTTTAGATATTTTTAAGAAATAAACAGTCTGATGTAAACTGTTATTCAGGAACAATAGAATTTGAGCAGTCTAAGGGTAACGTAAACTGCCAACAGAACTATAGATATTAAGCAGAACCTGATGTAAACTGATATTCAGGAACAATAAAATTCGAGCAGTCTAAGGGTAACGTGAACTGCCAACAGAACTATTGATATTAAGCAGAACCATATAGACCAGGAACGCTTCTAACGCTTCTAACAAGGGGAGAACACTCAATATAGTAGACCCCTCGTGATAACATCAAAAACAGAGTCTGAGAAAAACAAACACTCCAGACTACAAGCTCATCACCTCTGGGATTGCACGCCCACCAATGGCCTCCTTCACTTATGGCAATGTATAAATAAACGTGTGAAAACACACAGAGGTCACTCTTACCTGCTCCGTCGTTACCCCGGGCCGGATCCTGAGAGTCACGAGCAGTGACGTCCGGTCGGGGCAGGAGCTTAAGTACAAGTATTAACTCTTACAAAATACCCGCACCTGTGGGGAGTCGCGTAAAGTGACGTCAAATGTGTCACAGCCAAATAACGCGAGACACGGTTGTTAAGAACTACACATGAATGCCCGGAAAACCGGGAGTTGTAGTTTTTAACATGGCAGCTGGTGTTCACGACTATTCTTGGCATCTAAAGACATTTAATACGTGGTAGAGCCTTTATCCCACATGGTTTGAAACGCTGCAATTCAGAATTCGGCCTCAGTATAAAAACGCTGTATAATACCGCTCAATTGAATAAACGGCAGCAAAATTACATTGGTAATCGCAAACAACATTATTAAAGCTAACTCAACCCTCATCACTCAGATATGTGTCAAGGATGCACCAAAGATGCACCAATGACTATAAGTATGGGGTGGACTTTAAAATGCGAAACCAGTATTGATGACACTCAGTCTTCCACAGTACAAATTAAAGCTAACTAAACCCTCATCACTCAGATATGTATCAAGGATGCACCAAAGATGCACCAATGACTACAAGTATGGGGTGGACTTTAAAATGCAAAACCAGTATTGATGACACTCAGTTTTCCACAGTACATATTATATTGATCAACCACTGACCCTGGTAACGTCAGAGTGTAACAAAACATATTTATATACCCAGAGGGCATACTATGAGTGTTTCTGGACTTAGAAAATGTACAGTTAAATTAGGGTCCAAGGAATGGCATCATTTAACCCATCCACATCACTGCGCAATTTAAACACCCAACGTTGCTCCTTCCTGAATAAAAAGGAGGTGATATCAGTAATCTGTCTTGGTATGTATGGCTGTTCAAGAACAGTCCAACTCAAATCCTCCGGTTTATGATTATGTTCGAGGAAATGATTGGTCAATCGAGTAGATTGTTTTTTACACCTGATGGTGCTCTTATGCTCCATGATCCTTTGCTTGACCTTCCGTGTCGTCATACCAACATATGTCTTCGAGCAAGGACATGTTATTAAATAGATAACTTTTTCACTATTGCAGTTAGTATGCTTCGTCTGTCTCCAAGGTCTCTGAGTTCCAATGTCAACCTCAGTAGTATGCCTAGTTTGTGGACAGACAGTGCATGTACCGCACGGATAGTGTCCCTGGACCGGGGGCATGTTCCAGAGTGTAGTAGGTCCGGGTTGTAAGATACCTCTCGGTCGTGTATGGACAAGACAGTCACGTAGGTTCTTACTCCTTTTGAAAGAAAAGAGAGGTGGAGATATCTTATCCTGTCCCACATTGAGGATGCGCCAATGTCTACGCACAATCTTCTGGATTTGATTCGATTGAGTACTAAAGGTGTTTACACAGGTCAGCCTTGTTAATGGTGGTTTTGGCACAGTAGGTTCTATGAGTGCTTCGCGATTATTATTCGAAGCTCTCTTATAAGATTGTCGTAACAACCTCTTAGGGTACTTTCTAGCTCGAAGATTTCGAGAAAGTACCGTGGCATGTTTCCTAAAGTCATCAAAGGTGGAACAATTCCTACGAAGACGAAGGAACTGACCGAATGGTAGCCCTTCACGTAGGGATTTAGGATGGAAACTATCGTATGTCAACAATGAATTCCTGGCCATAGGCTTCGTATACAGTTCACTTTGTAAACCCCTAGCTGATGAATAAATGCGCAAGTCAAGGAACGGCAAATTCGTCTTGCTTGCGTCCATTGTAAAATTCAAATAGTCATTCTGTGTGTTGAGCCAGACATGGAAAGAATTGAGGGTGGTCAAATCTCCTCTCCATATGACGAATATGTCGTCTATATAGCGCTTCCATTCTAAAACATTGCTGCGAAAGGGGTTCATCTCTACAAGTACACAGTTTTGTTCAAATAGATGGACATAAAGATTTGCCAAACTTGGGGCAAAAACACTGCCCATCGATGTACCTGATATCTGGAGGTACAACTGATCCTCAAATCTGAAAAAAATTTCAGTCATTGCCAACCTGGCACATTCCATAATAAATGGAACTGGTGTACTTGTGGTACCTGGTCTCTGATCAAGGAGTGACCTAACTGCATCTAATGTTTCCACCTCAGGGATGCAAGTATAGAGGGATTCCACGTCAAAACTGACGAGGAAATCCGTCTCGATGTTAAAATTAATCCCTGGCAATAGTTGTAAAACATCCTTTGTGTCTTGCAGGTAAGTAGGCATCGCTATAACTAAAGGTTTTAAAAAGTGATCCACAAAGGTGGAAAGAGGTTCCAAAAGCGAGCCTATACCCAAAATAATGGGTCTACCAGGAGGGGGACGCTGAGGCTTATGCACTTTCGGAAGCACATAAAAGTAAGGCATCACAGGGTGAGTGGTTAGCAGATAGTTAGCCTCATGAGTTGACACCCACCCCTCAATTCTTGCTTCCTCTACTAGTTCACTAATCTCCATGGTGAGTCTATCTGTGGGATCTGTAGTCAATAGTCGATAGGACCTGGCATCCATCAACTGTCTCAAGCATTCATTCCGATACTCGGAGGTATCCCAGATAACAATAGCCCCGCCCTTGTCTGCGGGCTTGATAGTGATTAGGGGATCTCTAGAGAGTGAGTCAAGTGCTTGTTTTTCCAACAACGGAAGGTTGTGATAATGGTTCTTAGATGTCGTACTCAGGTTAGTAACATCAGCAAGAACAGCTTTCTCAAAGGTTAAGACCTGGTCTGGTACTGCATGGCTCGGTGGATTGAAAGTAGACTTTGGTCTCAGGCCACTATCTGAGACCTCGCATGGAGGCTGAGTGTCATCAACTGAACGGTCCTTAAAGAAGAAATGGAGTCTTATTTTGCGAAAGAACCTCGCTAGTTCGCATTGAATAAGAAACGGATCACCAGTGTTAGTGGGGACAAATCCCAAACCTCTGTTGAGAACTGTTTCCTCCATTTCTGTCAACACATGTTTACTCAAGTTGACCACTAGTCGCTGCTCGGTCCCGCCACTGGTGGACCTTTCTTCATACTGCGCAAGCTCCGTGGAGATGGGGGAGGGCTCCAATGTACTTGTGCTTGCTGGCCCCTTCTTTTTCCTCGGGAGCGGCCATGGCCCTGTCCTAAAAAAGACTGATTTTGATTATGAAAATACTGCGGCGGTGGATTGAAAGGTATCATTTGTGGATGGAAAGGTACACTGGGATACTGCCACGGTGTAGGAGGCCACCATTGAGCCTGCTGTTGGCCTCGCCACTGTCTCCTATTATTACCACCCCTGCCTCTAGTCCGTGATGCCACCTGTTCTGAAGAATCAGAATCACTTGACCAAGTCTCGGACCCTGACGATGAATAGTTAGAGCCATATCTCCTGCCTCTCTTGTTGAATTCCGGTGGTTTGTAGCTGTCATGGGTGTAAGGATACACCTTTTCAAATGAAAAGCGTGCCAAATCCTTTTTGAACTTTTCAATCTTAGTAAGGAGAATGCTATCTTTAAATTCCTTATTAGATTTGTTTGTTTCCTCCATGTTTTTCTTGAAGGCTACATTGGATAGTGTAGTTTTAATCTGCCCCTCAAGTACCTGAATTTCAATAAGTATGGCATCGGCGATGCGTTTCGCGGTGCTGATAATCAGAATCAACCAGTCGCGAGTGCATCGCCAAGCTATTAATGACCAATCCTTAAGAAATTGTCTATCATTCAAAAACAGTCTCGGGGCATTTGTAACAATCAAACCCGTAGGAGCGCAATTACCACGGAGGTACTCCGTCATAATCGCGCCATGAACACTAGTACGGGTATGTGATTTTTAAGAATCAAAAGTTTAGGCCAATCCTCACCAACACTGACCCCTAAGGTAGCAATGGAGTCAATGATGCTTGGAGTGGTGGTCAAGATTGCTCTTGCCATCTCATCATCAAATGACAGACCTGCAAATTCTGCCATAGTGCAAACTCAAAACAAAAACCGCAATGATAAATAAAATACACTAGAGCGTAAATAGGCGCCACAAAGATACTGTGTGCCGTGAATACAGACCCGCAGCCTCAGCTGCTCAAGAACAATACAATACCAGATAGATAGAGGGTCCAAGGAAATTTATAGACCTGCGCGGATAAATCCCCTCACCAATTATGACAACAACAAAAAATCCGCGGGTCTCAAGGAAAAATCTATATAAAGAGACAGACATCACAGCAGTACACACAACAGAAGAAAAAGTGAAAACGGGGGATCTCAATTAAGAGGACGGATTCCCATCACCCACCGAAGTGGCATGCTTCATCATTTGGGGATCTCCTCTCAGCTGCACGCTAGTGCAACTAAGGAGCTACAACTCCCTACTAGTATACAGGAGGAGCTCACGGATGTTTTTACAACTATAGTCCAAGACTGGATCACCTAAGATCACTGAAGCATAAGGCAATATGGTAGGTGTTCGGTGCAGTGTAAAAAGGAAAAGTGTAATAAAATTGACTACCAAGTGACAATGAATTTATTAAGATCACGTGGTGTCAATGGTTAAAAAGCAGTAAGCGCGCAACTTAACTATAAATACAAGCGCGCTAGTGAAGAGGTCTACATGTTTCAGCCACTACCGATCTAACTGCGATCAAGGCTTTCTTCAGGACCAGATTGTAACTACTGCACTAAATTCAAAAACAAATTTATACAAACACTGAAAAGAACGATACAACCATATACCTGTGTACGTAAATATATTGGCACTAAAGGCATTGGTGTGGTACTCCTGTTGAAAAAGATGATTTTTTTTTTGAGTATATATGTGTACATACTGAAAAGGTCTATATCAATATATAAAAAGAACACATTAAATTGCAATGTGCACATGCTATAGGTCCTCACAATAATTCAAAAAACTCTACAGCAAAAACACCTTACCCGTATCAAAATCGGGAGGGAACTTGCCGCTCCTGGCAACCGCTCAGGGCGTGAGGCAACGCTCTGTGAATTAAAAACAAGGGGAAGAGAAGCTAAGCCCACAAAGGATGGAATTTAAATGTATAAAGTAGTAGGTCAAGCATACACCACCACTCTAATCATGTAGGTTTGTTGAGAGTTCTATAAAGCACCAGCAGAAGTTTTGCTATTAAGATGATTTTTAGATATTTTTAAGAAATAAACAGTCTGATGTAAACTGTTATTCAGGAACAATAGAATTTGAGCAGTCTAAGGGTAACGTAAACTGCCAACAGAACTATAGATATTAAGCAGAACCTGATGTAAACTGTTATTCAGGAACAATAAAATTCGAGCAGTCTAAGGGTAACGTGAACTGCCAACAGAACTATTGATATTAAGCAGAACCATATAGACCAGGAACGCTTCTAACGCTTCTAACAAGGGGAGAACACTCAATATAGTAGACCCTCGTGATAACATCAAAAACAGAGTCTGAGAAAAACAAACACTCCAGACTACAAGCTCATCACCTCTGGGATTACACGCCCACCAATGGCCTCCTTCACTTATGGCAGTGTATAAATAAACGTGTGAAAACACACAGAGGTCACTCTTACCTGCTCCGTCGTTACCCCGGGCCGGATCCTGAGAGTCACGAGCAGTGACGTCCGGTCGGGGCAGGAGCTTAAGTACAAGTATTAACTCTTACAAAATACCCGCACCTGTGGGGAGTCGCGTAAAGTGACGTCAAATGTGTCACAGCCAAATAACGCGAGACACGGTTGTTAAGAACTACACATGAATGCCCGGAAAACCGGGAGTTGTAGTTTTTAACATGGCAGCTGGTGTTCACGACTATTCTTGGCATCTAAAGACATTTAATACGTGGTAGAGCCTTTATCCCACATGGTTTGAAATGCTGCAATTCAGAATTCGGCCTCAGTATAAAAACGCTGTATAATACCGCTCAATTGAATAAACGGCAGCAAAATTACATTGGTAATCGCAAACAACATTATTAAAGCTAACTCAACCCTCATCACTCAGATATGTGTCAAGGATGCACCAAAGATGCACCAATGACTATAAGTATGGGGTGGACTTTAAAATGCGAAACCAGTATTGATGACACTCAGTCTTCCACAGTACAAATTAAAGCTAACTAAACCCTCATCACTCAGATATGTATCAAGGATGCACCAAAGATGCACCAATGACTACAAGTATGGGGTGGACTTTAAAATGCAAAACCAGTATTGATGACACTCAGTTTTCCACAGTACATATTATATTGATCAACCACTGACCCTGGTAACGTCAGAGTGTAACAAAACATATTTATATACCCAGAGGGCATACTATGAGTGTTTCTGGACTTAGAAAATGCACAGTTAAATTAGGGTCCAAGGAATGGCATCATTTAACCCATCCACATCACTGCGCAATTTAAACACCCAACGTTGCTCCTTCCTGAATAAAAAGGAGGTGATATCAGTAATCTGTCTTGGTATGTATGGCTGTTCAAGAACAGTCCAACTCAAATCCTCCGGTTTATGATTATGTTCGAGGAAATGATTGGTCAATCGAGTAGATTGTTTTTTACACCTGATGGTGCTCTTATGCTCCATGATCCTTTGCTTGACCTTCCGTGTCGTCATACCAACATATGTCTTCGAGCAAGGACATGTTATTAAATAGATAACTTTTTCACTATTGCAGTTAGTATGCTTCGTCTGTCTCCAAAGTCTCTGAGTTCCAATGTCAACCTCAGTAGTATGCCTAGTTTGTGGACAGACAGTGCATGTACCGCACGGATCGTGTCCCTGGACCGGGGGCATGTTCCAGAGTGTAGTAGGTCCGGGTTGTAAGATACCTCTCGGTCGTGTATGGACAAGACAGTCACGTAGGTTCTTACTCCTTTTGAAAGAAAAGAGAGGTGGAGATATCTTATCCTGTCCCACATTGAGGATGCGCCAATGTCTACGCACAATCTTCTGGATTTGATTCGATTGAGTACTAAAGGTGTTTACACAGGTCAGCCTTGTTAATGGTGGTTTTGGCACAGTAGGTTCTATGAGTGCTTCGCGATTATTATTCGAAGCTCTCTTATAAGATTGTCGTAACAACCTCTTAGGGTACTTTCTAGCTCGAAGATTTCGAGAAAGTACCGTGGCATGTTTCCTAAAGTCATCAAAGGTGGAACAATTCCTACGAAGACGAAGGAACTGACCGAATGGTAGCCCTTCACGTAGGGATTTAGGATGGAAACTATCGTATGTCAACAATGAATTCCTGGCCATAGGCTTCGTATACAGTTCACTTTGTAAACCCCTAGCTGATGAATAAATGCGCAAGTCAAGGAACGGCAAATTCGTCTTGCTTGCGTCCATTGTAAAATTCAAATAGTCATTCTGTGTGTTGAGCCAGACATGGAAAGAATTGAGGGTGGTCAAATCTCCTCTCCATATGACGAATATGTCGTCTATATAGCGCTTCCATTCTAAAACATTGTTGCGAAAGGGGTTCATCTCTACAAGTACACAGTTTTGTTCAAATAGATGGACATAAAGATTTGCCAAACTTGGGGCAAAAACACTGCCCATCGATGTACCTGATATCTGGAGGTACAACTGATCCTCAAATCTGAAAATTTTTTCAGTCATTGCCAACCTGGCACATTCCATAATAAATGGAACTGGTGTACTTGTGGTACCTGGTCTCTGATCAAGGAGTGACCTAACTGCATCTAATGTTTCCACCTGAGGGATGCAAGTATAGAGGGATTCCACGTCAAAACTGACGAGGAAATCCGTCTCGATGTTAAAATTAATCCCTGGCAATAGTTGTAAAACATCCTTTGTGTCTTGCAGGTAAGTAGGCATCGCTATAACTAAAGGTTTTAAAAAGTGATCCACAAAGGTGGAAAGAGGTTCCAAAAGCGAGCCTATACCCGAAATAATGGGTCTACCAGGAGGGGACGCTGAGGCTTATGCACTTTCGGAAGCACATAAAAGTAAGGCATCACAGGGTGAGTGGTTAGCAGATAGTTAGCCTCATGAGTTGACACCCACCCCTCAATTCTTGCTTCCTCTACTAGTTCACTAATCTCCATGGTGAGTCTATCTGTGGGATCTGTAGTCAATAGTCGATAGGACCTGGCATCCATCAACTGTCTCAAGCATTCATTCCGATACTCGGAGGTATCCCAGATAACAATAGCCCCGCCCTTGTCTGCGGGCTTGATAGTGATTAGGGGATCTCTAGAGAGTGAGTCAAGTGCTTGTTTTTCCAACAACGGAAGGTTGTGATAATGTTTCTTAGATGTCGTACTCAGGTTAGTAACATCAGCAAGAACAGCTTTCTCAAAGGTTAAGACCTGGTCTGGTACTGCATGGCTCGGTGGATTGAAAGTAGACTTTGGTCTCAGGCCACTATCTGAGACCTCGCATGGAGGCTGAGTGTCATCAACTGAACGGTCCTTAAAGAAGAAATGGAGTCTTATTTTGCGAAAGAACCTCGCTAGTTCGCATTGAATAAGAAACGGATCACCAGTGTTAGTGGGGACAAATCCCAAACCTCTGTTGAGAACTGTTTCCTCCATTTCTGTCAACACATGTTTACTCAAGTTGACCACTAGTCGCTGCTCGGTCCCGCCACTGGTGGACCTTTTCTTCATACTGCGCAAGCTCCGTGGAGATGGGGGAGGGCTCCAATGTACTTGTGCTTGCTGGCCCCTTCTTTTTCCTCGGGAGCGGCCATGGCCCTGTCCTAAAAAAGACTGATTTTGATTATGAAAATACTGCGGCGGTGGATTGAAAGGTATCATTTGTGGATGGAAAGGTACACTGGGATACTGCCACGGTGTGCCTGTGTCATCACATGGCTGCAGTTTAAGCCACAGTGCAGAAGGAAGCAGAAACTTGCAACATATTTATGTACATATGTTGCATGCCTGTGCTTCGGAAGTACTGCAGTACATTGCAGCTAAAGAGCTTACAGTGTCATGCTGCAGCATTTCCTTATAGTTCTGCACTTATACATTCACCATACACCACAAATGCATTCTTTCAGTCAATTATGCACTACAGATACATTCTTCTAAACTTTCACACACTAGGATAAAAATTTAGCTCTTTTTTTAACCAGAGTAGGTAGTTCTGAAAAGAACTTTTTTTTTTGTTTTGTTGTTTTATATATATATTTTTTTTTTGAACAATTTTTTATTTTTTTATTTATTTTTTATCAGGAACAAAAAGTCAACGGGACCAACAAAACCATGAAAAAAAGCCAACAAGATGAAAAAAACTGTCATTTTAGAAAAAGAAAACCCCAAAAAAATCAGCATCGGTGGTTTCTTTGTGCTGTGCAGATTAAGTCAATAGACTGCTCCCCATAGCATAAAAGTTTGTTACATTTAATGCAAACAATTTTTAACTGGCCAAATTCAGGACGGATATCAGGATGGCCAGGTGAAGAGGCTGCCGTAGATGTACTGGCCACTGCTGCAGTTGGAATAACACGCAGTCTTCGGCACTCCTCTCTTGCCAGGTTCACAGGATGCAGTGTCTTGAGATGCTTAAGCATACTTCCTGTTCCACATGAATACTTTTTGTGGGGTCTCCTCTCGATAATACTCTGCTGCATATTTTGCAGGTCACCTTAACTGCATTTACTTTTTTGCCCCTCAGGTATGGTGAAAAATTTCCACACCACAGAGGTGTATTTTTCTGGTCGTGGTGGCTCTGCAACAAAATCATCATCTGATGAATGATCAGAGTTGGAGGCAGGTTGCTGTCCAAAAGCCATTGTAAAATCAGCAGTACAGGTGTCCAACACAAAAGTATGGAAGTCTTGTAACTGAAGATGTTGTCCCAAGGAAGATCTAACAAAAGTGATTAAAATGGGTGGGGTCCTTCAATACTTAGAATAGGAAGTGTTATGAACCAATCAAATCTCTTTTTTTATGGTCACATGGGATCCGCGTACAGTACACGCACGCAGCACGCACCCAGCGCGACTTCGCGAAAACAGATTTCAAAGTAATGTTTATTAAAAACCCCAAAATACTATTTATATAATTATCTCAGATAATCTCTTGTGTTAATATTTAGGTTAAATACATATATATATGTTTAAAGAAAATAAAACATTTCGCGGGATTCGCGTACCTACCGCGTAGAAGATATATATGACGTCACGCGGAAACGTGCAAGCGTCGCGTAGCGTAAACGTATTATGTGCGTATGCGCTTGAAATCGCGTACGGATCGCGTTACAAACGCGCAGTAAAATGCGTACCCAACGCACACCGTACGCGGATCCACTCAAGAATCCTAAAATGGAGGTTAGGTTCCGCGTGGTAGTCGAGGAAGGTGCGCTTTGGGTGCGCGTCTTCAAAAAATTTAATTTAAAAAAAAAAATATATATATATAATATTTAAAAAAATATAAAAAATAAAAAAATGAAAAAGAATATCAACATTTTTTAAAACATTTTTTTTCAATTTATAGAAAAATTATTAATTTTTTTTTAAATAAAAAATTTGAAATTAAATAGTTTAAAAAAATGTAGTAAATTAATATCAAAAAAAATAAATTCAATAATTAATACATTAAACAATTGTCATTGAAAAAACCTTTGAAATTCACTGAAAAAACCATAGGTTTCACGCATGTTATAGTTAGAAATTAGCATTTAAAAAACCTTTGAAATTCACTGAAAAAACCATAGGTTTCAGGGACGTTATAGTTACAAATTAGCATTTAAAAAACCTTTGAAATTCACTGAAAAAACCATAGGTTTTAGGGACAGTTATAGTTACTTGGACATTGCACTCGTACAAAACCCGTGAAATTCCCCCGTTATAGTTAGTCCAGCTAACTATAACTCGCGCCCGCAATGCACTGCTGATGACGTCACATATTACATCACTCATGACATGGTCAGTGACATCACTGATGACATCACTGATGACATCTCAAATGACATCACTGATGACATCATCCACGTGATAATCTGATGCACCTCCACACACCCCAATATAACCTTTGATACACCCACTCTAAATTACAGACTGCCATTCGCAAAACCATAGACACTCCAACACCAATAACTACATACCCACTCACTGATTCTTAGGTCTACGCACACATCCACTAACTCACCCGTACAGTCACTCATACTTACGGTCACTCAGTACAGGACTATCATATGCACTCATACTCCTATATAGACACTCAAACACCGCCACTCATCCATAGAGGTACTCACACACCTAGTCAGTCATGCAAATAATTTAACACACTACCATTTACTCACCTATACAGTTATACACACACCAGCTCACTTACTCATACAAATACTAGCACATTCTTACGCTCTTATACAATCACTGATACAAGCACACACTCATCCATAGAGCCACTATCACAATCACTCACTCTCGCTTATAGCTATTTATATACTCCAACACACATATATACTGCCTTTCACATATGTAGTTACTCACACATGTACCACTGGGACATACATTCACTCACTAACACACTCTTACACACACTTACCCACCCATACAGTCTATCACAGATGCACTCTTGAAGCCATCCACCCAGTGAATCACCCACACACACATCTATGCACAGAGTTGCACACACCCCTCCCACACAAACACTCAGGCACCCATACAGATACTCAGACAAGCATTCAATAACTCATATAGACACTCATGTAGCTATTCACAAACACATGCAGCCACTTACACAGCAACAGACAGACGGATACAGACATTCACCCAGTTTAGTCACTAACCCATGCATTCAGTAAGATACGTTAAATCACTCACTTATAGAGTCAGTCACGCACCTACTAAATCATCCATACAGACACTTACACACCCACTCATTCTTCAATACGTCTTTTCCTATATATTTTAAAAATATTTAAACTTTACAGAAACACACAGTCACTGGATGATGTCATCAGTGATGTCATTTGAGATGTCATCAGTGATGTCATCAGTGATGTCACTGACCATGTCATGAGTGATGTAATATGTGACGTCATCAGCAGTGCATTGCGGGGCGCGAGTTATAGTTAGCTGGACTAACTATAACGGGGAATTTCACGGGTTTTGTACGAGTGCAATGTCCAAGTAACTATAACTGTCCCTAAAACCTATGGTTTTTTCAGTGAATATATATATATATATATATATATATATATATATATATATATATATATATGTATGTATATTTATTTAAAGCAACAATTTCCAGTTTGCTGTCAAAGGAAGAAGCATATGCATTCCCAGCAGAAAAATAGCTAAATGGAAAAAAAGTGGTCATATAATAAAAACTATGTGTAAAAATTACAAATATGAAATTATGCATAAGAAGTGTCATAAATAGGTGTTAATAAAATGTATCTTAAACAATCCATGCATATACATTGTGTATAAAAGCATACAAACAGGACACACCATTCAATAATGAAAAAAATATATATACCAGGCAGCTTCGCTCAGCCACGATTCTTTTGGCCCACGTCCCGAGGTTTCGCCTTAAGAGGGTAGGCGGCAGCTCCCTTTGTGCACAAGGCGGTTCTGGCCTGGAACCAACTCCCTCTAGACCTCCGCAGCATCCAGGATCCTAAGCTCTTTAGGAAAAGGCTTAAGACCTTCCTATTTATCTAGGCCGTTAATTTTTTTTTTCTTTTCTTCTGCTTCTCCTTCCACGGGGCTTGCGCCGGGACACTCTTTGAGTTGCTGTGCACGCTACAAATCCCATAAACATACATCACGCATCGCAAGTGTGCAAGTGGTAGTTACTGAAGTTGACCATAACTGGTGAATTTCAGTGTTTTTTAGAGTTTAAAACACTATATTTTAATGAATATTTTTGCCTCACTATAATGTCACTTTAACATTTGGATTTTTCAGTGCATATATATAAATGTATATGCAAATATATACAATACCTAACAATACAAAATTACAAAAACATTTGTTTTAAAACTTTAAAATAATGTTTATTTTATTTTATATAAAATATATTGTATTTATCAAAAAAATTAAATGATACAGACTACATTGATAAATAAATTATTTTTAGTTATTAAATCTAAAATATATTTCTAAAAATTGAATAAAATAATCATTATAAATTACATTTAAATAAAGCACAATAATTAATAAATGAAATATAATAAAATTAAAACCCAACTTAAAAATTCAATATGCCACTAAAACCACTTCAGTTTTTTTTTTATGTTTTGAAATATCATATACTTTAATAATTTCCCCATGAAATTTTGCACTCAAACCCTACACCCAGCCACTAAAATCAAAAAACTAAGTACAAACTAAAATAATTAAATCTCAAGACTGTATCAAAATGTTAAAATAATTTTTCCCCAAAATGTTCCCCAATATTTATTTGCTTACAATTCTTTAATATTAAAAACATACCACAAATAGAACAACATTTTTAAATAACTATCACATTCAATAAAACTCTGTAACATTTTACTACAAAAACTATTACAAAATATACAACACTTATATTATTACAAACCCATCAAAAAACAATATGACATACAAAAATATGTTTAACAACAATATTTTAACAATCTTATTAAAAACAACACCAAAACGATATTCTTACCTGCAATATTCCTCGCTTTTTTTTTAAATCTAAGTCCTCATCACGGTAAGTAGAATGCCCTACAACCATCTGTACCTTCCTTTAGAGGGCATCTCCCAAACCCAGGCTGTCATCGCTGGGGCTTTGGCACATTCCTCCTCCACTTAACATTTGGGAAAGCCAAGAAAAAAAAAGATCTCCTCTTGTCTCGATCAAGTGTTTTCTTTTATCTTTCAATTGCATTAAATCATTTTCCGGTTTCTTGTTCAAACATCACCTCTTGCATAGGTAAGTCTTGAACCAAGCTAAGACAGATTTGTCCTTCTTGCTTTCACTCCTACAGTGACTCCCAACACATCTCGTACTTCTTGAATAGGTGCACACTTGAAATGATTCTACAATACTGGGAGATTATCATACTCTTCCATCGATCCCATAAAGTTGGCTCCAGAGAAATGAATGATTGTGTAACACCATACTTAACCATTGTAGGCATCTAGGCACTCTGGGAGGCTGCATGTAGATTATGTGAATTATGGCTACCTCTTTTAGTGACCTAAACGAAATAAACTCACATTTCTGCATTATTCAGTGGTGTTCATGTTGGCAGAGTGACAGAATAATCCACTCACTCTTCCACGCAGTCTTACACGCATGTTGTCACTCACAATTTTAGATTAGGAAATCATAAAAGCTGTGTATGATAAAGCAATAAAATACTATTTCATGTATGTATTTATATGGTATTATCTATAGGGCACACCTAGCCTCAAGGCAGCAGAGTGCTGTACATGGTCAGAGGCAAGTTTAAAGTCGGCGAGTAATATGAGAAGAAGCTGAATGCCTTTTGATGTAGTGGTCTTGAAAGAAATGAGTCTTCAGCTTTTTCCTAACTTTGATCAGCCTTGTGTGGTTCTGATGAGTATGGGGATGCTGTTCTAGATCATGGGTGCATAGAAGAAAAGGCCTGTTGTTCTTTTTTTTCTTTTTTACACTTCTTAATCTGCAGTCTGATGGTGTTGTGGCTGTGCAAAGAAATACCAGAGATGGTGAGCTTGTCTGCAAGATAAGCGGGGTTTGCTGGTTGTAATGGCTTTGTAAATAATGCAGTTTTGCAGGCTGGCAAATGGAGCTACAAATAGAGTTCCATTAGGGTGGGGTGATGTGATCATACTTTTTGAGGCCCTGGATGAGTCTCGTACGATGCCCCTAATAGGTGCTAGTATGGAGGAAGAAATGGTTTGACTTTCTTCAGATGAGAGCGATGGTACCAGACATGAAAAATGGCAATGTGCAGTTCCTAATTGTGAAGGAGTGTTCAGGTCTGTTATAGAGTGCCTTCACACACCCAGGAGGATGTCATGCTTCATCATTGGGCCTGCTCCACGTCGGCCCGGTGCTGCAATGCCCGATGGGCTCCAGCGAAGGGGCTCTTTAGCGGAGATCTTTTTTTTGATGAAGCCGTTGGATGTGTGAGGGTATGTGGGCAAGGTAGTTTGGTGAGTGTGCAGTGTAGTTTAAAATAGGTCTTGTACTGCCCTTGTCATTAACTTTATTCTGGGGGTGCACTAACCTAACTAAAAACTGTGAGCCCTGCCTGGAAACAATGAGCCTGCAGGATCTATCTGGTGCAAGTGGTCGACATGTTTCTTGCCTAAAAAAGCCCCTAGCGGGTCTGGTGGCAATTCATCAGGACCGTGGAAAAAAAGGAGAAGGTGATCCCTACTCTTACACTACCGCAATGCTGGTTCTGGACTTCACAATATAACCAGCGTTGCTGTTTTTCACCAGGTCGATTGGCCTGGAGTTCTGAGACCTGAAATGAGAGTGGTAAGGATGCAAAGTGTTAAAAACAATAAAACGTGGACGTGATGTTGGGTAAGCCCATATGGGTCTCACCGACCTCCTAGTGAGAGGACAAAGTGATGACTAGACTAATCCCTCTTGAAGTGCCTCAGCCTGCCATCGGAAGTACTTGTGGAGGAGCGGCCAGAAAACGGCTGCATGCAGTGGATAACATCCTATGTTATCTGATAGACAGAAACAGTATAGTCCTTTTTGTGGTCTGAGTCCATATGAGGCATAGACGTGCTCAGTATTAAAAATCACAGTGTTTAGAAACACGGGGAGAAAACACCTTCTTTTGAATGGCTCTGAATTCATTGTGAAGCCATAGGTATTCTCAATGGATATAATCAATATCACTGCCAAATCGTGGTGGTAGACAAACACAGACAATACAACACGTATGGTGGGTAACATATAGAGTGATTACCATATATGTGTGGACAACCCACGTGCAGAAACGAGGGGTAGCCACCTCACCCGTAGTTTGAGCCATATGCAAGTTCACACATATAGATTAGAACAAAACAAAGCGCCCTATCGCAGCACAAAAGCGTATACATTTGTTCTCAATGAAGCCATGGGCTTCTAAAGTAAATGCATTATGAGCCCGGTCCATATTGGACTGATAGGGCACCCACTCACCCCTGTACTTTGAGGTCGGAGATGACGTGGGGGTGTCAGCAGAGCACTTCATTGCTCGTACCCTGTGGGAAGGAAAGAGATGAAGACGCCGAGCGTCTGGGTGTGAGCGCACATTTTTGGAATCTTACCAGCAGAGTATAGATCGTAGCCGTATGGCAAGTCCCTGTGGCTGGTGGGCAGTCATTCTCATGTAGGGTGGCGTGGCAACTAGCTTTTGTCCTACCCTTGCTCCAGTCCCTGTGTGTGTGCCTCTGAATCCTGCATATACTTAATGGCACGTTTTAGCGTCCCAGCGTCACAACGCTAGAAGGCTAAACGCGGCGGCCATCTTTGTGGTCAACTTCATTGAACCACACAGTGTTACAGCAGTCAATGCGTATCTTTAATCAGATGACCTATATTAGTTGTAGTTAATGTGACCTTAACTGTACCTTAGTGGGTTTATGTAAATAGCAATGGTTGAAGTAGTCGCTGTGTATGGCAACATTGTGAGCAGGCCATATCTTTGCTGGTATGAGATGGGAGGGGGGACACTGTGTCTTGAAGTATCGTCCCATACCTCATGTAGCTTAATGTGTAGCTTAAAGTGTCTCGTTATCACTGCATAGAGGAGGCCACATACATAATACAGCCCTAAAGGGGTCCAGGTACCAGGTCATCTTTGTGATTTTGGAAATGTGTTCCTTGAGGGAGAGTTTGGTGTCCAAAGTAAATCCAAGTAATTTCTTGGAAAATATTAGGAATTCTCTCTTGGTTGGGTTGAGCTTCAGGTAGGTGCTGGACTTCAAGGTTTGAATTATGTGGAAGCAGTGTGTAAGATGTTGGATGTCCAAGGCAGAGGAGGCTTTCAGCTAGAGTTGTGTATCATCAGCATATTGATGAATCGTGAAACTGTGATCTGTGAGTAGAGCACCAAGCAGCTCCAGGGAAAGGTTGAAGATGACAGGGAACAGTATGGAACCCTGGGCACTCCACATGATAGGGATCTTTTGTGAGCTGGAGGTGCCCATGCGACCAAACTGGTGTCAGTTGAAATGGTAAGAGGAGAACCAGTAAAGGACATTGCCAGTAAATCCCATTCGAGACTTGAGGGTGCGTATGAGGGTTGGATGGTCGACTGGGTCACAGGCAGCTTAGGGGTCCTGCAGTATTAGGAGGCAGGGTCATCTTTATCTGTGGCCAAGAGAGCATTGTCCATAATATGTAAGGTGGTGGTCTCTGTGTTGCAGTGTGATCTGAAGCCACACTGGTAGTCACGCTGTTTATGGCAAGCATTGATGTGATCTTGTAGCTGAACATAGACTGTTTTTTTCAATAATGATCGGAGGAATGGTCCCTGAGTGATGGGCTGATAGTTGGCAAAGTCATCAGTGTCTAGTGTAGATTTCTTTAGGAATGGGAGAATCTGGACAGTTTTGAGAGCTTCTGGGAAAAGTTCTTAAGTGAGAGAGGTATTGACAATAGTAAGTAGGGGGAAGAGAGCATCCCCAGAGAGAACTTTGGTTAAGGATGATGGAAAGACACAATCTTCATAAGAAGTGGCTTTGAGGGGCTTAAGTATGTCAGCCCAATCTGGGAGAGCTAGGGCTTTGAAGGCTGACCATTGCAGGATTCTACAGGAAGGGGTGGGTAAGAGAAATGAAGCAGGCTTGGTATTGTTGATGTGCAGATGGATCTTCTGTATTGTTTCACTGAAGAGGAGGTTGATGGCATTGCACTTTTCTGTGGTGTGCAGAATAGGTGGGTCTAGCAGGGGGTTGATGCGGTGTCTGATTACCTTCAACAGTGTTCTGCATCTGTTGGTGGATTCATTGATGGTGATGGTACTTTGCCTTGGCGAATGTGATAAGCTGTCTGAATGCTGCTCAGAGGGCTTTCATTATCAAGAGGTCCGCAGGAGTTTTGTTTTTCATCTATTTTCTTTCCTGTGAAGGGATTGTTTACTGTCAGCAAGATCTGTATAATACCATGGTGCAAAAGGCTTTGGGTTGCACTTGTGTGTTGTAATTGGGTTGTCGGTATAAACATAGCTTTCTAAAAAAGTGTTGAAGCTGTTTAGAAGGGTTTTGGCATCGGATGTGGAGTTGGTGGTGTGAGAGATTATTTCAAGCAATAGGTGTTTTTTGAGTAGTCTTTGAAGGATCTGAAGGTTTAGTGTTCTCTTTTGTGTTGACCTTGGTTTCTTGGTAGCATGCTGAGCAGGGGGATCGGGATAGCAAAGTGATTAGTCCAGTCGAATGGTATGGGTGGTTTGCATTGGATTGTTGGTGATGTTGAGAAAACATAATCAAGCATGTGGCAATTGGAGTTCTTTTGGTTGTGTGACATGCTGCATCATGTTGAGTTAATTGACAAGGTTGAAAACAGTGGGGCATATTCTCAAGAACGTGTGATAACTACCGCAAAATTAGTCTAACGCAACTCTTCACATCGCAGTCCTTCGTGGGAAAACAACTCCGTGTCAACATGGTATTCACAACACGGCGGCCCCATGCGATAGTCCCACGATAACGCGACAAAAGAACGTGTTAAAACCAACGCGACGCAGAAAAAACGCGAAACACGAACGCGAAAATAGTAGCGATGATGCCAATCGCGATACAAAACTCAGCGATAACCAGCCATAGGCCTGCAATCCCCACGCGTCATGCGGGAAAATGCAGCATAAAAGCAGATTAAAAATACGGTGAGATGACAATGTACGAGCACAACCACACATCCCTGACATAGAACAGATGACCATTGTCCCGCATCAAATAGGCATCTCCTCACAGTCACAATGTACATTGACATGCAGTCTGCATGTAAACTGCGCCAATGCAGAAACATGCATGGAACACACATTGAAACTGCATCTCCCCTTCACATTGCAGAGGGACAAGCAACCCCTCCTGCACACAGACGTGTCATGACCATGAGCAATCCACCATGAAAGCGTGGACGAATGTAGGGGCAGTGACTCCCGCCTACGTACATGTTGCCCATGTTGTGGGACTCGAGCCACAGGGGGCATCCCTGCATCATGGTGGTACATATCTGACCCCAAAAGGAGCCCTGTTGTCACCTGTAGGACACAACTGGCAGCCAAAATGGAATGATTTTGGACACAAGTGAAACGGCGAAGAGTGGGATTCCCTACTAACTACGACACACAGAACTGGCAGTCCGAAACGTGACACCCTAAACAGCCCGTTTGCACAGAGGTGACACACCCACCATCCCTGAACAAATCATAAAATTGATAGCAATACATGTCGCACTCACACTTGTCTGAGTGATGTGCCTGTACAGATGAGTGACATGCACTCAGGGAATGTGTATTTTGAAAGCATTCAGTAGCACATGCTGTGCCTGTGGCCACACTGTACTGTCCCATGATTGCCAAGGACTGTCACAATGTGACATGCTCATGTGAAGAAAGTGTCAATGATGGTGTTCCCATGGGCAATTCCTGCTGCGGCCGCAGTGGGGTGTGGGCCACCTGCCTCATCGTCCGGTGCATCTGGCACTTGTTTCCATGGGGCCTTGCTGCGTACACATATGTTGTGCAACACACAACATGCAACGATCATCTTGCACACGATGCCTGGGCTGTGCAGGAGCCCCCCACCTGTGACGTCCAGGCACCTGAAACGTGACTTCAACACGCCAAATGTGCGTTCCACGATGCCCCTGGTGCGTTTGTGGGCCGCATTGTACAGCCTCTGGGCCTGTGTGTCCGGGGCTTGGAGGGGTGTCATCATCCAAGCGCAGAGTGCATATCCTTGGCCACCTGTGACTGTGCAGTGAGACATGAGCCAATAGTTGGCTCTGCAAGATGGGATGGCCGGCTCAGTGGCTCATTGGTGTGTGATATGTGTGACTACGTTATTCCTGCATGACATGTATTGCATGTTGCAAGTGAGCGGCATCAATGTGTATTATGTAGCCTCACTGCTGCTCCTCCCTCCCCCCGAGCCCATCCACTAGTGTGTGCAGCGCCGTTGCATCACTTGCACCCCTACGGCACACTATTGTCATGCCTGTCTGCGCAAGTCCACAAGCCTGACAACGACACAGTGATGTCATGCGCTGAAGGTGGACGGACACGTGTGTGTAGGCCTATGGTAAGGACAGGGCGGACACAGATGTAGAGGTCATGCCTGGCTGAACTTGCCATGCGGTTGAGGGTAGACCTTTGGCTGATGCTGCGGAAATAGCAACACACACAACAGTTGGCATGTCTGATCCCTGACCCCCAGCGGGCTTGCACACCCTCATTTACCCCTCGGCCGAGCCCATACTCAACATTGTGTATTGCATGACGGGTGGCGCCGACACCACACCTGAGACACACGCATTAGTTACCGCCTTGACAAGGCCTACACATAACCACGCCCAGAGCCACGTGTTGAATGACCACACCCTATGCCATACTTCCGTATGCCGGTCTACTCCCTCACGCCCACAGGGGGCCCGACAAAGATACATGTCCCAGGTCCACCCCACTGCCTGAGGTGACAAGGTTGCACACGCTGTGCACTGCACAATGTAATGTGGTATGGCCCGGGGTCCAAATGCATACAGAATGACCACACGGACACAATGAGATAATTAGTGGAACTGGCTACGGACACGTGCGCCTGGCCCCTTTTATTGCCAGGGTCACACGTCCAGTGACGCCTGTGCTGGATGGGTGTTGGGTAGTGTAAGCCACCCCTCAGGGGTTGGATGGTGCTGGCAACAACTACAACAGTGATCAGACAATCAGGAGTTCGAAGTACAAACAGCAAGGGTCCATGACTTGAGCTGCACAGAGTCGGTGGCCCCGGATGCTCAGCGGCCGGCACAGGCACACCGCCACGGGACGGTGCCTGGCGATGCACTGAGGTAGGGCCACGGGATGTGAGCGGGTGCTCGTTGATGTCCGAGGAGACTGTCACGGAGTGTTGCGGGGGACAGTGGAAGGTGTCCATCCAGGGCATGATGCAGAGGGCAGAAGCAAGCAGAGACAGGCAATATGGAGGAGTTGAATGCGACAGTCTCCTCTTTCCCACAATGTCAGTACCAGCTACATGATGATGAAGACAACCCCCAGGCCATAGATTCAGATGCCAATAACGTTCAACCAGAGAGTGTCCATGACTCCCGTGGCACAGAGTCAGTGGCACCAGAGCCGGAAGGGGATGCAGTCAGCGATGAGGCCTGTACAATGATATAAACTCTGCAATTAACAAATCAAGACTCAGTTCCAATTGTGTGTCCTACTCGGCCGCAGTGTGTGCCGGAGGCAGCGGTCAGCGCGGGGCAGCCGCTGTGCAGCCAGCTCCTCCTGGATCTCTAGCACACAGCGTTGAAATGGCATGTGGAGAAGATTCCTGGTTGATAGAGTTGGTGGCACCACATCGAAGGGAGTATAGGGATATAAACGATGCCATAAATATGTACTCTGCCATTGTGTAATCAAGACTCAGTTCCAAATGTGTGACCTACTTGACCGTAGTGTAGGCCGGAGGCAGCGGTGGAGTACGTCAACGAAAGAGGAGTAAAGCGGGCCTGTGTCGCGGAGGCTGTTATGGTCTGAGGAGGCTGCCAAGGTCGCGGGCTTCGGGCTTGGAGCTTGCGCCGGCACGTGGTGGGCCCTCATTGACATACGCCGGTGTCGGCAGGTGAGCAGTGAGGCCTGGCTGTGCAGGGGCGGGCATGACGGGTTGGGGGACCAGTGGCCCGGGGTGCAGCAGGCACACAGGATCGCAGGCCACCCCACTCACGGCGTCGGCATCGGCCTCGTGGTGGGGTGGGAGGCGCCGCCCTGGCAGACACGTTGGGCATACCAGAAGAGAACCACGCCCAGTGCTACGTGCTTTTTATTCACACCCCTACGCTGGCCTGGCGTCCTCAGGGCCAGCCCACTCTGCACGCGCTTACAGGGGGGGACGTCACATGCTACATTTCCACGATCTTCCCCACTGGCTGGGGTGACATGGTTGCGTCCACTGTCCACTACACACCAAACACCAGCAGTGCATGTAGCCATAGATATGTCTGTGGTCTGCATTCTGCAGTCTGGCCAGCACATCCACGCCACACTTGGCATTGTGTACATTCTCATTCATGGGTCACTTGCCTCCTTTGTACATGCCTGGTTCCCACCTCTCCCCACATTCCGCTATTGTGTGGCTGAGGTGCCATGCCGTTGATGGCTCATGTACATGGCTAACCAAGGTTGCCACAGTAAGTTGTGCTGTTGTGTCTGGTGGGTGGGCTTGTTGTTTGGCATGTTGTATGTGATTTTGTGACGTGTGCAGTGCCAGAGTTGTGACTTGCATGATTGTGGAGTTGAGGTGTGTGGTGTGTTCCGTTGGTACTTGCCAACGAGCAGTGCATTCCCATAGGTGCCATCCTGGAAGCGCTGGTCGATGATGGACTGTCGGAAGATGATGGGATCATGCACACTGCCTGGGTAGTTGGCTACGACATTGGTGACGAGTCCCCTGTGGTCCACTATTGCCTGCACGTTGATGGGATGCGTGTGCTTTCTGTTGCGGTAATTGTGTGCGGTGTCAGCAGGGGGCACAAGTAGGACATGTGTGCTGTTGATTTCCCCCAACACGTGCGGGAATCCAGCTATGGCTTATAGTCCTTGCTTGGTCTCCAGCTGTTCCTGCGCATTGTGGGAGACGTATAGGTATTGGGGTGCCTGGCTGATGATGGCATCTGGGACAGGTGTGGGGGACTTGGATGGGGCTGGCTGTGAGACTCCTCCGACTCTGGCGGTTGTTGGTTGGGAGGTACCAGAGGGCAACAGGTGCAGCACAGCCAGCAGCTTTGTCTGCGGAGGGGTGTTAGTTGTCCGCTGTGTTGGTACCGTCTGCCTGTGGGCAATGATGTACAGGATGCGGAGGATGGTTGTCCTTTTGAGCCTGTAGTGGGCATTGACATTGTCTGGTGTTAGGTCTGTGAGGCTGGTGCATTTCCTGGAGGTCCGCTGTCTTTGTCTGCGCTGCCTCTGTGGTGGTCCAAGGGGGGGGGTGGGGGATCCGGGGGGGTGGCGATCCTGGGAGTGCTGGCGGTGGGTGTTTTTGCCCTTTTGGGGCCCCGGGATGCGTGGTGTGTGGCTCCATGCCATCTATTGTTCTTCATGTGTGGCTCTGGGCTGGTCTCCCTTTGATGGTGCAGGTTGTCGTCCGACTTTACACCAGGTCAGAGCAGGTGTTAGTTTCCTGCTGCTAACGCGCCTTATCGCCTGTTTTGTGGTCTTATCGCCGATGTGGCTGGTCATTGGGAATGTTGAGGTGTGGTGTTGTCGCGGCTTTTTGCTCGGGAACGCCTACTCTGCATCTCATTAGCGATAGTTGCCGGGGTCATCTGTGGCAATGTTTTTTGCGGTTGCTTTCGCACGTAAACTGGTGGTATCGGCTGTTAGCACCAGCTTGTGAATGGGGCGATAATTTTATCGCAACTTTGGCTGCAATAAAGTGCCGTTAACTCGGCGATAGCTCCTTGAGAATATGCCCCAGTGTCTCTTGTATTTTTTGGGGACTTGCATTGCCTGGGAAATGGAAGTCACCCAAGAGGGTCTGAGATCAGAGGTGGTGGTTTGAGCTGCAGGGAGATTGAAATGGAATGTCAGCAACTCTATAAAGTTCAGTGTTACTTGCTTTCCCAGTGTGCAGGACAAGGATGACTTTTGGATGGCAGCGACACCTCCTCCCTTCTTATGTGTGTGGTCCCCATTTTGGAAGCAGTAGCCTGTGGGAAAAAGGATGTCTTGGATGTGAGAAGATGTTGGAATGAACCATGCTTCTGTGATGAAGTGGGTGTCAAGCTTGTGATATGTGGTGAGATCTGCTGTATGGAGTACTAATGAGCATTAGTTGGAATGTGTGTTCTGTAGTTTAATGGTGTATAGTAGTTAGAGGGATGTGTATGAGATTGAGTCTATGTGTTGTGCGAATGCTATGTGAGTGTCTGTGTTGTCTACATGTGGGTGTGATCGTGGCAATTGGCAGTATGGAGTACTAAGGGAGGTGCATGATTATAGTCTTACCTTGTAGGTTTCACTGGCTTAAGGCACTTCCAAGCCCTAACAGGCACAAGCAGGCAATGTCTTTCCCTGTGTCCGCGCTTTGCTGGGAATTCTTGGGCGGTGGGACACCCTAAAGAGCTGATAGAAGTAGGAAGATAGCAGTAAATGATGTCACTTCCTGTGCAAATGGATGATGGAAAATCAGATAAATACTGTGAAATGCAGTGGTATCACTTCCTCTGCAGGGGAATGATCTAAAATGTAGGACCACTGCTGTTCAATGTATAGTTTTTTTTAATGTTCACTGGTACAAATGTTTGTGTTTGTTTGAAATATGGGTTCGGTTAACCTGCAAATATAGGTTCAATCCATTTTTTTTTAACTTTCGTTAATAACATTTGCCCTATATCAAAGACTGTCTGATCAATCTACTTTGTGCAGTGCTAAAACAAAATGTAGCACAAAATCAATATATGTGTCTCTTCTGCAATGAATAATGGAGTTGCGCATCTACAACTGTCTTGCAATCGGTATTGTTAATACATTTTTTTAAGTAAACCAAAACATGTTTTATTTCATCATAATTTATATGGCAGAAGAATGTCATCTTCAACCTACCTAAGGAATAGCTGAACTGAAAAATCATAATTGTGCAGGTGTGGTTGACTTTGTGAAAATTGTGCCTTCAGTTTAAAACTACGATATTACACATAATTCTGTCAAAATATTTTAAAAGAGCGCATTACATTGTTAACTAATTGTATCCTTTTATTGAATGCTTCGTTTTTTTGTCAGTGAATTTATGAATGGCATTTGTGACTATTACACCTTGAGGCGCTGACACATCTTGTAGAAATCAAACATGGCCTGTTGCTTGTATAACACAAAGAGCAGTGTCATTGATGCAGTTATGAGAAAATTCACAAATATTAACACGTCTTTTTTAATAGCAATCTTTTGTTGGGTTCTAAATTATGTTTTGATGTCTTGAACGTTGTCTCATTTTTGTTAAATTTCCTAATTCGTGCCTATATTTTCCTTGGCATCACTGCATAGTCATACTTTGTTTAATCTCTCTGTTCTTGGGCATTAAAAATGACCTTGCCAGTATTCGATTGACCTTTCAGGCTGTGTTTGCAATACCTTGTTTCTGCTTGTATTACTATTCTAGATATCCCTCCAAGCTTTTCCACATATTATTCAATTGAGAACCAAAACAATACAACACAACGTTTTCTTAACTAACAGTAAAGACTTGACACTTTTCCACTAATATCAAAGCAGTGCGTGACATATTACATTACGAAAGGTTCTGCTCCTGGCTGCCGCTCTCCTAGTTGTCATTTTCAATCACCTCTGACTCTTGCCCAAGGTGCCCTTCCTCTGTGCTCATTGGTGAGCAGCAGTGCACAGTGGGCAATTCCTATCAAGATTTGCTCATGGCGTTTCATCAGCCACCTCTTTATCCTCAAATTGCTTCCACTTGTATGTGTTCGGTCTGCTATTAACCCAAGGATGACCTCGAGCTACAAACAAGTACTTGAATACTCCCTATTTTTTGACTGCAGAGCAAAGATAATGCTTACAGTATTATTTCACATACGAACTGCAAATTGGTAGCCTCTTATAGTGGTGTTTTATTTTTATACACAAAGTGTGTTTCATTATTGTGAATTATAGGCAAATGTTTCCAACAACAAGAAACTTTATAGGATTTGGTAATGGAAAAGCAGCAAAGAAGGACAATACCTACAGATACAGCACCATGTTACTTTATTTCAAGGCCTCCTCTCATGCTTTCAGTCACACTTTAAATAAATGAACAGCTTATATTTAAGCAGGAATAAAGTAGAAATGCTATATGGAACCCCAACCGGCAGAGAAGGCGTCAGAAACCTTCTAACAATGAGCAATCTATATTCGAAATAGAAGTATAATTGAATGAACTACGATCAGAAAGATCAGTTTACTCATCATATTTACTGTTTATGACTGTAATTCAAAGATAGATGTGCCACCGTGAATAACCAGAGGCCTGATATACTGAGGCGATCACTGCTGATTGTCTTGAACGGCATGGCCACCAACGTAATCTTGTCTGATGTGGTCATTAGTAGCTCAGTAAGATTTACATCGAACGTAAGTAGCTCTTTCTACAGAAAAGGTTGGATTTGGAGACCCCTGATATCAAGTCTACAACCACCTAACCCACCAGTCTGTGCCATCCCACACACTCCCCTCCCACAGCTGTGCCCTCTGCCTTTATCAGAGCAGATGTCAACGCTGCACCGACAGGCGCCCAGTGTACCCTGTCAGAGCAGTATTGAATTCATTTATGATGTAGCAACATTGGGTAACAATACTTTTTATCGACTGTTGCTATGTCATAGCAGTGAATAACCAGATTTAGAATGTGGTGTTTACATTAGTGATTCTCAGTGAGAGCTCTCCATAACATATAGAATTATAAATGGATAGCATTGAATTACAGGGACATTTTTCACTGAAGGGTTCTGAGTGACATGAAATAGACAATAAGAGCAAAACTTGAATTGTCGATGATGTCACTCAGAATAGCAAGGTGAAAAACATCGCCGTAATTGCCTGTTCATGCATCTAATAATTTTATGTTATGAATGCCCCCCTTAAAACATCTGCCACTGCTTTCAGCTGTTATGCAGGGGCATATGAGAACCGGAGAGCCAACTGATAGAGCGCTTGACGCTCTTACATTTTTAAGGGGTGCATTATATTCATGTACGAACTGCACTCGTATATATTCAATGTTTAGTTGAACTTTATACATATTAAAATGAAGTTTATATATCATTATATGAAAATCTGCAGCATGAAATGGTGACGCTATTTACAGGATTGATTCGTATTTTGCATGTATTTAGAGAAATCATGTAATTGTGCACGTATATAATGATTAGTAGGTAAACCAAATGCATTCACTGTTATAAGACTCATATAAAGGCCTGTATAACGAATGCATATTAAAGAACGTTCTTAGGTTAGCCAGAAATGTAGGCCTAACTTTAATTTTTCTTAAAGGTTTCATTTCTCCTCGTTTGCTCTCAGGTCAGGAGCTAATTGAAATTTATGTGTGTAGAAAGTCTTCTTTTAACCCCTACTGCAGGAATTTGACCTCGTTATTTTAGATTTAAGAAGATACATGGGAGGAAAGGAATGGATTTGAAGAGTTCGGACAGAGAGAAGGGAGGACACCTTCCGTGCCTGGTGAAACTTGGGAACAAAGGTCGGCAGACAGAGCAGTGAAATTATTTGGACTTTGTGGAAAGTTACTCAAAGAAGGTGTTCACAGAATAACGTACCATGTGACCTGTTAGGGTGGTAACTTTGCCTTTTTGTATTAGGCACAGGGACAGATTTGCAGGACTTCTGCTTTTGACTGAGGAAGGAGAGCATCTTGGAATGAGCTCTGTGGCTTTACGCTACTTGACCCATTTAATGTGAGTGCACTTCTTAGGAAGTCAACAAGTGCTGACACCTTTTGGGGAAATCTTTTGGGAACTAGGAAGGGATGCCACTTTAGAAGTAGAGTAGGGACAGATTATTCTGTAATTCGGAAATACAAATGAAAAAGGATTTGGACGCTGCGTCTATACTCAGCTGTGTTCTGATTTTGGAATTCATTGTTCTGTGCCTATTGTGCCGTATGAACTATATTCACAGTTTGGGCTCTGTATTAGTTTTCATGTATCTCTACACCTTGATTTTGAGGTGTGTCTATATTCTGTTGTTTCTGGCTTTGTAATAAATTAATAAAATGTGAATTCGGAATCCGCAGTTATTTAGATTGATGGAAAGGGGAAAAGTATAATTTGTAAATTGTTTCCTTCCCTCCACGCTTCTTAGCAGGCAACAAAGACCATCGGCCAGACATTCCTGAGTAAACCCAGAATACGAAATTTAGCCCCATCAATGTATAACATGGTCTCTCCTCCCTGTCCCAAATAAAAAATAAATTCCTGACATCCTGTCAGTCACCCCCATCACTCTCTGTACCTTCTCTTCCCTCTCCTTCAGAAGCTCTGCTACCTGCATTCCAGTGCTGCTCTGACAGGTTCTCACAGGGCCCAACCAAAACAGCCTGAAATTCCTTTATGATGTAGCAACAGTGAGCTACAAGATCTCTAATGCACCATTCCTACCTCACAGCAGTGAGTTATCAGAATTAGAATGTGACATTCACGCTAATAGCTCTCTATGAGATCCATACATACCATACAGAATTATAGATGGGAAATAGTGAATTACGGGGATGTTTTCCTCCAGGGTTCTGAGCGACATCAAATAGACAATGAGCGTAAAGTTTGAGTTATCTGTGATGTCACTCAGAACACTGAAGTGAAAAAAATCCCCATAATTAACTTTTAACCCCACTTTTATGTTATGTACAGCCCCCAAAATCATCTGCCCCACTTTAAATTGCTTCTCAGGGGTAGCAGATTAATGAGGGAGACATGCATAACATGGCCTCTCCTCCCTGTCTCTAATGTAAAAATAGGCACTGGAAAAGCCAAGCAGGTCTGGCTTTGACATAGTGTTGCAACGGTTACATTTTCTTTTTTTCACTTTTTCTATTGCAAGCATATGCCATAGAAATAGATAGAAATCAGAAAGACACATAAGTGTGGCAGCCATAAGCTTGCACAACAAAATTTAAAAGATGTTCACTGATTTACTTGAGATATGTATATATATATGTATATATATATATATATATTCACTGAAAAAACCATAGGTTTTAGGGACAGTTATAGTTAGTTGGACATTGCACTCGTACAAAACCCGTGAAATTCCCCTGTTATAGTTAGTTCAGCTAACTATAACTCGCGCCCACAATGCACTGCTGATGACGTCACATATTACATCACTCATGACATGGTCAGTGACATCACTGATGACATCACTGATGACATCTCAAATGACATCACTGATGACATCACTGATGACATCATCCAGTGACTGTGTGTTTCTGTAAAGTTTAAATATGTTTAATATATATAGGGAAAGGCGTATTGAAGAATGAGTGGGTGTATAAGTGTCTGAATGGATGATTTAGTACGTGAGTGACTGACTCTACAAGTGAGTGATTAAACGTATCTTACTGAATGCATGGGTTAGTGACTAAACTGTGTGAATGTCTGTATCCGTCTGTTTGTTGGTGTGTAAGTGGATGCATGGATTTGCGAATAGCTACATGAGTGTCTATATGGGTTATTGATTGGTTCTCTGAGTATCTGTATGGCTGCCTGAGTGTTTGTGTGGGTGGGGTGTGTGTGACTCTATACATAGATGTGTGAGTGGGTGATTCACTGGGTGCATGATTTCAAGAGTGCATCTGTGATGGACTGCTTGGGTGGGTGAGTGTGTGTATGGGTGTGTTAGTGAGTGAATGTATATCTCAGTGGTACATGTGCAAGTAACTACATATGTAAAAGGCAGTATATATGTGTGTTAGAGTATTTAAATGGCTATAAGTGAGAGTGTGTTATTGTGAGAGTGGCTGTATGGATGCGTGTGTGCTTGTATCAGTTATTGTATAAGAGCGTAAGAATGTGCTAGTATTTGTATGAGTAAGTGAGCTGGTGTGTGTATAACTCTATAGGTGAGTAAATGGGTGTGTGATTAATTTTTGCATGACTGACTAGGTGTGTGAGTACCTCTATGGATGAGTGGCGGTGTGTGAGTGTTTATATAGGTGTATGAGTGCATATGATAGTCCTGTACTGAGTGACTGTAAGTATGAGTGACTGTACAGGTGAGTGAGTGGATGTGTGTGTAGACCTAAGAATCAGTGAGTGGGTATGTAGTTTTTGGTGTTGGAGTGTCTATGGTTTTGAGAATGGCAGTCTGTAATTTAGAGTGGGTGTATCAAAAGTTATATTAGGGTGTGAGAAGATGCATGAAATTATCACATGGATGATGTCATCAGTGATGTCATTTGAGATGTCATCAGTGATGTCATCAGTGATGTCACTGACCATGTCATGAGTGATGTAATATGTGACGTCATCAGCAGTGCATTGCGGGCGCGAGTTATAGTTAGCTGAACTAACTATAACAGGGGAATTTCACGGGTTTTGTACGAGTGCAATGTCCAACTAACTATAACTGTCCCTAAAACCTATGGTTTTTTCAGTGAATTTCAAAGGTTTTTTAAATGCTAATTTCTAACTATAACGTGTCTGAAACCTATGGTTTTTTCAGTGAATTTCAAAGGTTTTTTAAATGCTAATTTCTAACTATAACGTGCCTGAAACCTATGGTTTTTTCAGTGAATTTCAAAGGTTTTTAAATGCTAATTTCTAACTATAACGTGCCTGAAACCTATGGTTTTTTCAGTGAATTTCAAAGGTTTTTTAAATGCTAATTTCTAACTATAACGTGCCTGAAACCTATGATTTTTTAAGTGAATTTCAAAGGTTTTTAAATGCTAGTTTCTAACTATGCCAACAGAGGTAGGACATGTGAAGAAAGAAGAAAAAACGCACAGAAAGAAGCAAAAGATGTGCAGAAAGAACCAACAGAGGAGCAGAAAGAGGCCTTGTTGCAAAATCATCCTGTGCCCACAACTTTTTCAGACGGGTACTGGTGGTAACTGACTGACTAACCAGAGCCAGTGCGCGTTTGCACAGTGGTGAAGGGAGGGGGGGCCTGAGGTGACATGTGTGCAAACGCGCCCCATGGCGCATTTTAAGTTGCGGGATTAAGTCCCCTTGCATCCTGAGGGTCCCTGGGGCCCAACTAGCCCCCCAGGTACCTACAGTTAGGACCACAGAGCTGAGTTGCAGAGAGGCGTTCCGAGGCCACGCACCTTTTTCACCTCTCTGCAACGCAACTCTGTTGTGCTTACTGAAGGTACCTGGTGGGCTAGTTGGCCCCCAGGATTCAAAGGGAATTAACTCCCCAACTTAAAACGCACCACAGGGCGTGTTTGCGCACATGTCACCTGAGGCCCCGCCCCCTCCCTTCACCACTGTGCAAACGCGCCCCGTGGCGCGTTTTAAGTTGGGGGATTAGGTCACCTTGAATCCTGAGAGTCCCTGGGGCCCAACCAGCCCACCAGGTACTTCCAGTAAGCACCACAGGCCTGCGTTGCAACGCCTGTAACAAATTGTGCAGTTGTGTTTAGGTAGTGAAGAGGGTCGTGCTGGGGGTAGTGTTTTAGGGTTTAGGGTAGTGCAGTGGTGTTTGTGTAGTGTAGGGGTCATGCTGGGGTTAGATTTAGGGTTTAGGGTAGTGCAGTGGTGTTTGTGTAGTGTAGGGGGTCATGCTGGGGGTAGATTTAGGGTTTAGGGTAGTGCAGTGGTGTTTGTGTAGTGTACGGGGTCATGCTGGGGGTAGATTTAGGGTTTAGGGTAGTGCAGTGGTGTTTGGGTAGTGTAGGGAGTCGTCCTGGGGGGGTGTTTTAGGGTAGTACAGTGGTGTTTGGGTAGTGTAGGGGGTCGTGCTGGGGTTAGTGTTTTAGGGTTTAGGGTAGTGCAGTGGTGTTTGGGTAGTGTAGGGGGTCGTGCTGGGGGAGTGTTTTAGGGTTTAGGGCAGTGCAGTGGTGTTCGGGTAGTGTAGGGGGTCGTGCTGGGGGGAGTGTTTTAGGGTTTAGGGCAGTGCAGTCGTGTTCGGGTAGTGTAGGGGGTCGTGCTGCGGGGAGTATTTTAGGGTTTAGGGTAGTGCAGTGGTGTTCGGGTAGTGTAGGGGGTCATGCTGGGGGTAGTGTTCTAGGGTTTAGGGCAGTGCAGTGGTGTTCGGGCAGTGTAGGGGGTCGTGCTGGGGGTGGTGTTTTAGGGTTTAGGGTAGTGCAGTGGTGTTCGGGCAGTGTAGGGGGATGTGCTGGGGGTGGTGTTTCAGGGTTTAGTGCAGTGGTGTTCAGGCAGTGTAGGGGGTCATGCAGGGGTGGTGTTTTAGGGTTTAGGGCAGTGGTGTTCGGGCAGTGTAGGGGGTCATGCTGGGGGTGGTGTTTCAGGGTTTGGGGCAGTGCAGTGGTGTTCGAGCAGTAAAGGGGGTCATGCTGGGGGTGGTGTTTCAGGGTTTAGGGCAGTGCAGTGGTGTTCGGGCAGTGTAGGGGGTGGTGCAGGGGTGGTGTTTCAGGGTTTAGGGCAGTGCAGTGGTGTTCGGGCAGTGTAGGGGGTCGTGCAGGGGGTGGTGTTTCAGGGTTTAGGGCAGTGCAGTGGTGTTCGGGCATTGTAGGGGGTGGTGCTGGGGCTGGTGTTTCAGGGTTTAGGGCAGTGCAGTGGTGTTCGGGCAGTGTAGGGGGTGGTGCTGGGGCTGGTGTTTCAGGGTTTAGGGCAGTGCAGTGGTGTTTGGGCAGTGTAGGGGGTCGTGCTGGGGCTGGTGTTGCAGGGTTTAGGGCAGTGCAGTGGTGTTCGGGCAGTGTAGGGGGTCTTGCTGGGGCTGGTGTTTCAGAGTCTAGGGCAATGCAGTGGTGTTCGGGCAGTGTAGGGGGTCTTGCTGGGGCTGGTGTTTCAGGGTTTAGGGCAGTGCAGTGGTGTTCGGGCAGTGTAGGGGGTCGTACTGGGGCTGGTGTTTCAGGGTTTAGGGCAGTGCAGTGGTGTTCGGGCAGTGTAGGGGGTCGTGCTGGGGCTGGTGTTTCAGGGTTTAGGGCAGAGCAATGGTGCTCAGGCAGTGTAGGGGGTTGTGCTGGGGGTGATGTTTCAGGGTTTAGGGCAGTGCAGTGGTGTTCGGGCAGTGTAGGGGGTCGTGAAGGGGGTGGTGTTTCAGGGTTTAGGGCAGTGCAGTGGTGTTCGGGCAGTGTAGGGGTCGTGCTGGGGGTAGTGTTTTAGGGTTTAGGGTAGTGCAGTGGTGCTTGTGTAGTGTAGGGGGTTGTGCTGGGGGTAGTGTTTTAGGGTTTAGGGTAGTGCAGTCGTGTTTGTGTAGTGGGTCATGTTTTAGGGTAGTGCAGTGGTGTTTGGGTAGTGTAGGGGGTCATGCTGGGGGTAGTGTTTTAGGATTTAGGTTAGTGCAGTGGTGTTTGGGTAGTGTAGAGGGTCGTGCTGGGGGTAGTGTTTTAGGGTTTAGGATAGTGCAGTGGTGTTTGTGTAGTGTAGGGGGTCGTGCTGGGGGTAGTGTTTTAGGGTTTAGGGTAGTGCAGTGGTGCTTGTGTAGTGTAGGGGGTCGTGCTGGGGGTAGTGTTTTAGGGTTTAGGGTAGTGCAGTGGTGTTTGTGTAGTGTAGGGGGTCATGTTTTAGGGTAGTGCAGTGGTGTTTGGGTAGTGTAGGGGGTCATGCTGGGGGTAGTGTTTTAGGATTTAGGTTAGTGCAGTGGTGTTTGGGTAGTGTAGGGGTCGTGCTGGGGGTAGTGTTTTAGGGTTTAGGGTAGTGCAGTGGTGTTTGTGTAGTGTAGGGGGTCGTGCTGGGGGTAGTGTTTTAGGGTTTAGGGTAGTGCAGTGGTGCTTGTGTAGTGTAGGGGGTCGTGCTGGGGGTAGTGTTTTAGGGTTTAGGGTAGTGCAGTGGTGTTTGTGTAGTGTAGGGGGTCATGTTTTAGGGTAGTGCAGTGGTGTTTGGGTAGTGTAGGGGGTCGTGCTGGTGGTAGTGTTTTAGGATTTAGGTTAGTGCAGTGGTGTTTGTGTAGTGTAGGGGGTCGTGCTGGGGGTAGTGTTTTAGGGTTTAGGGTAGTGCAGTGGTGCTTGTGTAGTGTAGGGGGTCGTGCTGGGGGTAGTGTTTTAGGGTTTAGGGTAGTGCAGTGGTGTTTGTGTAGTGTAGGGGGTCATGTTTTAGGGTAGTGCAGTGGTGTTTGGGTAGTGTAGGGGGTCGTGCTGGTGGTAGTGTTTTAGGATTTAGGTTAGTGCAGTGGTGTTTGGGTAGTGTAGGGGGTCGTGCTGGGGGTAGTGTTTTAGGGTTTAGGATAGTGCAGTGGTGCTTGTGTAGTATAGGGGGTCGTGCTGGGGGTAGTGTTTTAGGGTTTAAGGTAGTGCAGTGGTGTTTTTGTAGTGTAGGGGGTCATGTTTTAAGATGCAATGCTCCAATACCTGACCAGTCTGCACTACATAAAACTGCAAAAAAACTAAAAATAAAAAGTGTTTTGCACACTTTTGTCATTGGGCTATATGTGGGCTACATCTGGGTAATATTTGTGCTACATTTGGGCTCTTTTTTCACTGGTGGCCATCTTGGAAGACTTCTTTGTTATGAAGTTTCCTAATTTCTTCATTTACTGCAGTCTCCTCAGTAGGAAATGCTTTCAGTTTTTACTTTGATTCCATCAAGAAGGCATTCAGATGTGTCTCACATCTGCCATAAATTCAGAATGTTAGCACTCTAGTTGCTCATTAGATCACTGGAGTAAAGCTACTGCTCACCAGGGAGTTAACTGGTAGTCTGCTGCTGGTATTGAAAGTGATTGTTTCAGTCTGCATGTCAGAATTTTCTAATGAAATAGAAGAGGATTTGAGATCTCACTTAAAACATGCCCTAATTTTTCTTTCTGCAGCACTAACCATAATTTCTATTTAAAAAAGAACCCCTCATTTTGTTCCTTTTTAAATTAAATGTTTTAAGTGTTACCGGTTTATTCCAATCAAGATGGCTTCAGGTGTGCCATACTTTTGTCATAAGTAAGGCTGTTAGCGCTCTAGTTGTTCTTTAGAACACTCTGGGAAGCTGCAGTAGAACACAAAGGCATCAACTGGCAGGCTGCTCCTGTTGAAATATAACAGGAAGATATTTGAGATCACACTTGAAATATGTCCTAATTTTTCTTTCTACAGCACTAACCATAATTTCTATGACAAAATGAACCCCATCATTTTGTTCCTTTTTAAATTAAATGTTTTAAGTGTTACCAGTTTATTCCAATCAAGATGGCTTCAGGTGTGCCATACTTTTGTCATAAGTAAGGCTGTTAGCACTCTAGTTGTTCTTTAGAACACTCTGGGAAGCTGCAGTAGAACACAAAGGCATCAACTGGCAGGCTGCTCCTGTTGAAATATAACAGGAAGATATTTGAGATCACACTTGAAACATGTCCTAATTTTTCTTTCTACAGCACTAACCATAATTTCTATGACAAAATGAACCCCATCATTTTGTTCCTTTTTAAATTAAATGTTTTAAGTGTTACCAGTTTATTCCAATCAAGATGGCTTCAGGTGTGCCATACTTTTGTCATAAGTAAGGCTGTTAGCACTCTAGTTGTTCTTTAGAACACTCTGGGAAGCTGCAGTAGAACACAAAGGAATCAACTGACAGTCTCTGCCCTTGTTGGATGTACATGTTTTTACTGAGAATGTCAGACTTCATTCTCACATGAGTGAGAAAGATAATGTGAATTTACAGAAAATATGCTCTCATTTTAGCTTCTGGAGCACCTTCCAAACCTCCATGGGACAAGCATGAGAAAATAGTGTTCTCTCAAACATGATTCATGATATCCCAGCAGAAGGTTTTTCACATGGTAAAATCACCTTGGAATACACCACAATTCCTAAAATTTGTATGGTACCGTCAACAAATAAATTCTAATGTAACTAAAGCCTGTTATCACCCTTTATAGTTCTCCTTTTGGTGACCCTCAAAATCTTCTATTCACTACAATGCATTTCAATGAGGTACTATCATTTATATTGGTCCCAAGATGGCTGCCAGAAATTCCAGGATGAAGTGCTGACAGCCAATCAGATCTCACGATGACATGTGTGGTTAGGCTCCGCCCAGATATATATGTGACTTTACTTTTGATTTTCTCAGGAACTACTGAACGGATTTACACCATTTAAGCAAAAGGCACGACACTGAACCAAGGGCTACCTCTTTGCCAAATTTGGTGTAATTCCGTTCAGCAGTTCGGGCTGTAGCTGCGACTAAAGGTTCCTATGGAAAAATGAATGGGGAAAACACGTTTTGGGACCCCCTTTTTCTCGGCCCCCGCTTGACGTATCACCCCGAGACTTTCAGGATAGGAGCGGACCGGAGCGCCCCAACAAGTTGGAAACTTTCGCGAAGATTCGTTAACCGGCGCCAACGTTATTTCAAATAGAATGTCGCGGATTTCCTATGGATAATAGGTTTTAACTATAACTATCTACTGGCGACCGCCAGTAGATAATATATATATATATATATATATATATATATATATATATATATAAATGCTTTTCCTATGGAAACTAGATCATAAATATAACTAGCTACTGGTGACCGCCAGTAGGATATATATATATATATATATATATTAGAAAAACACCTTGACTCTCCAAACCTCCTTCCAGCGAGAAGAGAGACACGAACTCCAGGGAATTATGGCAATGTTCTTTATTCCTCACATAGGAAAGCATTTTTTGATTTGCCAATATCTTTAACGCCGGTTGACGAATCGTCGCGAAATTTTCAAAACTAATGGGGCACTCCGGTCAGCTCCTGTCTTGAAAGTTTCTGGGTGATTTGTCATGCGGGGGCCGAGAAAAAAGGGGGGGTCCCAAAACGCATTTTCTCCATGTTAATTTCCATAGGAAACTTTAGACAAAGCTACAGCCCGAACTGCTGAACGGAATTACACCAAATTTGGCAAAAAGGTAGGTCTTGGTCTAGAAAGCGTGCTTTTTTAAATGGTGTAAATACGTTCAGTAGTTGCTGAGAAATTCAAAAAAATAAAAATATCGATATCTGAGCACCTCCCGGGCACAAGCTTCACTCTGATTCACTGCCAACACTCTAAACCAGAATGTGTTGGCAACCATCTTGTGACTCGGTCATAGAAAAAGGGAAAACAAAGGTAAAAAACAAGAAAAGGGGGCAGGGTAGAAACCCCCTGACCCCCTAGGCCTGCTCAGGGGGTCCCACAAGGACCCCCAGGCCCAAAAAAAGCATTAAAAAAAAAAAGTGGCTGAATTCGCGCTGGGTGCACGAATCCGGCTGAGAAAATTTAAAAAAAAAGAAGTGTGGGCTCCCGCGCTTCGTTGTAGTTAAGCCCCCGGGTGGGCCAGGTCCCGGGGGCAATGCCTAATTAATTTTCGGGGGCCAGCAGGGGCGGGGACCGCCACCTCCCCAGCGCTTTATTATAATGGAGGCGGGGTGGCCTCGTGGGCCCCCCAAGCCCCGGGGACCACCACTTCCCCAGGGCTTCTTTCATTAAAGAGGGGGGCCTCACGGGTCCCCCCAAGCCCCGGGCAACCACCACCTCCCTGGGGCTTCTGTTATTAATGAGGAGGGGCTTCGCGGGCCCCCCAAGCCCTGGGGACCCCACCTCCCTGGGGCTTTTTTTATAATTGAGGTGGGGGGCCTTGCGAGCCCCCCCAAGCCCCGGGGACTGCCACCTCACGGGGCTTCCTTGATTAATGAGGGGGCCCTTGCGGGACCCCCAAGCCCAGGGGACCACCACCTCCCCGTGGCTATGTTAAATGCTGGAGCCCTCGATGGTCCTGGGGACCGCCACCCCCCAGGGCCGGCTCCTGCAATGTCCCGGGTTGCCCACCCCCGGGACATTGCTGTTTGCAATGACAGGGCGGGAGCCGTGTGGCTCCTGCCCTGTCATTGCAAACACTGCTTTGCTTCTTGGAAGCGAGAGCAGGAAACCTGCTCTCGCTTCCAAGAAGCAAAGCAGTAATGCTTTTGGGCAAGGGGAGCTGCATGTTAGCATCTCCCCTTGTCCAAAAGCAATGCCGGCTCCCGCAGGAGGCGGGGAGCCGGCAGGGACCGTGGGGGCATTGGGGCTCCCCCCACGGTCCTCATCAAAGAGGCCAGGACCCGGGGGATGGGGTACCCAAGTAGTGGCCCCCCTTTTTTTTAAAAATCCAGGCTGGCCATGCCCCTGGGGATGGGGTCCCTGGGGCCATTCTTGGCCTGAGGAGGGTGGGCCACGCGGTCCCCGTCCTTATTTTTATTTTTTATTTTTAAATGGTGGCAGGCCTCGGGGAAGGGGTCCCCGGGGCGAATACTAAATAATGGTACTGGATCAGTGTTTTTTTTTTCTTTTGAGTTTGGAGTCGCGACTACAACGTGGCTCTCAGCGCGGCCCCCCGTGTAATCGCAATGGGTTCGCGAATCTACCTTAAATAAATAATTAAGTAGTATATAATGTAGAAGGTAGTGTTGTATTTGCGAAGTTGTTTTAAAGAGGTACTGTGGTTGAAGTTAATGACAAGATTACAATTGATAGAGTTGTTAAAAATATATAAAATTAAAAATTAATAATTAAACTTGAAAAGTGTGTTGTGTTGTAGTACATTGAATTTGTGCTTTTGTTTTGTGAATTCACGACGGGTTCGCGATCCCCCAAAAAAAAATGTATGTGTAAAAAAATATAATCAGTATTATGTATTAGGGTGGTTCTAAAAAGAGCCCTTGTTTTCATTTTGAAGTTTGTTGTAGCTACATGTAAGTGCCGATGCAGAGCTTTAGGTTGTTGAGAAAGACTCTGTTTCCTTGATCTGTGAAGTGTACTCCATCACTTGTGTAGATGTCATCCATATGAAAACGTAGATTGTTGTTATATATGGAGCCCATCCTATGGTCTCTGAGGTAAGCAGAAACAGCTTTATTGACATTCTTTCTAGCTTTCTCAATCTGTGGACAGAATTGATTTGACCACTTCCATTTCTGTCTTTGGCATATGTTAGAGTATACAAAGACAGTTTGAGGTAAAAGCAACATCAATTGTGCAAAAGGTGTCCTTCATTAGCATTTCAAGACCTACCCCAGTCAATGTGCCTAGGTCATTGCCACCACAGTGCACAATCATGAGGTCAGGGGGTTGGAGATGCAAAAAGGTTTTAACCAAAGGCATCAATTGGTGCCACTTTAATCCTCTCTGTGCAATCCATTTAATATCCACATTTTGCAAACCTAGTTCTTTGTCAATAGCTCTGCGTTCAGCATACCTTTTGCACCAGAAAACATAGCTGTGTCTAACAATCCACACTGTAAGCATCTTGAAGGGATGTCTGGAAGTATTGAAAAGATGTTTGTAGCTGAGGTAGTCAGTTGGTAGAATGAGAGGAATGTAAAATGGTGGACAAGATGCTGTGAATTGATTGGCTGTTTAAGAACATTGTACATTCAAAAATAGGGTGCATTTTACTTTCTTTAAAAAGCATGTTTCTTATTGGTTAGTAAAACATGTTTGAAAGGTAAAGTAGATAGGATAAGGTCAGATTTTGGAAATGTCAACCACACCTGCTGTTTGCATTTGTAACATTGTGTGGTGAACTTGAAAATATGGTGAACTTGTGACCTGTCAGTTCAGTTGAATGTTCCATGAACTGTTACTATGGAAACTGGCATTAAGCAGAATGGGGGTAGGGTTAAAACTTAACTGTGGACTTAAAATGTGAAATTGTCATTTATATATAAGTGAAATCTTATTAAAGTAAGATTTCTCAAGTCAGTAGTATCTTTAGAAGTGGTGTGTTCTTAAAAAATAGTGGTATTTTTATAAGTAATATATTTTTGAACTCCTGTATGGTTTCGCGGCTCCATTGCGAACGTACATGGTGGAGTCGCGAGTCCTGGAAAATTACAGAACCAGTTTGGGCACTTTTAGAACTGAGTTGCTAAGGGTTAATATGTATAACCAATAGAAATGAGTTTTATAATTTGAAATAATGTAGGAAGGTATGTGGTTTGTTACTTACATGTATTTGTGTGGAGTAAGAGAGGGAAACTTTGCCATTACTGGTTTTATCTTGCTGAGAGTGGTGCATTACATTGATTGTGTTCATAAGAAAATCATTTATGAGTTTGTGATATTTTAAATTCTACAAATCTATTTGGAAAGTGAGTTATAAATTTGCGAGGTGTATTATGTATTAGGTTTATTTTAAACGTAAAAAATTATTCAAAAACTGTGATGTTTGAAATATATTATTAAATGTACAGATCTGTATTGTAGTTCATTTTATTGTAGTTAAATGTTGTTTGAATTAGATTCTGTATAGTAATATGTGTATATTGGAAGATGGATTAGTGATTAGGGTAGTTTATTTTAGTGTGTGGATAGGTACATTTGTAGTATACCGCATAATTTTAGCTGTTGCTTTAAATTTGGAGGTGGAGCCTCTCAAGTTTTAAGGTGTGCATGGACTTCTGTCTCAATTATGTTTCTACTTGTATATGTATTGTCATATGTCTTATACATTTGAAGGTGCATGATGTATAACATAGAGATGTTGTTGCTTTTTATATGGTAGGCTCAAGACTGTGAGTACTAGTAGAATGGTGAAGATGCTGCACAAAAGTGTGGTTTAAAAGATGCTAACATAAGGTGTTATTGATTAGGCTTCTTTTTTTAAGTTTCTAGAGAGGTACAGTTGAAATATGCCACATAATTTTTGATGTTTGCTTGAAATTGAAAAATTGTTCTGTGATTTTTTAAGGTTTGGATAGTGTTATGGTACAGACATATTTATGTATGCTTTTACAGTAGCGGTCCGTGGTAGGAGTGCCGGTCGGGCGGTGACATGGGGCGGGGGAGGGGCAGGGTGGGGGGTAGTAAACCACGGATTACGGCCGCATACATTTAAGTAAACATTTAAATAAATAAAACAAATTTCGTTGTGAGCGCTGCATCGCCAAATGCGATGCAGTGCGCGCAACGAAATTCGTTTTATTTATTTAAATGTTTACTTACCTGTATGCGGCCGTAATCCGTGGATTACTACCCCCCACCCTGCCCCTCCCCCGCCCCACGTCACCGCCCGGCCGGCACTCCTACCACGGACCACTACAGTGCTTTTAGTAATATGGTGAGACTTTTACTAAAGATATGTGAAGGGTTCCTACTTTGTATTTGGGTAGGTGTAATATTATAAGTAGTTGTAAAATGGTTAAGCAGCAGCCTGAAAGTGAGGGTTGAGATGTTTGTAGAGATGTTATTTACTAGAGTAATTTGTATGATGTGTGGAAAGATATATTCATATATACCGCAAAATTGTCAGTGTCTGTTTGAAAATTGACGTGGACTCTCGGAAGTTTTGAGCTGTGCATGGTGTTGTGACTGAGATATGTGTCTCCTTGCTCATATATTATGGTATGTGTTATGTGTTTGAAGATGATAGATGTATGAAACACACATATACATTTGTCTGTTTTTTTCTTTTATATATGCTGTTGGTAGGAAAAGGTATAGACATATGCATACATGGATTTAGAACTACGGGAAGGCTATTATGAAAGATAAGTGAAGTGTTGCTTTGCTGTTATCTATGCTCTATACCTGTTTTTTGCTAGAATAGTGAAGTAGAAGTATTGGAAAAATAATGTTTATGATATGTTGGAAGAGGAATTATTTTTTATGGTACTTTATAAGAGTCTACTTATGTAATCACTCAGCCAGTAGTCATGCTATTATGACATCACCCAGGCGTTACCTATGTACTCCTTTAATGCCCCAGATGTTACCCCTGTACTCATGCAATCACCAATGCATTAGGTATACAGTGCTTCATTCAGCCAGCCACTATCTTTCCACTGTTTCAATCATGCAGGCACTACTCTTATACTTATGTAATCACTCAGCCACTACTTATGCACTTATAAAATCACCCAGACACTACCTTTGCACTCCAGTTACTTCCTATGTAGTGATGTAAATCCCCAGATATTACCCCTGTAGTCATGCAATCACCCAGACGCATTACATGTCTCAGTTTCTAGGTTTCACTTTATTCCAAAAATATTGTATACATATTTCTTTTAGATATAATGATGATTTGAAAACGTAGAGACATATGTATGCATGCTTCTGACAATATGGAGATACTTGTAGTTGTGTAATGTAATAGTCTGCTGCTTTATATTTTGCTAGGCCGAACACTCATGCACTTATAAAAACGCCGAAGTACTACTCATTCGGTGTTCGAATGATGCAGGCACTACATATGCACTGCTGTAATCACTCAGGCATTACTGGTACACTGATGCAATCACTCAGGCACTATGTATGCACTCATGCAATCACCATCATATTACCCATGCACTCTTTCAATCATGTAGCCACTACTCATGCACTTATATAATCACCCAGCCACTACCGTTGCACTACTTCAATCACGGAGGCACTACCCTTGTACTTATGTAATCACTCAGCCAGTAGTCATGCTGTTAAGAAATCACCGAGGCACTACCTTTGCACTCCTTTATTCACTCAGGCACTACCTCAGTAGTCCTGCAATCACCCAAGAAGTATCCATACACTAACACATCACCCAGTCACTTCCTATGTAGTCATGTAAATCCCCAGATATTACCCCTGCAGTCATGCAATCACCCAGGCACTAGTTATGTACTACCCCTGCAGTTATACAATCATGCAGCCTGTACCTATGCAGTCAAGTAATAACCCACACACTACCCTTGCAGTCAAACAATCACCCAGGCCCTACTGTTGCAGTCATCTATTCACGTAGGTACTACTACATGACTCATCTATGCCTTCAAGTGCTATTTTTACACTTATCCATGCACTCAATGTTTATGTGTGCACTTATGCAATTAGTCAGTCTCTATCCATTTTCTCCTGCAATTACCCAGTGACTACCCTTGCACTCATACAATAACCCAGGCACTACCCATGGAGTTATGCAATCATAATTCATAAAGCAGATCTTTTACATGTCTCAGTTTCTAGGTTTCACTATATTTCAAAAATATTATATACATATTTCTTTTAGATAGCATGATGATTTGAAAACGTAGAGACATATGTATGTGTGCTTGTAACAATATGGAGAGACTTGTAGTTGAGTCATGTAATAGTCTGCTGCTTTATATTTTGCTAGGCCCAACACTCATGCAGTTATAAAAACACCCAAGTACTACCCATGCAGTCTTCCAATGATCCAGCCACTACATATGCAGTGCTGTAATCACTCAGGCATTACTCCTGCACTCATGTAAACATCCAGGCACTACCTATGCACTCATGGAATCACTAAGGTATTACCCATGCACCCTTTGAGTTATGTAGCCACTACTCATGCACTTATATAATCACTCAGGCACTAACGTTGTACTCTTTCAATCACAGAGGCACTAGCCTTGTAGTTATGTAATCTCTCAGCCAGTAGTCATGCTGTTATGAAATCACCCAGGCACTAACTTTGAACTTATCTATTCACTCAGGCACTACCTTAGTAGTCCTGTAATCACCCAGGAAGTACCCATGCACTTCTTTTGTTTCTTTCTGCTCCTCTCTTCTTTATTTCTGTATCCCTCTTGCCTCTTTCTCCACCCCACTTCCTTATTTCTCCACCTCTCTTGCTTCTTTCTGCACCTCTGTTGCTTCTTTCTGCACTTCTCTTGCTTCTTTCTGCACCTCTGTCCCTTCTTTCTGCACCCCTCGTGCCTCTTTCACACCCTTCTTCCCCCTTTGGCCCCCCTCTTGCCTCTTTCTGCACCTCTGTTCCTTCTTTCTGCACTTCTTTTGCGTGTTTCTGCAGCTGTCGCTTCTTTCTGCACCCCTTTTGAGTCTTTCTGCACCCCGTTTCCTCTTTCTGCATCCCTGTTGACTCTTTCTACACCTCTGTTCATTTTTCTGCACTTCTTTTGTTTTTTTCTGTAGATCTCTTGCTTCTTTCTTCACCCTTCATGCCTCTTTCTTCGCCCCTCTTCTCTGTTTTTGCACCCCTCTTACCTCTTTCTGCACCTCTGTTGATTTTTTCTGCACTCCTCTTGCTTCTTTGTACATCTCTGTTGCTTCTTTCGGCACTCCTCATGTGTCTTTCAAACCTCTCTTCGCTCTTTCTGCAACCCTCTTGCCTCTTTCTGCACTTCTGTTGCCTCTTTCTGTAGTTCTCTTGCCTCCTTCTGCAGTTCACTTGCCTCTTTCTGTAACTCTCTTCTCTCTTTCTGCACCTCCCTTGCCTTTTTCAGTACCTCTGTTGCTTCTTTCTGCACTTCTTTTTGTTATTTCTGCACCCCTTGTGCCTCTTTCTCCACTCTTTTTCCATTATCCTGCACGTGTACTGGTTCTTTATGCACTGTTCTTCCCTCTTTGTGCACATCTCTTTCCTTCTTTTGTATCTCTGTTGTTTCTTACTGCACTGTTCTTCCTTCTTTCTGCACTTCTGTTGCAGTCCATTTCATTAAATGCCATCAACGTCCCTTTTGTCCTGCTGCTTTACCATTCTAGTAATGCTGAGAGTGTTGGGCCTAATGCATTAGCTATATACTAATCGAATCACCCAGGCACTACCCTTGAACTCCTCCAATCGCTCTGTCAGGATCTATACACTCCTCCAATCACTTAGGCAGTACCCATGCACTTATAAAATCACCCAGGCAGTTCCTATGTACTTCTGTAATCCCCCAGATATTACCCCTCAACTCATGCAATCACCCACACATAACCTATGTAGTCCTCTAGTCACCCAGACATTACCTTTGCACTCATGCAATCACCAATGCATTAGCTATACACTACTTCAATCACGCAAACACTACCCTTGCACTCCTGTAATGACTGTGTTGGGATCTATGCACTTCTCCAATCACTTTGCCAGTACTCATGCAGTTATTAAATCACTGAAGCACTACCTATGCACTTATGCAATCACCCAGGCAGTACCATAGTACTCCTCCAATCATCCAGGCAGTACTTTTGTTCTCATGCAATCACCCAGGCACTACCTTTGCATGCCTTTATTCACCCAGGCACTACCTATGCACTAATGCAATCACCAAGGTATTACCCATCCACTCTTTCAATCATGTAGGCACTACTCATGCACTTATATAATTACCCAGCCACTACCTTTGCACTACTTTAATCACGGAGGCACTACCCTTGTACTTATGTAATCACTCAGCCAGTAGTCATGCTGTAAAGAAATCACCCAGGCACTACCTTTGCACTCCTTTAATCACTTAGGCACTAACTCAGTAGTCCTGCAATCACCCAAGACGTATCCATACACTTATAAAATCACCCAGTCACTTCCTATGTAGTCATGTCAATCCCCAGATATTACCCCTGTAGTCATGCAGTCAACCAGGCGTTACCTATGTACTCCTTTAATCCCCCAGATGTTACCCCTGTACTCATGCAATCACCAATGCATTAGCTATACAGTGCTTTATTCAGCCAGCCACTATTTTTCCACTCTTTCAATATGGAGATACTTGTAGTTGTGTCATGTAATAGTCTGCTGCTTTATATTTCACTAGGCCGAACACTCATGCACTTATAAAAACGCCCAAGTACTACTCATGCAGTCTTCGAATGATGCAGGCACTACATATGCACTGCTGTAATCACTCAGCCATTACTGCTACACTCATGCAATCACCCAGGCACTACGTATGCACTCATGCAATCACTAACATATTACCCATGCACTCTTTCAATCATGTAGCCACTACTCATGCACTTATATAATCACCCAGCCACTACCGTTGCACTACTTCAATCACGGAGGCACTACCCTTGTACTTATGTAATCACTCAGCCAGTAGTCATGCTCTTAAGAAATCATTGAGGCACTACCTTTGCACTACTTTATTCACTCAGGCACTACCTCATTAGTCCTGCAATCACCCAAGAAGTATCCATACACTAAAAAAATCACCCAGTCACTTCCTATGTAGTCATGTAAATCCCCAGATATTACCCCTGTAGTCATGCAATCACCCAGGCATTACCTATGTATACCTTTAATCCCCCAGACATTACCCCTGTACTCATGCAATCACGAATGCATTAGGTATACAGTGCTTCATTCAGCCAGCCACTATCTTTCTACTCTTTCAATCACGCAGGCACTACTCTTAAACTTATGTAATCACTCAGCCAGTACTCATGCACTTATAAAATCACCTAGGCACTACCTTTGCACTCCTGTAATCACTCAGGTAGTACCTTAGTACTTCTGTAATCACCCAGTCACTACTCATGGACTTATAAAATCACCCACTCACTTCTTATGTATTCCAGTAATCCCCTAGATATTACCCCTGCAGTCATGCAGTCACCCAGGCACTAGTTATGTACTACCCCTGCAGTCATACAATCATGCAGCCTGTACCTATGCAGTCAAGTAATTACCCACACACTACCCTTGCAGTCATACAATCACCCAGGCCCTACTGTTGCAGTCAGCTATTCACGTAGGTACTACTCCATGACTCATCTATGCCTTCAAGTGCTATTTTTACACTTATCCATGCACTCAATGTTTATGTGTGCACGTATGCAATTAGTCAGTCACTATCCATTTTCTCCTGCAATTAACCTGTGACTACCCTTGCACTCATACAATCACCCAAGCACTACCCATGGAGTTATGCAATCACTCAAGCAGATCTATTACTTGTCTCAGTTTCTAGGTTTCACTATATTTCAAAAATATTATATACATATTTCTTTTAGATAGCATGATGATTTGAAAATGTAGAGACATATGTATGTGTGCTTGTGACAATATGGAGAGACTTGTAGTTGAGTCATGTAATAGTCGGCTTCTTTATATTTTGCTAGGCCCAACACTCATGCAGTTACAAAAACACCCAAGTACTACCCATGCAGTGTTCCAATGATCCAGCCACTACATATGCAGTGCTGTAATCACTCAAGCATTACTTCAGCACTCATAGAAACATCCAGGCACTACCTATGCACTCATGGAATCACTAAGGTATTACCCATGCACCCTTTGATTTATGTAGCCACTACTCATGCACTTATATAATCACTCAGGCACTAACGTTGTACTCTTTCAATCACAGAGGCACTAGCCTTGTAGTTATGTAATCTCTCAGCCAGTAGTCATGCTGTTATGAAATCACCCAGGCACTAACTTTGAACTTATCTATTCACTCAGGCACTACCTTAGTAGTCCTGTAATCACCCAGGAAGTACCCATGCACTTCTTTTGTTTCTTTCTGCTCCTCTCTTCTTTATTTCTGTATCCCTCTTGCCTCTTTCTCCACCCCACTTCCCTATTTCTCCACCTCTCTTGCTTCTTTCTGCACCTCTGTTGCTTCTTTCTGCACTTCTCTTGCTTCTTTCTGCACCCCTCGTGCCTCTTTCACACTCCGCTTCCCTCTTTGGCCCCCCTCTTGCCTCTGTCTGCACCTCTGTTCCTTGTTTCTGCACTTCTTTTGTGTGTTTCTGCAGCTGTCACTTCTTTCTGCACCCCTTTTAAGTCTTTCTGCACCCATGTTTCCTCTTTCTGCATCTCTGTTGCCTCTTTCTACACCTCTGTTCATTTTTTCTGCACTTCTTTTGTTTTTTTCTGTACATCTCTTGCTTCTTTCTGCACCCTTCATGCCTCTTGCTGCACCCTCTTCTCTGTTTTTGCACCCCTCTTGCCTCTTTCTGCACCTCTGTTGCTTCTTTCTGCACTCCTCTTGCTTCTTTGTACATCTCAGTTGCTTCTTTCTGCACCGCTCATGTGTCTTTCACACCCCTCTTCGCTCTTTCTGCACCCCTCTTGCCTCGTTCTGCATCTCTGTTGTTTCTTTATGCAGTTCTCTTGCTTCTTTCTGCACCTCCCTTGCTTCTTTTTGCACCCCTCTTCCCTCTATGTCCACCCATCTTCACTCTTTCTGCATTTCAGTTACTTCTTTTTGCACTTATCTTGCTTCTTTCTGCACTTCACTTGCCTCTTTCTGCACTTCTGTTGCCTCTTTCTGTAGTTCTCTTGCCTCCTTCTGCAGTCCACTTGCCTCTTTCTGTAACTCTCTTCTCTCTTTCTGCACCTCCCTTGCCTTTTTCAGTACCTCTGTTGCTTCTTTTTGTTATTTCTGCACCCCTTGTGCCTCTTTCTGCACTCTTTTTTCGTTATCCTGCACGTGTATTGGTTCTTTCTGCACTGTTCTTCCCTCTTTGTGCACATCTCTTTCCTTCTTTTGTACCTCTGTTGTTTCTTATTGCACTGTTCTTCCTTCTTTCCGCACTTCTGTTGCAGTCCATTTCCTTATATGCCTTAAACATCACTTTTGTCCTGCTTCTTTACCATTCTAGTAATGCTGAGAGTGTTGGGCCTAATGCATTAGCTATACACTAATCGAATCACCCAGGCACTACCCTTGCACTCCTCCAATCGCTCTGTCAGGATCTATACACTCCTCCAATCACTTAGGCAGTACCCATGCACTTATAAAATCACCCAGGCAGTTCCTATGTACTCCTGTAACCCCCCAGATATTACCCCTCAACTCATGCAATCACCCACACATAACCTATGTAGTCCTCTAGTCACCCAGACATTACCTCTGCACTTATGCAATCACCAGTGCATTAGCTATACACTACTTCAATCACCCAAGCACTACCCTTGCACTCCTGCAATGACTGTGTTGGGATCTATGCACTTCTCCAATCACTTTGCCAGTACTCATGCAGTTATTAAATCACTGAAGCACTACCTATGCACTTATGCAATCACCCAGGCAATACCATAGTACACCTCCAATCATCCAGGCAGTACTTTTGTTCTCATGCAATCACCCAGGCACTACCTTTGCACTCCTTTATTCACCCAGGCACTACCTTTGCACTAATGTAATCACTAAGGTATTACCCATCCACTCTTTCAATCATGTAGGCACTACTCATGCACATATATAATCACCCAGTCACTACCGTTGCACTACTTTAATCACGAAGGCACTACCCTTGTACTTATGTAATCACTCAGCCAGTAGTCATGCTGTAAAGAAATCACCCAGGCACTACCTTTGCACTCCTTTATTCACTTAGGCACTAACTCAGTAGTCCTGCAATCACCCAAGACGTATCCATACACTTATAAAATCACCCAGTCACTTCCTATGTAGTCATGTCAATCCCCAGATATTACCCCTGTAGTCATGCAGTCAACCAGGCATTACCTATGTACTCCTTTAATCCCCCAGACGTTACCCCTGTACTCATGCAATCACCAATGCATTAGGTATTCAGTGCTTTATTCAGCCAGCCACTATCTTTCCACTCTTTCAATCACGCAGGCACTACTCTTGCACTTATGTAATCATTCAGCCAGTACTCATGCACTTATAAAATCACCCAGGCACTACCTTTGGACTCCTGTAATCATTCAGGTAGTACCTTAGTATTTCTGTAATCAGCCAGGCAGTACTCATGGACTTATAAAATCACCCACTCACTTTCTATGTATTCCAGTAATCACCCAGATATTACCCCTGCAGTAATGCAATAACCCAGGCACTAGTTATGTACTACCCCTGCAGTCATACAATCATGCAGCCTGTACCTATGCTGATAAGAAATCACCCAGGAACTACGTTTGCACTCCTTTATTCATTCAGGCACTACCTCAGTAGTCCTGCAATCACCCAAGAAGTATCCATACACTTAAAAAAACACCCAGTCACTTCCTATGTAGTTATGTAAATCCCCAGATATTACCCCTGTAGTCATGCAATCACCCAGGTGTTACCAATGTACTCCTTTAATTCTCCAGACGTTACCCCTGTACTCATGCAATCACCAATGCATTAGGTATACAGTGCTTCATTCAGCCAGCACTATCTTTCCACTGTTTCAATCACTCAGGCACTACTCTTGTACTTATGTAATCACTCAGCCAGTACCTATGCTCTTATAAAATCACCCAGGCACTACCTTTGCACTCCTGTAATCACTCATGTAGTACCTTAGTTCTTCTGTAATCACCCAGGCACTACTCATGGACTTATTAAATCACCCACTCATTTCTTATGTATTCCAGTAATCCCCCATATATTACCCCTGCAGTCATATAATCACACAGGCAGTAGATATGTACTACCCCTGTAGTCATGCAATCATGCAGGCTGTACCTAAGCAGTTAAGAAATCATAAACGTACTACCTTTGCACTCCTTTATTCACTCAGGCACTACCTCAGTAGTCCTGCAATCACCCAAGAAGTACCCATGCACTTATAAAATAATCCAGTTACTTCCTATGTAGTGATATAAATCCTCAGATTTACCCCTGTAGTCATGCAATCACCCAGACGCATTACATGTCTCAGTTTCTAGGTTTCACTTTATTCCAAAAATATTGTATACATATTTCTTTTAGATATGATGATGATTTGAAAATGTAGAGACATATGTATGCATGCTTCTGACAATATGGAGATACTTGTAGTTGTGTCATGTAATAGTCTGCTGCTTTATATTTCACTAGGCCGAACACTCATGCACTTATAAAAACGCCCAAGTACTACTCATGCAGTCTTCGAATGATGCAGGCACTACATATGCACTGCTGTAATCACTCAGCCATTACTGCTACACTCATGCAATCACCCAGGCACTACGTATGCACTCATGCAATCACTAACATATTACCCATGCACTCTTTCAATCATGTAGCCACTACTCATGCACTTATATAATCACCCAGCCACTACCGTTGCACTACTTCAATCACGGAGGCACTACCCTTGTACTTATGTAATCACTCAGCCAGTAGTCATGCTGTTAAGAAATCATTGAGGCACTACCTTTGCACTACTTTATTCACTCAGGCACTACCTCATTAGTCCTGCAATCACCCAAGAAGTATCCATACACTAAAAAATCACCCAGTCACTTCCTATGTAGTCATGTAAATCCCCAGATATTACCCCTGTAGTCATGCAATCACCCAGGCATTACCTATGTATACCTTTAATCCCCCAGACATTACCCCTGTACTCATGCAATCACGAATGCATTAGGTATACAGTGCTTAATTCAACCAGCCACTATCTTTCTACTCTTTCAATCATGCAGGCACTACTCTTGAACTTATGTAATCACTCAGCCAGTACTCATGCACTTATAAAATCACCTAGGCACTACCTTTGCACTCCTGTAATCACTCAGGTAGTACCTTAGTACTTCTGTAATCACCCAGTCACTACTCATGGACGTATAAAATCACCCACTCACTTCTTATGTATTCCAGTAATCCCCTAGATATTACCCCTGCTGAGAGTGTTGGGCCTAATACATTAGCTATACACTAATCGAATCACCCAGGCACTACCCTTGCACTCCTCCAATCGCTCCGTCAGGATCTATACACTCCTCCAATCACTTAGGTAGTACCCATGCACTTATAAAATCACCCAGGCAGTTCCTATGTACTCCTGTAATCCCCAGATATTACCCCTCAACTCATGCAATCACCCACACATAACCTATGTAGTCCTCTAGTCACCCAGACATTACCTCTGCACTTATGCAATCACCAATGCATTAGCTATACACTACTTCAATTACCCAAGCACTACCCTTGCACTCCTGCAATGACTGTGTTGGGATCTATGCACTTCTCCAATCACTTTGCCAGTACTCATGCAGTTATTAAATCAATGAAGCACTACCTATGCACTTATGCAATCACCCAGGCAATACCATAGTACTCCTCCAATCATCCAGGCAGTACTTTTGTTCTCATGCAATCACCCAGGCACTACCTTTGCACTCCTTTATTCACCCAGGCACTACCTTTGCACTAATGTAATCACCAAGGTATTACCCATCCACTCTTTCAATCATGTAGGCACTACTCATGCACTTATATAATCACCCAGTCACTACCGGTGCACTACTTTAATCACGAAGGCACTACCCTTGTACTTATGTAATCACTCAGCCAGTAGTCATGCTGTAAAGAAATCACCCAGGCACTACGTTTGCACTCCTTTATTCATTCAGGCACTACCTCAGTAGTCCTGCAATCACCCAAGAAGTATCCATACACTTATAAAATCACCCAGTCACTTCCTATGTAGTTATGTAAATCCCCAGATATTACCCCTGTAGTCATGCAATCACCCAGGTGTTACCAATGTACTCTTTTAATTCTCCAGACGTTACCCCTGTACTCATGCAATCACCAATGCATTAGGTATACAGTGCTTCATTCAGCCAGCCACTATCTTTCCACTGTTTCAATCACTCAGGCACTACTCTTGTACTTATGTAATCACTCAGCCAGTACCTATGCTCTTATAAAATCACCCAGGCACTACCTTTGCACTCCTGTAATCACTCACGTAGTACCTTAGTACTTCTGTAATCACCCAGGCACTACTCATGGACTTATTAAATCACCCACTCACTTCTTATGTATTCCAGTAATCCCCCATATATTACCCCTGCAGTCATATAATCACACAGGCAGTAGATATGTACTACCCCTGTAGTCATGCAATCATGCAGGCTGTACCTAAGCAGTTAAGAAATCATACAGGTACTACCTTTGCACTCCTTTATTCACCCAGGCACTACCTCAGTAGTCCTGCAATCACCCAAGAAGTACCCATGCACTTATAAAATAATCCAGTTACTTCCTATGTAGTGATGTAAATCCCCAGATATTACCCCTGTAGTCATGCAATCACCCAGACGCATTACATGTCTCAGTTTCTAGGTTTCACTTTATTCCAAAAATATTGTATACATATTTCTTTTAGATATGATGATGATTTGAAAATGTATAGACATATGTATGCATGCTTCTGACAATATGGAGATACTTGTAGTTGTGTCATGTAATAGTCTGCTGCTTTATATTTCACTAGGCCGAACACTCATGCACTTATAAAAACGCCCAAGTACTACTCATGCAGTCTTCGAATGATGCAGGCACTACATATGCACTTCTGTAATCACTCAGCCATTACTGCTACACTCATGCAATCACCCAGGCACTACGTATGCACTCATGCAATCACTAACATATTACCCATGCACTCTTTCAATCATGTAGCCACTACTCATGCACTTATATGATCACCCAGCCACTACCGTTGCACTACTTCAATCACGGAGGCACTACCCTTGTACTTATGTAATCACTCAGCCAGTAGTCATGCTGTTAAGAAATCATTGAGGCACTACCTTTGCACTACTTTATTCACTCAGGCACTACCTCATTAGTCCTGCAATCACCCAAGAAGTATCCATACACTAAAAAATCACCCAGTCACTTCCTTATGTAGTCATGTAAATCCCCAGATATTACCCCTGTAGTAATATCAGGCATTACCTATGTATACCTTTAATCCCCCAGACATTACCCCTGTACTCATGCAATCACGAATGCATTAGGTATACAGTGCTTAATTCAGCCAGCCACTATCTTTCTACTCTTTCAATCACGCAGGCACTACTCTTGAACTTATGTAATCACTCAGCCAGTACTCATGCACTTATAAAATCACCTAGGCACTACCTTTGCACTCCTGTAATCACTCAGGTAGTACCTTAGTACTTCTGTAATCACCCAGTCACTACTCATGAACTTATAAAATCACCCACTCACTTCTTATGTATTCCAGTAATCCCCTAGATATTATCCCTGCAGTCATGCAGTCACCCAGGCACTAGTTATGTACTACCCCTGCAGTCATACAATCATGCAGCCTGTACCTATGCAGTCAAGTAATTACCCACACACTACCCTTGCAGTCATACAATCACCCAGGCCCTACTGTTGCAGTCAGCTATTCACGTAGGTACTACTCCATGACTCATCTATGCCTTCAAGTGCTATTTTTACACTTATCCATGCCCTCAATGTTTATGTGTGCACTTATGCAATTAGTCAGTCACTATCCATTTTCTCCTGCAATTAACCAGTGACTACCCTTGCACTCATACAATCACCCAAGCACTACCCATGGAGTTATGCAATCACTCAAGCAGATCTATTACATGTCTCAGTTTCTAGGTTTCACTATATTTCAAAAATATTATATACATATTTCTTTTAGATAGCATGATGATTTGAAAATGTAGAGACATATGTATGTGTGCTTGTGACAATATGGAGAGACTTGTAGTTGAGTCATGTAATAGTCGGCTTCTTTATATTTTGCTAGGCCCAACACTCATGCAGTTACAAAAACACCCAAGTACTACCCATGCAGTCTTCCAATGATCCAGCCACTACATATGCAGTGCTGTAATCACTCAGGCATTACTTCAACACTCATGGAAACATCCAGGCACTACCTATGCACTCATGGAATCACTAAGGTATTACCCATGCACCCTTTGAGTTATGTAGCCACTACTCATGCACTTATATAATCACTCAGGCACTAACGTTGTACTCTTTCAATCACAGAGGCACTAGCCTTGCACTTATGTAATCTCTCAGCCAGTAGTCATGCTGTTATGAAATCACCCAGGCACTAACTTTGAACTTATCTATTCACTCAGGCACTACCTTAGTAGTCCTGTAATCACCAGGAAGTACCCATGCACTTCTTTTGTTTCTTTCTGCTCCTCTCTTCTTTATTTCTGTATCCCTCTTGCCTCTTTCTCCACTCTACTTCCCTATTTCTCCACCTCTCTTGCTTCTTTCTGCACCTCTGTTGCTTCTTTCTGCACTTCTCTTGCTTCTTTCTGCACCTCTGTCCCTTCTTTCTGCACCCCTCGTGCCTCTTTCACACCCCTCTTCCCTCTTTGGCCCCCCTCTTGCCTCTGTCTGCACCTCTGTTCCTTGTTTCTGCACTTCTTTTGTGTGTTTCTGCAGCTGTCGCTTCTTTCTGCACCCCTTTTAAGTCTTTCTGCACCCCTGTTTCCTCTTTCTGCATCTCTGTTGCCTCTTTCTACACCTCTGTTCATTTTTTCTGCACTTCTTTTGTTTTTTTCTGTACATCTCTTGCTTCTTTCTGCACCCTTCATGCCTCTTTCTGCACCCCTCTTCTCTGTTTTTGCACCCCTCTTGCCTCTTTCTGCACCTCTGTTGCTTCTTTCTGCACTCCTCTTGCTTCTTTGTACATCTCAGTTGCTTCTTTCTGCACCCCTCATGTGTCTTTCACACCCCTCTTCGCTCTTTCTGCACCCCTCTTGCCTCTTTCTGCACCTTTGTTCCTTTTTTCTGCACTTCTTTTGTTTCTTTCTGCACCTCTCTTGTTTGTTTCTGTATCCCTTTTGCGTCTTTCTGCACCCCACTTCCCCCTTTTTGCATCTCTGTTGTTTCTTTATGCAGTTCTCTTGCTTCTTTCTGCACCTCTCTTGCTTCTTTTTGCACCTCTCTTCCCTCTATGTCCACCCTTCTTCACTCTTTCTGCATTTCTGTTACTTCTTTTTGCACTTATCTTGCTTCTTTCTGCACCTCACTTGCCTCTTTCTGCACTTCTGTTGCCTCTTTCTGTAGTTCTCTTGCCTCCTTCTGCAGTTCACTTGCCTCCTTCTGCAGTTCACTTGCCTCTTTCTGTAACTCTCTTCTCTCTTTCTGCACCTCCCTTGCCTTTTTCAGTACCTCTGTTGCTTCTTTATGCACTTCTTTTTGTTATTTCTGCACCCCTTGTGCCTCTTTCTGCACTCTTTTTTCGTTATCCTGCACGTGTATTGGTTCTTTCTGCACTGTTATTCCCTCTTTGTGCACATCTCTTTCCTTCTTTTGTACCTCTGTTGTTTCTTATTGCACTGTTCTTCCTTCTTTCCGCACTTCTGTTGCAGTCCATTTCCTTATATGCCTTAAACATGACTTTTGTCCTGCTGCTTTACCATTCTAGTAATGCTAAGAGTGTTGGGCCTAATGCATTAGCTGTACACTAATCGAATCACCCAGGCACTACCCTTGCACTCCTCCAATCGCTCTGTCAGGATCTATACACTCCTCCAATCACTTAGGCAGTACCCATGCACTTATAAAATCACCCAGGCAGTTCCTATGTACTCCTGTAATCCCCCAGATATTACCCCTCAACTCATGCAATCACCCTCACATAACCTATGCAGTCCTCTAGTCACCCAGACATTACCTCTGCACTTATGCAATCACCAATGCATTAGCTATACACTACTTCAATCACCCAAGCACTACCCTTGCACTCCTGCAATGACTGTGTTGGGATCTATGCACTTCTCCAATCACTTTGCCAGTACTCATGCAGTTATTAAATCACTGAAGCACTACCTATGCACTTATGCAATCACCCAGGCAATACCATAGTACTCCTCCAATCATCCAGGCAGTACTTTTGTTCTCATGCAGTCACCCAGGCACTACCTTTGCACTCCTTTATTCACCCAGGCACTACCTTTGCACTAATGTAATCACCAAGGTATTACCCATCCACTCTTTCAATCATGTAGGCACTACTCATGCACTTATATAATCACCCAGTCACTACTGTTGCACTACTTTAATCACGAAGGCACTACCCTTGTACTTATGTAATCACTAAGCCAGTAGTCATGCTGTAAAGACATCACCCAGGCACTACCTTTGCACTCCTTTATTCACTCAGGCACTACCTCAGTAGTCCTGCAATCACCCAAGACCTATCCTTACACTTATAAAATCACCCAGTCACTTCCTATGTAGTCATGTCAATCCCCAGATATTACCCCTGTAGTCATGCAATCAACCAGGCGTTACCAATGTACTCCTTTAATCCCCCAGATGTTACCCCTGTACTCATGCAATCACCAATGCATTAGCTATACAGTGCTTTATTCAGCCAGCCACTATTTTCCACTCTTTCAATCACGCAGGCACTACTCTTGCACTTATGTAATCATTCAGCCAGTACTCATGCACTTATAAAATCACCCAGGCACTACCTTTGGACTCCTGTAATCATTCAGGTAGTACCTTAGTATTTCTGTAATCAGCCAGGCAGTACTCATGGACTTATAAAATCACCCACTCACTTTCTATGTATTCCAGTAATGACCCAGATATTACCCCTGCAGTCATGCAATCACCCAGGCACTAGTTATGTACTACCCCTGCAGTCATACAATCATGCAGCCTGTATATATGCTGATAAGAAATCACCCAGGCACTACGTTTGCACTCCTTTATTCATTCAGGCACTACCTCAGTAGTCCTCAATCACCCAAGAAGTATCCATACACTTAAAAAAACACCCAGTCACTTCCTATGTAGTTATGTAAATCCCCAGATATTACCCCTGTAATCATGCAATCACCCAGGTGTTACCTATGTACTCCTTTAATTCTCCAGACGTTACCCCTGTACTCATGCAATCACCAATGCATTAGGTATACAGTGCTTCATTCAGCCAGCCACTACCTTTCCACTGTTTCAGTCACGCAGGCACTACTCTTGTACTTATGTAATCACTCAGCCAGTACTTATGCTCTTATAAAATCACCCAGGCACTACCTTTGCACTCCTGTAATCACTCACGTAGTACCTTAGTACTTCTGTAATCACCCAGGCACTACTTATTAAATCACCCACTCACTTCTTATGTATTCCAGTGATCCCCCATATATTACCCCTGCAGTCATATAATCACACAGGCAGTAAATATGTACTACCCCTGTAGTCATGCAATCATGCAGGCTGTACCTATGCAGTTAAGAAATCATACAGGTACTACCTTTGCACTCCTTTATTCACTCAGGCACTACCTCAGTAGTCCTGCAATCACCCAAGAAGTGCCCATTCACTTATAAAATCACCCAGTTACTTCCTATGTAGTGATGTAAATCCACAGATATTACCCCTGTAGTCATGCAATCACCCAGACGCATTACATGTCTCAGTTTCTAGGTTTCACTTTATTCCAAAAATATTGTATACATATTTCTTTTAGATATGATGATGATTTGAAAACGTAGAGACATATGTATGCATGCTTCTGACAATATGGAGATACTTGTAGTTGTGTCATGTAATAGTCTGCTGCTTTATATTTCGCTAGGCCGAACACTCATGCACTTATAAAAATGCCCAAGTACTACTCATGCAGTCTTCGAATGATGCAGGCACTACATATGCACTGCTGTAATCACTCAGCATTACTGATACACTCATGCAATCACCCAGGCACTACGAATGCACTCATGCAATCACCAACATATTACCCATGCACTCTTTCAATCATGTAGCCACTACTCATGCACTTATATAATCACCCAGCCACTACCGTTGCACTACTTCAATCACGGAGGCACTACCCTTGTACTTATGTAATCACTCAGCCAGTAGTCATGCTGTTAAGAAATCACTGAGGCACTACCTTTGCACTCCTTTATTCACTCAGGCACTACCTCAGTAGTCCTGCAATCACCCAAGAAGTATCCATACACTAAAAAATCACCCAGTCACTTCCTATGTAGTCATGTAAATCCCCAGATATTACCCCTGTAGTCATGTAATCAACCAGGCGTTACCTACCTACACCTTTAATCCCCCAGACGTTACCCCTGTACTCATGCAATCACGAATGCATTAGGTATACAGTGCTTCATTCAGCCAGCCACTATCTTTCCACTCTTTCAATCACGCAGGCACTACTCTTGAACTTATGTAATCACTCGGCCAGTACTCATGCACTTATAAAATCACCCAGGCACTACCTTTGCACTCCTGTAATCACTCAGGTTGTACCTTAGTACTTCTGTAATCACCCAGTCAGTACTCATGGACTTATAAAATCACCCACTCACTTCTTATGTATTCCAGTAATCCCCTAGATATGACCCCTACAGTCATGCAATCACCCAGGCACTAGTTATGTACTACCCCTGCAGTCATACAATCATGCAGCCTGTACCTATGCAGTCAAGTAATAACCCACACACTACCCTTGCAGTCAAACAATCGCCCAGGCCCTACTGTTGCAGTCAGCTATTAATGTAGGTACTACTCCATGACTCATCTATGTCTTCAAGTGCTATTTTTACACTTATCCCTGCACTCATTTTTTATGTGTGCACTTATGCAATTAGCCAGTCACTATCCATTTTCTCCTGCAATTACCCAGTGACTACCCTTCCACTCATACAATCACCCAAGCACTACCCATTGAGTTATGCAATCACTGAAGCAGATCTATTACATGTCTCAGTTTCTAGGTTTCACTATATTTCAAAAATATTGTATACATATTTCTTTTAGATATCATGATGATTTGAAAACGTAGAGACATATGTATGTGTGCTTGTAACAATATGGAGAGACTTGTAGTTGAGTCATGTAATAGTCTGCTGCTTTATATTTTGCTAGGCCCTGTGAGAAGTTGGCCTGGTATATGCTGTCCACTAATTATAGTGGGCACCTTGCACCAGTCCAAACAACCCCTTATTGGAGATAGGTTAAAGACAACCATTATTGAAAGCTATCCTAGTGGTAGCTATGGAGAGCAGCCTTCAGGCTAAGTCTTGAAGGAATGTAAAGCAGCTTGTTTTACCAGTCTATAATCTCTTGAGTGACCAAATGAAAGAGGACCACACCAGGTATATACATAAAATATATGTATTTAGTCTTAAACACACCCCTCTAGTCTCTTTATGAGGCTAGAGTTCGAAGTACATAGTTTACAAGTCAGATATCAACAGTAATAGCACAAATACACGTTTGAGCCCTAGGGGCGTACCAAACCATATACCAATAAAGTGGTATAAGAACCACGACTGAGCTAGACACAAGGCCTAGAGCCTGTAGAAGTGCTTGGACCCCAAGGAACCACCCAAGGTAGTGACACAGGGGAAACAAGGGGACGCGTGCAGTGTGAGAACGCAGCCGCGACCCACCGTTGACTTCTATGGGGAAAGTCGCGGTTGGATTTTTAGAAGAAAAGGACACTTAGAGGAGGACTTGGAGCAAACCCCTTTAGAACTAGGCAGTTCTAGAGTCAATACCCATGGGAGCACCGGAGTACTCGAGTTACCTCACCCAGGGAAGCCGGGTGCATAGGTGTCTTTTGGCGTCGGGTTTCGTCGTCGTTTTCAATGGCGATCTGCTGCAGCAGGCTGCTGGCGACCAAGTCGAAAGTGTCCGGGTGGATCCAAGAGTGGATCGAAGATCTGAAGGACCTGAAAGCAGAGGGGACAGAGTCTGGGTCACTAGCCAGTGACCAGGAAGGCGATGAGCAGATGCCCACCGATGTTGGGTGCTTCAGGTAGGTTGATGGTCATCTTGACTCTTCAGCCACGAGGTCCAGGAGGTGTCGACGACAACCAGGAGCTGGATTCGAGCTTTCCTACAACGTCTGTCGATTGCTGTGGTGTCGGCAACCGGATTTGACCCAACAAGCCTTGGCAACAGCAAGTCACGTGGAAACAAAGAAAGAACGTTGATGCAGACCAGCAAGATCTGGGGGACTCACCCAGCGAAAGTAAGTCAGGGTACATCTGGAGCAACCAGGGAAGCCCAAGCAGAAGAAGAGTTGCCTTCGGGAGGGCCCACTAGCCAACGGACTAGCAACCGCAAAGGAGCCTCAAGTGGACACACTTGGAGCTGGCTCACAGGACACTCGTGGAGTGGAGGCCAGTGATCTTCGGTGCAGTTGGTGCTGGATGCGGGGGCTACTCGGAGCCCAAAGGACAACTTTGTGGGAGACCAGGAAGAGGATGCACTTACAAAAGTTCTTGGTGTCCAGGGGTCACGGTTCCACGTTACCCACAACAGCTACGGGCCTCAGCTTCACTGGGGTCTCAGGGCAGCCTCAGGGAAGTCTGGAAATCTACCTCTGGTGTTGCAAAGACTTCGGCGTCCGGCAGGAGCTTCAGCGATGCAGACCGGACAATTGCTTCTTAGGTGCCTGCCAAGCAGGGGAGTCACTCCTTGACCCCAAGGGAGATTCTTCAGTCCTCTAATCTTCAAGTAGAGCATCGAAGGTCCAGGATTCAGCTTCAGAGTTTCGTCCAGGGTAATCTAAAGTCCTAAGGACTGGGGTCCCATACTTATACTAAGTTAGGGGTTGGACATACTCTGGGGACCCACCTATGGGAGGGTCAGGGAAGAGGGGTGGTTACACCCATTCCCTTTGTCCAGTTTCGCACCAGAGCAGGGGCAGGTAGCCCCTGCAACCGGTTTGAGCTGGACTATGCACAGGGACACCAAATGTTCCCCCAGTGCAGGACTTCAAAGCACCAGAGAGTGCTCCCGCCCAGCCCCAATACACACTATCCTGTCTGGGGAGGTGGTTACACCTCCCTGTGACAGGAAACCTATTGTCCAGGCCTCCCCTGCCGGAGTTTCGGTCAGCAGCAGGAGGCCAGACCCATGTCTGTGGCAGCGGCATCCATTTTGTGATGCCAGGGCTCTGTGAAGTTAATACCGGGCAGGCCGGTGGGTACATGTCTCTCCCTCTAGAAGGGTGGAATGCTACCCCCGCCACCAGGACTGGCGGGGGGGTAGTATTCCAAGGTGTTTGACACCAAACACGACATGTTTTGGTACAGCCAGTCCAAAGTTAGCATTCTACCGCGAGGATATAATGCACTTAAGAGTATATGGTCAGGCTGTACCACAAACAGCATCAGAGGATTGACTCCGAACGCTGCAGAGGGGCTCTGCTCATGCAGGGGCACCCTCTCACATAAAAACCAAGCACTCTGCCTTTAGGATTGGTAAGGCCTGCCATAGGAGTGACTTATAGGTTTATATGTGTGTGCAATGGTAGTGATATAGGTAGCCTATACCACTGTAAGGGGTGCATGCACCACCTTACCCAGGCTGCAGTAGCAGGCCTGTGGTGTCATTTTGGAGGGCCTCCCAGGGGTGGCATAATACATGCTTCAGCCCCTGGTAGGCCTCTGGGGTACCTATGCCCTGGGTACATAGTATACCATATACTTATAAGGGCACTCCAGAATCCAATCAGAGATGTACCTAAGGTACATGGAAACCATTTTAGAGAGGAAGCAGCTAGGCTGGGGTTCTGATTAGCAGGGCCCCAGCCAGACTAAAGTCGAAAAACAGTGAAGCATCAGCAAAAAGTGGGGGTACCCATGTGAAGCAGATCCTACTCTCCAACACAACCCCTCCCAAACGCAGGGACATTAAACTAACCTTGACCAGTTGAGTCTTCATGTTCTAAGTGGAAGTACCTAGAGAGTCCATCTGCATTGGCATGGTTACTCCCAGGTCTATGTTCCACTGTAAAGTCCATCCCCTGTAGGGAAATGGACCACCTAAGCAGTTTGGGGTTTTCACCCTTCATTTGTTTTAGTCATAAGAGGGGCTTATGGTCTGTTTGAACAAGGAAGTGAGTACCAAACAGGTATGGCCTCAACTTCTTCAGAGCCCAGACCACAGCAAAGGCCTCCCTCTCAATGGCTGACCAACGTTTCTCTCTAGGGGTCAGCCTTCTGCTAATAAAAGCTACTGGCTGATCCTGACCTTCATCATTCAATTGTGACAGTAAAGCCCCTACCCCCAATTCAGATGCATCTGTTTGGACAATGAACTTCTTGGAATAATCAGGACTCTGTAGAATGGGAGCAGTGCACATGGACTGCTTCAGGTCATCAAATGCCTTTTGACAGCTAGCTGTCCACTGAACCTTTTTGGGCATTTTCTTGGAAGTTAAGTCATTCAGGGGTATCACTATTGATCCATACCCCTTGACAAATCTCCTATAGTACCCAGTCAGGCCTAAGAAGGCTCTCACCTGAGTCTGGGTAGTTGGAGCAACCCAGTCCATGATGGTCTGGATTTTGCTCTGCAGTGGTTGAACCTGGCCTCCACCTACAAGGTGGCCCAGGTACACAACCTGACTCTGCCCTATCTGGCACTTGGTGGCCTTGATAGTGAGGCCTGCCTTTTGCAGGGCCTCCAAAACATACCTTAGGTGGACCAGGTGATCCTCCCAGGTGGAGCTAAAGACAGCAATATCATCTAGATATGCTACACTATAGGCTTCCAGGCCTGTGAGAACTGTATTCACCAACCTTTGGAAAGTGGCAGGTGCATTCTTCAAACCAAAGGGCATTACCACAAATTGATAATGCCCACTAGGGGTTGAGAATGCTGTTTTTGGCTTTCCATCATCAGCTAGCCTGATCTGCCAGTAGCCAGCTGTTAGGTCAAATGTGCTTAGATACTTGGCTGAGGCCAAAGTGTCTATTAGCTCATCTGCCCTGGGTATTGGATGGGCATCAGTCCTAGTGACTGCATTGAGACCCCTGTAGTCCACACAAAACCTCATCTCTCTTTTCCCACCACTGGTGTGAGGTTTTGGCACAAGGACCACTGGACTAGCCCAAGGGCTATCTGAGGGTTCAATAACTCCCAAATCCAACATTTTCTGGACTTCTGTCCTGATACAGTCCCTGACATGGTCAGTGTTAGACTTGGCATCTTTTGGCGTGTTTCCCCTGACTTGTTGCTTTCTGACCTCCCGGTTTTGACTCTGTTTTTGCTGGTGTGATGATTCTGCGCACTTTCCTCACTGCAGTCCAGTGGGAAAGTGCACGTGCTCCTGTATAAAATGTGTTATGGATTGGTGTTTCCATGATTGGCCTATTTGGTTTATGTGTCAGTCCCTTGTAAAGTGCACTGCGAGTGCCAGGGCCTATAGACCAAATGCTGTTGGTGGGCTGCAGCACTGGATTGTGCCACCCACGCAAACAGCCCGTAAAGTGTAACTCGGGCCTGCCATCGCAGAGCCTGTGCGCAGCCTGGGGCTGCCATGTCGACTTGGCAAGTGCACACACTTGCAAGTCCCCAAACCTTCCCTTTGCTACATGTTAGTCACCCCTAAGGTAGGCCCACGGTACCCCTGTGGGCAGGGTGCGGTGTATGCGAAAGGTAGGACATGCCCGGGTGTGTGCGGCATGTCCTGATAGTGAATTACAGCCTAGTTCGTTTTTCACTATTGCAAGGCTACCTGTTCCCCCTAGGCCAGAACGGGCAGTTTTGATTATTACAGTTTATAATCCTAACTGACCCCGGGAACATGGTAGAAATTCGAGTTTAGTATGCCTGGACTCAGAATGATAAAATGCATCTTTTAGTGAAGTTGGTTTTAACATTCTGCGTTTGAAAATACCACTTTTAGAAAGTGGGTATTTTCTTGCCTAACCATCCAAGCCTGCCTCTGCGAGGTTGTGTATTCCTTGTCTGGAATGTGAGTGACAGGGGCTGGGGGATGCCAGGAGACAGGGTGAGTCAACGCAGGGCTGAATAGCCAGATCGACCTGTAGATGGGTGGGAGGGGTCGCACCTGGGCCCTGAATAGGACAGTGCCTTCCCTCCACAATGCTGGCTCCACCTCCTGTGGTGCGTCTGATGTCCCTGGCCTACTCACTGAAAGAAGGGACGGAGACTTGTCAACAAAGTGCTCCAGAACTGGTTTGGACTAGGCGAAGGCCTCTCTGCCTTCAGAGAACAAAGGAATTTGGGATATAAATATTGGGGCCCTGACCCCATGAATTTAGATCTCGCTGGAATCAAGGAACCTGCCAAGACGAAGAGCTGGAAGAGCTGCCAGGAGGAGTACTGCCCCTTTGCTGTGTTGTTGCCTTGTTGGGCTGGCCTGCAGCTGCTGCTTCTGCCTTGGGCAGTGAAAGGACTGGACTAAACTTTCTACAAACTTGTGCTGAGTATCTCCAAGGGCCAGGAACCGAGCTGGCCTCCTGTTAAGAAGTCTCAGGGACTACAAAGACTTCACAAGCCTCTGGGTACCGCTTCTGGAACGCTGTTTCAGTTGCCACAGAGGAAGGGAACCGCAACCGACTCCGTCAACCGAATCCATCCCTGGCCGGTGACCTGTTTGCACCGCAGACCGCATCGCCCCGCTTCGCATCGCAACCCTGGTCTCACCGTGGGCGACGTCCGACGCCGCCAACATCGAGCCGCTGCTTGCACCGTGACCTGTGGGCACCGCAGTTCGCATCGCATCGCTTCACTGGGCCAGCCGGACCAGACCGACACTGTCGCTGCAACTGGCTCAAGAGTCGAGACCGCACCGCATTTGGGGCACCGCTCGCACGTCTGCGACGCACCGCTCCGACTCGCACCGCTGTCCGACGCCAGCTCCCGCACTCCGGCTAGGTCGCCTGCATTGCAACCTGTCAGCACCGCATCGAGCATCGTCTCACCCTGCATCGCACGCCTTGGACTCACCGACTCCGTCTGCACGACGCTCATCGAGCCGCTGCCTGCACCGCATCGAGGGACACCGCACCTTGCATCGCTCCGTCTTGCACCGCAACCGCGATGAACGCCGACCGGCTCGTACACTCCGTACCAGCCCCAACGAGAAAGGTACTGTAACCGAGTCTGTTCACGACTCTGCTGGCCCGTATCGACGCGGTCGGCTGGAACTGTTAGACTCTGTGGTTTTCAGCATTGCGGTAGGCTCGGACGGAGCTACCGACTCGTACGAACTTTGCTTTTGTGCTATTCCTGCAAAGAAGAAGTTACCGTATCAAGCATTCATTTTTAAAGTATAGTATTGTGGATTTTTGTCGTAATTGGTCTTGTCTTAAGTATATAAAATATTGGTTATTTTTCTAAACTGGTGTGGTGTCCGTTTGTAGTGCTTACACTGTATTACTGTTGGTTATGTGCAAATGCTTTACACACTGCCTCTGAATTAAGCCCGACTGCTCGTGCCAAGCTACCACGAGGGTGAGCAGGGGTTACTTCACGAGTGTAACACCCTTACCCTGACTAGGAAGAAGGGTCCCTACTTGGACAAAGGTGCAAGCCCTTGCCAACTAGAGATCCCATTTCTAACATTGGTTGTCAGCGGTGAGGATAGGACTTGTGTTTGCACTTGACTTACAGTGATTGGTGTGCACTACTACCATATCGCAGACCATTACGTACCACATACTGGTTCTTTTCCTTTGGCCTATTTTTGATCTTGCCAGTTTTTAACTCACGACTTTCGTCATGCCTGAATCAATTGCATCATCCGTTGCATCTCTGGAAGTTATCTTTGAGGAGGACAGGTTGGAATCCTACGCCGTAAAGGAGCTACGAGCGATTTGTAAAAACCTGAAAGTCCAAATTAAAGGCCTCACAAGGAAGGAGGAGCTACAGAAGGTGCTGAGGGCCTGGGTAGCAGCCAGACATGCCAATGGGCAGCCTGGTAATCTCAGTGAGGAGGCGGAGGAGCCTATTTCCAGGGTGGATGTGCTTTTGGGTAGGGGGAACCCGCCAGGTCAGGCAGCAGCAGTCTGTCCCCAGAGGAGCTGGAGGACAGGCGGGAGGCAAGGCAGTTTGAGCTGCAGAAGCTCAGGCTGGAGAGTGAGCGGGAGGAGAAGAGATTGGCCATAGAGGAGAGGAAGATGCTCTTAGAGCATGAGAGAGAACTGAAGGAGCTAGAACTTAGGAGTAAGTCAGGCTCAGATGGTGGCAGCAATTCGTCCAGAAAAGCAGACAGGATTGTGCACCTTCCCAAGAATGTAGGTAAGGAGTTCAAGAAGGGGGATGACATACAAATGTGGTTTCAGGGTTATGAGGCAGCCATACACATGAATGGGGTCCCTGAGGAGAATTGGGTAGCAGGATTGTGGCCACTTTTCCCGGAAGAAGCAAGGGATGCTCTGATAGCTTTGGGTAAGGGGTATCACCTCACCTATGCTGACATGAAGGATGCCCTTCTCACGAAGTATGGTCTTACTCCTGAAAAGTACAGGGATCAGTTCAGGTCCAGTAAGAAGTCCGATGCCAACACTTGGTTGGAATGTGTGGATGTGTTCTGCAGGTCTCTGGATGGTTGGGTGAAGGGCAGTAGTGTAACAGATTTTCAGGGGCTCTACAACTTGATTGCATGGGAGCACTTGTTTAGTCTATGTTTTGCAGATCTGCGCCAGCACCTAGTTGATAGTAAGCTAACTGACCCCAGGAAGCTTGCTATGGAAGCAGACCGCTGGGTGAGTACCAGGGTCCACAAGAAAGCGTTTGGGGGAGACTCAGCCAAAGGTGGGCAGGGTCCCCAGCAGAAAGGTGGGGGGGACAAGGGTAAAGCACAGGAGTTCTCTAAAGGGCCCCAAACTAGTACCCAGGGTAAAGGTTCCCAGCCCCCCGGTGATAAGAAGAAAGGGGTCTCTACAGGGAAGCCTGTTGAGACCGGCCCCCGCAAGTGTTATGCATGTGACCAGGTAGGGGACAGTCCAAAGTGTTGGCTAGTGTAGCGCTTGGGGAGGAGGGGTGCCCACAGGAGGGTGGGGATCCCGCAGAAATGACCCTTGTCTCACTAGGGGACAGTGAGATGGTCCCAGGAAACCAGGTGCCCCCTAACACAAAGAAATATAGCACCTGGGTGACCATTAATGGGAACAGGGTAGAGGCTCTCAGAGATACTGGAGCCAGTGTGACCTCAGTCCGGTGTCACCTGGTGTCTGAGAAGCAAGTAGTCCCAGGAGCATTCCACCAAGTAGTTGCTGTCGACAACTCTGAGCGCCAGTGTATGGTGGCGCAGGTTCCCTTTGAATGGGGGGGTCTCAGGTCCCTTGAGGGTGGTTGTGAGCCCTACCATGCCTGTAGATTGTCTGCTAGGTAACGACCTGGAGCAGTCCTCATGGAAGGAGGTTGAGCTCAGGTCTCACTTGGAGATGCTTGGGTTGCCAGAGTGGGCATGCGTGTCTACTCGGTCAATGGCAGCCAGAAAGGGTGATCAAGAGGACTTGGAGCCTGAAACAGTGGCCCAAGTCCCTGCCAAGAGAAAGGGCAGGGGCGCGGGAAACCGGCCCCCGAAGTTCCCACGGACCGGGAGGAGGCGGACCTCGAGGGGGACGCCCCAGTGCCTACAGGGGAACAGGTAGCCGAACTGGGAGACATCTCTGAGCTGACCCATTGGCAGCAAGAAGGGGGTCCCACCAGGGAGGAGTTCTGCAGGGAGCAGAACGAGTGCCCTACTCTGGAGGGTCTGCGGCGGCAGGCTGCAGACCAGGCAGCTGGTAATCAGTCCGGGTCACATCTGATCTACTGGGAGAGTGGTCTCCTATACAGTGAGCCTAAGGTTGCTGAGCCTGGGTCAGCCCGTGTGCTGGTGGTACCCCAGCGCTTCAGGACCTTCCTACTGGGTCTGGCTCATGACGTGCCTTTGGCAGGACATTTGGGGCAGGACAAGACCTTTGACAGGCTTGTCACCCACTTCTTTTGGCCCCAAATGCGAAGGCAGTCAGATGCACACTGTAGGTCTTGCCAAACTTGCCAGGCAAGTGGTAAGAGTGGGAGGAAGGTCAAAGCTCCTCTCCAACCTTTTCCTGTTGTTGGAACACCCTTTGAAAGGGTAGGGATGGATATTGTGGGGCCACTGGATCCCAAGACAGCCATGGGCAACAGGTACATCCTGGTCTTGGTGGACCATGCCACCCGGTACCCGGAGGCAATCCCTCTCAGGACAACGACGGCGCCAGTGGTGGGCCGGGCGTTAATGGGGATCTTTTCCCGTGTGGGATTCCCCAGAGAGGTGGTTTCTGATAGGGGGACCAATTTCATATCGAAGTATATGACATCCCTGTGGAAGGAGTGTGGGGTAACCTACAAGTTCACCACTCCTTACCACCCACAAGGAAACGGTCTGGTGGAGAGATTCAACCAGACCTTGAAAGGCATGATCAAGGGTCTAACAGAACCCATGAGGCGTAAGTGGGACGTCCTCTTGCCATGCCTACTCTTTGCATACAGGGAGGTGCCTCAGAAGTCTCTTGGGTACAGCCCCTTTGAGCTCCTGTATGGCCACCCTGTCAGAGGACCTCTGAGTTTGGTAAAGGAAGGCTGGGAGGCAGCTCCCAGGAAAACTCCCCAGGATGTATTTAGCTACATGCTGGCCTTTAGAAACCAAACTGCCCGCTTCAGGAAACTCGCTCAGGCGAACCTAGAAGCAAGCCAGGAAGAAATGAAGAGATGGTATGACCAGAACGCCACTCTGGTCGAATTTCAACCTGGGCAAAAAGTGTGGGTCATGGCCCCAGTAGCACCTTGTGCCTTGCAGGACAAGTGGACTGGGCCATATGAGGTAAAGGAGCGCAAAAGTGACGTCACCTACCTGGTGGATTTGCAGGCTCCAAGGAACCCTTTGAGGGTCCTTCACGTGAACCGCCTCAAGCCCCACTTCGAGAGGTCCGAAGTGAGTATGCTCTTGGCGACAGATGATGGGGTGGAAGAGGAGAGCGAGCCTCTCCCTGACCTCCTGTCTACCAAGGAGCATGATGGGTCAGTAGAGGGTGTGATCCTCTCCCCTACTCTGACTCAGGAGCAGCAGGGGGCTGTCGCCAGTTGTTGGGACAGTTCGCCCCGCTGTTCTCTCTGACCCCCGGTGTTACTCACTGGTGTACCCATGACGTGGACACCGGTGACAGCCATCCTGTGAAGCACAAGATTTACAGGTTGACTGACCGGGTCAGAGCCAGCATCAAGGAGGAGGTCTCTAAGATGTTGGCGTTAGGGGTGATTGAGCCCTCCCACAGTCCTTGGGCCAGCCCAGTGGTCTTGGTCCCAAAGGCTGCGGCGCCCGGGGCCACTCCAGAACTCCGGTTTTGTGTGGACTACCGTGGGCTCAATGCCGTCACCAGGACTGACGCACACCCTATCCCCAGAGCTGATGAGCTCATTGATCGGTTGGGAGCTGCCCGGTTCCTCAGCACGTTTGATTTAACGTCTGGGTACTGGCAGATTGCCTTAACCGATGGGGCCAAGGAGAGATCAGCATTCTCAACCCCAGAAGGTCATTACCAATTCCGGGTGATGCCCTTTGGGTTGAAGAATGCCCCTGCCACCTTTCAGAGATTGGTCAATCAGGTGTTGGCTGGGCTGGAGGATTTCAGTGCCGCCTACCTGGATGACATTGCTGTGTTCAGTTCCAGCTGGGAAGAACATTTACAGCACCTTGAGAAAGTGTTGAGAGCTCTGCAAGGTGCAGGCCTCACGATCAAGGCCAGTAAGTGCCAGATCGGGCAGGGTTCTGTGGTGTACTTGGGACACCAGGTAGGAAGCGGCCAGGTGGCGCCCCTACAACCCAAGATTGACACCATTCTGGCTTGGGAGCCCCCAAGACCCAGACAGAGGTGAGAGCCTTCTTAGGTCTCACCGGTTACTATAGGAGATTTGTTAAGGGCTATGGCACCATCGTTGCCCCCTTAACAGAGCTGACCTCTAAGAGGCAGCCCAGGAAAGTGATCTGGACTGAGTCCTGCCAGAAAGCTTTTGATGCCCTGAAGGCAGCCATGTGCACGGCGCCCGTGCTCAAGGCACCTGACTTCTCCAAGGAATTCGTCGTGCAGACTGACGCTTCAGAGCATGGTGTGGGAGCGGTGCTCTCACAACTGAACGAAGAGGGCCTGGATCAGCCTGTAGTCTTCCTTAGCAGGAGACTACTTCCCAGGGAACAGAGGTGGAGTGCCATAGAAAGGGAAGCTTTTGCTGTGGTCTGGGCGCTGAAGAAGTTGAGACCATACCTGTTTGGGACTCACTTCCGGGTTCAGACAGACCACAGGCCCCTCAGATGGTTGATGCAAATGAGGGGCGAGAATCCAAAACTGCTGAGGTGGTCCATCTCCCTACAGGGAATGGACTTTACGGTGGAACACCGTCCTGGTACAGAACACGCCAACGCAGATGGTCTGTCCAGGTTCTTCCGCCTTAGTGAAGAGAACTCCAATGGGGTTGGGTAGTTCTCCCTACTTTCAGCTGGAGGGGACATGTGTTAGACTTGGCATCTTTTGGCGTGTTTCCCCTGACTTGTTGCTTTCTGACCTCCCGGTTTTGACTCTGTTTTTGCTGGTGTGATGATTCTGCGCACTTTCCTCACTGCAGTCCAGTGGGAAAGTGCACGTGCTCCTGTATAAAATGTGTTATGGATTGGTGTTTCCATGATTGGCCTATTTGGTTTATGTGTCAGTCCCTTGTAAAGTGCACTGCGAGTGCCAGGGCCTATAGACCAAATGCTGTTGGTGGGCTGCAGCACTGGATTGTGCCACCCACGCAAACAGCCCGTAAAGTGTAACTCGGGCCTGCCATCGCAGAGCCTGTGCGCAGTCTGGGGCTGCCATGTCGACTTGGCAAGTGCACACACTTGCAAGTCCCCAAACCTTCCCTTTGCTACATGTTAGTCACCCCTAAGGTAGGCCCACGGTACCCCTGTGGGCAGGGTGCGGTGTATGCGAAAGGTAGGACATGCCCGGGTGTGTGCGGCATGTCCTGATAGTGAATTACAGCCTAGTTCGTTTTTCACTATTGCAAGGCTACCTGTTCCCCCTAGGCCAGAACGGGCAGTTTTGATTATTACAGTTTATAATCCTAACTGACCCCGGGAACATGGTAGAAATTCGAGTTTAGTATGCCTGGACTCAGAATGATAAAATGCATCTTTTAGTGAAGTTGGTTTTAACATTCTGCGTTTGAAAATACCACTTTTAGAAAGTGGGTATTTTCTTGCCTAACCATCCAAGCCTGCCTCTGCGAGGTTGTGTATTCCTTGTCTGGAATGTGAGTGACAGGGGCTGGGGGATGCCAGGAGACAGGGTGAGTCAGCGCAGGGCTGAATAGCCAGATCGACCTGTAGATGGGTGGGAGGGGTCGCACCTGGGCCCTGAATAGGACAGTGCCTTCCCTCCACAATGCTGGCTCCACCTCCTGTGGTGCGTCTGATGTCCCTGGCCTACTCACTGAAAGAAGGGACGGAGACTTGTCAACAAAGTGCTCCAGAACTGGTTTGGACTAGGCGAAGGCCTCTCTGCCTTCAGAGAACAAAGGAATTTGGGATATAAATATTGGGGCCCTGACCCCATGAATTTAGATCTCGCTGGAATCAAGGAACCTGCCAAGACGAAGAGCTGGAAGAGCTGCCAGGAGGAGTACTGCCCCTTTGCTGTGTTGTTGCCTTGTTGGGCTGGCCTGCAGCTGCTGCTTCTGCCTTGGGCAGTGAAAGGACTGGACTGAACTTTCTACAAACTTGTGCTGAGTATCTCCAAGGGCCAGGAACCGAGCTGGCCTCCTGTTAAGAAGTCTCAGGGACTACAAAGACTTCACAAGCCTCTGGGTACCGCTTCTGGAACGCTGTTTCAGTTGCCACAGAGGAAGGGAACCGCAACCGACTCCGTCAACCGAATCCATCCCTGGCCGGTGACCTGTTTGCACCGCAGACCGCATCGCCCCGCTTCGCATCGCAACCCTGGTCTCACCGTGGGCGACGTCCGACGCCGCCAACATCGAGCCGCTGCTTGCACCGTGACCTGTGGGCACCGCAGTTCGCATCGCATCGCTTCACTGGGCCAGCAGGACCAGACCGACACTGTCGCTGCAACTGGCTCAAGAGTCGAGACCGCACCGCATTTGGGGCACCGCTCGCACGTCTGCGACGCACCGCTCCGACTCGCACCGCTGTCCGACGCCAGCTCCCGCACTCCGGCTAGGTCGCCTGCATTGCAACCTGTCAGCACCGCATCGAGCATCGTCTCACCCTGCATCGCACGCCTTGGACTCACCGACTCCGTCTGCACGACGCTCATCGAGCCGCTGCCTGCACCGCATCGAGGGACACCGCACCTTGCATCGCTCCGTCTTGCACCGCAACCGCGACGAACGCCGACCGGCTCGTACACTCCGTACCAGCCCCAACGAGAAAGGTACTGTAACCGAGTCTGTTCACGACTCTGCTGGCCCGTATCGACGCGGTCGGCTGGAACTGTTAGACTCTGTGGTTTTCAGCATCGCGGTAGGCTCGGACGGAGCTACCGACTCGTACGAACTTTGCTTTTGTGCTATTCCTGCAAAGAAGAAGTTACTGTATCAAGCATTCATTTTTAAAGTATAGTATTGTGGATTTTTGTCGTAATTGGTCTTGTCTTAAGTATATAAAATATTGGTTATTTTTCTAAACTGGTGTGGTGTCCGTTTGTAGTGCTTACACTGTATTACTGTTGGTTATGTGCAAATGCTTTACACACTGCCTCTGAATTAAGCCCGACTGCTCGTGCCAAGCTACCACGAGGGTGAGCAGGGGTTACTTCACGAGTGTAACACCCTTACCCTGACTAGGAAGAAGGGTCCCTACTTGGACAAAGGTGCAAGCCCTTGCCAACTAGAGATCCCATTTCTAACAGTCAGGTTGCCTATAAATCTTATTTTTAATAGGCAGACTGTCCCCAGTGTCCACTTCATGAGTGCACCAGGTGGTATGACTTGGAGTCAGAGAGAACATATGCCTGAACTGATTGAAATTTGTACTTGTAAAGTGCACCCATACCCCCAAAGGGGTGTCCAGGCGCTGTACGCATACCGCTGTGGAACCCTTCCTGGCTTTTCCCTGTGAAATGTCCACTCCTGGGCACCCCCAGGGTGAAGCCAGGCATCCCAGCGCTGTTGGGGCCGTTGTGGAGATTAAGCAAGCTATTGCCCAGAGTTGCAGAGTGGGACCCATGATTAGAATAGGCACCGAGGCGAGAATTGTCAGGTCCGAGGAAATTGAGCCCAAGACCCGCCGAGGCGGGAATTGAACCCTGGTCCCGGGCCAGATCTCTGCATCAGGGTCTGCCACTCTAACCATTGAGCCACACTTCTCCACCTGTCTGCAATCAGTTTGCTGCTGGGCAGTGAGGCTGCCTGCCAAGGCTACACCATCCACTGACCCATCATCAGGGTTCTGTGAGAGCAGGTCAGGGAGTGGGTCACTCTCTTCCTCCTGTCCCTCATCAGTAGCCATGAGCAAGCCCATGTCTGCCCTGTCCACATATGGTTTCAATCTGTTGACATGGAGAACCCTGTGGGGACTCCTGGGTGTTCCTAGGTCTACCAAATAGGTAACCTCACCCTTCTGCTCAACAATGGTATGGGGTCCACTCCATTTGTCTTGGAGAGCTGCTGGGGCCACTGGCTCCAACACCCACACCTTCTGCCCTGGCTGGTAAACAGTCAGTACAGCCTTTGGTCATGCCAGGCTTTTTGGAGTTCCTGGCTAGCCTCAAGGTTTTTAGTTGCCTTTTTCATGTACTCAGCCATCCTGTAGCGGAGACCAAGTACATAGTCCACTATGTCCTGCTTTGGGGGCTTGAGAGGTAACTCCCATCCTCCCTTCACCAGGCACAATGGGCCCCTGACAGGGTGACCAAACAAAAGTTCATAAGGGCTGTAGCCAACCCCCTTTTGGGGCACCTCCCTGTATGCAAATAAAAGGCAGGGCAAGAGTATGTCCCATCTTCCCCTAAGCTTCTCTGGGAGCCCTTTGATCATGCCCTTTAAGGTTTTGTTGAATCTCTCAACTAAACCATTGCATTGTGGGTGATAGGGTGTGGTGAATTTGTAAGTCACTCCACACTCCTTCCACATTGCCTTTAAGTATTCAGACATAAAGTTTGCACCCCTGTCTGATACAACCTCCTTAGGAAGCCCACTCTTGAGAAAATTCCCAGGAGGGCTCTTGCCACCACAGGTGCTGTAGTGGTCCTAAGGGGAATAGCCTCTGGGTACCTGGTGGCATGGTCCACCACCACCAGGATAAACCTGTGCCCAGATGCTGTTTGGGGATCCATGGGACCAACAATGTCAATCCCCACCCTTTCAAAGGGAACCCCCACCACAGGTAGTGGTATCAGGGGGCCTTTGTAGTGCCACCTGCCTTGCCACTGGCCTGGCAGGTTACACAGGAGCGACAAAACTCCTTGGTGTCTTCAGACATGTGGGGCCAGTGAAAGTGAGGGACAATTCTGGCCCAAGTCTGGTTCTGGCCCAGGTGACCTGCTAGAGGAATGTCATGGGCTAGGGTCAATAGGAAGCCCCTGAACTTCAGAGGTATAACCAACCTCCTGGTGGCACCAGGCTTGGGGTCTCTACACTCTGAGTACAAGAGTCCATCATCCCAATACACTTTATGGGGACCACTAGCATTCCCATCAGCCTCAGCAGCAGCTTGCTGTCTGAGGGGTTCAAGAGAGGGGCAGCTCTGCTGCTCCTGGCTCAGATCTGCCCTGGAAGGGCCCCCTGTCCCCAAGAACTCAACCTGATCAGGCTCAAGCTCCTCTGGGACAGTTCCTTCCTCAGGACTGAGATCATCTCCCTCAAGAGACTGATCTTCCTTCTGAGCCAAGGGGGAAGGGACTGCCTTTACACTACTACTACTCTTCTTGGATGGCACTTGGTCCATTGTTCCAGGATCCAAGGCCTGTTGAGTGTTAGACATTTTGCTCTGTGACCTGGTCACAGGAAACACATCTGCAGGGATGCCCAGCATTTCTGCATGGGTCCTGAGCTCCACTTCTGCCCAAGCTGAAGTTTCTAGATCATTGCCAAGCAAGCATTCAACTGGTAGGTTTGCACTCACCACAACCTTCTTAAGGCCAGTTACCCCTCCCCAGGAGAAGTTAACAACTGCCAGAGTATGGTCTGTTCTGACATTGCTAGCATTGGTCACTTGGTACATTTCACCAAGTATAATCTGCCCAGGATCCACAAGATCTTGTGTCACCATGGTGACACTTGCTCCTGTGTCCCTGAATGCCAAAGCCTCTTTTCCATTTATTAATGGCTGTTGCCTGTACTTGCCCAGATTACTGGGACTCACAGAGGAGGTCACATCCATGCCTCCATCACAGACTAGGACAGCCTGAGTGAGTTCTCTGACTAGGCCAGAGCCCATCTCATTACCCAGGGTCAACCCTACTAAACCCTTGGCTTGTGTACTCCCACCACCATGTGTAACTGCACTAGGGGGAACAGGTGCCTTAGGGGCATTGGTGGGGGCTGGAGTAGAGTCTTTGGACTTGGTGCAATCACTGGTCCAGTGGGTCTTTTGCTTACAGACTTTGCACCATGGTTTCTTTTGGCCTTTCCCTTTGTTAGACTGTGAATCCCCACCTGAAGAAGATTTTTGGGGGCCTTGTGAAGACTTCTGGTCTTTACCCTTCTCCCCACCCTTGTCAGAGTTCTTAGAATCTTGCTTCTTTGGGTCACCACCTTGGTTCTGTACCTTCTGCCTCACCCTGGTTCTGACCCATTTGTCTGCCTTCTTTCCCAATTCTTGGGGAGAGGTCAGATCAGAGTCCACCAGGTACTGATGCAACAGCTGATTTTTACAGTTATTAAGAATCTGCTCCCTCATGATAAGATTGTACAATCCTTTGAAGTCACATACCTTACTGCCCATTAACCAACCTTCCAAAGCCTTAGCAGAACAATCAACAAAGTCCACCCAGTCTTGATTATGTGCCTTTTGGGTATCTCTGAACTTTAACCTGTATTGTTCAGATGTTAGGCCAAACCCATCAATCAATGCACTTTTTAAGACTGGATAATTATCAGCATCCTCTTCTTTAACAGAGAGGAGCTTATCTCTACCTTTGTCTGCAAAGGAGAGCCACAAGATTGCTGCCCACTGCTCCTGAGGGACCCTCTGTACTTTACAGGCCCTCTCCAGTGCAGAAATCCATTTGTGGATGTCATCCCCACTCTGGTAGGGAGGGACAATCTTGCTCAGGTTTCTATGGTCATAAGACCTTTCCCTACCACTAGGGAAGTTGCTGCCACCATGGGACTCTAGTCCCATCTTTCTTCTTTGTCTTTGAAGCTCTAGGGACTCCCTGTCTATAGCCAACTGCTCTCTTCTGATTCTCAACTGAGCTTCTTCATACTGGAGCAGTCTCTTTTTCCTTTCATGAGAGGATTCCCTCCTATGAGAGGAAACAGAGGTCCCTACTGAGGTGTCAGAGTGGTTAGACTCCTGAGAAGGAGATCTGGACCTTCTGGGCACACTCACAACTCTTCCTGGGGGGACAAAGGGGAGGTCATTCTGATCATCCTCCTCATCCTCAGGAGGAGCTGCATTGTCCAGGGTAGGATCATTGTCATCCTCCTGGCCAGTTTCAGAGGTCAGGTCCTGGGTATTTTCACCCCTGGCCCCTCCCTCATCTTCTGCCCCACCCTCTCTGCCTACCCTTGCAGACCCTATGGGTCTTCTAAGATCATCTAGCAGAAGCATCTCCAGGAGACGTTGGGTGTTGGCACTTTTGCCTGTCTTCAACTTCCTAATCTTGCACAACTCTCTCAATTCCAAGAATGGGAGGTTGTCATATTTGGATGGCAGGAGCCCACTGGTTCCTGGTAGTGAAGACATTACTAGTGAGGTGTGGTGTATGCACTACCTACTCTAGTGTGGCCTACTAAACTCTCTTGAGTTGTAGAAAGGGTGTGCTAGCCCTTAACACACAACTCTAAGTTCGGTAGAACTTACTGTATACTAAGCTTGTTTTATATGTACCTAAGGTACCCTTAGTGGTTTTCAGTTGATCAATTCAATTGAGATTATCTGGTAAAACAATAGCAAGCTGGAATCCCACACGCTGCACATCAATGTGAGAAGTTGGCCTGGTATATGCTGTCCACTAATTATAGTGGGCACCTTGCACCAGTCCAAACAACCCCTTATTGGAGATAGGTTAAAGACAACCTTTATTGAAAGCTATCCTAGTGGTAGCTATGGAGAGCAGCCTTCAGGCTAAGTCTTGAAGGAATGTAAAGCAGCTTGTTTTACCAGTCTATAATCTCTTGAGTGACCAAATGAAAGAGGACCACACCAGGTATATATATAAAATATATGTATTTAGTCTTAAACACACCCTCTAGTCTCTTTATGAGGCTAGAGTTCGAAGTACATAGTTTACAAGTCAGATATCAACAGTAATAGCACAAATACACGTTTGAGCCCTAGGGGCGTACCAATCCATATACCAATAAAGTGGTATAAGAACCACGACTGAGCTAGACACAAGGCCTAGAGCCTGTAGAAGTGCTTGGAACCAAAGGAACCACCCAAGGTAGTGACACAGGGGACCCACGGGGGACACGTGCAGTGTGAGAACGCAGCCGCGAGCCACCGTTGACTTCTATGGGGAAAGTTGCGGTTGGATTTTTAGAAGAAAAGGACACTTAGAGGAGGACTTGGAGCAAACCCCTTTAGAACTAGGCAGTTCTAGAGTCAATACCCACGGGAGCACCGGAGTACTCGAGTTACCTCACCCAGGGAAGCCGGGTGCATAGGTGTCTTTTGGCGTCGGGTTTCGTCGTCGTTTTCAATGGCGATCTGCTGCAGCAGGCTGCTGGCGACCAAGTCGAAAGTGTCCGGGTGGATCCAAGAGTGGATCGAAGATCTGAAGGACCTGAAAGCAGAGGGGACAGAGTCTGGGTCACTAGCCAGTGACCAAGGAAGGCGATGAGCAGATGCCCACCGATGTCGGGTGCTTCAGGTAGGTTGACAGTTGTCTTGACTCTTGAGCCACGAGGTCCAGGAGGTGTCGATGATGACCAGGAGCTGGATTCGAGCTGGCCCACGACGTGTGTCAATTGCTGCGGTGTTGGCGACCGGATTGGACCCAACAAGCCTTGGCAACGGCAAGTCACGTGGAAACAAAGAAAGGACGTTGATGCAGACCAGCAAGGTCTGGGGGACTCACCCAGCAAGGGTAAGTCAGGGCACATCTGGTGCAACCAGGGAAGCCCAAGCAGAAGAAGAGTTGCCCTCGGGAGGGCCCACTAGCCAACGGACTAGCGACCGTGAAGGAGCCTCGAGTGGACGCACTTGGAGCTTGCTCACACGACACTCGTGGAGTGGAGGTCAGTGATCTTCGGTGCAGTTGGTGCTGGAGGCGGGGGCTACTAGGAGCCCAAAGCACAACTTTGTGGAAGACCAGGAAGAGGATGCACTTGCAAAAGTTCTTGGTGTCCAGGGGTCACGGTTCCACATTACCCACGAAAGCTACGGGCCTCAGCTTCGCTGGGGTCTCAGGGCACCCTCGGAGAAGTCTGGAAATCTACCTCTCGTGTTGCAAAGACTTTGGCGTCCGGTGGGAGCTTCAGCAATGCAGACTGAACAATTGCTTCTTAGGTGCCTGCCAAGCAGGGGAGTCACTCCTTGACCCCAAGGGAGATTCTTCAGTCCTCTAATCTTCAAGTAGAGCATCGAAGGTCCAGGATTCGGCTTCAGAGTTTCGTCCAGGGTAATCTAAAGTCCTAAGGACTGGAGTCCCATAATTATACTAAGTTAGGGGGTTGGACATACTCTGGGGACCCACCTATGGGAGGGTCAGGGTAGAGGGGTGGTTACACCCATTCCCTTTGTCCAGTTTCGCGCCAGAGCAGGGGCAGGTAGCCCCTGCAACCGGTTTGAGCTGGACTATGCACAGGGACACCAAATGTGCCCCCAGTGCAGGACTTCAAAGCACCAGAGAGTGCTCCCGCCCAGCCCCAATACACACTATCCTGTCTGGGGAGGTGGTTACACCTCCCTGTGACAGGAAACCTATTGTCCAGGCCTCCCCTGCCGGAGTTTCGGTCAGCAGCAGGAGGCCAGACCCGTGTCTGTGGCAGCGGCATCCATTTTGTGATGCCAGGGCTCTGTGAAGTTAATACCGGGCAGGCCGGTGGGTACATGTCTATCCCTCTAGAAGGGTGGCATGCTACCCCCGCCGCCAGGACTGGTGGGGGGTAGTATTCCAAGGTGTTTGACACCAAACACAACATGTTTTGGTGCAGCCAGTCCAAAGTTAGCATTCTACCGCGAGGATATAATGCACTTAAGAGTATATGGTCAGGCTGTACCACAAACAGCATCAGAGGATTGACTCCGAACGCTGCAGAGGGGCTCTGCTCATGCAGGGGCACCCTCTCACATAAAAACCAAGCACTCTGCCTTTAGGATTGGTAAGGCCTGCCATAGGAGTGACTTATAGGTTTATATGTGTGTGCAATGGTAGTGATATAGGTAGCCTATACCACTGTAAGGGGTGCATGCACCACCTTACCCAGGCTGCAGTATCTGGCCAGTGGTGTCATTTTGGAGGGCCTCCCAGGGCTGGTGGCATAATACATGCTTCAGCCCCTGGTAGGCCTCTGGGGTACCTATGCCCTGGGTACATAGTATACCATATACTAGGGACTTATAAGTGCACTCCAGATTCCAATCAGAGATGTACCTAAGGTACATGGAAACCATTTTAGAGAGGAAGCAGCTAGGCTGGGAGTCTGATTAGCAGGGCTCCAGCCAGACTAAAGTCGAAAAACAGTGAAGCATCAGTAAAAAGTGGGGGTACCCATGTGAAGCAGATCCTACTCTCCTACAGGCCCAACACTCATGCAGTTATAAAAACACCCAAGTACTACCCATGCAGTTTTCCAATGATCCAGCCACTACATATGCAGTGCTGTAATCACTCAGGCATTACTCCTGCACTCATGGAAACATCCAGGCACTACCTATGCACTCATGGAATCACTAAGGTATTACCCATGCGCCCTTTGAGTTATGTAGCCACTACTCATGCACTTATATAATCACTCAGGCACTAACGTTGTACTCTTTCAATCACAGAGGCACTAGCCTTATACTTATGTAATCTCTCAGCCAGTAGTCATGGTGTTATGAAATCACCCAGGCACTAACTTTGCACTTATCTATTCACTCAGGCACTACCTTAGTAGTCCTTTAATCACCCAAGAAGTACCCATGCACTTCTTTTGTTTCTTTCTGCACCTCTCTTCTTTATTTCTGTATCCCTCTTGCCTCTTTCTCCACCCCACTTCCCTATTTTTCCACCTCTCTTGCTTCTTTCTGCACCTCTGTTGCTTCTTTCTGCACTTTTCTTGCTTTTTTCTGCACCTCTGTCCCTTCTTTCTGCACCCCTCGTGCCTCTTTCACACCCCTCTTCCCTCTTTGGCCCTCCTCTTGCCTCTTTCTGCACCTCTGTTCCTTCTTTCTGCACTTCTTTTGTGTGTTTCTGCAGCTGTCACTTCTTTCTGCACCCCTTTTAGGTCTTTCTGCACCCCTGTTTCCTCTTTCTGCATCCCTGTTGCCTCTTTCTACACATCTGTTCATTTGTTCTGCACTTCTTTTGTTTTTTTCTGTACATCTCTTGCTTCTTTCTGCACCCTTCATGCCTCTTTATGCACCCCTCTTCTCTGTTTTTGCACCCCTCTTGCCTCTTTCTGCACCTCTGTTGCTTCTTTCTGCACTCCTCTTGCTTCTTTGTACATCTCTGTTGCTTCTTTCTGCACCCCTCATGTGTCTTTGACACCCCTCTTTGCTCTTTCTGCACCTTTGTTCCTTTTTTCTGCACTTCTTTTGTTTCTTTCTGCACCTCTCTTGTTTGCTTCTGTATCCCTTTTGCGTCTTTCTGCACCCCACTTCTCCCTTTTTGCATCTCTGTTGTTTCTTTATGCAGTTCTCTTGCTTATTTCTGCACCTCTCTTGCTTCTTTTTGCACCCCTCTTCCCTCTATGTCCACCCTTCTTCACTCTTTCTGCATTTCTGTTACTTCTTTCTGCACTTATCTTGCTTCTTTCTGCACCTCACTTGCCTCTTTCTGCACTTCTGTTGCCTCTTTCTGTAGTTCTCTTGCCTCCTTCTGCAGGTCGCTTACCTCTTTCTGTAACTCTCTTCTCTCTTTCTGCACCTCCCTTGCCTTTTTCAGTACCTCTGTTGTTTCTTTCTGCACTTCTTTTTGTTATTTCTGCACCCCTCGTGCCTCTTTCTGCACCCTTTTTCCAGTATGCTGCACGTGTATTGGTTCTTTCTGCACTGTTCTTCCCTCTTTGTGCACATCTCTTTCCTTCTTTTGTATCTCTATTGTTTCTTACTGCACTGTTCTTCCTTCTTTCTGCACTACTTTTGCAGTCCATTTCCTTACATGCCTTAAACGTCACTTTTGTCCTGCTGCTTTACCATTCTAGTAATGCTGAGAGTGTTGGGCCTAATGCATTAGCTATACACTAATCGAATCACCCAGGCACTACCCTTGCACTCCTCCAATCGCTCTGTCAGGATCTATACACTCCTCCAATCACTTAGGCAGTACCCATGCACTTATAAAATCACCCAGGCAGTTCCTATGTACTCCTGTAATCCCCCAGATATTACCCCTCAACTCATGCAATCACCCACACATAACCTATGTAGTCCTCTAGTCACCCAGACATTACCTCTGCACTTATGCAATCACCAATGCATTAGCTATACACTACTTCAATCACCCAAGCACTACCCTTGCACTCCTGCAATGACTGTGTTGGGATATATGCACTTCTCCAATCACTTAGCCAGTACTCATGCAGTTATTAAATCACTGAAGCACTACCTATGCACGTATGCAATCACCCAGGCAGTACCATAGTACTCCTCCAATCATCCAGGCAGTACTTTTGTTCTCATGCAATGACCCAGGCACTACCTTTGCACTCCTTTATTCACTCAAGCACTACCTCAGTAGTCCTGCAATCACCCAAGAAGTATCCATACACTTATAAAATCACCCAGTCACTTCCTATGTAGTCATGTAGATCCCCAGATATTACCCCTGTAGTCATGCAATCAAACAGGCGTTACCTATGTACTCCTTTAATCCCCCAGAAGTTACCCCTGTACTCAAGCAATCACCAATGCATTAGGTATACAGTGCTTCATTCAGCCTGGCACTATCTTTCCACTCTTTCAATCACGCAGGCACTATTCTTGTACTTATGTAATCACTCAGCCAGTACTCATGCACTTATAAAATCACCCAGGCACTACCTTTGCACTCCTGTAATCACTCAGGTAGTACCTTAGTACTTCTGTAATCACCCAGGCACTACTCATGGACTTATAAAATCACCCACTCACTTCTTATGTATTCCAGTAATCACCCAGATATTACACCTGCAGTCATGCAATCACCCAGGCACTAGTTATGTACTACCCCTGCAGTCATACAATCATGCAGCCTGTACCTATGCAGTCAAGTAATAACCCACACACTACCCTTGCAGTCATACAATCACCCAGGCCCTACTGTTGCAGTCATCTATTCACGTAGGTACTACTCCATGACTCATCTATGCCTTCAAGTGCTATTTTTACACTTATCCATGCACTCAATGTTTATGTGTGCACTTATGCAATTAGCCAGTCACTAACCATTTTCTCCTGCAATTACCCAGTGACTACCCTTGCACTCATACAATCACCCAAGCACTACCCATCGAGTTATGCAATCACTCAGGCAGATCTATTACATGTTTCAGTTTCTAGGTTTCACTATATTCCAGAAATATTGTATACATATTCCTTTTAGATATGATGATGATTTGAAAACATAGAGACATATGTATGCATGCGTCTGACAGTATGGAGAGACTTGTAGTTGTGTCATGTAATAGCCTGCCGCTTCATATTTCGCTAGGCCGAACACTCATGCACTTATAACAATGCCCAAGTACTACCCATGCAGTCTTCCAATGAAGTAGGCACTACATATGCACTGCTGTAATCACTCAGGCATTACTGCTGCACTCATGCAACGACCAAGATATTGCCCATGCACTCTTTGAATCATGTATCCACTACTCATGCACTTATATAATCACTCAGGCACTACCCCTCCACTCATGCAATTACCCAGGCATTATCCCTGTAGTCATGGAATCACCTAGGCATTATCGCTGCAGTATACAATTAGACAGGCATTACCAAAGCACTTCTTAAATCATCCAGCTAGTACATTTACACTTATGTAATGACTCAGGCAGTACAGTTGCATTCTTCAAATCACCCAGGCACTAGGCCTGTATTCTTTGAATCACCCAAGCAGTATCTATGCACTTATAAAATCACCCAGGCACTACCACTACACTCATAAAACCTTCCACACATTACTCCTGCATTCATGCAATCACCCACACTTTACTTATTCACTCCGCCAATCTCCTAGACATTACCCCTGCACTTATGCAATCACCCACACATTATCCATGCACTCTTTCTATTACTTAGGCAGTACCCATGGACTCTGTACCTCTGTTCCTTTTTTCTGCACTTCTTTTGTGTGTTTCTGCAGCTGTCGCTTCTTTCTGCACCCCTTTTAGGTCTTTCTGCACCCCTGATTCCTCTTTCTGCATCCCTGTTGCCTCTTTCTACACCTCTGTTCATTCTTTCTGCACTTCCTTTGTTTTTTTCTGTACATCTCGTGCTTCTTTCTGCACCCTTCATGCCTCTTTATGCACCCCGCTTCTCTGTTTTTGCACCGCTCTTGCCTCTTTCTGCACCTCTGTTGCTTCTTTCTGCACTCCTCTTGCTTCTTTGTACATCTCCGTTGCTTTTTTCTGCACCCCTCATGTGTCTTTCACACCCCTCTTTGCTTTTTCTGCACCCCTCTTGCCTCTTTCTGCACCTTTGTTCCTTTTTTCTGCACTTCTTTTGTTTCTTTCTGCACCTCTCTTGTTTTTTTCTGTATCCCTTTTGTGTCTTTCTGCACCCCACTTCCCCCTTTTTGCATCTCTGTTGTTTCTTTATGCAGTTCTCTTGCTTCTTTCTGCACCTCTCTTGCTTCTTTTTGGACCCCTCTTCCCTCTATGTCCACCCTTCTTCCCTCTTTCTGCATTTCTGTTACTTCTTTATGCAGTTATCTTGCTTCTTTCTGCACCTCACTTGCCTATTTCTGCACTTCTGTTGCCTCTTTCTGTAGTTCTCTTGCCTCCTTCTGCAGTTCACTTGCCTCTTTCTGTAACTCTCTTCTCTCTTTCTGCACCTCCCTTGCCTCTTTCAGTACCTCTGTTGCTTGTTTCTGCAATTCTTTTTGTTATTTCTGCACCCTTGTGCCCCTTTCTGCACCCTTTTTCCATTATCCTGCACGTGTATTGGTTCTTTCTGCACTGTTCTTCCCTCTTTGTGCACATCTCTTTCCTTCTTTTGTATCTCTGTTGTTTCTTACTGCACTGTTCTTCCTTCTGCACCTCTGTTGTAGTCCATTTCCTTACATGCCTTAAACATCACTTTTGTCCTGCTGCTTTACCATTCTAGTAATGCTGAGAGTGTTGGGCCTAATGCATTAGGTATACACTAATTGAATCACCCAGGCACTACCCTTGCACTCCTCCAATCACTCTGTCAGGATCTATACTCTCATCCAATCACTTAGGCAGTACCCATGCACTTATAAAATCACCCAGGCAGTTCCTATGTACTCCTGTAATCCCCCAGATATTACCCCTCAACTCATGCAATCACCCAGACATAACCTATGTAGTCCTCTAGTCACCCAGAAATTACCTCTGCACTTATGCAATCACCAATGCATTAGCTATACACTACTTCAATCACCCAAGCACTACCCTTGCACTCCTGCAATGACTGTGTTGGGATCTATGCACTCCACCAATCACTTTGCCAGTACTCATGCAGTTATTAAATCACTGAAGCACTACCTATGCACTTATGCAATCACCCAGGCAGTACCCTAGTACTCCTCCAATTATCCAGGCAGTACTTTTGTTCTCATGCAATCACCTAGGGACTACAGAGTGCACTTCAAGTTTGATTTGGATAGCAGAAGAGAAATCTTTTAGTTGTGCTCTGTGGTTCTGCTGTATAGGTTGTGATGTCTTCTAATTGTATGAATTCTGTAGTGTCTGACATACCTTTGGAATTCAATTAAAAATGTATTTTTATTTATATATGACAATATTTGTATATAATTATTTTATTAATATTAAATGATTTAACAAAAGTATTTAAACTTTTCTTTCTTTTCAGATACTCACCATTATTCGTAATAAAGATTGAGTATGGCAAGAAAAGATCAAAAGAAAAGAAAAGAAAAAAACTGTACTATTTAAAGGAAAGAGAAAAGGAGAAACTAGATAAAGTACAACATGTGACATTGAAGAAAAAGGCTTCTGGTAAGAGAACTAAAGAATTTGTTAAAAGAGTTTTAAAGAAGATTACGAATTTTCAAAATGGAGAAAAGAAAAAGTAAAGTAGTACAACCATTCAGAAGGAAATGAAAAAGGACATATTAATTGAAAATCTGGTTATGTGAAAAAAATCTATGTTGAAAGAAGGATGAAAGAATTTAAAGACATTAGAAAGAGAATGTATAAAAGTAGAGTACTACAAAATTTATTGAAAGATTGCAAAAAACATAGAAAAAGATCCGTATTTTACAAGAAAAAGCAACATATTGAAAGTTTAGTTGAAAACGCTTTTGAATTGAAAAGAAGATTGTTTATATTACTATTAAAGAGAATGAAAACATTGAATAAAACAATGCATTTTATGAAAGAGAAAAGTAAAAGAAAAAGACTTGTTAGTAGAACTAACTTTTACAAAATTCTTTTGGGTGAATGGAAGCACACTTCTAGTTCAGAACCTTTTTTTAATGAAGAAAGCTATTTTCAACAAAATACATTAGTTCACGCAGTTGATACCTGTGGTCGTTCTTATGAAGTTAAAAATGGTTGTACAATTGAAAAAGAAAATATGGTAGTTAGAAATGTGGAAGAAGTAATAGCTGAAGAAGTTCAAGGGAGACGTTCACAAGCTCCTGTGTATAGGTGGGATTGTAGTAGTATTTGTAGTATACGACAGGAATCTATTGATATTTTTATCAAATATCTTACGAGAGTATATTAAAAAAAGTGTTAAACAGAAAATTAAGATGTTGCAAGGACTAGATCCTTGTAAAGTGAGAAAAAATACTGGCTTGCAGGGTCATTCTCTGGCTTGTCTTTCTAGAAAAGTGTGCCAAAGTACTTTTCATCATTTGAGAATGTTAGCAGTACATCACTCAGAAATGCGTAAGTTAGTAAGAAGATTGTACTATGTAAAAGTCCTGCATTATCTTTAAGTGAAATAAACACTGCTCTTTTGCATGGTTCAGTGTTGGATGTAAAAAGGTTTGTGATGATATACAGTTTCGTTTCTTTGGTACTGAAAAAGAGTGTAGAGAAAGTGAGAGTTTGATAAGTGTAGGTGTTGAAGAAGAGGTGGAAGATAGTACTACTGAGAAGTTTGTAGAAGAAATTACAAAGTTTAAGGTAGTTTCTTGTGAGAAACCAAACTAAGGGGCCTATTAGGATGGCGGGCGGATCGCCCCCGCCGGGCCAGTGTTAGCCACCGCCGGCCATGCGGGGGCGATCTGCCCGCCATCCTCACTAGAATGACCCCCCGCCATATTATGATGGCTGGGGGGTCCGCGGGGGACGGGAAGACCGTCCGCCGCCTGCATATGGTGGCGGTGTCTGCGAGACACCGCCATCCATATCAGGATGCTAGTGGTCAATGGCGTTGCCGCCATGGAAAGGCAAACGGTCCTTGCTTTGGGGGGCCCGTTCCGGGCCCCCAGGGTGAAAGGGGGGTGCTCATTGCCATGCACTACGTGGCAGGCACCACGTGGTGCCTGCCATGTAGTGCATGGCAGTGTCATGCACAGTCCTTTTCCATTGCGGGCGTGTCTGCAGCCAGCAGATCCACCCGCAATGGAAAAGGCACAGGATGCGCCCGCCAGTGTGGCGGGCGCATCTTAATGTGCATGGCGGGACCGCCGCAGCATCGGCGGGCGGTCCCGGGCTCAGTTACGGTGGCGGGCGGACATAGTCCGCCCGCCATCGTAATAGGCCCCTATGTTTGTATTTGTTGTCGACGTATTCACTATAGAAGTCAAACTAGGAATGTTGATGTGTATTTAAAAAGTGAAAAGGAAAACAATGATAAGTGGGAGCAATTTGGTGCTTATTTGTTGGTGGAAGGTCGTTTTGAGTTGGGTAGTGACCAACGTGTTTGTAAATAATGTTACAGCAAACTAGAAGAGAACAAAATGCCAGCTAGAGCTGTACATAATAACCTAGAGTTGGTAGCTATTCCACCGGAACTGGTGGATTTAACTACATATGAGTCCATTCTAATTCAATCTGTGCACCCGTTTCAGTCTATAGTTCCTATGGAACCTAAAACAGGTAAGCTACCTCCCACAGATTTACAAAGAGGTTTAAAAGGAAGAGTTGTGTATTTACCTTTAGATTTTAAGAAAAATATTGAAACTGTTGGTGTAGAGAGAGAAGAAACTGAACATGTAGTTATTCTAGTTAATGGTGTACCAACAAAGAGTCGGAAAATATGGCAAGAGTTAGTAGATGTCACCAAAGTTCAAAAAGCTACGTTATATCTCATAGAAAACAATATTTATTATAAAAATGTATATCTGGAACAGGAAATATCTTTAGGAGATGATAGAGAAATTTCAACTGGCCAAATCGAAAAAGTGGACAAGTCCAGGAGTGAAGAAATGTATGAACATTATAGTATACATCCTTTACATTCAAAAGAAGTGATTGGAAATACTATTGAATTATTCCAAATGAAGAAAGCGAAGGGAACTCCCATGAGTGTTTGAGAAAGAAGTTTAGAAGCCCGTTGTTTTCCACAGCTCTTCCCCACTGGAAAAAGAGGACGATATGATGAACGACCAGTACAGATTCCAGCTTCAGAATACCGTTCAACAAGATTGTATTCAGAAGATCCAAGATTTTGACAGTGTGTTCCATATTTATTTCATCTTCTGTTTGAAAGTGACTTGTCTGGACTTTCATATGCAGTGAACCACATATTAAAAACAGGAGTTCATCTTACACATCTTTCTGCAAAGGAATTTTTGGACAAAGTTCAACAAGGAGACGATCATTTAGAATCTCAGTTAATTAATTTGATGGCATGTCAACGTGGTACCAATGAGTATTGGTATCGTCGTCATGGAGAACTTAAATGTATGTTGAGGAACTTAGGAACCCCTACATGATTTGTTACGCTTAGTTTTGCTGAATACGCATGGGACGATTTACTTGAATTTCTACGAGAAGCAAATTCAAATATTAAAAACATTGAATTGAAGACAGCTGGAGAACTGTGTTCCTTGGATCCTGTGAATGTGTGCAGATATTTTTTTTTTTAACAACAAATTTTATTGGGATATTTGTCAAGAGGATGGGCATTAGCCCTACAATAACCTGTAGAAAAGAAAGGATGCTGTTTACACAAATAACCACATTTCTGCCATTAACCGCTTAACCGCGGCGCGAATTCCGCTGTGGTGCGGCGGTTTAAAGGAGTGGGCGGGGTCGCGTCAGCCAACGGACGTGCGCAGCACTGCCGAGGTAGTGCTCGTGACGGCCGTTGGCCGACGGGCGCAGCGAAGGGGTTAATCAACACCTGCCAAACATGCAGGCAAAACAATAAGAACAAAAAGCAGACAGTTCTCGATCTCCATACAGGTATACACGGCATAGTGACATCGATATTTGTAGACAAACTGAGCTGTTTAGCCCGGTCAAGGTGCAGTAGGGAGTAACGGACAATATGGATCAAGGGGCGCCATTCAGGGGTCCGTATCCGGCAAGGGGGGAAGTTTGATTCCTCGATATGTCGCCCATCGGGCCCAGATCCTCCGATGCTTTGCAGGGCATCCCCGGGCAGTGAACACAGCTATCTCGGCCCCCATGCATCTATCTAACTCAGTCTTCCATTTACCCAGGGTCGGGGGCGATGTGGCTCTCCAGAGTTGTGCGATGTCCCTCTTAGCAATAGTAAGAGCCAGAAACAGTAGGTGCTGCATGTACCTATTCCCCCGATGTCGTCAGTGCTATGTAAGAGGAAGAGTCGCGGGTCAAGTGGGAGCTCCCACGAGAGTACCTCATTCAGGCAGGACCGAATCCTGCGCCAAAAGGGTTGCAGAGGAGTGCAGCCCCATACCGTGTGCATGAATGTTCCCACCTTCCGGGCACACCTCAGACAAGTGGGGGACTGGATAACTCCCATTCGCCAGAGTCAGGTTCGGGTATAGTATGCCCGGTGTAAGTATTTGAACTGTATGAGACGGTATCGCATGGAGACTGCCGAACCCCTGGGCTAGCGATGGCCTCAGCCCAGTCGTCATCAGTCAGGTCTGGGATGTCGGCCTGCCACGCAAGCCGTGTCTTGTCGAGAGTCGTTGGCGTATGAGTCATCAATGTCTGATATATTTGCCTAATCTTGTGGAGGCCAAGGTCGCCCATCAGCAGGCGGCCCTCCAGGGGGTGAAATTCCAGAAGGGCCTCTAGTGTGCAAATCAGGGGGGTGAGTGCATGTTGAAGCTAGAGAAATTTGTAGAATTGTGTTTTCTATGGAGGTCGAAATCGGCCTGTAGTTGTTGGAAGGATTTCAATTTGGTGCCCCTCAACACATCTCCGAGGGTCGAGATCCCCACCAGGTCCCATCCCCAGAACCCCTTCAGAGCGGCCACTGGGCGGAGGTATGTACCCTGCCATAGAGGGGTGTTCTGGGTGAGTGTCCCATTCCAGCCCATCTGTCGGACCTTAACCCGCCACAGCTGTATCATGACTCTACCGGCAGGCGGCATGAACTCTAGGCGCATGGCACTAAATAAAAGATGAAGGAGGGGAACCCGCTCCATCACTGCGTGTTCTATCGCGTATGCTGGATCTGTGGGGGAATTATACCACCATTCGTTCACCACGAGTATGTGAGAGGCTACATAATATGAGTAAATGTCTGCAGCCGCGATCCCCCCACAATATGTAGATTGCGCACAGGTGCGAAGAGCTACTCTAATTGCACCACCATTCCAGAGAAATTTGTTTTGTATGGCGGCGACTTGCGCAAACCAGGAGCGTGGAATAGGGTATGGGAAATTTTGAAGGCGATACAAGATCCGGGGTAGGGATACCATCTTAAAGATGGCTGAGCGCCCGTATAATGAGAAGGGAAGAGACAACCATATTGCCGTTTCGCCAGTAAGACTTGTTAGCAATGGGGTGATATTATGTGCCCAGGATACTTTGGGGCACAGGGACACAAAAATGCTGAGATATGTGAAGCCATCCGTTGCCCGGGAGAGCTGTGAGGCCCACGTCTCGCGACCCTGGTGACCGCACACCGGAAACAGTATGGATTTGGCAGGATTCGTGTGTTGGCCTGTAGTTTCCCCAAACACCCTAAGGATTTGTAATATGCGGGGCCCAGAGTACCAAGGATCAGTTATAAAAAATAGGACATCGTCCGCGTACAACGCAATATGGTCCGATCTCGATCGTGACCAGTCTAAACCCCGGAGCACCGGGTCTCTTCTGACCCACGCCGCTAAAGGCTCGACTGCAAGGGCAAGCAATAACGGGGATAGGGGGCAGCCCTGTCGAGTACCTCTTTGGATAGGGAAGGGGTGGGAGCGATGCCCCGCGATACGCACAGACGCCGTCAGGTCGGTGTATAACAGACGTACATACGCCCGGAAACGCGGCCCAAAGTTAAGTGCCTCGAGCAATTGGAAAAGATACACCCAGCTCAGCGAGTCGAACGCCTTGTCAATATCGGCGAGGAGTATGGCGGCCGGTCGACCGAGCGCTAGGGCAGCCGCCATAGCGTTATGTACTCTCCGGATGTTATGGCGAGTGGCTCTTTGCAGCATAAAACCCGACTGGTCGGGGTGTATCAGATCTGTAATACACGCGCGCAGTCGATTGGCAAGGACTTTTCCCAGTAATTTGGGTTCGAAGTTAATAAGGGAGATGGGGCGGTAAGAGGAGGGGTCATCTGGAGGGCGGCCGGGTTTAAGAAACAACACGATTTCTGCGTGTCGCCAATCCCGGGGCAGGATGGTGTGTTCCGTGGCCTCCTGGATGGCCGCCAACAAATGGGGCCCCAAGAGATGAATGTTCGGCCGTAGGAATTCCATAGGGAATCCATTAGGGCCAGGGGTGCGCCCAGGGTGAAGCGCGTTGATGGCACCCGTCAGTTCATCTACTGTAATTGGGGCCTCTAATTGCTCGTGCAGATGATCGGGGAGCCGCTGCGGCGGGATGTCAGAGAGAAATTCCGCTATGAGTTCGGCCGAGATCTGTTCATGTCGTGCATAGAGAGTGGTGAAGTGTCTCGCGAATTCCCCAGCAACGCCCTCCGGTGACATGTGCAAAGACCCGTCAACGCCGCGAATAGTGGGCACGACCGCTGGAGCGGCACCGGCTTGGCAGAGCCGATGGAGCATTCTGCTGGACTTATCACCCCATTGATAAACCCGGTGTTGTGATGCCTCCCAGATCTCCCTGGCCTCGCCCATGAGATATTGCTGTAGTTCCTGTTGCACCTGTATCAGGTTTCCCCGGATAGTGGGGCTAGGGTCTAAGTTAAGCTGCGAAGCCAGGGTCATCTGGCGTAATTCTAAAGCCTCTAGTTGCTCCCGCCGTGCGCGTTTTTCTTTGGTACGATAGCTGATTTCGGTACCCCGAATGGTTGATTTAAGGCCTCCCATAAAATACACCGAGAAGGGGCAGAGGGGCCATTGTCGTCCAGGTAGGTGGTGATCGCCGTGTGAAGCATATCTTGATAAGCAGGGCACCGCAGATGCCAGGGAGACATGCACCAGCGGAAGGGGGGCTTGCGGGAGCACATGTGGAATTGTAATGTGACCGGAGAGTGGTCGGAGAGCCCGCGAGGCAAATGTGTTACTTGTGAGAATCGGTGAAGAAACACCCGAGGGGCAAAGAAATAATCTAAACGAGACTGCGACCCATGGACTGCGGACAAATATGTGTAGCTATGTTCTGCGGGGTGGTATTCTCGCCAGACGTCAGCCCAACCCAGGGTGGAGAACAATGTGTGCAATTTTGTGGGGCCCAGTGGGGGTGGGCTGTCTGTACTGCGTTGTCGGTCCAGTGGCCCATGGTATCGTTCCAGTCGCCCCCTAGTAGGGTCAAGCCCTCCAGTATGTCCCCCCCAGGCTCCTGAGATCCTATCAATAAAGGCTGTCCCAAGTGGGGGAGGGGCATAAATACTGCCTATGGTAACCCGTTCCCCGCACAGCGTGCCTGTGACAAAGAGGAATCGACCTCCAGGGTCAGTCTTGTGTACCATGTGCTGAAACTGGACCCTACGATGTATTAAAATAGCCACCCCCCTGGAACCCCTGGTGAACCCTGCATGATACACATGGTAAAAGCCGAAGCGGGCCAGACATGGGGTTTTGGTACCTAGGAGGTGGGTCTCTTGTAAAAGTAGGATATCTGCCTCATACCTCTTTGCTTGACGCAAGACGGCACCTCGTTTCTCTTTGTTTAGTAGGCCCCGGACGTTCCAGGAGACTACTGTAAGGTCTCCGAAAGGGGTTACATCACCCAGCAGCATTTTCTCCGGATTGGAAGACAATTGCAGCGGAGAGATCAAAACCTGAATGGCCTGTCTGCTGATAACATAGGAACACAAGCCTTTTAAAACTACGTTCCCTTAAAACCCCCCTGTTGGACTTGGCCCTTTTTGCAGGGTCATCCCTGAACTTTTTGCCTTCCTCCCAGCCTTTTTTCTGACATGGTGTTGGTGGATTTATGACTCTGGGCACTTTTTCACTGCTGATCAGTGCTAAAGTGTATATGCTCTCTATGGTAAATTGATGTATGGATTAGTGACTCCATGATTGGCTTGATTGGTTTACTTGTCAGACCCTAGTACAGTGCACTGTGTGTGCCCAGGGCTTGTAATCCAATACTGCTGGTGGGCTTGCAGCACTGGTTGTGCCACCCACCGGAGCAGCTTGTAAAGTGTGTCTCAGGTCTGCCATTACAGGGCCTGTGGGCAGTCTGGTACTGCCATGTTGACTGGGCAAGTGCACCCACTTGCCAGTCCCTAAACCTTCCCTTTTATACATATTAGTCACCCCTATGGTAGGCCCAAGGGCAGGGTGCATTGTAGGTAAAAGGTAGGACATGCCCTGATGTGTGTGGCATGTCCTAATAGTGAATTACAGCCATTTTCGTTTTTCACTATTGCAAGGCTACCTGTTCCCCATAGGCCAGAATGGGCAGTTAGATTATTACATCTTATAATCCTAACTGACTCAGGGAACCAGGTAGAAATTCGAGTTTAATATGCCTGAACTCAGAATGATAAAATACATCTTTTAGTGAAGTTGGTTTTAACATTCTGTGTTTGAAATTACCACTTTTAGAAAGTAGGTATTTTCTTGCCTAACTATCCAAGCCTGCCTCTGCTAGGTTGTGTATTCCTTGTCTGGAGTTTGAGTGACAGGGGCTGGGGTATTCCAGGAGACGGGGTGAGTCAGCACAGAGCTGAATAGAGAGATCTGCATGCAGATAGGAGGGAGGAGTTGCACCTGGGACCTGAATAGGGGTGTGCCTTTCCTCCACAATGCTGGCTCCACCTCCTGTGGTGTGTCTGATGTCCCTGGCCTGCACTGTCAAAGCAAGAGAAGGAGCCCTGTAAACAAAGTGCTCCAGGACTGACCAGAACTGGTTTGGACTAGGCAAAGGCCTCTCTGCCTTCAGAGAACAAAGAGAAAAGTAGTATAAATATTGGGACCCAGACCCAAGAACTTTAGATCACTTCTGGGAATCAAGACAAACCTTTGCTGAGGAGAAGAACCAGGAAGCTGAAGGAGGAGACTACCCCTGTGCTGTGTATTTGGGGGTTGGCCTGCAGTGGTTGCTTCATTGCCAAAGAAAGGAGAAAAGGACTGAGTGTGCTTTCTATCAACTTGAAGAAGAATCTCCAAGGGCTTGAACTAGAGCTTGCCTCCTGCCTGAAGTCTCAGGGATACAAGACTTCACCAACCAGCTCCCCCCCTGAATACCCTTGCTGGGAATTGAAGTGCCTGCTGTTGTGCTGGGCCTTCTGAGAGACTGCGTGTCGCTGGGAGCTGGAAGCGCGACGCAACAACGAGAAGCGTGTCGCCGCCGCAGCCGCTGTCATCGCATCGCAGAGGAAGTGAGACGCCGCTGTCATCATCGCATCGCCGAAGCGCGGCGCATCGCCGGAGAAGCGGGACGCTGCCACAGAGGACATGGTCGCATCACCGGAGAAGCACGTTGCAGGGCCTGTCGTGGCTCCAAAGATCATCTAGTCGCCGCACGGCCGTCGGGCGTGCACGCATTGCACCAACGTTGTCGCATCGCAACCAAGACGCTATTTTGTCGCATCGCACTGGAGAAGAGTATCGCATCGAGGTGCCATCTTGTCGCATCGCACCGGAGAGCAGTAAGAAACCGACGCATCACCTCCCCACTCAGTAAGGAAGCGAGCATCAACTCCCCTGCGCAGCAGTAAGGAACCGACGCATCCACTCCCCTGAGTGTAAGGAACCGACGCATCACCTTCCCTGCGACCCTTTTGTTTTCTTTGCGTTACGCATTCAAGGTACATTGAGAGTAAAGTGTTGCATCTACAACTTGAGAGAACTGAACTATTTTATAACATTTTAAAGTCTATTTTTGAGTACAGTATTGTGGATTTTTGTCGTTTGGTCTTGTGTTAAGTCTATATAAAAATACTTATTTTTATAATACAACCTGTGTGGTGTCAATCTGTAGTGTTGTCACTGTATTACTGTATGTGTTCACAAATGCTTTACACACTGCCTCTGAGATAAGCCTGCCTGCTCGTGCCAAGCTACCAAGGGGGTGAGAAGGGGTTATTTTAGGAGTGTAGCCCCTTACCCTGACTAGACGCAAGGGTCCCTATTTGTCACAGGTACCTACCTATGCCAACTAGAGACCCCCAAATCTAACATTGGTGGTCAGTGGTGAGGATTTGGACTTGCATTTGTGATTCATATACAGTAATTGGTGTACACTACTAGTGAGTGCAGACCATAACACAACCACATACTTTGTGAGAGGATTTTTCCTTGGAACTTCTTTTCTATTTTTTATTCCTGAGAACTGCCAGTCTTTTTGCTACCATGAGCAAGTCAGCATCCATAGTATCTGTAGACATTGTTTTGGAAGAAGAGAGAATTGATACTTACACTGTGCCTCATCTCAAAGCTTTGTGCAAGAAATTTAAAATCTCTGTGAAAGGCCTCACCAGGAAAGAGGAATACCAGAAGGCGCTGAGGGCCTGGGTAGAATCTAGGAATGCCAGTGAGCATCCTGAGGAGCCAGCAATGGAGGCAGAGGATTTAAATGGGCAGCTTGAGGGGCCAGTGGGCCTAACTGGAGGAAAAGCACCTTCAGGGGCGGGAAGCAGTGTTTCTTCCAAGGGATTGTCCCCAGGAGAGCTGGAGGACAGAGCAAAGGAGAGGATGCATAAGTTGGAGCTAGCAAGGCTCAAAATGGATGGTCAGAAAGACATAGAGAGCAAGAAAATAGAGCTTGGGATGGAATTAGAGATGAAGAAGGTAGCCTTAGAGGAAAAGATGATGCATTTTGAGCATGAGAGAATGATGAGGGAGTTGGAGTTGAAAGCCAGGGGCTTAGGGATTCCTCCCTCTGGTGGCAGCAAAATTGTATTATTGAATGCTGAGGAAGTGCACACACCCCGAGATGTGGTGCCTGACTTGGAGAGGGTTGATTTACGCCAGGAGGTTCAAGGACGTGAGGTAGCTCCGGTGGTGCACAGTGTCCCTGAGAAAGATTGGGGAACTGGCCCAGGGGTTCATGGTCCTAGTGGTGGGAGGGACACGCCACTGACTCTAGATGAGAGGTGCAGGGAGAGGGGTTCCCCCATGGTTGAAGTCCTGGTGTGTGAGTGTGAAGACCGCACAAAAGAGTGTGGGTTGAGTGATAGTGACAGTCAGATACTGTCTTGCCAGTCTCAGGAGAGAGGTGTGGGGTACGTGTGCAAGGCACTGGATGGTGAGGTGAAGGATAGTTTGGTGGGTCTGTGTGATCCAATTTTGGGAGAGCATATTGTAAGTCCCTGTTTTCCAGAGCTATGCCAACACCTGTTGGAGTGTGAGTTCTCTGACCCCAGGGAGCTCACAATGGAGGCAGACCTTTTGGTGGATTCCAGAGGGTCTGAAGAGGCATTGGGGAGTGACCCTAAGAGGAGTGGCTCAGGTGTCTTCCAACCCAGAGTGGTGGGAGAGGTTCAGTGTAGCCCAGCTAGGTCCCGTGGTAGTGGGAGGGGTGTAGGGACTCACGTCCTGTCTCAGTGGAGAAGGAGTGAGTGTGGGGCTGCGTGTCCCAAGGTGCCCGAAACCCAGTCTCAGGGCCTGGATGGTTCTTTAAGGGAACACCAGGTTGGGGGCCTAGGCTGTACTAGTAGGTCATTCGAGGAGGATCTCCTAGTGTATAGAGAACCTGGAGCGTCTGTAAATGGAGCTCCAGTGTTTCTGGTGTCTGGCGGTGCCCCTCCACTTGGGAGGGTGCAGAAGTCCAGAGTGAGGGGTGAGAGGGGGAAAGAGTCCCCAGTGGAAGAACCAGTGGGTCAGGGGCCAGCCAGAAGGGCTGAGTCACCGGTGAATGACCATGGTGACACCACTTCTGTCCTGGGGGATCTTCACGCGCTGTCAGATGGACAGGGGGTGGGAGATCTGCACCAGGCAGACTGTCACACAACACATGAGAGATGTGTTACCCTCTGGGGGGGCATGCGTGCTCCCCAGGAGTCCTGGTGCGCCAGGCAGATTCTTACACAACTCTAGAGGAGTGTGTTTCCCTTGGGGGGGGAGTTGGTGTACCCTCCCGGAAGTGTTGGGTTGCCAGGCACAGGTCCAGCCTAAGGGTACAGACCCTGGGTTGGAGGGCCAGATTCAGGTTGTCCCCTCTGACCTGGAGGAAGGGGCAGCTGCTAACAGTGCCCCTACCAGTTTGTCTTCTGGGGGTACCGCTCCTGATGGGAGGGGGCAGTACTCTGGAAGGGGGTGCAGAGGGAGGGAGTCCTCGCCTCTGACCCCGGTTCAACTGGAGGGTTTAGACCCTAGATTGGAGGACCAGGTTCAGGGTGTCCCCCCTGACCTGGACGCCCAGTTGCAGGATAGGACCCCTGAACTGGTGGGTGAATTGTGCAGGGCACCTGCCACAGGTGCCCTGGCAATTCTGGAAGGGGGTACCACTCCAGGTGGGAGGGTACAAAGCCCCAACAAGGAGGAGGAGGACCGGGTGTGGGAAAGCCCAACCCAGTCTCCTGTCCAGCCCCCGGGTATAGGCCCGGGGCTGGTGGGACAGTGCAAGGATGTCATACCTGACCTGACAGGAGGGAGAGGGGACAAAGGGTGCCAAGCACCTGGGGCTACTGCCCCCGCTCTCTGACGCCACAGAGGTTTGAGAGCCCTGAGAGGCATAAGGCCTGGGTCTCATCCCTGACCACTGTCAGTGGCCACTGTGGCTTGCTGTCTGTCTGTTGGGACACACCTGTGAGCAAGTTAATGTTAGGTGCTGCACAGGTCGTGTCCACAGGTGAGGAGAAGGGTTCCCCATGGATTAGCTTGGTGGGCCCTGAGAGTATGGACAGAGGGATTCCAATAGGTTCAGATTGGCGTAGAACTGGAGTATGCCCCTGCTGTTGTGGGCCAGAGTCCAGGTTCTATCGCCCAAAGCAGGGAACGCCCATCAAGGTAGTGATTGGTCTACCCTGCGTTTTTGGCTGGAAGGGGGTTGTGTTGGACTTGGCCCTTTTTGCAGGGTCATCCCTGAACTTTTTGCCTTCCTCCTAGCCTTTTTTCTGACATTGTGTTGGTGGATTTATGACTCTGGGCACTTTTTCACTGCTGATCAGTGCTAAAGTGCATATGCTCTCTATGGTAAATTGATGTATGGATTAGTGACTCCATGATTGCCTTGATTGGTTTACTTGTCAGACCCTAGTACAGTGCACTGTGTGTGCCCAGGGCTTGTAATCCAATACTGCTGGTGGGCTTGCAGCACTGGTTGAGCCACCCACCGGAGCAGCTTGTAAAGTGTGTCTCAGGTCTGCCATTGCAGGGCCTGTGGGCAGTCTGGTACTGCCATGTTGACTGGGCAAGTGCACCCACTTGCCAGTCCCTAAACCTTCCCTTTTATACATATTAGTCACCCCTATGGTAGGCCCAAGGGCAGGGTGCATTGTAGGTAAAGGTAGGACATGCCCTGATGTGTGTGGCATGTCCTAATAGTGAATTACAGCCATTTTCGTTTTCACTATTGCAAGGCTACCTGTTCCCCATAGGCCAGAATGGGCAGTTAGCTTATTACATCTTATAATCCTAACTGACTCAGGGAACCAGGTAGAAATTCGAGTTTAGTATGCCTGAACTCAGAATGATAAAATACATCTTTTAGTGAAGTTGGTTTTAACATTCTGTGTTTGAAAATACCACTTTTAGAAAGTAGGTATTTTCTTACCTAACTATCCAAGCCTGCCTCTGCTAGGTTGTGTATTCCTTGTATGGAGTTTGAGTGACAGGGGCTGGGGGATTCCAGGAGACGGGGTGAGTCAGCACAGAGCTGAATAGAGAGATCTGCATGCAGATAGGAGGGAGGAGTTGCACCTGGGACCTGAATAGGGCTGTGCCTTTCCTCCACAATGCTGGCTCCACCTCCTGTGGTGTGTCTGATGTCCCTGGCCTGCACTGTCAAAGGAAGAGAAGGAGCCCTGTAAACAAAGTGCTCCAGGACTGACCAGAACTGGTTTGGACTAGGCAAAGGCCTCTCTGCCTTCAGAGAACAAAGAGAAAAGTAGTATAAATATTAGGACCCAGACCCAAGAACTTTAGATCACTTCTGGGTATCAAGACAAACCTTTGCTGAGGAGAAGAACCAGGAAGCTGAAGGAGGAGACTACCCCTGTGCTGTGTGTTTGGGGGTTGGCCTGCAGTGGGTGCTTCTTTGCCAAAGAAAGGAGAAAAGGACTGAGTGTGCTTTCTATCAACTTGAAGAAGAATCTCCAAGGGCTTGAACTAGAGCTTGCCTCCTGTCTGAAGTCTCAGGGATACAAGACTTCACCAACCAGCTCCCCCCCTGAATTCCCTTGCTGGGAATTGAAGTGCCTGCTGTTGTGCTGGGCCTTCTGAGAGACTGCGTGTCGCTGGGAGTTGGAAGCGCGACGCAACAACGAGAAGCGTGTTGCCGCCGCAGCCGCTGTCATCGCATCGCAGAGGAAGCGAGACGCCGCTCCCGCTGTCATCATTACATCGCCGAAGCGCGGCGCATCGCCGGAGAAGCGGGATGCCGCCACAGAGGACATCGTCGCATCACCGGAGAAGCGCGTCGCAGGGCCTGTCGCGGCTCCAAAGATCATCGAGTCGCCGCACGGCCGTCGGGCGTGCACGCATCGCACCAACGTTGTCGCATTGCAACCAAGACGCTATTTTGTCGCATCGCACCGGAGAAGAGTATCGCATCGAGGTGCCATCTTGTCGCATCGCACCGGAGAGCAGTAAGAAACCAACGCATCACCTCTCCACACAGTAAGGAAGCGAGCATCAACTCCCCTGCGCAGTAGTAAGGAACCGACGCATCCACTCCCCTGAGTGTAAGGAACCGACGCATCACCTTCCCTGCGACCCTTTTGTTTTCTTTGCGTTACGCATTCAAGGTACATTGAGAGTAAAGTGTCGCATCTAAAACTTGAGAGAACTGAACTATTTTATAACATTTTAAAGTCTATTTTTGAGTACAGTATTGTGGATTTTTGTCGGTCTTGTGTTAAGTCTATATAAAAATACTTATTTTTATAATACAACCTGTGTGGTGTCCATCTGTAGTGTTGTCACTGTATTACTGTATGTGTTCACAAATGCTTTACACACTGCCTCTGAGATAAGCCTGCCTGCTCGTGCCAAGCTAACAAGGGGGTGAGCAGGGGTTATTTTAGGAGTGTAGCCCCTTACCCTGACTAGACGCAAGGGTCCCTATTTGTCACAGGTACCTACCTATGCCAACTAGAGACCCCCAAATCTTACACCCCCCACCCAACACTGCCAAGAACTAGGAGCATCTGTCGCAGTGTGAGGCACACAAGGCTCCCAACAGAGGAACCCCGCGCCCCCACGCCAAAAGGACCCTACCCACCCTAGAAACATGAGAACAAGAGGGGCACAATTAGTGTGTGCAGATATTTTAATCATAGGTTTCAAGCTATGATGTCTTTTATCTGCAATAAAAATAATCCACCTCTTGGAGAAGTTATTGAGTTCTTTTGGAGAAAGGAGTACCAAGCCAGAGGTGCTCCTCATATACACATGCTAATATGGATCAAGGATGCACCTAAATTTGGAACCGATTCTGATGAAACTGTTTTGTCTTTCATTGAAGACTATGCTACCTGTGCTATTCCAAAAACAGGAGGAGAAAATAGCTTAATACAACAAGTTTTACGGTTTCAAAGTCATCGATGTGGGAAATATTGTCGCCGGAAATACAAGTCTAAGGGAAACTTTTATACGAAATGTCATTTTGGATTCCCATGTCCTGTAATTTCGAAAGGAAGAGTCAACAGTTTCATGTCAGCATTAAGGCATACTATAACTCGAAAATCTCCGAAGAATACTTACAATATAAAAAGAAGTGAAGATTCAAAGTACATTAATGACTACAATCCAGTGATTTTGACGATGTGGAATGCAAATATGGATATCCAATATGTTGCAGATAATTCGATTGCTGTTGCTCGCTATGTTACATCATATATAACCAAATCTGAAAAGACGTAGTTGAAAGAATTGTGGGAAGAAATTTCACAAGAGAAGACTATTAGTAACAAATTGTACAGCTTTAGTTTGAAGATGCTTTCCCATCGAGAGATTGGATCCTATGAATGTTCGGATCGGTTGTCCTCTGCAAGTTTATATTCAAAGTCAAGAGGAATCATTTGGGTAAGTCTAGGTCTTGCTACAACATGAAATTGAGTATTGAAATCTGTACAAGAAATTGAATACTTAGCTTTGAATGAGGCAGAAAGTACAGATATTGTTAAAACAAATATGTTAGATACGTACTATCCCAAAAGGAGTCCACATCTGGAAAACATATGTCTCTATAAAGTACTGCAACATTACAGCTTTAAGAGAAATGTTACAGAAAATATAAATGAAGAAAAATATGCAGTAATTGGATGTGATGGATAATTGGTAAAACATGCCAAAGGAAATCTTATTAATCACAGGAAACTCAGTTGTGATACTCCAGATAAAAGGGAATTTTTCTATTTAGTACTTCTGCAACTGTTTAAGCCTTGGCGTAGTGAAATGGAATTACTTGGAGATTTTGACTGCTATGAAGATTCCTATAATGCATGTAAAGATAGCATTGAATGCACAGTTTTTCCAAAATATTTACAAATGTTGAATGAAGAGATTGAACAAGAAACTAGTATTGCAGCTGAAATCACTAGAGATAGTTCTCAAGATAGTCAAAGTTCTGCTCCACTGAGTCAAGATCCACTAGGACAACCAATTCTTGAAAATGAAGCAGCAATCACTATGAATGAAGTAGAAACGGCAATGCAACAAACACAACAGGATATTATTGATTTGGGTAACTTGGAAGAACAACTAAATATTGAACAAAAAGAAATATATCAGCAAGTTACACAACAGATACAGCATGGTTTACTGCATGAAAAAAAAGAATGGCAATGTACATTATTTAAACCTATTCGAATGTATATCAGTTGACAAGCTGGAACAGGAAAAAGTTTCTTAATTAAAGTTTTGACCAGTTCAATCAATCAATCATTCAGGGGTTTGTTAAAGCGCGACTACTCACCCGTAAGGGTCTCAAGGCGCTAGGGGTGGGGGGAGAGGGGGTGCAGGTTCCATTCCATCAAGGAGGGGGTCTGTCAAAGAGCCAGGTTTTGAGGTTTCTTGAGAAGATGGGGAGCGATGTTGTCTGTCTGAGGTGGAGCGGAAGGGCGTTCCATGCTTTGGCCGCGAGGAAGGAGAAGGAGCGGCTTCCCGATCTGGTCTTTCTGGTGCGGGGGACCACGGCGTAGGAGAGCTGGGCTGATCGTAGGGTCCTTTGGGGTGCATGGAATTTGAGTCGGCTGTTCAGGTATGCTGGTCTGGTACCGTGGAGGGCCTTGTGTGCGTGGGTGAGCATCTTGAAGGTGATTCTTGCCTCGACAGGGAGCCAGTGGAGTGTGCGCAGGTGCTGGGAGATGTGGAAGTGTTTTGGCAGGTTGAGGACCAGTCTTGCAGCGGCGTTCTGGATGTTCTGTAGCTTGCGGGTGAGGTTTTTGTTTATTCCGGCGTAGAGTGCGTTGCCATAGTCGAGTCTGCTGGTGACCAGGGCATGAGTGACGGTCTTTCGGTGTTCGAGGGGGATCCATTTGAAGGTCTTACGAAGGAGGCGGAGGGTGTGGAAGCTGGAAGATGAGACAGAGTTGATCTGGCGGTCCATTTTGAGCTCGGAGTCCAGGATGATTCCCAGGTTGCGTGCGTGGTCCGTGGGGGTTGCAGGTTTCCGAGGGCGGGGGGCCACCAGGTATCGCTCCAGGCGTCGGGGTTTGGGCCCATGATGAGTACTTCTGTTTTGTTGGTGTTTAGTTGTAGGCAGCTGTTTTTCATCCATTTGGCGACGGCTTCCATGCCTTCTCGAAAGTTGCGTCTGGCGGTGTTGGGCTCGTTGGATAGGGAGAGGATGAGCTGGGTGTCGTCTGCGTAGTTATCTACATAAGACCACTCAATAACATTTATCTTGTGTTGTAACCGCTCCAACTGGGTTAGCAGCACATAACATTAAAGGGATTACATTACATCGATTACTCATGCTACCAGTTGAACATGAAAATAAGTTGGAATATCACAAGCTATCTGGAGAAACTTGTTATGTAGTTTCAAGAGTACTAAAGAAAATGAAACTTCTGATTATTGATGAGGTGAGCATGGTCTCAAACGTAATGCTTGCCTTTGTACATTTAAGAATGCAACAGATTTTAAAAACAGATTATGATGTTTTATTTGGCGGAAAACATGTAATTGTATTCGGCAATCTATTACAACTTACTCCTGTGAAAGGACAACCAGTTTTTAAAACACTTGTCCATGAAGACACTAAGAAATCTTTGGGAAGTGTTGGAAATGTGAACATTTGGTCTCTTTTTGAATATAAAGAACTTATTAAGAATATGCGACAAGCAAGTGATGAACATTATGGGAACATTCTTCAAGATATTAGAATTGGTGTTTTGACAAAACATGGTAAAGAAGCTTTACAAAGTCGGCTACTAACAAACTTGTTTCCAAATGAAAATATTGCACCTGAAATAATGTACAAAAAAATCGGAGAAAATAAATCTATAGTTTGTCTAATGCCAACACTGCAAGAGTGTTCTACATTCAATCAAGAACTTTTGAAACTGGAGAAACAACCAATACTGAAAATGGAAGCCATTGATAAAATGGAACACAAAGGAGTTACTATTATTCTCTCAGAAAAATTAAAATCAAAATTGGATTCTTTGGAAAAGTCTACATCTAAGACTGCTGGTTTGGAAAAGACTTTATATGTATGTGTGAACTGTCAGGTAATATTATGGCGTAATTTAGATGTTGAAAAAGGTTTAGTAAATGGACTAATGGGAAAAGTTGTTGATTTTGTTAAGTATCAGAACAGAGATGGAATTGAATTTTTGAAGATTAAATTTGATCAGATTGAAGAGGTAAAACAGATTGGACGTTGTGCTGTTCATTTTTTGCTTGTAAAAGACTTGTATGTTGGTAGAAAACAGTTTCCTCTTTCTTTAGCATATGTGGTGACCATTCATAAATCTCAAGGTTTAAGTGTTGACAATTTTTTGGTAAATATTGGAAGTACAGTGTTTAAAGAGGGCATGGCATATGTTACATTTTCTCGAGTAAGAACAATATCTAGTTTGTATTTGATTGATTTTGATGAGAAAAAAGTTAGTGCTGATGTAAATTGTGTAAAAGAGTATAATCGGTTAACTTAGGTGAATATCCCAAAAATGAAAAACATATACTATGTCCAAAACGGAAATATGACAAACAATCTAGTGAGATTGAAAAAAAGAAAACAATTCAAGAGAAGCATGAAGCTGCCAAGAAAATGAAAATGGACTCTGTTGATGATATTGTAGGATACCAGTTAGAAAATAGTTCAGGTATCAAGTGCTATGCTAATGTAATTCTAAATGTTGTCTTTTATCTAGAAGATCTTTATCATAAAGTTATGGAAAATCGTGAAAAAAGATTCTGTTCTTTATTACATCATCTTTTTCAAAAGTTGGTAAGTGACAGAACTAAAATCCATACTGCTTCTGGCATTCGGCATCTTTTGGATATATATACTGGTTCTTCGCAATTTACACTTAATATACAACAAGATGCACAAGAGTTTCTTGGGTCATATTATCAACAGCCAGCGATAATTATTGCTAAGCGCGCTTAGCGCGATTTTAATTATCGCTGGATTACATCGCAGAGATAGCGCGTTATTATCAACGCTTATCTCCAATGCGATAAAAAACTCCAGCGATAGCGGTGAAATGCGTGAATATCGCTGGAAATCCAGCGATAAAACAACAGCGATAGGGAAATCCTTGATAATAGGGCAGGGTGGACTTATCCTGACAATCCACCTCCCATAGGATAACATAGCTAAGTCAGTTTTAAATCAGGCGTTCAGATACCAGAGATAATCGCGGTTAGCGCTACTTTTTTTATCGCTACGCGGGTTCGCCACCGGATTGATAATAGGGGGAAGTTGTGTTAGCGACAGTTTTCATGTTATTTTAGTAAGGAACGCCTACTTTGCATATCATTAGCGATAAATATCGCTGACATGCAAAGCGGCAGGATAACCAGCAGCTTTCTCAAGGAAACAAGCACTAACGCATGTTAGCGAGTTCTTGGTGATAGTGCGATAAAAATATTGCCGCTTTTTCGGCAAAAAGTGCCGCAAAAGCGGCGATATGGCCCTTGATAATATGCCCCTCTTATGTTTATGCTTGCAGTATTGGAAGAAGAAGGGATTCAAATTGAAAATTTCTTTGGACTAAGTTACAGATGGGATCATAAATGTGAAGAGTGCTCATTTTCATCTACCACTGAAATAGACACTGAACGATTCATATATTTGACAATACCAGATTGCAAATCAGTGTCTTTTAACAAATTAATAAAAACAGCTAATCAAGATATTAAATGTTCTCGTTGTAAATCAGAAATGTTGTCAACATTATTTACAGAAAGATTTGGGGGCATATTAACAAGAACGGCGTTAAAAATTATTCCAATAGAAGTTCATGTTCTGGTGTGAATATGGGCTTCTATTGGAATTCTCCAGGGCATATTATCAAGCCCATTATTGCCGCTTTAGCAACAGTTTTCTGCCGCTAAACCGGCGATAATTTTAACGCCGTTCTTGATAATATGCCCCTTGGACAATATGTCATTTTAATGCTGCAACGTTGTAGAGGAGATGGAAGAAAATTGGAAACCAAAATTAAAAAGTTTGTGGCAAGTCAAATATCAATTTCAGGAAGAACTTTTAAAGCAGTTGCTATTATTTTTCATGATGGACCTAGTACAACATATGGACACTATACTGTGTATTTAAAGTGCAATAAAGGATGGACACATTGGAATTCAAATGTCGGTTGCCTTACGAATTACCAAATTCATATCTAATATTTTTGATGCCAAAGTTTTGAAAACATCATTCGGCCTATTGGGAATATGTGAACACAAATTAATGAATTTATTTTGGATATTTTAAATGCAAATAGATTTAGAAACATTATTCGGCCTATTGGGAAAATGTGGAGAATTTCTGTTTGGATTATTGTTTGTGCTAATTCTTATTGCGTTTGCAAAATTGTGTTTGAAACAAGTAGTTTATATATTTGTTGTTTATATCATACGCGATGTAAATGAGAGTGTATATTTTAGAAAATGAATTTCAGAGAAATAGATCATTTAATGTAGTTGAGGAATGTAATTTAGAAACTGTAGATAGGTAAACAGATAGTTGAATTTGTTGTAAACATTTTGAACACAGATTTGTTTGTTTTTTAACAATCTTATTGATTGTATTTTTTTCCCCGCTGTAATATGATGATCAATATAGAAATCACTGTGTATGGTGAAATTCAATAGAATCTGAAAACAGCAAAAAGGGAAACTGAACATGTTATGTAATTCTAAAATTATGTTGTGTTCTTAAAACTAAAATTGTATATGCAATAACAGTTTTTTTCTTCTTTTTTACAGAAAGTAATATTAAAGTTTGAAAATATTTAAAATTTAGTTTACAATGAAACAACTGTAAAAAGATTTCAATGAGTTTGATATCTACTTCAATAAAGAAGGTAAGGTGAAGTAATGTTTACAGTCACTTTTATTGTAGTCATTCATTTTTTTAAACTCTACCAACTCACTCCTCCAATCACCTCAGCACTACCCATGCACTCCTTCAATCACTCAAGCATTACCCATGAACTTACAAAATAACCCAGGCATTACCAATACACTCCTCCAATCACCCAGGCACTACTGATCCACTCATACAATAACTCAGGCACTACTCATGCACTTATGCAATAACCCAGGCACTAGCCATGCACTAATCCAATCACCCGGGCACTACCCAAGCAATTCACCAATTACCCAGTTAGTACCCATGCACTCATGCAATCACTCAGCCACTACCTATGCACTTATAAAATCACCATGCACTACCCTTGCACTCTTTCAATCACCCAGGCATTACCCAGGCACTCTTCCAATCAGTCAGACATTACCTCTGCACTCATGCAATCAGCAATGCATTAGGTATGCACTACTCCAATCATCCAGACACTACCCTTGCACTCCTCCATTCACCCAGGCATTATCAATGTATTCCTCCAATCACCCAGTCAGTACACATGCACTCATGCAATCACCCAGGCATTACCCATGCACTCCTCCAATCACTTAGCCAGTACCCATGGACTTCTCCAATCACCTACACATTACTCCTGCACTCATACAATCACTTAGGCATTACCCATGCACTCCTCCAATGACTCAGACATTACCCCTGCACTCATGCAATCACCTTGGTATTACCCATGCAGTCCTTCAATCACTCAAGATGTACCCATGCACTTATAAAATCATCCAGGCACTCATGCATTAACCCAGGCATGACTGATGTACTCCTTGAAGCACCTAGGCATTACCCATGCACTCCCCCACTCAGCCATGCACTATCCATGTACCCTTTCAATTACCCAGGCACTACCCTTGCACTTCTCCAATAATCCAGGCACTACACCTGTACTCGTACAATCACCCAGGCAATACCCATGCACTTATAAAATCACCCAGGCACTACCTCTACACTCATGCAATCAGCTAGATATTACCCCTACACTCATGCAATTACCTAGGCATTACCTATGCACTCCTCTAATCCCCCAGACATTACCCTTGCACTCATGTAATCAGCAATGCATTAGGTATGCACTACTGCAATCATCCAGACACTACCCTTGCACTCCTCCATTCACCCAGGCACTATCAATGTATTCCCCCAATCACCCAGCCAGTACTCATGCAGTCATGCAATCACCCAGGCATTACCCATGCACTCCTTCAATCACTTAGCCAGTACCCATGCACTCCTCCAATCACCTACACATTACCCCTGCACTCATACAATCACTTAGGCATTACCCATGCACTCCACCAATGACCCAGACATTACCCCTGCACTCATGCAATCACCTAGGTATTACTCATGCAGTCCTTCAATCACTCAGGCAGTACCCATGCACTTATGAAATCATCCAGGCACTAGCTATGCACTCATGCATTAACCCAGGCACGACTGATGCACTCCTCAATGCACCTAGGCATTATCCATGCACTCCTCCAATCAGCCATGCACTATCCATGTACTCCTTCAATCACCCAGGCACTACCCTTGCACTCCTCCAATAACCCAGGTACTACCTGTGTACTCATACAATTATCCAGGCAATACCCATGCACTTATAAAATCACCCCGGCACTACCTATGCACTTATGGAATAATGCAGGCAGTATCCTTGCACTCATCCAGTCATCCAGGCACTATCCATGCACTCCTACAATCACCCAGACACTACCCATGCACTTATAAAATCACCCAGGCACTACCTATGCACTAATCTAAACACTCAGGTGCTACCCATGCACTCCTCCATTCATCCAGACATTACCCCTGCAGTCATACAATCACCCAGGCATTACCCATTCACTCCTTCAATCAGTCATGCACTACCCTTGCAGTCATGCAATCACCCAGGCACTATCTATGTACTTATGGAATAACGCAGACAGTATCCTTGCACTCATCCAGTCATCCAGGCACTATCCAAGCCCTCCTGCAATCACCCAGCCACTACCCATGCATTTATAAAATGAGTCAGGCACTACTTATACACTCGTCTAATCACTCAGGCAGTACCCATGCACTCCTCCAGTCATCCAGACATTACCCCTGCACTCATGCAATCAGCCAGGCATTACTCATGCACTCCTTCAATCGCTCAGCCAGTGCCCATGCAGTCAGGCAATCACCCAGGCACTACCTATACACTCATTCAATCACCCAGGCATTACTATTGCACTCATGTATTCACTCAAACACTAGCCATACACTCATCCATGCACTCAGACGCTACCCATGCACTCTTCCAATCACCCTGGCACTACCCCTGCACTTATGCAATCAGTCATGCAGTACTGATGCAGACATTCAATCACTCAAGTACTACTATTGCACTCATTCTTTCACTCAAACACTAGCCATGCATTCATCCATGCCTTCAGACACTACCGTTGTTCTCCTCCAATTGCTCAGGCACTACTTCTACACTCATGCAATCACTCAGGATTTTTTTCTATTTTTAACCAGTTTATGTGGTTCCGTAAGAACCGTTTATTTTAATTTTTAAAACAATTTTGGAATTTATTTGTATTTTTAAACAATTGTTTTTTTTTGTTGGTGTTCTTGACTTTTTTTCAAAACAAACAAAATTCAACAGTGCACATTGTTATATGGCTCTTAGGCACATTATCGACATTGCTAAGTTAGCATGAGCTTCGCTGCCATGATGCTGCTTTTGCGCACGCTACTACATGACTTTGTTTTTGCAAGACTTTGTTTGTGCCCTTCACATGAGGACGGGTTGACTTTTGCGTTCTCTGCCTTTCCTGAAGTTTAGTCTGAACACGATGCGCAAGGTCGATAAACAATGCCCCTTGTTATTCTGTTCTGGTCAGTACCTAGCACCTAGACATAACATGCTACACAGCTGCAGTACTGAAGACTCGTGCTTTGATATTACGTTGTTGCATGTTGTTTTTACACACTTGGAGAAAGCCGTTCCATGGAGAAGAGCTCTGCTGTTCCTATGATGTAAACCTTACATTCAGGCTTTAAGGTATGGGGTCTGCTGTCAAAGCCCAGAGATCGTTCTTTATATAAAATAAACTTCTCCTAGTCAAGGGGAGGGTGGTTAGGACTATAGGCCCTTATTTCCACAGTCTTTATAACATGACTTCTCCCTTTGTATTATATGGAATTGTAACAATGCTAACTGTGCTGAGTTTATGCATTTTGCTGCTAGTAGTGGCACGTATACTGTATTGTAGAGCACGATAGTTAAAATAAGCATTTTGAACTATTTCAGTGACTCTGCTTATTCTCATTGTGGATAACCCTGGGTGGTAAAATCCGCTCCAGTCGCGGTATTTCGACAATTCCGCGTTCCGCGGAGAGCGCTAAATTGCCGGAAATTCCGCGATCTGCGGCGTAGCGGAATTATTTCCTTGTTCGCGCTTTAAAAATGCGTTTTCGCGCGCACAATAGTGACTTACCGGGATCCCTGCGTTTGCCGACGAGTTTTCCTATCCGTTCGCGTGCGCCACGAGATTTTGGTAGCCGGCTGCGCGATCCCGCAAAAGTGTGCGATCGCGAACACGTCATTCGCCGCGCCATCGGACACCACGAGAGAGTGTGCGATCGCGAACACGTCATTCGGACATGCCATCGGACATCCGGCGGAAGTTTGGTGAAGCTCGCGATGCCGAACATGCAAAATTTGCAATCTGGAGAAGAATAATATCTCGAGCAGCATAAAACCTTCTCTAAAATGATGATTTGGATGAAAAAAACTCCTCAGATTGACATTTGGCTGTACTTTTTTGTGCAAGGAGTCCTTTTTTAAAAAAAAAAAAAATTTGGGGAGAGGAAGGAAGTGCCACAGAGTCTCCGACTTCCTGTTCCTGTCCAGCAGGCTCCTCCCAGTGCTTTGTCCATCTCCTGTTAATTTTTCATTTGGATTTTGAGCTGGAAGGATCACTCTTTGTGTCTGCTGCATGATATATCATTGGATTTGAGGACTTTTGGATTTGAGATTTTACAAGTAAGTTGGTGTTGTTGTTTGTTTGATTGGGGCATTTCAGTTGCTGCAACTACAATTTTGGTACTTTTCATCATTTAAAAAAAAAAAATTATTGTGGGTAGCCAGTAGGCCCAGAGCTAGTCATGGTGCATGATGAAACAACTGTTCCTTTGGTGTGTGTTGAATTTTTTTTAAACATCATTTAGGGCATGGATGGCATTGGATTGAATTGCAAAATGTGTATTTTTTGGGGTATTTCAGTTTTTGGGTGTGTGTTAAATAAATGCCTTTGTTGTGTGTGGTGTGGTGTGTTGTGTACCTTGCACACCTTGTTTAGCCCTGTGGATTTTCGTTTTTGCATTTTATTGCATTAAAGCAGTGTTGTTTAGCATGCCTCCTTTGCCTGGCTATTATAGGCCTGTTTCAGTTCACTGTTTTCCAGGCCTCCTGCTTGTTGCTTGTGACTGTGAGTGTCCATGTGGCTGGTGGCCATTTTGTGGTGGTAGTTTAGTAGTGTGCTGCTCTTGCCATATATGCCTGCATGTCTTTCCTATGTTCCTCTTGGCTTACTGCTTCCATCCATCCCCTTTGCCAGCTGCAGCTCCCTGAATGACATGATGAGCAAATAATTTTATGCCAAACAGGTTCCACTTCCATTACATTTGTATTTTGGTTTTTGTTCTTCTTCTTTCCTATCCTTCCTGAGTGTACACAGTATACCATGAAAGCCCTTGTTGTCAAAGTCTCACAAATGGCTACACTGTTATGTTTTTTTTTATAACTTAAACTGAGTTAATAAAATTTAATAATATAACACTAACAAGTGTGACCACCACACACTAAGTTATATATTATATTTGTTTGTTTGTACTAGTAGTAATTGAACCACAACAACAAATGCAACATTTCACTGATGTTCTTCTCCTGGCTTCTTTGCTTTTAGGTGCACAAAAAGACAGAGGAGGAGGTGTCATCATCACCTGTTGTACTGCCAGACAGAAGTCCTGCTGCGCACCACATCACGTCCACGTGTGACCACAGACATCTCTGCAACTTGTGCACCTGCGTCCTGCTGACATCGGAAGGAAGAAGAAGATGGCCCCAAAGAAAGGGTACCAGGTCCTCCAGTACCAAGAAAGTTGCCAGTGAGAAGAAGGAACAGAAGAAGGAAGTGGCACTGCCACTTACCAAGACTGGTGTGCCGGCCAATATATTTTTTGGGAAACAAAAAATTACGCCTGCATCAGCGGTGTCCGGGGACCAAGCTGGGAGCAGCACCTCCACATCAGCGGGCCCACCCCACCAACCTAGGCCCAAGCCCATGAGTGTCGCAGAGGTAGCCAGTCTACTAACGAGCAGTGATGTTGAAATGTCATTATCGCAAAGTAGTACCCAATCAACGCAGGCGGAAACTCAGCAGATAAGTGGGCAACAACAGCCGCAACAACAGCCACAACAACAGCTGCAACAACAGCCCACAATAGTAGTTGTTCCTCCTGAAGTAGGGGCAGCTCAGGAAATCGAGCTTCCTGCAGACGAAGAGGAGCAAGCCACTCTTTCAGAAGATCCATTGTCTTCCAGATCCCCAGCAAGGAAAAGGAGGGTTAGTCCATCAACTTCTTCTTCAAGCCCCGCTTCTGATGATCTACATGCCACTTGGAAGCCACCAGCTCAGTCTGAGAGTGATGCACGCCACAAGACAAGGCTAGTGAAAAGGAAGGTTCCAGAAAGCCTTAGAGTTATGGAGGTAGATGTAGAAGAGGGGATGATGATGATGAGCCAGTCATCATGAACATCACTCCCGGCCCAGAGGAGATGGAGACCAACATTATTACCCTATCCAAAATCGCTGCGAGGGATGTAGCACGGATACCACCAAGACAGGTAACACCACCTCCAGCTTCCATATTTGCATTTGCTAAGGCCCGGCAGGGACCTACATCCAGCTCAACCACCACCTCAGTAGGTAGTGGTACTGTTAAGTGCACAGAGTCAAATTCCACGCCCACCCTCCAGTTCATCTGGCATTGAAAGTGGCACCTCCAGCAGCGCCAGAAAGTTCACCTCCCCAGTTTGGGACTTCTTTTCGGTTAACAGTAAGGAGGAGAACATTGCTATATGCTCAATTTGTCGACACGCTGTTAGGCGGGGTAAGCTTGGTGCAAACTATGGTACCGGAGGCCAAACAAGTCATCTCAAAAAACACCACATGATCCAGTGGGAGGCTCACCTACTTTGCGTACAAAAAAGTAAAACTGCACCCATTGCTGTTGGTGGGGATAAAGAAGTAGAAGAAGAAGATATGATCGCGGTGGAAGGTGAACAAGAGGGAGACATTTCTAGCCCTATCCCCAGCAGTGTAGTGGTACCGCCCACATCCTCAGCAACATCTCAGTGGCACCGTAAGAAGAGTCAGACTGAGACACCAAGGCAACCGAGTACTGTAATGAAAAAAAGTGCGTTGTTGAGCCTAACTGGGTTCAAGAAGACAGCTGCACCACAAAGGAAAATAATCCAGCCTACCATTGACAGCATGCTTAGGTCGGAGGGGAGGTACGAACGCAACCACCCAACGGCACGTTTGTACAATGCGAAGCTGGCTAAAATGTTAGCGCTGGACCTTCTCACTTTTTCTTTTGTGGAAGGGGTGGCTTTCCTTTAATTTGTGTCAGCCATCTGCCCTAAATGGAAGGTTCCCAGCCGGTCCTATTTTGCCAGAGTTGCTGTTCCAGCACTACATCATGATGTGCTGGAATTGCTTGGACAAGCTTTGCAGCAGAGTGCTGTTCACAATATCCACCTGACAACAGACATGTGGACCAGTTGCCAAGCCACTGATTACATGTGCATCACTGCACACTGGATCTCTTTTGGGGGGGTTAGAGAAAAGATATCTGAAGCAGGTGCTGTTGACACTGCTGAGATTTTTAATGCTACTCGGAAACATACAACTGTAGCCATCTTCGCCATGGAGAAATCTCATACTGCTGCAAACATTTTGGAAGAGTTTAACAGCAAGGTCTTTGAATGGCTGCGCCCAAGAGGGCTTAACATTGGTTTTGTTGCCACGGATAATGGCAGTAATGTACTTAAGGCCATGGAGGATGGTGGCTATTTCGGGGTCCCGTATTTGGCGCACTGCATTAACATTATTGTTCAAGACTTTCTGAAAAAAGAGGCCATAGTCAGCAACTTACTGACCACCTGCCGAAGAATATGCACACATTTCAGCCATTCTTTTAAAGCCCGGAAGCAGCTGAGGATCATTCAACGTGACTAAAGAATGCCAGTCAAAGCACTCATCCAGGAGGTGGCAACATGTTGGAACTCAACTTATTACATGCTTGACCGTCTGTTTGAGCAGTACAGACCAATCAATGAATATGCCATGCAAAGAGGGGATGCTACTGTGAAAGGCATGACCCTTCAGATGGACCAATGGTGCCTAGTTAAATGCCTGACAGAGATGCTTCTTCCTTTCGAGGTCTTCACACGTGAAGTCAGCAAGGAGGACTGTACTATGGGCCAAGCTATCCCATTGTTGTACATGCTAGAGCAACAGCTGAAGGAGGTGTCTGAAGCGTACATAGGTGTGGAGGAAAAAAATGAAGCATATGAGTTGGTGGAGAGCTTATCCCGTCGCTTAGCTGAAAATACAAGGGTGCAAACTAAGATTGTGTCAGAAAAAAATTACATTTGTGCCACAATTCTGGATCCACAGTACAAATCGGCACTGAACAGTAAGACAATAATTCCTTTTTCAGAACTGGAGGTTTCCTGTACAAAACCCACAAAACCCACAACAAGTACTGCAGCAGGGCATCCGGCGTCAAGTTCCACTTCAGAGCCTGAGGGCAGTGCGTTTGGCTCAGAGCGGTCACCAACACTATCGACAACAGCAAGAACCGGATCTTCAGCCCCAGTAAAATCGGCACAGGATTGGTATTTACAGCAAGGGCTTGCTAGGTCCAGTGCTGATGCAAAGACAAAAGAGGCCAAACAAAGTGTAGCACCCCTGAACATTGAGCGGATGGTCCAGGCCTATCTGGATGACCCAACAGAGGTCTACATTGATCAAAACCCATTGCGGTATTGGTATGGGAAAAGGGGCCAATGGCCAGTGCTCAGCAGGCTGGCGATAAACTACCTGGCTTGCCCTGTTGCAAGTGTCTCTTCTGAACGTGTTTTCAGTGCTGCTGGTGCCATTGTAACAGTGAAAAGGACCAGTCTCTCGCCCAAAAACGTGGAGAGGTTAACCATGATCAAAATGAATCAGCACTTTATACCACCGAATTACACAATACATGAATCAACGCAGGAAGATGAGGACAGCGACTTAGGTGACGGAAGTAGTGTGTTAGATGATTACCTACTTCTGGTTGAACCCCCAGAGTTTGAGGACGAGCTATACTTCCCTGACAACTAGGCTTGAACTTCTTACTTTCTTCCTTCCTTATTTACTTTTATTTCTGGTTCGAAACTTGGAATCAAAACAAATCCATCACCACCGTCTTCTAGTCTTTTTATTGCCATATTGGAGTTGCAGCTGTCTGCATTTAACTGAAGTCCACTCCTCCGAGTCCTGCTCCCCCATCCTCCTGACTCGCCCTAAATCCATTTCCCTCAGCCAGATGATGATTGGATGTAGAATAATAGAAGAAAAAAGAAAATGTTGCCTCATTGAGTCCCTCCAAAAGAAGTGGAACATGATGACTACTCATCCTTTCCGAGCCGAGAGAGACTGCCCCTTAACTTAAGATGAGAAGGAACAGGTAATGAATGATGGCATGCATTGGACGCTGACTGAGTGATTTGTGTTGTTGTTGTTTGTTGTGCATGAAGTGAATTCATTGTGTACTATTATTTAATCTACACACTAAAAGTAACTCAAGTCAATGTTTCCCTTCTTGTTTTTTAATAACAAAATTGTACTTCTACTGCAGGCCGATCCATTGCATTTTGAATATGGAATGTGGACTCACTCTGTACACTGCACACTGAGTTGGACAACACCATGATGATGACCACAGTGACATAATATCTTCGCAGTCACTCAGTAGGATTGAAGATGATTGATGGAATAAGTCAGGGCATTTCATGAGTGGCATAAAAGGTAAACAGTCAACAACAACCACAGCAGACCTACATGTCTGTGTAGTGGTGGAGTCGAGTGTAGTGGTAGGACTGACAGCTTTGCATTGATTTAGTCATTTAATTTGCAAAATGCTATGTTGCTGTATATGTGCTTTGTCTGCCTCTGTCAAAATGTAAGCTAAATGGAGGATGGGTCACGGGTGCCGTGGGCCTGCTCTGTCATGTTGTTGTTGTTGTAGGTTAATGCTGGAAACAGAGTAGACATGATGTATCCATGCCGCCTCTGAAAGTATTCTTGTTGCACTCCACCGTAATTTATGCATTTTTTTTCTCCTTGATTTTTCAATATCCCTTTTGTTTTTCCATCTACAATTACAGGCCGGCCCTTACCCTGTGCTATACTGGGAAAAACAACTCACACTTACCTTACCAATCCGCATCCGCCAGGCAGGCAGTGGCGTCACCCAAGATTGAGTGTCCATGGAAGGGAGGACCAAGAGGAATGCCGAGATGCAACTCTCCAAATTGACCAGGATAACATACAGTAACAGTATCAACATTCATCATCTTTTAAATAATTTGATTCATTTTTTATCTTCAATCATTACGACTGTGTGTTGTTGTAATTGTGTTTGCTCTCTGCTTATAATTCATCCCTACAGCTATTTTTTTATTTTCTTTGCTATCTTTAAAAGTAAGCCCGGTACAACCTAACAGAAACTGTATGTAATTTGGGTCTCTCTGAGGGCAGACAGGCAAGGCAAATTGCATAATATACTGCTGCCCTGTACTGTCTAATTGTCTAGTAGTAGTTAGTAAGTACTACTTATCATTAACCATCAAGTTATCATCATCATGCATGCATTTCCTTTTTCTCCCTTAACAGATTTATGGATATGGTCGTCTGCCAAGATTGTGTTTTGTTGTTTGTCCATGCGTAGTGTTTTTCTTTGTCAAACCTTTCCCCAAACCCCACTTCCCAAACATTCATCAAACCCTAACCCTCTTCCCCCGGGCTGTGTGATTTATTGAGGTGTGACTAAATTAAATGTACACCAATAATTGATCAGACGCTTGCTGGGGCAGATGTGGCGAAAGCAACACTAATTCAATTTCAAGGCAGGGCGAGGATCTTCTTCTGCTTGCCCACCCATGATCAGTATATTTGCAAGGTAATTTTTTTTCTCCAAAGGAACCTAATCCATCATCATTAATTGCTGGCATCGATTGGATTTGTCATCCTCCTACTGTCCTACACAGCACTAAAGGTTACGCTTGTGTCGAGTGTAGGCCTAGTCGAGTGACTCGACACAACTACAGTTTGTAACTTGTTGTACTAGGCTATCCCCGCCACCATTATGTTTTATTTTACTTTAGCAATCAGCATTATTATTATTGTTTGGCAGTCTTCTTGTGTACTGTACTTCGTTCTACTACTCCTCCCACAGTCTCTCTCAGGCGACTGACTGTCTCATTTTCTTTTTTTGCAAATGCTACTGCCAGTGTCTACTACTACCACCACAACCATGGCATGTTGGGAAACCAAACCATCATGATCACTGACACCATGCAGCCATCGCTGTGCCTAAGTTAAACATCAAGCACAGGTAAGAGAAGAAGTTTGGGGGAGGCATAATTAATAATGGAAATTAATTCATTAATTCACACACCCCTTGAGTCCAGTTGCAGAATGCATAGACTAGGAGGAGAGACTGACAGTTCTAGTAGGACAAGTCACTCAGTGAGGGGTACCGCATCTATCTGTTTGTGTCTTACAAAATCAGCCGATTATTTAAATCAAACACTGGCTGTGGCCCTGCAGCAGCAAGGAAACAGTGTGATGTAAAACAGTAACCCCCCCACAAAACATTAACAACATCGTATGTAAAGTATAAATATAATTTAATCCCCTAACAAAAAAACGATGTAAAAAATCCCACAACAACACCTGACCCACCCCTCTCCCTAACCCCAACCAATGTCCGAAACGAAAAAGTCCAACTAATTGTCCATGTCCATAAACCCCAATGCCCAATTCCCACCCACCAAAAGAAGCAATAAAAAATTGGCAATCCAACAGGGTCTCAAGTTCTCAACTCTCATCGGCGGGCTCGCTTCTCCAGGACATTAATATGCTCCTCTAGGCGGGCCACGTGGCTATTCAATGCCCGACAATTGCATCCACGGGGGGGCAGCAGTGCTGGATAAAGAAGTGCGGAGGCGGGTGGCTGCCAGACGGCGGTGCCGTAACACTGGAGGGGCCTCGGCCTGGCTGGGGCCCGGGGCATTGGAGGAGGCTGCAGCTGCTGCCACCTCCTCCTCCGCCAGAACCACCAGCCGCCGGTATTCAGTTTGTATGGCCTCCAGCTTCCGGCGCCGGGCCATGGCTGCCAACTCCTTCCTGTCTGGTTTTCCTTTGGAAGGAGTAGCTATATCAAGAAGAAAAAACAAGACTATTGTAACAATATACTCTTAGCAAAACAGTAAGACAAATTAATTCTACACATAGTGGCACAGTTGCACTAGCAAGCACAGTACATAACATTTGTGGTATGTATCTATCCTCCCACTTCCTTGGCCTCTAACATTTGTGGGAGTTTCAGGCATTCAACCACCCATGCATCTGATTCCTATCAGCCACCTATGCATGCTTTCCACATAACCTTCTCTGCCAAGCATAAATATTAAATCTCGCCTGTCCTTCCTCCTTCCACCATTCTTTCCCTTTTCGTTCAACCCATCCATCAAGGTCATCTGATCTGACTTTTAGTCTTCTCCATAAAACTTTCACAGCTGAGTTAAAGTCAGATAGAAGAGGCCATTGGTTACTCAACACTCCCGCCGCTAATGCTATTGCTAATGCTATGTAAAGGGTGTCTTCTTCAACCGTTCACAACAACTTCTTACTTACTAAGTCTCAACAGTACAGTGTACACCCTTGCAGCGAGTGTAATGTCAATAAGTAAGGAATATAACTTACCACTGACCGCCACTGCTGCTAGCTCACCCCCTGCAGCTCCTGCAACTGCTGCATCTCCTGCTCCCTCAGTGGCTGCGTCGCCATCGCCGCTGGCCCCGGCACTGGTGGTCGGTAGTATGCCTAGAAAAAAAACATTACACATTTTTTAGATGCCATATACACCTCCCCCTATTTATTCTTTTTCACTAGCAAGATTGAAAAAAAAGTGAATACATACATATACAACATACATCACTAGTACAAATCGGGTACTAGAGTAGAGTAGACACTAGTAGTGTTATATGGTCCCTAGGGTTATTCTAGTCTTTGCTAAGTTAGCCTGAGCCATGCAACCATTTTAGCTTTGTGTCTTTTATTTTTGCGCACGTTACCTCGCAGCTTGTTGTGTAAGACGCCTTTGAGCCCACATGAGCTCATACTGCTACTGTCTGCGTGCTGCGTACAAGGTCGAAAAACAAGCCACTTTGTTATGGAGTTCTGGTGGTCAGTCCGTATTGCTGAGCCATAACATGCCACACTTTTTGGCACGACTGAGAAATGCTTGCAATATACTAACGCGCACCATTTTTCTCATAACCGACGGAAGATTCCCTTCTACGAACCAGAGCTTTGCAGAGCTTATGATGTAACCAGTACTTCTAGGTTCTTCTAAGGTGAGGGGTCCCCCAGAATTCGCTCAGAGATCTTCATTTATAATTTTATATGAACTATATTCCTACCAAGGGGAGGGTGGTTCTTCCACCACTGTTCAGTTATCATGATTTCCCCTTTTGTCTTCTATGGACTTGTAGGTGTAACAATGTTTATTATTTTAATCTTATGCATCTTGCTGTTGGTGCTGGCTCGTATACTGCATTATAGAACAACATACAGAGCTTGTTAGTTGAAAATAAACCTTTTGAACTTACATAGACTCTGTGGTATTTGGTGTGGACTTACACGAGTGAGTGAGCGAAAGGGTGTGCATTGCTTCCACGACTCTGAGAGGTCAGGAGTGTTATGTTCTGGGTTGTCTAATCATTGGGTATCTTCGGGGGGGTTTGGGGAGCTAATGAGACACTATAGCTAGTAGGTCAGGGGATTGTGGGTGAGGTGTGATAACCACGTTATAAATGTCTATCCCGCAATAGAATTCCCGTAATAGAATTCCCGCGCTTTAGTGGCCATTTTGGATTAGACAAGGATTACTTATTAGTGGAAAACACATAGGCAAGCATCATTTGGATAAAAATTTTGTGTATGCACATTATTAGTAAAGACATTACAGAGTTTTAGTACAAATTAATTAATACTGTGAGAAGATTGCTTTCGAGCAAGTCTCATTGTGAGTCCTTGCTCCATCAATCCCCTCTCTGATTGCGTTTCTGAGCCATCAAAACTACTTATAATCAGATGCCAACTTAACATATGTCTGTCACATTTTCATTTTTACATTGTCTATTTTTATCTTCTCCTTTCAGTTTCTTGTAAATTTCACTTCTCAGATCTTCTAATTCCATTTCTTCCAATTTCCTTTTCTTGCCTTTTCCTGTCACCAACATGGATGATTGGTGTGAAACAAATAAAATATTTTTAAAACGCTCAAAAAACATTTATGGAAACAACAATTGCAATAAAATTGACCTATCTAATCTGGTCGACTAGTATTGCGGACCGTCTAGTTATTATTTATGAACACTAATCCAGTGTTCCATTCTGATTCCAGAATACTAACTAAGCCTAAGTACCACCTGACCTAGCCCACCTATTCCAGACGGGCCAATTGTTCACTAAGTCTGCATCTCCATTTATTTTAGTCCTCAAGAATGCATAGATGGAGGACACATGCATAGATTTTTGCATACACCAAATTATTGGTTGGTTGCTGCTGATGTTCTGCTAGTGATAAGCCTATTACCACTCACTAAACAAACTACAAAAGGTTCTACTAAGGACTGGGGTAAGCAGTACTCAGCAGCATGTGACGTGACAGAGGATGCGTCACGCAGACCACTACAAAAATTACCTACTAATAAGTAACTAAACCTATCAATCCACCACTATCTCTTCTTAGTGGCAGGAGGACAAAGGAAGGACTAGAGTCTCTCTAGCATTACCGAACTTAAGTTCTTTAAAGTAAACTCTTATTTTTTTTTTTTATTTGCAGAGTTTTATATAGCGCTGGCTAGACCCGGAGGTATCAGAGCGCTTTACATACGGATCAGCGAGTTACGAAATTGATTCAGTTACAGGAGCATGGGGGTAAAAAACAGTTACATAGGAAAAAAAAACAGTGTTGCACAAAAACATCAGTTACAATAACATAGCATAAAATATTGACATGTCCAAAGGGGTATGGAAGGTAGAGGGGGAAAAGGAAAAAGGGGAGAAAAGAAGATCGGGATAGGTAGAACCGGCAAGGAGGGAAATGCTCCAAGGGAACCAGAAGACAATAAGAAAAGTCAAATGTGGGATCAGTAGTCATAACATCCAGAAGCAACGATGACTGAAAAAGAAAGGAGGGAAGAGGGAGACCAAGCGAGCGCAAAGTTGCAAACAAGTAAGATTAGTAGCGCCGAGCACCTGTGTCATAACAATCACAGAAGATTTTTAAACGTAATTTATCTGCAATGTATGCAGCAGCATTCTTGCTGTTCGGAAAAAATATATATTCGCAATAGATAACACAGAGCAGAAGAACACAAAGTAGTAATATTAAATAGCTACTCACCAAGCCCCGGGACCTCCACTCCTAGCAGGTCCAGCAGGTCCTGCTCCCGGTCCAGGACATCGGACCACCGGTGCGTCAGCTGGGTATTGGTGCGCCGGACACCAGAGCAGCTAAACACTGCCCGGCGCACCTTTCCCCACCGCTGGCGATGCTCCCGGAGCCCGTACCCGGACCCAGGCCTGCCGCCTGCTGCTAGGGTTAAGGGGAGATGGCGCTGCACAAAAAAAACAAGTGCGGCCACCTCCGCCTCGCTAAAGATGTCCCTAGCCTGCACCCCTTGTGGGCGCCGCCTTCCGCAGGGAAAGCGGTCACGGCTGTGGCTACGAGTAGTAGGCTTGCCCTTGTTGCCCTTGCTCTCTCCCTTGGCCATGGTTCTGGGACTCGGGGGGGGTGAAAAGAAAAGGGAGGAATTAGAAAAGTAAGTAAAAGAAATGAAAAAGCAAGTTATAGAAAAAGAGTGAAAAAGTAGTAGAAAAAGTCACAAAAAGTAGAAAAAAACTCAAAATATAGAATCAGGAAAATAGAGAGATAGATAATAAATAAAAAAGATTTTTAAAAAGTGTACAGAATCAAAGATTTGCAAAGATAGAGGGAGGATAGAAAAGCAGGCCCAGAACCAAAGCAATAGAGTAAAAAACAAGATGGCCGCGCCCATTGCGACCGCATGTGCAAGTTTGCGCGATATTTCCCCCCCGAGCACGCAAAAAGCGTTGCAAACACATAATACGCGTTCCCGAACAGGAAATACTCATTACGAACGGGCGGGAGCACGCAATACGTGACCCGGAACAGGAAATAAGCATCGCGAACGGGCGGGACAAGTGAAAAACAAGATGGCCGTGCCCATTAGCGACCGCATGGGCAAGTTAGCGAGATATTTCCCTGCGAGCACGCAAAAACACATCGGGAACGGGCGGGACAAGCAATTCCGCGTGTTCGCGGAATTTCCGCGTGCTCGCTGGAGATTTTTACTGTTTTGCGGAACTTTGCGTAACGCGACTACGCAAATTCCGCCCACCCTTAATTGTGGACACGGATGAGTGAGTGAACGAAAGAGTACGTCTTGTTCCCGCGATTCCTGAGAGAGTCGGGAGTGTCGTGTTCTGGGTTGTCTAATCATTTGTAGCTCCGTGATATTTGAAGGAGAACGAATGAGACACTATACCTAGTCGGTTTGGGATTTTGGATACTGATGTGGTAGGTTGGTACACCCCTATTCACTGAGGTCCTGTTTTCCTGCTAATAGTTCTGTATATGTGCAGAATCCCTGCAACAACATCACTAGTTGAACAAAAACTGGAAAAACAATCAATCAATCAATCAGGAATTTGTTAAAGCGCGACTACTCACCTGTAAGGATCTCAAGGCGCTAGGGGTGGGGGGGTGGTGCAGGTTCCATTCCATCAAGGAGGGGGTCTGTCGAAGAGCCAGGTTTTGAGGTTTCTTGCGAAGATGGGGAGCGATGTTGTCTGTCTGAGGTGGAGCGGAAGGGCGTTCCATGCTTTGGCTGCGAGGAAGGAAAAGGAGCGGCCTCCCGATCTGGTTTTTCTGGTGCGGGGCACCACGGCGTAGGAGAGCTGGGCTGATCGTAAGGTCCTTTGGGGTGCGTGGAATTTGAGTCGGCTGTTCAGGTATGCTGGTCCGTGGAGGGCCTTGTGTGCGTGGGTGAGCATCTTAAAGGTGATTCTCGCCTCGACGGGGAGCCAGTGGAGTGTGCGCAGGTGCTGGGAGATGTGGCAGTGTTTTGGCAGATTGAGGACCAGTCTTGCGGCGGCGTTCTGGATGTTCTGTAGCTTGCGGATGAGGTTTTTGTTTATTCCGGCGTAGAGTGCGTTGCCGTAGTCGAGTCTGCTGGTGACCAGGGCATGAGTGACTGTCTTTTGGTGTTCGAGGGGGATCCATTTGAAGGTCTTACGAAGGAGGCGGAGGGTGTGGAAGCAGGAAGACGAGACAGAGTTGATCTGGCGGTCCATTTTGAGCTCAAGATTGTCAATTAAATTTTTTTTTAAATTAACACTTGTGTGTTTTTATTGCATTGACAACAACGTCAATGCATTGTTCTCCAACACACAGTTTTGCATCACATTTGCGGCAATTAATCAAAGCATCCAACAGTTCTGGTATAATATGCGGCCGAGGTGATGGTGGAACCGCTGCACCTGATGTTGATGGTGCATTAGGATCTGGTTGCGCAGCTTCCTCATTTTGCTGACGCCGCATGACTTCTCTGGCCAAACCAGTGGGATGGATGGTCTCTAGATGTTTTTTCATCGACGAGGTGCCGCATGAATACTTTTTCTCCGACCCTCGCGAAAGTACTTTTTGGCACAGAGTGCAAGTCACTTTCCTAGCATTTACTTTCTTTTCCCCCTCAGGCACTGTAAAAAAAGCCCATATGATGCTTTCTTTGCGTTTTTTCACAGGCTCCTCAACTTCCTCAGGCTCCTCCAGCAGATCTTACTCAGGATGATTGTATGCCATTTCAGAGAAAAAAGTCAACACACCTAAAAAAAAAAGAATTGTAAGAGCCTACAAAAAACAGGTCTTCACAAGAAGGCACACCCAAAATAAGAGGAATAAAACAGGTGTTGGATCCTCCCTCTTATGGAATGAAAAGCTTTTAAACCAATCAAAAGCTTTCTTTTCAAGTCACATGGAGTCGCGTAAGGTGCGCGCACTCGTCGTGCGTAAGTTGCGCACCCGTAAAATTTCATATACATAATTATAAAGTATAAATAAATGTTTATAACATATTTAAAAAGTAAATTAATGAAAGTGTTTATACAAAACTGATATTTAAACTTTCTACACTGATATTTCACACTTTGAACATTACGCCGAAGTCGCGACCCCTACGCGACCCTGGAAATACATGCCGGCAAGGATCGCGCACCCTACCACATACGTTGCACACCCATAACATTTCGTACACTTAATGATTAAGTATAAATTCCTGTTTATAAATTCGTTTCTAAATTATAATAGTGAAACTCTTGAACCAAAACTGATATTTATAATTTCTACAATGATATTTCATACTTTTCAAATCACGCCGAAGTCGCGACTCCAACGGGACTTCCGACACGCGGAAGGTGAGACTGCGCATTTAGAATTCGCGCACCCATCGTGTAGGTACGCGTAGGGTGCGGCTCTTCCTTGTAAAAAATTTTTGGAAAGAAAGCATAAGAATACAATAAAACAACTTTCACACTACTAAAATCATTATTTCAAGTAAATATACATTTAAGTTGTACACATAAACAGCAAAGTATATTTTTAGTACTGTATGATATATATATTTTAAAATAGTGATTTTAATTTTTGAAGAAGATTTTAGAGAAACTAAGTATAATTTAAAGAAGAAAAGTTCAAAAATATATTTCCAAACATTTTTAAATAAAAGGAATTCGATAAAACACTTACAAATATCGTAAAAAGGTAAGATTAAAAAAATGTTATACTTAAAATTTAGCATTTAAAAAACCTTAGAAATTCACTGAAAAAACCATAGGTTTCAGGGACGTTATAGGTAGAAATTAGCATTTAAAAAACATTAGAAATTCACTGAAAAGACCACAGGTTTCAGGCACGTTATAATTAGAAATTAGCATTTAAAAAATCTTAGAAATTCACTGAAAAAACCACAGGTTTCTGGGATGTTATAGTTAGTTGGACATTTTACTTGAGGAAACCAGAGAAATTCGGCCGTTATAGTTAGTTGAGCTAACTATAACTTGCGCCTCGCAATGCACTGCTGATGATGTCACATATTACATCATTCATGACATGGTCAGTGACATCACTGATGACATCACTGATGACATCTCAAATGACATTACTGATGACATCATCCACGTGATAATCTGACGCACCTCCTCACACCCTAATATAACCTTTGATACGTCCACTCTAAAATACAGACTACCATTTTCGAAACCATAGACACACCGATACCACTTACAACATACCCACTCACTAATTCCTAGGTCTACACACACATCCACTCATTCACCCATACAGCCACTCATACATGCAGTCACTCATCAATACAGCACTATCATATGCACTCATACACCTATATACACACTCACACACCGCCACTCATCCAGAGTTACTCACACACCTAGTCAGTCATGCAAACAATCAATCACATTCCTATTTACTCACCTATACAGTTATACACACACCACCTCACTTATTCATACAGATACTAACACATACTTACTCTCTGATACAATCACTGATACAAGCACACACTCATTCATACAACCACTCTCACAATCACTCACTCTCACATATAGTCATTTATATACTCCAACACTCACATATACTGCCTTTCACATATGTAGTTACTCACACATGTACCACTGAGACATCCATTCAATCACCAACACACCCTTACACACACTCACCCACCCATAAGCCCTTCACAGATGCACTCTTGAACCCATACACCCAGTGAATCACCCACTCACACATCTATGCACAGAGTCACACCCCCCACCCACCCACACAAACACTCAGGCACCCATGCACCCATGCAGATACTCAGACAACCAATCAATAACCCATATAGACACTCATGTAGCTACTCACCAACCCATGCAGCCGCTTACACACCAACTGACAGACTGATAAAGACATTCACACAGTTTAGTCACTAATCCATGCATTTAGTAAGACACGTTTAATCACTCACTTATACAGTCAGTCACGCACCTACTAAATCATCCATTCAGACACTTATACACCCACTCATTCGTCAATACACCTTAGCATATATATATATATATATATAAAACATATTTAATCTTTACAGAAACACACAGTCACTGGATGATGTCATCAGTGATGTCATTTGAGATGAATCAGTGATGTCACTGACCATGTCATGAATGATGTAATATGTGACGTCATCAGCAGTGCATTGCAGGGGCGCGAGTTATAGTTAGCTCAACTAACTATAACGGCCGAATTTCTCTGTTTTTGTACGAGTAAAATGTCCAACTAACTATTACATCCCTGAAACCTGTGGTTTTTTCAGTGAAATTCTAAGGTTTTTTAAATGCTAATTTCTAACTATAACGTCCCTGAAACCTGTGTTTTTTTTCCGTGAATATATATCTATATATTTATATAGATATTTATATATATCTATATAGCGTCAATGCTGGCGTGCCCCCGAACAACAAACAACGGATTTGAGTGGCAGCAGCGGCGTCATCTGTCCAACGCTGGGAGTCTTCGGCTGCCCTTGGCGGGGACAGAGGTTCTGTTGTGGGCACTCACTTTTCATTGGATTTGTATTCAGAGCCGTGCACTGCGGATAATACTCTTTGTTTCAGTGATTCCAGAGTCAGGAACCATGAAACATACGGACAGTGCGTGTTTCTTTAAATTTACAAGCAGTTCAACATTTGCGAAATGAGGTGAGCGCTGCGTTCCACATTAGTGATGACATTTATCAACATTGAGAACAGTGAGAATTACGGGGCCAATATCAGTTACGAGGTGTGTGACAATGTTTATCTGCCAGCAAACTTTTGCCTGATTATCAAGGAACTATGTTGATTGGAGCCGGCATTTCTTTTAAGCGCATTGGGAACTTTTACACATGAGTGCAGCGCTCACTGACATCGGCAATTCTGTTATTGACTGTGCAACTGCTTGTAATATGTGAATTACTTCTGTTTTTCTGAATTATGCCCCATCATGGTGCTGCAAGAATTGCACTGTTTACATTTGTAATTTTGAGAAGCCCTGTCAGTAGTGGCTCTTTTATGTCAGATTATCACATGACACCAGATGGGAGTACTTAAGGCTTTCAAAAATGGCGCATTATCAGGTTGATGAAGGCTGCTGAGACAGCCGAAACGCGTTCCTGTTTTAACTCGCGCTGCCAATAAATTTAATGGTATTTTTGAAGGAACTGAGAGCGAGCTTTCTTTGGAATGAAGGGAAGTGTTTTCTTATATATATATATATATATATATATATATATATACATATATATATATATATATATATATATATATATATATCCTACTGGTGGTCACCAGTAGTTAGTTATATTTATGATCTAGTTTCCATAGGAAAAAGCATTTTTCGACTTGCCTATATCTTTGTCATAGTTGGATGATTCTTCACAAAAGTTTCCAAAAAAAAGTGTGCCAGTGATTCTTGTTGCGCATGGAAAGATTTTGGGTGGTCTGTCAAGCGGGGTTTGAGAAAAAGAAGGGGGTCAATAAAGTATGTTTTCCATGTTAATTCCCATAGGACCTTTAGACACGGCTATAGCCCGAACTGCTGAACGGAATTACACCAAATTTGGCAGAAAGGTAGATGTTGGTCCAGGGAAGCATCCTTTGTGATTTGTTGTAAATCTGTTCAGTAGTTGTGGAGTTATTAAAAACAAATTAAAACTTGTATATATATATAGGGATGCGGAGAATTAGCTGCCCCTCCGGATCTTGCGCTGAGATATGATTGGCTGCCAAAAGTTCAAACCAGGAAGTGTTGGCAGCCATCTTGGGACTTGGCTTGAGCCGAGTCCCAGAAAAAACATTAAAAAAAGAAAAGGAGCAGGGTAGGACCCCCTAGGCTTCTTGGGGGGGGGGTCCCACAGGGACCCAGCAGGGCCAGAAATGGATTTTGTTTTTCTTTAATGCTCGGCAGGAGCTGCACTAGATTAGTGGCTCCCACTGGAAAAAGAAAATAGAAATGCAGGTCAGGTCCCAGGGTCATTTTTAAATAAAGGAGGGGGCACAGGGACCCCCTCCTGGGGCTTATTAATGCACAGGGGACCACCACCTCCCCGTGGCCACATTGCAAAAAGAAATTGTGGCCCCCATGCCCCGGGACCACCACCTCCCCAGGGCTTATTTATTTTTAAAAGAGGGGCCTCTTTGACCAACCCCTGGCCCTGGGGAACACCACCACCCCAGGGCCATAATCAATTTGTGGTGGGGGCGTCAGGGATTCCCCCCCAGGACCACCACCTTCCTGGGGCCAACTTCTTTTACTAAAGATGGGAGGGGGGCCGACCAGCCCTCCTTTCGGCCCATTCTTGGCCCTACATCAAGAAAGGGGAGGCGCTGCAGAACCCCCTCTTGGAACCATAGATGGCCCTAGGGAACACCTCCCTGAGGGCCAGCTTCTGCTATGTCCCAGAGTGCCCACTCCTGGGACATAGCTGTTTGCTGTGGCTTGGCAGGAGATTTACCGCTCCAGCCAAGCCACAGCAAATACTCCACTTGCAGAGAGCGAGAGTATTAAAAATGCTATCGCTTGCTGTAAGCAGAGGAGAATTGCTTTCACACACAGGTAGCTGCCTTTTCAGCAGCTGCCTGTGGGTGAAAGCAATGCTGACTCCCGTAAGAGGCAGGGAGCCGGCAGGGTCCACGGGGACATTCAGGTTCCCCCTGCAGTCCCAGTGGGCACCTCGCAGACTTGGCTGGGCCTGAGGGATAGGTTCCACTGGCCGAAATCACCCCGTGGAAGGGAGCTGCACGGCCCCCTCCTCTATTTGAACAACAGCAGCCCTGGGGGATGGGGCCCCTGGGCCAAAATCAGCCCAGGGTGGGAGGCCATGTGGCCCCCCTCCCCTATTTGTAATAGGTGAGGCCCCAAGTTGATGGCTCCCCAGGGACAAAATTGACCTGGGGAGGGGGACACGTTGCCCCTCACTCCTAAATGAGAAAAATAAAATGGAAAAAGGCCGGGCCTCGGGTATAATGTCCTCGGGTCGAAAGTGGCCTGGGATAAAGCCCCCAATGGATGCTAACGGTCCTTGGGGGCCAACAAGTCCTCCTTTTACCTCCAGTAAGTCCCAAACAGAGTTGGTTGTAGAAGAAGATTTATTAAGACATAGTTACAGGGAATTAACATTGGTAAGTTTCGGGTAAGTAGCTGGTAAATAAATAGTAGATAGCCCCACCAGGAGCAGCCTCGTTGCTGCTCAGCCCACATACTCCAACTGACACTCTCTACCTCACCAGACACTCAAACATTCCATTACATCATGAAGCACTCCTGCATTCCACTACATCACCGTGCACTCCTGCACTCATCCTGGCTGAGCAGCAGGGAAGGCATTACTAAGGAAAGGGTGCATAGCAATGACTCAAGTCACAACAGTCCGACACAACAGGATTCCTGAGAGCTGGTCGGAGGTCTCGCCCATTTCTCCACCACTCTGCACATGCGACTACTAGTTAAAAAACATTAAAAATCACTTAAAAAATCAAAGGTTACAGGGACATTATAGTTAGAAAATAGAATTTGAAAAACCTTAGAAATGTACTAAAAATAAAACAAGGTTACAGGGCCGTTATAGTCAGGAAATAGAATTAAAAACCTTGGATATTTCAAGAAAAAAAACAAAGGTTACAGGGAAGGTATAGTTAAGCTCAGATTTCACTCGTACAAAACCAGAGAAATTCAGCAGTTATAGTTCCCTGAGCTAACTATAACTTACACCCCCACAATGCACTGATTTTGACCTCACATATTACATCACTCATGACATGGTCAGTGAAATCACTAATGACATCTCAAATACTCACCCATACAGCCACTCATATAACCAGTCATTCACCCATATAGCCAGTCACATAGCCACACACTCACCCATACAGTTACTCATGAACACGTTTATTTATCTACACAGTCGCTCATACACCCACTCACTCACCCATACAGCCTCTCAACACAGCCACTCACTCACCCATACAAGCACTCACATACCCACACAACCACCTACATACCCAATCACACATCCATACAAGCACTCACACATCCACTCACTCACCCATACAGCCATTCACACAGACACCCACTCTCTAGTACAACCACTCACACACCAACTCCCTTAACCAAATACCCACTCAAACAGCTACACCACTCACCAATACAGCCAGTAACACACCCAGTCACTCACCCATACAGCCATTCAGATACCCACTCACTCACCCATAGTCACTACACACCCACTTATACACCCATAGAGCCACTCACACTGACACTCACTCATCCATCCAGCCACTGCACACCCACTCACTCACCAATTCAGCCACTCACAGAGAAACTCACTCACACAGCTATTCACACACCCACGTATACACCCATATGCCACTCACACACACACACACACTCAAGGATATATACAGTCACACAGCCACTCACATAATGTATGTTAGAAGTAGTATCACTCAGTAGTAGTGCACCTAGTACACTAATTTAACTTTCGTAGTAGGTTAGTATAAATGTTTAACAGTCATAAATTCTGCGAAAATACTTAGACTCACTAGATGATGCCATCAGTGATGTCATTTGAGATGTCATAAGTGATGTCACTGACCATGTCATGAGTGATGTAATATGTGAGCTCATAGGCAGTGCATTGCAGGGGCGTAAGTTACTGTTAGCTCAGGTAATTATACTGCTGAATTTTTATGGTTTTGTATGAGTAAAATCTGAGCCTAACTATAACATCCCAGTAAGCTTTGTTTTTTTTCAGTGAATATATATATATATATATATATATATATATATATATATATATATATATATATATATATATATATATATATATCCAAAGACTTCGTCACCATTCCAATAAAAAGACGAAAAGCAGACCCAGAGTTGGTGCAATTGCTGGTTTATTTGGTGAACTCCCGCACCTCCGCCATTACGCGTTTCAGCCTCACACGAGGCCTTGATCACATGACACGAAACGGAGACCATATATATAGATATAGATATATATAAGACTTTTTATGAAGACAAGAATAAAGACAAGAAAAAAAGTTATCACCCAATGTAGCACTCAATTTGCAGGCAGCTACAATATCTCTTAAACACGTTGTCACTGCAAGTTTGAATGGGATATGTTAGAAAGTCATCCTTTTGCCCTGTTCACCTCTATTTTTTTGCTGAATGATACTAGTGTTAACTGACTCTGCCTGTACCCTGGGCTCTGCTAACCAGGGTCAGTGCTACATGTAATAGGGTACAGTTACAATTGGCAATGACAGACCCTATAAGTTCCTAGTAGTTAATAGGGCCAGGGGTTGCAATCTACATGGGGCATATAGGTTTAGAGGCCCAGCAGACTGCCCATACCATTTTCCCCATTGTAAATACTTAGCTCCATCAGCTAACATTGCAATATTTTATTTGATTAATTTAGTTCAAGGAATTAAAATATTGGTGTTCATAAATAGAAGAACTTGCCACTGTTGAATTTATCATAAGTAGTACAGAAGAGAAGTTATGGAACTTTCGCTTCTGTAAGCCAAAATCCAGCATTCTAATGGTCTCTACTGATTAGTCAGCCTTCACGGGATTAGCCAGGCTGCTTTGATTAGGTATAAGTGGCCTAGCGGGAACAGAGGTTATCTGATAGAGAGAGCTCTGAAGCTGAGGAGGATGGGTCCTGCAGAGGGGGCTGGGTAAATCAAACTGAGCTGAAAGAGAGAGCAGACCAGTAAGTAATGCCAGGCATACCTACCCCTACATCCTGTGCCCCAGCCACATGACAGGTTTAGGACAGGAATTTGCAAAGGTCAGGGGGTGGACACCAAATGGAAATGAGCCACCCTGTTGGTTGGATTAGCTAGCTCTTACTCCTTTGGAGAGAATTCCTTCATGTTGGATTTTGGAAGTGCAGTGCTTTGTGGGACAAGAAGATGTCATACTTTGGAGGAGGCTGTCATGCTTTTGGGTAGCACCCAGCATCTCATTGGACAGAGATGCCCCCCTGCTTGTTGCCACAGGACACTGAATAGATATCTGAGAGCTGCATAGTATCTCAGATCTGTTGCATGAAACTACAAGGAAAAGAAGGACTGCACTGCTGGAATCTGGATGTGCACCCCAAGGCCTGCAAATGAATGATTGCTGCACAATCTGATACTACAGCCCTGGGGACTGTGCCCTGCTTGAATGATTAAGGAGTTGACTCTCTGCAAGCTACAGGTTAACAGAGCCCACCTGCATCCTCGCCACGAAGAGTCCCCACCCTAGAGTGTGTCCAGTGGACGTTTAAGGATATGGCCAGGTGCATTGTGGAAATTGTGGTTGATACATCCCAGAGACCATCTAGGAGATTCCAGACCTTTGAATCAACAATGAGACCTTCAGAAAGCACCTCCTGAAGTTTGGAGAACTTTTGTGAAAAGCTCCATGAGGTGAGTGACCCACCCTCGAGAGTCAAGCTGACTACCTTCAACCACGAACAGGCCAGGATTTCAGGTTCCTCCTCTTTAAGCAACAGGACTCCAGACTTCCAGGATTTGACCGGGTCCTCATGGAAAGTCAAGCCGGTGAACCCTCTCTGAATCCGGCCTGCTGTGGAGGGTTGAGCGATGTCGGAAGAAAAAGCTCCAGAAAAGTTTCTAAGTGTGAAGATAAAATTTTTACCAGGGCCTCCTGCTTAGTGTATGTGACCAGGGCTCTATCGCGGTTGGCTTTGACTTTGTCCCAGTCAAGTGTGACCAGATGTCCCAGAGTAGCAGTATATGTTTTTAAGCACTATAAAGTGGTTAATCAATAAAAGTTCATATCTCCGGTTCCCTACATTGGATGTTTGTCGTTCTGGTGTCTATTTGTTCATAAAAATATGTCCTATTTGTATAAATTGGTGTGGGATTTTTATTGTGTGTTGTGTCTTACTTATTTGATGTAGTGTTTTTAAATGCTTTACACTTCTGTCTCCTAAATTAGGCTTGACTGCTTGTTGTCAGTAACCTAGGGTTGAGCAAGGGGCTAATTTACTAAGACCTTTACTGGACCCCATACTGTGTTGATGGCCTTATCACTAGTGGTAAGTGCATGCTTATCCCCACCAATAACCTACTTTCCAACATTTGGTGTTCAGCGATGTGGATACGGACTTGCGTTTAAAGTATGCCATGCAGTAGTTATGTAAGAGCTTTTAAACTCAAATCTTCTACAATGTCTTGGAACAAAACTTTTGATTGTTCAATTTTTTTAATTTGTACTAAACTGATTCTTAATCCATTGTTTTGATTTTTCTAAATTTGTTCCGAGTCTGATTGATAGTTGTTGAGACCCAAAACTAGGGATAACATAGAGCTGGATCAGGCTACACTGATTAAACTCAAAGTGGCTGAGCTTAGGATTTTGTGTAAGGCTAGGGGTTGCCTGCTACTAACAAGATTAGGAAGGCAGAGTCGGTTAGGTCCCTGAAAACCTGGGCCGGGCCAGACCCAGAAAATGAAGGGTGGGGAGGCTGCCCACCCCAACATCACCCAGGGAGAGGGGGAGGATGATGCCTCCTCCTTCGCTTCCAGTACTGGGTACATAATTCCAGATGATGGGAGGGGGCAGGGTTCCCCACACAGGAATCACCCCAGTCCCTTGCAGAGGGGCAGCTTGAGGCCCACCTAGCTATAATAGCTTTGGAGCAGAAGGAACTTGAATTAGCCTAGGAGCAGTGGGAGGAGAAGAACCCAGTAAACACATATGAGGGATTGTATAGTTTGTTTTTGAAAGAGCACATTTTGACTCATTGTGTACAAGAGAAGTTGCGCCAGTATCTAGTGGTCTCTAAGCTGACTAGCCCTAGAAAGCTAAGGGCTAAGCTGATGAGTGGGTGTGAACACGAGTTTCCAATCAGCATCAGAGGAGTGATCAGAAAAGGGGAGGACAGGTTCCCCTAAAGGAGAACGCCCAGGGGCAAGAAGGTCAAAAACAGAAGAAGTCCTCAAAAGACCCACAAAAACCTGAACAAGGAAGGGGGCTGAGCCAGTCCAAGTTCAAGGGGCAGGCATATAAGGGAAAGAATGCTAGGTTCTTTGATCCCTCAAAGGTGGGAAAGTGCTTCGACTGTAATCATCCAGGGCACTAGAAAGGAGATGCTGTCTGAACAAAGAAGCCTCCCATTGGTGGGCAGTCCCCTGGAATTGCTAGAGTAAGTGTGGGGTGAAGAGTGCCCCAGAGAGGGGTAGGGAAGTGGCAGGGGCAACCTTAGTGACCCTGGGTGGGTTGGATATTGCAACCCTGGCAGTCTTACCTCCAAGCATGGATAATAACAGGCAGATGCCTACCATCAAAGGAACTGAGGTTTAGGCTCTGAGAGACACAGGAGCCAGTGTGATGATGGTCATGGACACATTGATGTCTAAAGAGCAGATCCTACCTGGTGAGTTTCAAGAGGTGACCTATGCAGACAGCAGGACCAAACTCCATCCAATGGCTATGGTGGATTTGGAATGGGGAGGTGTGACAGGCCCTGTGAAGGTAGTTGTGTCTCCTGCACTCCCAGTACAGTGTTTACTGGGAAATAATCTGGAAGTATCTGAATGGTCAGGGGTGGTAAGAGGGCTCCATATGAGAATATTGGAGCTCCCTGAGTGGGTATGTGCTGTGATCCGGTCATAGACTAGCCAGAAGAGAAATGCTAGGCATTTGGACCCTGAAACAATGGGCCAAGCATCCATGGACAAGGGCACTGGGTCCGGTGAGCCAGCCCAGGGAACTCCAAAGGTGCAGCAGGAATCTGACCCTGAGGGGGAGGATCTGGCCTCTGGGGAAAGGACTCCATTCCTGCCAGAGTGTCAGATTTGGCAGAACTGACAGGAGCTGGTTGACCCCCCAGAGAGGAGATTTGTCAAGGGCAGGGAGACTGTCGCACCCTTGAGGGCTTGAGGCAGATTGCCTTAAAGCAAGAGGAAGGGAATGACAGTGGGACCGGCAGAATCTACTGGCAATATGGACTGCTCTATACAGAGGCCTTAAACCTCAAGGAAGGGGCCACAAGGAGGTTAGTTGTGCCCCAGATATCCCCTTGGCAGGTCATTGGGGGCAAACCAAGACTTGGAACCAGTTGGTGAACCGTTTCTTCTGGCCCCATATGTCTGAGAGAGGAAAGGCGTTCTGTAGCTTCTGTGTCATCTGTCAGGCTAATGGCAAGACAGGGGGCAAGTCAAAGGCTCCCTTGATATTACTGCCAGTGGTTGGGACTCCTTTGAGAGGGTGGACCTTGTTTGTCCCCTAGAACCCAACCTCATCAGGGAATAAGTATATCATGGTGGTAGTGGATCATGCCACAAGATACCCTGAGGCAATTCCCATCAGAACAGTCACTGCTTCTACAGTGGCAAGGACCCAACTTGGGGTGTTCACCAGAGTGGGTTTCCCAAAGAGGTTGTTTCAGATAGTGACACGAACTTCATGTCCAGCTATCTGAAAGGGATGTGGGATGAATGTGGTGTTGCCTACAAGTTCACCACCCCATATCACCCCCAGGTTAATTGTCTGGTGGAAAGTTTCAATAAGACCCTGAAGGGCATGATCAATGGGTTGTCTGACAAACTCAGGAGGAGATGTGATGTTCTCCTCCAATGCATACTGTTTGCCTATGGGGAGGTCCCACAAAAAGGGGTTGCTTTCTGTCCCTTTGAGCTGTTGTTTGGGCACTCTGTGAGGTGGCCATTGTGCATGCTGAGAGAGAGACTTTGGAGGAACCTCTCAGGGAAGTAAAGGACAATGTGCTTGAATATGTGCTAGGCCTGAGATCTCACATGGCAGAGTACATGTACAAGACAAGCAGTAAACTGGAGGCTAGCCAGGAGCTCAAGAAGACCTGGTATGATCAAAGGTTGCAATACCTGAGTATACTCCAGGACAGTTGGTGTGGGTGATGAAGCCTGTAGCTCCTAGGGCTCTCCATGACAAGAGGACTGGGCCCTATACAATCATTGAGAAAAAGGGTGAGGTTACTTACCTGGTCGACCTTAACACCCACAGGAACCATCGTAGGGCCCTGCATGTCAACAGATTGATATCCTACCACAACAGGGCAGACATAAACATGTTACTGGTCACAGATGAGGGAGAAGAGGAGGAAACTGAGCCAGTGCCCGACCTCCACTCCACCAATGTGCAAGATGGGCCAGTGGAGGGAGTGGTACTCTCTCCCAAATTGACAGGCCAACAGCATAGAGACTGCAGACAGGTGCTGGGCAGTTTGCTGGTCTGTTCTCTTTGACCCCAAGTATCACTAAGTGGTGTGCGCACCACATTGACAGCCCACCTGTCACAAAATACACTGTACAGGTTGTCTGACCAGGTCAGAGCCAGCATCAAGGCTCGGGTGGCTAAGATGCTGGGGTTGGCGGTAATTGAGCCCTGTGACAGTCCATGGGCCAGCCCAGTGATGCTGGTGCCCAAACCCAATACCCAGGAGGGAATGAAAAGTTAAGCTTCTGTGTGGACTGCAGAGGACTGAAAGCAGTCACTATGACTGATGCTCATCCTATACCTGGAGCTGATGAGCTCATGGGTTAGGGGCTGCTAAGTATCTGAGTACATTTGATTTGATTTCAGGCTACTGGTAGATTGCCTTCACTGAAGAAGCAAACGAGAGGTCAGCATTTTCCACACCAGAGGGACTTACCACTTCAAAGTAATGCCCTTTGGCTTAAAGAATGCCCTTGCCACCTTCCAAAGGCTGGTGAACAGGGTCCTGTCTGGGTTGGAATAGTTCAGTGCAGCATATCTGGATGATATAGCTGTGTATAGTTCCACCTGGGAGGATCATTTAAACCACCTGAGAGACATGCTTCAGGCCATCCAGCAGGCAGGTTTGACTATTTAGGCCAGCAAGTGCCAAGTAGGGCAGAGCTCTCTGGTGTACCTGGGCCACCTGGTAGGTGGAGGCCATGTTCAATCTCTCCAGGCCAAAATCAAAACCATTTTGGATTGGTCAGCTTCTACTACCCAGACAAAGGTCTGGGCATTCCTTGGTCTGACTGGGTATTAAAGAAGGTTTGTTCAGAACTATGGGATCATTGTGGCTCCCCTGACAGAACTCACTTCTAAGAAGAGGCCAAAGAAAGTTATGTGGACCCCAGAGTGTCAGAAGGCTTTTGGCAGTCTGAAAGAGACTATGTGTTCAGCACCAGTGTTACTGGCCCCTGACTACACAAATAAATGTGTGGCTCAGACAGATGCTTCAGAACAAGGTATTGGGGCAGTGTTGGCACAGGTAAATGAGGAGGGCCTTGATCAGCCAGTTGCCTTTATTAGCAGGCGACTTCTCCACACAGAGAAAAGATGGCGTGTCATTGAAAAGGAAGCCTTTGCTGTGGTTTGGTCCTTGAAAAAGCTGAGTCCATACCAACTTGGTATTCACTTTCATGTTCAAACTGACCACTGACCTCCCGGGAGGCTCATGCAGATGAGAAGGGATAATCCCAAGTTATTGAGGTGGTCCATTTACCTATAGGGGATGGACTTCACAGTGGAACACAGACCTGGGGATACCCATGCCAATGAGGATGTACTTTCCAGGCTTTTCTACCAAGCTGATGAAGACTACTAGGGTGTCGGTTAGTTACCCATCACCTTTCGTTTGGGTAGGGGGCATGCTAGAAAGTCATCCTTTTGCCCTCTTTACCCCCATTTTATTACTGAATGATACTGGTGTTAACTGACTCTGACTTTACCCTGGGCTCTGCTAACCAGGTCCAGGGCCAGTGCTACATGTAATAGGGTACATTTACAATTGGCTATGGCAGACCCTACAAGGCCCTAGTAGATAATAGGGCCAGAGGTTGCCATCTACCTATAAGTCCCTAATATGTAATAGGGCATGGAAGTTTAGAGGCCAGCAAATTTCTCGCACTTGCATGTGTGCACTGCTGAGTGCCTGCTGTCATTTTAGAGGCAGCCTGGCCTTGCAGACTGTCTTTAAAAGTAAAATTGTGTGCAAACTAGACTTTGGTGGTATGGTAACTTTAAAAGTGATAATCTACCTTATTTTTAGATATCAGGTACCCCTGGTGTCTCCCCTAGTTGTCCTAGTGGTGGTGGTCATGCAGCTCTAAGCAGAGGCCTTATAAAAGATGTTTTATATGCCCTGGGGAGGGAAATATTGCCCATCTCATTTTCCCCATTGTAGATACTTGGCTCCATAGGCTAACATTGCAATATTTTATTTAGTTATAAATAGTGCTAGGGGAGGAGTAAATATCATTGAAAGACTTAAAAGATTGGTGTTGATCAATGCAACAACTTGCTATTGTTGAATTTTCCATAGTAGTACAGAAGAGAAGTTATGAAACTTTCTCTTCTGTAGTCGAAATCCAGCTTTCTAGTAGTCTCTGCTGATTGGTCAGCCTTAACAGGCTTAGCCAGGCTGCTTTGATGAGGAGATAAATGCCCTGGCCGGAGCAGAGGTTATCTGATAGAGAGAGCTCTGAAGCTGAGGAGGCTGGGTCCTGCAGAGAGGGCTGGGTAAATCAAACTAAGCTCAAAGGGAGAGCAGATCAGTAAGGAATCCTAGGCGTAACTATCCCCACATCCTGTGCCCCAGCCAGATGGTAGGTTTAGGACAGCAATTTGCAAAGGTCAGGGGGAGGAGAGCTAATGGAAATGAGCCATCCTGTGGGTTTGTTTAGCTAGCTCTTACTCCTGTGGAGAGAATTCATTCATTTTGGATTTTGGAAGTGCAGTACTTTGTGGGACAATAAGATGCCACACTTTAGAGGAGGTTGTCATGCTTTTGGGTAACACCCAGCATCTCAATGGACAGAGGTTCCCCCTGCTTGTCACCACAGAACACTAAATAAATATCTGAGAGCTGCATAGTCTCTCAGATCTGCTACCTGAAACTACAAGGGAAAAAAGGACTGCTCTGTTGGAATCTGGATATTTACCCCAAGGCCTGCACTCTGACTGACTGTGCCTTCTGCACAGTCTGGTACTACAGCCCTGGGGACTATGCCCTGGTTCAAGAAGGATTAAGGAGTGGACTCCCTGCAAGCTACAGGTCAACATAGCCCACCTGCATCATCTCCACCAAGAGTCCCCACCCTGGAGTGCGTCCAGTGGACTTTTAAGGATTTGGCCAGGTACAGTGAAGGAATTGTGGTTGAGACATCCCAGAGACGCTCTCGGAGGTACCAGACCTTTCGAGTGGTGATTTGGACACTCTGAACCTACAAGAAGACCTTCAGAAAGCACCTCCTGAAGTTTGGAGAACTTGTGTGAAAAAGCTCCATGAGGTGACCGACCCGACCTCGAGAGTCAAGCTGACTACCTTCAACCGCGACTCAGCCAGGAGTTCTGGTTCCTCCCTCTGAAAGCTCTGGAGCTCCAGACTTCCAGGATGTGACTGGGTCCTCGTGGAAAGTCAAGCTGGCGAACCCTCTCTGAATCTGACCTGCTGTGGAGGGTCGAGCGACGTCGGAAGAAAAAGTTCCAGAAAGGTTTCCAGGTGTGAAGGTAAAATTTTGACTGGGGCCTCCCGCTTAGTGTATCCGACTAGGACTCCATTGCAGTCAGCCTCAAACTTTGACTTTGTCACGGTGAAGCTTGACCAGATGCCCCAGACTGGTAGTATATGTTTTTAAGCACTATAAAGTGGTTAATCTATACAAATTCATATCTCCAGTTCCCTACCTTGTTTGTTTGTCATTTTGGTGTATATTTGTTCATGAAAATATTTCCTATTTTGATAAATTAGTTTTGGATTTTTTTATGTGTTATTTCTTACTTATTTGATGTATTGGTGTTTTTAAATGCTTTACACTTCTGTCTCCTAAGTTATGTCTGACTGCTCGTTGTCAGCTACCAAGGGTGGATCAAGGGGCTAATTTACTGAGACCTTTACTGGACTCTATACCGAGTTGGTTGCCTTATTACTAGTGGTAGGTGCATACTTACCCCTACCAATAACACACCTTCCAACAGGATACATGATATAACTCACCGTCTAAATGGGCATCTGAGGTGCAAGAACAACAAACAGTCATTTTGTACAGTAAAAGTAAAAATTAAATACAATTAACAAAGAAACACACTTCAAATGGGTTTTGTCACTGAAGAGAATGCAACTGTTTTTAAGTGGATGTGAACAGTGTGCACAAAGCATGTGCTGTCACTCAAAGTTAAGGGAGCCTGTTGGTATAACACTTTTTTAAAATATGGTGCTTTATCCAGTACTGCTATTTCTAATCACAGTAAAAGCCGATGTGGCTATAAACCAATTTATAGTACTCAATTTATTGGCTTTGAAAGGATGGATGGGTGACTCAGCCTTGCTGGGAATCAAAGTGATGAATTGAAGCACAACACATTTATGAGCGTGGAAATCCTGCTGGCACAGTCCTGTTGGGTACTTGCAATATTACAATGGTGTGATGAAATGTCCATTACTGAGATGCACTTCAATTTTATATGATGTTTCAAGATTTTTTGATATAACATGGACGATTTCAATACATTCATTACAATGCACTTGGGTTTTCTCTCATGATAACTATATTCACCAGGATGCACTTACACTTTCGTTTGCTTCATTAAGTACATATTCACACTATTGTCGGACTTCTGATCCTGGCTGCTTCATGACACATCCATCCCTGCAACTGTGCTACTAGAAGATCTGCTCCCAGCCAGCTCCCAGCCAGGTCTTGACCTGATGAGGAGCATTGGGTTCAAACAAATGATTTTACTATATAAGACGATGTAAAAAATCACTGAATGGTGACTTTCGCGGAATCAAGTTTTTTCTGTTTGCAGCAGAGATGTTTGTTTTAAATTTGTTTTGAACTCAGTTAAACATAGTTATGTGACAGGGTGCTATTCAAGAGTACGTCTAGGGTACAGTTTCAAGGAGAGAAACTAAGCTATGAAATATGTGACGCTTTCCCATGAGTGTTAGTTGTTGCTGAAAAATACACTGTGCTGTCTTTCATCAATGCTGATGTGACAATATTTTCTGCCAAGGTACATATATGCAGTTAATCATGACACCACACAGGAAATGCAAAACCTCCTGCTGGTTACATATATGCGGTTACATCATGACACCACACAGAAAATGCAAAACCTCCTGCTGTTGAGTGAAAGTTGTGCAAAGATTTACAGCCAGCAAGGTGTTACTTTGAAAATGATACTGGTGATCATTTAGCCCTTTCTGTGGGCATGACGGCCGGGAGCCGTCGTGCGCCACAGTGCTCGTGTGCGCAGGGCGGCTCCCGGCCGTCCTGGCACATGGCACCAGAAATCCCTCTGGTGCAGGCACCAGAGGGATTTCTTTTCTTCCCCAAAGCCTCGGGAGCTGGGGAAGAGCTTCCCCCAGCTCCCGAGCCTCCGCCCCTGAGCTTCTATGAAATGACGTTCTGCGCGCACGTCGCGCTGACGTCATTTCATAAAACCGAAACTAAAATGAGCCTTTAGGCTCATTTCAGTTTCACTTTCTATGTGCTCAGGGGGCTATCTCAGCCCCTGAGCACGTAGAAACATGGGAGAGGTATCATTGGAAAGGGAGAATCTCCAGTGGATCCCTGCTTGGGGATCGCCCCAGGAGGGTGATCCCCAACCAGGGATCCACCCACTAGACACCAGGGAGGGGGGAGCGGCCCCTTGGGCAAAAGCCTTTGCTCCCCCAAAAGAATTGGCAAAATTTAGTCTTTCTGACTCCCTGGGGGCAGAAAGCCCACTAGACACCAGGGAATTTTTTGGGCAATTTTACTTAGGGTGGGGCTGCCCAAAATGGGCATGCCAATCCCCCCACCACCAAAATTACAGCCTTTCTGCCCCCCGGGGCGGGGCAAAAGCCCACTAGACGCCAGGGATTTAATATGGGCAATTGGAATTAGTGTGGGGGCTGCCCAAAACGGGCATGCCAATGCCCCCACCCCCCCAAACAAATTACAGCCTTTCTGCCCCCCCTGGGGGGCAGATGGGGGCAGTAGCCCCCAATATGCCCCCCTGGGGGGCAAAAAGCCCACTAGACGCCAGAGATTTAATTTGGGCAATTGGAATTAGGGTGAGGGCTGCCCAAAACAGGCATGCCAATGCCCCCACCCCCCAAAAAAAATGTAAAGCCTTTCTGCCCCCCCTGGGGGGCACATGGGGGCAGTAGCCCCCAATCTGCCCCCCCAGGGGACAGAAAGCCCACTAGAAACCAGGGATTTTTTTTGTATTCATGTAGGGGTGGGGGCTGCCCAAAAAGGGCATGACAATACCCCCACCCCCCCAGAGAAATTCAAGTCTTTATGCCCCCCGGGGGGGCAGACAGCCCACTAGGCGCCAGCGATTACGCTGGCTTTTTTTATGCGTGGGGATGGGGGATGCCCAGAATGGGCATACCAATGCCCCCACCCCCCCAAAAATAGCAACAGTCTTTCTGCCCCCTTGGGGGCATATCAGGCAAACCCCCCCCGATTTTCCCCCAGGGCGGCAGAAAGCCCACTAGGCACAGACTTTTTTTAGCAATGTGCCTACCTGTGGAGTTTGCACCCTAGCGCAGCCAGCACATAGGGAAACCTAGAAAACCTGTACATTTTTGAAAACTAGACACCATGGGGAATCCAGGATGGGGTGACTTGTGTGCCTCTCACCAGGATCCCTTGCAAACCTCAAACTTAGTTAAAAAAAACACATTTTCCTCACATTTCTGTGATGGAAAGTTCTGGGATCTGCGTGGATCCACAAAATTCAACCCACCCCGCATTCCCCAAAGTCTTCCGAGAAAAATGGTACCTCACTTGTGTGGGTAGGCCTTGTGCCCACGACAGGAAACGGCCCAAAACGCAACATGGACAAACCACATTTTCTCAGTAAAAACTGACCCTTTTTTTGCAAAGTGCCTAGCTGTAGATTTTGAACCCTAGCTCTGCCGGCACCTAGGGAAACCTAGCAGACCTATACATTTTTGAAAACTAGACACCCAGGGAATACAGGATGGGGTGACTTGTCTGGCTCTCACCAGGTTCTGTTACCCAGAATCCCTTGCATACCTTAAACTTTGTAAAAAAAAAAACACATTTTACTCACATTTTTGCGGTGGAAAGTTCTGGAATCTGCGTGGATCCACAGAATTCTACCCACCCCCATTTCCCAAAGTCTTCCGAGAAAAATGGTTCCTCACTTGTGTGGGTAGGCTTAGTGCCTGTAACAGGAAACGGCCCAAAACGCAACGTGGACACACCACATTTTCTCAGTGAAAACTGACCCTTTTTTTGCTAAGTGCCTAGCTGTAGATTTTGAACCCTAGCTCTGCCGGCACCTAGGGAAACCTAGCAAACCTATACATTTTTGAAAACTAGACACCCAGGGAAATCCAGGATGGGGTGACTTGACTGGCTCTCACCAGGTTCTGTTACCCAGAATCCCTTGCAAACCTAAAAATGTGTCCAAAAAACACATTTTCCTCACATTTCTGTGATGGAAAGTTCTGGAATCTGCGTGGATCCACAAAACTCTACCCACCCCGCATTCCCCAAAGTCTTCCGAGAAAAATGGTACCTCACTTTTGTGGGTAGGCCCTGTGCCCGCAACAGGAAACGGCCCAAAACGCAACATGGACACACCACATTTTCTCAGTGAAAACTGACCCTTTTTTGCTAAGTGCCTAGCTGTAGATTTTGAACCCTAGCTCTGCCGGCACCTACGGAAACCCAGAAAAACTATACATTTTGAAAACTAGACACCCAGGGAAATACAGGATGGGGTGACTTGCCTGGCTCTCACCAGGTTCTGTTACCCAGAATCCCTTGCAAACCTTAAACTTTATTAAAAAAACACATTTTCCTCACATTTTTGCGGTGGAAAGTTCTGGAATCTGCGTGGATCCACAAAATTTCACCCACCCCGCATTCCCCAAAGTCTTCCGAGAAAAATGGTACCTCACTTGTGTGGGTAGGCCTAGTGCCCGCGACAGGAAACGGCCCAAAACGGAACGTGGACACACCACATTTTCTCAGTGAAAACTGACCCTTGTTTTGCAAAGTGCCTAGCTGTAGATTTTGAACCCTAGCTCTGCCAGCACTTAGGGAAACCTAGCAAACCTATACATTTTTGAAAACTAGACACCCAGGGGAATCCAGGATGGGGTGACTTGTCTGGCTCTCACCAGGTTCTGTTTCCCAGAATCCCTTGCAAACCTCAAAATATGTAAAAGAAAAACACATTTTCCTCACATTTCTGTGGTGGAAAGTTCTGGAATCTGTGTGGATCCACAAAATTTCTCCCACCCCGCATTCCCCTAAGTCTTTCAAGAAAAATGGTACCTCACTTGTGTGGGTGGGTCAAGTACCTGCGACATACAAGTACCCAAAACCTATTAAGGCAACATCAAAATTACCTATCACAAAACAACCTGGTTTTGCAAGGGGGTTCCCATGAGATTTTGGCCCCGGGCTCGGCGGCCATCTAGGGAAACCTACCAAACCCACACATTTCTGAAAACTAGACACCCGGGGGAGTCCAGCAAGGTATGACTTGCGTGGGTCCCCCAACATTTCCCTACCCAGAATCCCCTGCAAACCTCAATTTTAGCTGAAAAAAACACTTTTTTCTCAAATTTCTGTGTAGGAAAGTTCTGGAATCTGCGTGGATCCACAAATTTCTTACCACCCAGCATTCCCCCAGGTCTCCCAATAAAAATGGTACCTCATTTGCGTGGGTGGGTCAAGTACCCGCGACAGGCAAGGGCCCAAAACCTATTGAGGCGACATCAAAATTACCTATCACAAAACAACCTGGTTTTGCCAGGGGGGTCCCATGTGTTTTTGGCCCCTGGCTCGGCGGCCATCTAGGGAAATCTACCAAACCCACACATTTCTGAAAACTAGACACCCGGGGGAGTCCAGCAAGGTATGGCTTGCGTGGGTCCCCCAACATGTCCCTACCCATAATCCCCTGCAAACCTCAAATTGTGTTGAAAAAAATCACTATTTTCTCACATTTCTGTGTGGGAGAGTTGTAGGATCACCGGGCTGACACAAATTTTCTACCACCCAGTGTTCCCCGGGTCTCCTGATAAAAATGGTACCTCACTTGTGTGGGTAGGCATAGCTGCTGCAACAGGAAATCGCCCAAATTGTACTGTGGAGACTTCAAAATTACCTATAACAAAACTACTTGGTTTGGGGGCACCTGGTTTTGGCCCCGGGCTCGCCGCCATCTAGGAAACCTTCCAAACCCACACATTTCTGAAAACTAGACACCCTGGGGAGTCCAATGAGGTATGGCGTGCGTGGATCCTCCAACGTTTCCCTACCCAGAATCCCCTGCAAACGTCAAATTTAGCTGAAAAAAACCCATTTTCCACATATTATTGTGTGGAATCACCATGACGGCACAAATGTCCTACCCCACAGCGTTCTCCTTAGTGTCCCGAGTAAAATGATACCTCACTTGTGTGGGTGTCCAATGCAGAATTGGCTAAAACGTATTTTTTTAAAATGTAGCGCTTTAGAATTCTCGGTGCTATACCATTAATCCCTATGTTTTGGGCTCATCCCAGTCACAGGCCCTTGCCCCACCCACACAAGTGAAGTATCATTTTACTTGGGAGACTGAGGGGAACACTGTGGGGTAGGACATTTGTGCCGGCACGGTGTCTAGTTTTCAGAAATGTGTGGGTTTGGTAGTTTCCGAAGATGGCCGCCGAGCCCGGGGCCAAAAACCCAGGTGACCCCCCTTGCAAAACCAGGTTGTTTTGTGATAGGTAATTTTGATGTCTCCTAAATACGTTTTGGGCCCTTGCCTGTCGCGGGTACTTGACCCACCCACGCGAGTGAGGTATCATTTTTATCGGGAGACCTGGTGGAACGCTGGGTGGTAGGAAATCTGTGGATCCACGTAGATTCCAGAACTTTCCCACACAGAAATTTGAGAAAAATGATTTTTTCAGCAAAATTTGAGGTTTGCAGGGGATTCTGGGTAGGGAAATGCTAGGGGACCCACGCAAGCCATACCTTGCTGGACTCCCCCGGGTGTCTAGTTTTCAGAAATGTGTGGGTTTGGTAGTTTCCGAAGATGGCCGCCGAGCCCGGGGCCAAAAACCCAGGTGACCCCCTTGCAAAACCAGGTTGTTTTGTGATAGGTAATTTTGATGTCTCCTAAATACGTTTTGGGCCCTTGCCTGTCGCGGGTACTTGACCCACCCACGCGAGTGAGGTATCATTTTTATCGGGAGACCTGGTGGAACGCTGGGTGGTAGGAAATCTGTGGATCCACGTGAGATTCCAGAACTTTCCCACACAGAAATTTGAGAAAAATGATTTTTTCAGCAAAATTTGAGGTTTGCAGGGGATTCTGGGTAGGGAAATGCTAGGGGACCCACGCAAGCCATACCTTGCTGGACTCCCCCGGGTGTCTAGTTTTCAGAAATGTGTGGGTTTGGTAGGTTTCCCTAGATGGCCGCCGAGCCCGGGGCCAAAAACTCATGGAACCCTCCTTGCAAAACCAGGTTGTTTTGTGATAGGTAATTTTGATGTCGCCTCAATAGGTTTTGGGCCCTTGCCTGTCGTGGGTACTTGACCCACCCACACAAGTGAGATACCATTTTTCTCGGATGACTTTGGGGAATGCGGGGTGGGTAGAATTTTGTGGATCCACACAGATTCCAGAACTTTCCACCACAGAAATGTGAGGAAAATGTATTTGTTTGACCAATTTTACGGTTTGCAAGGGATTCTGGGTAACAGAACCTGGTGAGAGCCAGACAAATCACCCCATCCTGGATTCTCCTGAGCGTCTAGTTTTCAACAATGTATAGGTTTGCCAGGTTTCCCTAGGTGCCGACAGAACTAGGGCTCAAATTCTACAGCTAGGCACTTTGCCAAAAAACGGTCCGTTTTCACTGTGAAAATGTGGTGTGTCCACGTTGCGTTTTGGTCTGTTTCCTGTAGCGGGCGCTAGGCCTACCGACACAAGTGAGGTACCATTTTTCTCAGAAGTATTTGGGAAATGCGGGGTGGGTGGAATTTTGTGGATCCATACAGATTCCAGAACTTTCCACCACAGAAATGTTAGAAAAATGTGTTTTTTGGGACACATTTTGGGGTTTGCAAGGGATTCTGGGTAACAGAACCCCTGGGTGTCTAGTTTTCAAAAATGTATAGGTTTTCTAGGTTTCCCTAGGTGCCAGAAGAGCTAGGGTTCAAAATCTACAGCTAGGCACTTTGCAAAAAAAGGGTCCGTTTTCACTGTGAAAATGTGGTGTGTCCACGTTGTATTTTGGGCTGTTTCTTGTTGCGGGCACTAGGCCTACCCACACAAGTGAGGTACCATTTTTCTCAGAAGACTTTGGGGAATGCAGGGTGGGTGGAATTTTCTGGATCCACGAAGATTCCAGAACTTTCCACCACAGAAATGTGAGGAAAATGTGGGTTTTTTGGAAAATTTTGGGATTTGCAAGGGATTCTGGGTATCAGAACCTGGTGAGAGCCAGACAAGTCAGCCCATCCTAGATTCCCCTGGGTATCTAGTTTTCAAAAATGTATAGGTTTGCTAGGTTTCCCTCGGTGCCGGCAGAGTCAGGGTTCAAAATCTACAGCTAGGCACTTTGCAAAAAAAGGGTCAGTTTTCACTGTGAAAATGTGGTGTGTCCACGTTGCGTTTTGGGCCGTTTCCTGTGGTGGGCACTAGGCCTATCCACACAAGTGAGGTACCATTTTTCTCAGAAGACTTTGGGGAATGCAGAGTGGGTGGAATTTTGTGGATCCACGCAGATTCCAGAACTTTCCACCACAGAAATGTGAGGAAAATGTGTTTTTTGACAAAGTTTTGGGTTTGCAAGGGATTCTGGGTAACAGAACCTGGTGAGAGCCAGACAAGTCACCCCATCTTGGATTCCCCTGGGTGTCTAGTTTTCAAAAATGTATAGGTTTGCTAGGTTTCCCTAGGTGCCGGCAGAGCTATGGTTCAAAATCTACAGCTAGGCACTTTGCAAAAAAGGGTCCGTTTTCACTGTGAAAATGTGGTGTGTCCACGTTGCGTTTTGGGCCGTTTCCTGTCGCGGGCACTAGGCCTACCCACACAAGTGAGGTACCATTTTTCTCAGAATACTTTGGGGAATGCGGGGTGGGTCAAATTTTGTGGATCCACGCAGATTCCAGAATTTCCACCACAGAAATGTGAGGAAAATGTGTTTTTTTGACAATATTTGGGTTTGCAAGGGATTCTGGGTAACAGAACCTGGTGAGAGCCAGACAAGTCACCCCATCCTGGATTTCTCCTGGGTGTCTTGTTTTAAAAAATGTATAGGTTTGCTACGTTTCCCTAGGTGCTGGCAGAGCTAGGGTTCAAAATCTGCAGCTAGGCACTTTGCAAAAAAAGGGTCCGTTTTCACTGTGAAAATGTGGTGTGTCCACGTTGCGATTTGGGCTGTTTCCTGTTACAGGCACTAGGCCTACCCACACAAGTGAGGTACCATTTTTCTCGAAAGACTTTAGGAAACGCAGGGAGGGTGGAATTCTTGTGGATCCACGCAGATTCCAGAACTTTCCACCACAGAAATGTGAGGAATATGTGTTTTTTTTGACAAATGTTTAGGTTTGCAAGGGATTCTGGGTAACAGAACCTGGTGAGAGCCAGTCAAGTCACCCCATCCTGGATTCCCCTGGGTGTCTAGTTTTCAAAAGTTTATAAGTTTGCTAGGTTTCCCTAGGTGCCGGCAGAGCTAGGGTTCAAAACCTACAGCTAGGCACTTTGCAAAAAAAGGGTCCGTTTTCACTGTAAAAATGTGGTGTGTCCATGTTGCGTTTGGGCAGTTTACTGTCGCTGGCACTAGGCCTACCCACACAAGTGAGGTACCATTTTTCTTGGAAGACTTTGGGCAACCTGGGGTGTGTAGAATTTTGTGGATCCCCACAGATTCCAGAACTTTCCACCACAGAAATGTGAGGAAAATTTGTTTTTTTGACAAATATTTAGGTTTGCAAGGGATTCTGGGTAACAGAACCTAGTGAGAGCCAGTCAAGTCACCCCATTCTGGATTTCCTCGGTGTCTAGTTTTCAAAAATGTATAGGTTTGCTAGGTTTCCCTAGGTGCCGGCAGAGCTAGGGTTCAAAATCTACAGCTAGGCACTTTGCAAAAAAGGGTCCGTTTTCACTGTGAAAATGTGGTGTGTCCACGTTGCGGTTTGGGCCGTTTCCTGTTACAGGCACTAGGCCTACCCACACAAGTGAGGTACCATTTTTCTCGGAAGACTTTAGGAAACGCAGGGAGGGTGGAATTTTGTGGATCCACGCAGATTGCAGAACTTTCCACCATAGAAATGTGAGGAAAATGTGTTTTTTATGACAAATTTTTAGGTTTGAAAGGGATTCTGGGTAATGGAACCTGGTGAGAGCCAGTCAAGTCACCCCATCCTGGATTCCCTGGGTGTCTAGTTTTTAAAAATGTATAGGTTTGCTAGGTTTCCCTAGGTGCCGGCAGAGCTAGGGTTCAAAATCTATAGCTAGGCACTATGCAAGAAAAAGGTCAGTTTTCACTGTAAAAATAAAGTGTGTCCACGTTGCGTTTTGAGCCGTTTCCTGTCGCGGGCACTAGGCCTATCCACACAAGTGAGGTACCATTTTTATCTGGAGACTTAGGGTAACACAGAATTGTAGAGCAACTGTTAATACCTATTGACTTTCATGCATTTCTGCTTTCCAAATGAAAGACAATGTGTAAAAAAGAAGTCACTTTGAAAAATGTCCTATAATTCTCATGCTAGTATGGGTACTCACAAATGTGCAAATATCTACTGTTTCTAAACTCTATATTTTGTTCCAATTTCAGAAATACATAGGTGTCTTTCATAGCAATTTTTCCATGTATATATTTTCCCAAATTAATTGCTATATACCCGGTACATAATAAAAAACCATTGCAAGACGCTGCTCAGTTATTGGCTCTGGGTTCGTCGGGCTCTTGGTGAACCTACAAGTACTATATATCTCCACAACCAGAAAGGTCTAGCGGATGTAACGGTATATTGCATTCATACAGTTGTCATGATTAGAAGAAGTTACAGGTGAAACCGTTGGCACTACATGGCTGTTTTTTTCAACTAATTTTCAATTTTTCCTAAATTCAACTGTTAGTTTGTATAAAGAAACCTTGAAGGATCTACACAAATGACCCCTTGCTGAATTCAGAATTTTGTGTACTTTTCTAAAATGTATAGCTTTCCAGGATCCATTATTGCTTTCATACCCATTTCTACCATTAAGTGGAAGAAGGTTGAAAGCACAAAAAATTGCAAAAATAGGCTATGTCCCAGTAAAATGCCAAAACTGTGTAGAAAATGTTGGTTTTCTGACAAAAGTCAGCTTGTCCCTAAAATATGGGAAAATGGTGATTTCAGCCCCAGAAACCCTTTGTTGATACCATTTGCAGGGAAAAAACCAGACGCTTTCATTTGCTGCACTTTTTTCCCATTTAAAAAAAAATAAAAAAATGTAGCTGTATTTTGGCTAATTTCTGGGTCCCCTCCAGGGGAATCCACAAACCCTGGGTACCTTTAGAATCCCCATGCTGTTGGAAGAAAAGGACGCAAATTTGGCGTGGATACCTTATGTGGTCAAAAAGTTACAGGGGCCTAAGCACGAACTACCCCAAATAGCCAAAAAAAGGCTTAGCACAGTGGGGGAAAAGGCCTAGCAGCGAAGGGGTTAAGTACTGTAAGATGAAGAAAGAGACACCCAGGAGTCTCAATCATGACAAAGTAAAAACACAATTGTGACCTCTCCCCAAAGTTTGCACATACACCAACTGTCAGCAGCGAAACACATCAGGGCATTAAAAAGAGCATTTTCTTGTAAACACTGGGCCCGATTCACAAAGGCAATCTGAGACAAAGGTCTAACTTTGCAACTTTTGGTATTCACAGAGATCATATACGAGTCGTATCTTTACGTCTGCAGTCGAGCCAGAATTGCTGGCTTCTGCCGTACTCTCTGCACCCGGGCTATACTCTCTGGCTTGGGCCGTACACCCCGGCTCGGGCCGTACTCTCTGGCCTGGGCCGGATGAAGTGTAATCAATGGGCCGGAGTGCACTTTTTACAAAAAAAGAACATGCCAACACTACAGTCAACACTCCCCTTAGTGTTGGCACTACAGTTAACACCGAAGGGAGCGCAAATTGTGGACCACATGTACCATGATGCAAAGGAGCAAACTTTTCTGGGATATGATGTAGTGTACTGCCACATCCTTTTCCCTGCCCAAACTGATTTTCATGACCTTCTCTACCATTTATCACATGCTTCTAATTTTTTTTTTGTAAAACAGAGAGTACGGCCAGGTGCAGAGAGTACGGTCAAAGCCGGAGATTCCGGCCCGACTGCGGACGTAAAGATACGACTCGTAAATGACCTCTGGAAATACCAAAATTTGTAAAGTTAGACTTTTCTCTGAGATTGCCTTTTGTGAATTGGGCCCAATTTAGTTAAAAGTGTGTCAAAGCTGGTTATCTGACGGAGCAACCTAAGCCTAATTACCGACGGCTTTTACAACGAAAATATCACAATAACGCTGGCATTATCACGCCAGTATCTAGGTGGAATACTTTTATTACACTGGCACATACACAAGTATTCTACATACAAACACCATACTTACACGTGCAATTACGCTGATTACCATTACAACGACAAATGTTATTAAACAGCTTTAATTGGTAAAAAGCAATGTGCAGTTTTAAAAAACCTCGTGCTAACCATTCCGCATTTGAGAAGTTTCTGAATGCACTAAACACCATGTCCGCTTTTGGGGTAACGTAAAAAATATCACGCAGCTGTGTCCTACCTTACTGTTTAGTTCTGTTCTCTAATGCTCCCCACAGCAAAATGGCTTTGCGAACAACAGACCTGTTAGAGAAGTGTTCGTGATTAGGAGGGGCCAATCCAGTTTCAGACTCCCACAGAGTAAGAATAATAAATGAAATCAAACATTATATTACATTAATGTAAACTTGCGCCTACATTTGCTTACAGATTGCTCTGGCGTAACAGTGAGCGCTGCCTAATTTGAAGCTGAGGAACTTGGTTCGAGCCTCGGCGTGGGCTCAACATCCTGTGATTATGGGCAATGTAATGTAAATGTTGCTCAAGTCAAGCACTCCCATACTATTTGGTGGAGTTTGCGCTATATAAAACGGTAAAAAATATAAATACCTTGCTACAACCCATGTGACTGGGCCACTGATTTACAGGCAAGAATGTCATTGTAGTGACATGCGTGGCTTCACCTTTCATAGAAGTGCAAGTTACGGCATAATCATGGGCTTAGTAATGACGCCGTCGTGGTTCCGCATTCGTTGTAAAGGCTATTCGTGCTAAAGACTTTGGTAAAACTGACGTTTCCTGTCAAAGCCAGATCACTCCTGATGCTTTAAACATGTATCAAAAATGGAAAATACAGTTCTCTCATTGCAGGCATGCAAAACAATCTTCACCTATATTCTCTTAAAGTAACTTCGGGTAGTGCAGTTTCTATTGGTTTGTACACAGGAGTGACCTTTACACATCACATAATTCCCTAACCCAGATATATTAAGCTCCCCACTTTCTCAGTCATCTATGATGTCACTCAGTGCTGCTTTACAGGCTCTCAGAGAGCCAACCAGGCCAGGCTGGAATTATGATATAGCAAGAGTGAAAAACAAGTTAGGTTACCCACAGTTGCTATGTCATAGCAGTAAATTACTGGATTCAGAATCCAGTTGTTCACGCTATTTGCAATTTGTAAAGCGCATAAAAACATAAGGCATCAAAGCCCTATACCTGGCAGGAGCATACGCGGGGACCAACAAAGGCAAATATAGTTGTGAGAAAAGCCAAGTCTTCACATTCTTGCAAAACAAATAATAAGAATTAATGCTAGCGATGTGTCCAGGGAGAGTGTTCCATAACCTAGCAGCTGCCACAGAAAATGCATGCTCACTCCATCTCAGCTTCCTAAATCGGGGAACAGTCACTTTCCTCTGACCAGCCTATCTCAACTGTCTGCTGGGAAGATACCAGTTGAAAACAGTTCTTAGAGAATAAGAGTCATGTTGGTTAAAGGCCTTAAAAACCAGACACAGGGCTTTGAAAATCAGTCTCTTCCTCACTGGAAGCAAGTGAAGAGACCTCAACCCCTCCCTCACCAATATATGTTTAGGAACACCCAATGCCAGTCACGTAGCCGCATTTTGGATAACCTGAAGTTTATTAAGAGAATACTGGTTGGCGTTCAAATACAGAGCATTACAGTAGTCAGGGGAGATGTTAGCGCAATGACCACCGACACTCTTAGCTCCTCGGGACAGATCTTCTTCAGGCTCTTGCTGATTTAAAAACAGAAACTCACTGTCCTATTAACCTGGTGGTCAAATATCAGTGTGTTATCGAAGATCACCCCCAGGAGCAGGTAGTGAGCCACAAGTCTCTTTCATATCGGCATTCACCTTGAGCCAATTCTCTTGCATCCAGGTGCTGACTTGTACCATCCACAACCTAAACGTGTCAGCTACTTTTTCCCAATCACCTGATATTGAAACCATGATTTGTGCATTGTCTGACTGTTCGTTGTCAGCTAGCAAGGGTTGAGTAAGGGGCTAATTTACTGAGACCTTTACTGGACACTATATTGAGTTGGTTGCCTTATTACTAGTGGTAGGTGCATACTTATCCCTACCAATAACACACTTTCCAACAGGATACATGATATAACTTACCGTCTAAATGGGCATCTGAAGTGCAAGAACAACAAACAGTCATTTTTTACAGTAAAAGTAAAACATTAAATACAATTAACAAAAAAACACACTTTAAATGGGTTTTGTCACTGCCCAATAACCTGATATTGAAACGATGATTTGTGCATTGTCCTCATAGGACAATACCTGAAAGCTGAAGGAGCATACAAGTTGAGCCAGAGAGGCCACATAAAGATTGATCGATGTGGGACTGAGGGAGGACCCCTGAGGGACACCACAGGGAAGCTGTAAAGGTTTAGCCCTGATGTCCCCCTCTCTGGCTCACTTTTTGGGTCCTATTCAAAATGAAGGATACTAAAAGATTGAGGGCAGAACCCCTCATTCCACCCTGACGAAGTCTTTACACCAATCGCAGGGCGGAGATGATATCGAAGGCTGCGGATAAATCTAGCATAACTAGTATAGGCATGACTCCCTGATCCACTTGGTGGCGAATAGAATCTGCTGCAGCGATCAGTGCAGATTCAGTGCTGTGGTTCCTCTTAAAGCCGTTCTGTGAGGAATCTAGAAGCTCAAAATCTATTAAAAAACTGTGCTAATTCCTGGTTTATGTGCCCCTCCGGGATTTTGGCAGGTGCGAGCAACAGGGCGATAGGTCAAAGATTTTTTGAATCTCCTGGATCCCCATTCGGTCTCTTTTACTAGGGAATAATAATCGATTCTTTCCAGCACTGGTGATACACTCCAGACTCCAGCACCTGGGCATAAACTTTCTCCAGAAAAGCAGCAATTAGATCTGGTGCAAGTTGAAGCACTGTGGGTGGACAAGGATCGACAGGAAAACCTGATGTCATTTATGCCAGGAGAGTTTTTAATTTTAGCTGCCGGCAAACTAGAGAAGGAAGACAATTCACCATTAATGCATGTCCGTCTAAATAGGTCATCTTCAATAGATGTAGGAGCTGAACCATCCTCAGCAACTTGGAATTCAGAGAGAATCTTCAGAATCTTATCCTCAAAAAACGAGGCCACCCCATTGGAAAATTCTTGAGAGTTTTCCAGCTCCTGTTGAGCGGCGGCGATGCAAGATCTCGTACCACCTTAAACAGTTCCCTAGATACATTAATTGCAGATCTTATTTTAAGAGAAATGTATGAGGATTTTGCCTCTTTATTGGCACTCTTGTATTTTTGAATTGCCTCTTTGTGTTTGTCCTTTTCTGCTGAACTACGTAACAATCTCCACCTCCGTTCTTGCTTACTGCTTTGACGTTTGAGGTCTTTCAAACTCTCTGAAAACCATGGGGCAGAAACCTTCCTCCTCCCTTTGATTTTGGTAATAATGGGGGCTACCTCATCAATAGCTGACCACACCCATCTGTTAAAATCCTCTGCTGTCTGCCCCTGACCGCTAAATCTTTTTGCCTGAGAAGAATTAAGAGCATCCTTCAGTTCATCACTGGGAATTTTATTCCACCTCCTGTAAGTGGCGCACATGTCCAGTCTTGTCTTTTCCTCCTTTTCACCCTACACAACAATATCTAACACATAAAGATCCATCCAGCTAAGGGGCAGGCACTCTAGCCTACAGGTGTGTGTAGTTGGTATAAATACCATCCAGTGTGTGACCAACTGTATGGGTTGAAGACACCACCTGTTGAAATTAGCCAAAGCTATTCATCAAATCTGAAAGGGCCCAAGTGTCATTACAAACGGATAAAAATTAAAATCCCCCAAGATGGTGAATTTAGTACAGGAAAGGAAGGGGTCCAGCACCTGATTCCAATTCTCAATTAACTGTATTCTTGGCCCAGGAGAGTGGTATACCAGTAATTCCGCAAAAACATGTGTGAAGTTGCTACTAATCCTAAATGAACCCACCTCATGGTGTTCAAACGGTCCAATGTGTCGCACCCCTCACTATTCCCCATATGGCGAAATTCCCGGAGCTCAGACCGGGAGTAAGATAAACACTTACCAGCTATGTTAAAATGGGCAGCATCCCTGGCCCCTGGTGCCATCCAGGTGCTACGGGGGCGTCAGCCCTCTTTAATGCTGTGGCAGTGCACATGTGATCAGCGCTAGAGCACTGACCAAGCCCTCATTGTGGCTACCAAAAACGCTCTAACAGGCCCTTCTCACAAAAAGGAGCAACTGTCAGGCAAACAATAATTCTCCTCAACAGAACCCACAGTACAATAGTAAAAATCCCCTCCACTAAATTTAAAACAGAATTCTTTTAAAAGAATAATAGTCGGACTCCACAAAATGGAAAAAGGTTGAACCATCGAGGATGGTTTCCAAGACGTACAAGGTCCTCCAGCACTCACATGCGCTACCGCCACATACTTACTAACAACGCTGGCACACAGATCTTGAGGAAGAACCCTCGCCTGAATCCTGGGAACAACTATGGCGGGACATCCCTCGCATTTTTAAAAGCATTACACAACAGGAGACGGCTTACAAAATCATGACTCGTTGGTACTATACCCCCCTCAGGTTGCAGAGGATGTTCCCCGCCTCCACGCTCATGTGCTGGTGTTGCCACGCCGCCCCAGGATCCTTTATGCACATATGGTGGCCCTGCTCGCTTATAACGCTCTTTTGGAAGGAGGTGTTGAGCCACATCAGGGAAGTAGTGGGATTTCCCATTCCGAGTACCCCAGGGGTAGTGATTCTCGGACTCCGGCCGAAGTCTCTTAAAGCGATGGCACACTTGGATTGGCGCCTGATCTTCCACATGCTGAATGCGGTGAAACAGATTATAGCGTTGCACTGGAAGAAGGCTTTGACTCCCCCCTCCTCAGTGTGGCTCACCTGTCTGTGGCAGGTAATGGTGATGGAACTTCTTTCCCATCGTCTATCCCACACTGACGCTAAATTCGCGTGCATCTGGCAACCCTTGGTATCACATCTCTATAAACTGGAACATGCCCGATCTGTTCCTCCCCGCCTATGGGCCCTCCAGCTGTTGGAGGACCCTTTGCTTCCCAGGGGAGAATCCTATGAGGAAGTGCTGAAATAAATTGGGCCAGGGTGGATAGTCCTTGCTTGGGGTGGTTGTGCCTGAGGCTCTGGTCAGGGAACCGTTCCTCCTTCACCATAGTTTGTCTTCGCCTAGGGTCACGGCGTCGCCTCCTCTCCCCTCCTCCTCTTTTCTTCTCTTATCTTTCCTTCGCTGTCATTTTGACCTGGCTATTCTTCGTTTTTCTCCTTTCTTTCCAGGCTAGCAGAATAGGGGGTCTCCCCCATGTGACTTGTTGCAGGCTGTATTCTGTACACCTAGCGGCTGTTGGTCCTAGATGAGCTTGTTATTAAACGAGGGCGACAAGCCTATGTTGGCGTAAGTGGCATGTTATACACCACTGGGAACCGCAGTGATGGCCTTCAGTCCTGTTACACTTTTGCTATGCTTGTTATTGCCCTCCATGATCTTATCCTTTTGCTGTACTTACGGCTTGGTGTTACACAAATGTTACTTAGCTTTCGCACTCAGTGCCTTCCGCTCTCTGCGGGTCTGCAGTAGACACGGATATAATTGCCCAGGTATATTAGGCTCGAGTAATTGAGGTCCCCCTTTCTGCTTCAATAATACTGGTACTTCTGAGCCGGGAGGGACCCCTCCTTTCAATTATGGTTTATTGAGCACTTCTTTTCTTGTATTGGGTGGCTAATTGGTGTGCTCTATATGTTATACCTCACTGATGTGGACCAACGCTGTATGTGCTGTATTCTCGCCTGACTCATACTGCTAATTGCCTGGTGTTGTTAATATTTTTTCCTCTATTTACAAACTCAATAAAAGAGATTTAAACAAAAAGTAGAGTCAAAGGGTATGATAAGACAGAAGATGAAAAGATTTCCATTCTGTTAGTATAACTTTAACAGCAATGGATATAAGTAAATCCAATAACTGTATATCAGTATTATCAAGGGGTAAAGGAATAGTTGAAGCCCATGGGCCCAACAAAATCATAGGTAAAGAAAGATCTAACGATATGTTAAAGATTAGTGATAAATGTTTCCGTACTAAACCCCAAAAGGATTGCAATAACGTAGATTCAAAAAACATATGTTGATGAGTGCCTGGTTCCAAATTACAGTTCCAACAAAGATCACTATCCCTTAATTTCAATTTGTGTAAGCGAGCAGGGGTCCAATGAAGGAGATTTAAGGTAAAGAATTTAGATTGAATAAGAGAAGGAGCAATTTTATTACATAGGGATAACTTCCCAATCAATTGCCAGGTCTCCTGTGAAATATGTTTAAAAATATCATTTTCAAAATGATGAGACCATTTATCATATGTGATTGTAGACTGTGAAGGAAATGGAGCAGATAGAAATTTATATATTCTCGATGCAGTATGTCCTGAACGAGACCACATAGAAAGAAGTGAGACAGTAACCGAATCTGTAGAAAGAGATACTTCAGAAAGAGCAACCTTCAATTTCAAGAAAGAATAAAAATCCATATTATTAAGGTTATATTCTCTAGCCAAAAAAGAGAAGGGAAGAGGGTCATGATTAGTATCATAAAGATCTTTTACCAATCTAATACCCCTAGTAGCCCACGAAGAAACCGTATCCGGATCAATATCAGTAACAACTTTAGGATTGTACCATAATGAGGACCACCTCGATTTATGATTAGGTTTAGATACTTTTTTGTCAATATATTTTAGTGCATTAATCATGTCTAAGATAATACGATGGGAATGACCAAGAACGAGTTTAGAAGCAGTGAGAAAGGAAGAAGTAGAAAGAGGAGTACACAACTCTCGTTCAATATAAATCCACGGGGTGTATGCTGGGAGTCTGGCAAGAACCAAAGAGCACCTTTAGAAGCTAAAAAGGCAATTTGATACAAGTTCCAATCTGGAAGATTACAGCCACCCAGAACAGGGGGCATTCTAAGGTATTTATAAGCAATTCTAGCACGTTTATCACTCCACAAAAATTTTTAAGTGAGTGAATCAATCTCATGAAAAAAGGAAGAAGAAAGCTTTATAGGTAACATGGAGGATAGGAAATTAATAATCGGAGTTATCATCATCTTAAGAGTTTGAAATCTTCCCCACCAGGAGATATATTTAGGAGACCAGGAGGACAAAAGATCTTTAACTTTAGCTATGATGTGGGATTCATTGTAAGAAATAGTATCTAAAAGGTCCTTACAAAACCAAATTCCTAAATATTTAATACGAGTCGGTTGCCATTTAAATCATGAATCGCCCATGTGAGAAGGGAAACACAACGAATTGAGGGGGAACATTTCCGCCTTCTCTTTGTTCAGAGTATATCCCGAAACAAGCGAAAACTCTCTAATGGTATCAGAAATAACAGGAATCGCAGCAACAATGTCTTCTGAAAAGATAAGAACATCATCCGCATAGGCGGCTGTTTTAAGCGTATGTAAACCAAATTGAAAGCCTTTGATACCCTGGTTCAAGTTGAGTAAACGAAGGAGGGGTCTATAGACAATAGAAAAAGAAGGGGTGATAAAGGGCACCCTTGTCTAGTGCCCTGACGGAGACTAAAAAGAAAGACGTAGCCCTATTAACTCTGATGTTAGCTTTTGGCTGCGCATAGAGAGACATTACCATATTGATAAAAGAGTCCCCGAGGTTATGTGATTGAAGCACTGCTTGTAAAAAGGCCAAGAGACTTTGTCGAAAGCCTTTGCGGCGTCAAGGGCAATCGCCGCCGATGGTAATGTAGAAAGTTTTGCTTTCTCAAAAATATACAAAAGGTTCGGATATTATCTCTAGCAAGTCTCCCTTTAACGAAACCAGTTTGGGAATCATAAATAAGACTAGGGATATGACCGCTTAGCCAAGATCTTGGCAAAAATTTTAGCTTCCATATTTAATAATGAGATTGGACGGAAATTTTTAGGGTCAGAATGATCCTTGCCATCTTTCGGAATCACGACAATAGTAGCCTCAGCAGCTGAGCCAGAGACCTTGCCAGAAAGGACAAAATTGTCAAAAACCTCCTTAAGATATTTGATTATTGAGGAAGAAAATGTTTTATAAAAGGCAATAGGGAACCCATCAGGCCCCGGAGCCTTCCCCAAGCCTGAATTATCTCGTCAGTCTCAATCGATTTCCCCAAATCAATCATATCAGACTGCGAAATAGTATTCGTAGGAATCGAGTTCAGAAACTGCTGACAAAGAGATATGTTGCATTGATCTTTAGGGGTGTATAACTTTTCATAAAAATCACGAAAGACTTCAAGTATTTCTTGGGTATGGAATTTCTTTGAACCACTTTTATCATTAATATTGGAAATCTGGACAGCTTTCACATTTGTATGCTGATATTTTAAGGTGGCAGCCAACAACTTACCAGCTCTATTTCGTAATAACAAATGTTGAGATTTTTGAGCGTGTACACCAATATAAGCTCTTTTAGTGACTATAGAGTTGAAAGAGTATTTCAGATTTTTGATATCTTGTAGGAGAGACTTATTATTAGAACTTCTATATGGCACCTCTTTACGTTTGATCTCATCCCCTAAAGACTGCAGCGACTTTCTAATATCACTATTCCTTTTTGACTTTTTTTTTATAATATGACCCCGAATAGTACATTTAAATGCATCCCATAGAACTATTGGGGAATTCACCGAAGACTCATTCTCTTTGAAGAAGTTATCAATTTCCTCATTAAGCTCTTTAACTTCATCCTTATCATTCAAAATCTCTGTATTAAGACGCCAAGAACGAGGGCCTCTCGTGTCTGAAAGATTAAGGATAGTCAATGAAACTGCTGCATGATCAGAAACGACTATTGGATGGATCATAACATTTATGGTATGTTTTAAAAGAGCAGCATCAACTAGAAGATAATCGATACGAGAAAAACTAGAATGTGGAGAGGAGAAAAACGTGAAATCGCTACCCGTAGGATTATGCACTCTCCATGCGTCAACAAGCTGATGAGAAGAACACAAACTGAGCAAGTGTTTATGCGACCTAGGGGGATGAAATTTTAAAGCAGAATGTCTATCTAAAATAGGATCCAAGGGCAAATTAAAATCACCGCCAACAATTGTTCTAGCATTTTGAGGAATGTCAGAGAGCTTTTTATTTATGGAACGCCAAAAAAGAGGATCATCAATGTTAGGGGCATATATATTCATGATATATAAATCATCTGAACCATTGGACAAGCGAGAAAGTAACCATCTACCATTAGTATCATGCTCAGCAGTAACAATAGACAGACCAGAGTTTTTGGAAATCAAAGTCACAACCCCATTCTTTTTACCAGAGGCTTCAGAACAAGTGATATCAAGGACCCACTCCTTCTGCAAAAGCAAAGCTTCTTTAAAGGCTATCTTAGTCTCCTGAAGTAAAACAATATCACCAGATAAGCTTTTGCAATAATCTAGGATCTTGGCCCTCTTGACAGGGTGATTCAACCCACGAACATTAAGTGAGACTACATTTAAACCAGTCATAGATAAACATAGAGTAACACAGATAAAAGCATCTGATAAAGAAAAAGAGAAGGTAAACCAACAGGTCATCAGATATAGGGGTAAAGAGAAAGCAAAAAAATCATAAAAAATATACCGAAGCAGAAGTCCCCAGAGAAGGAAAGAGAGAAAGAGGGGAAGAAAAGACTAGAAAGAAGAAAAGAAAGAACGAAAGTACTCCAAAAAGAAAAGGAGCATAAAAAAGAAAAACCCCACATGAGGATGTCTGTAATAGACAATTTGCATGGGGGAAATCACGTGGAGGAGCAACCACTGAGGCCAACAAACACAATGCAGACCGCTCAACAATAAATGTTTCATTAAGCGACGGAACAAATGTATAAATGTTAATGTGTACAATACTATCAATAATCCATCAATAGGAATAAATAATACAAGTTCCAGAAAATATATCATATTTGAAGAGTGACCAACATATTATCATATCCTGAATAGAAAAGTGAGACAATAATATCAGATAAATATCAAATTAAGGCATAATAAATAGCAATATTAGGTAATATGAATAACAACCTAAGGCATAATAAATACTAATAAGTGGTGTAATAAATAGCAATTTGAGGCAATATAAATACCAATATAAAACATTATAAATCTCAAACCGCTAATGTACCAAACACTACAAAATTGATAGCATCTAGGAATAAATACTAGAGTATATGGAAAATTAAGAAGTAAATAGCAGATAAGAATAAATAATACAAGTTCCCAAAAATATATCATATTTGATGAATGACCAACATATTATCATATCCTGAATAGAAAAGTGAGACAATAATGTCAGATAAATTACAAATTAAGGCATTATAAATAGCAATATTAGATAATATAAGTAGCAGTCTAAGGAATAATACATACTAATAAGTGGTATAATAAATGGCAATTTGAGGTAATATAAATAGCAATATAAGACATTATAAATCTTAAACCATTAATGTGTCAAACACTACAAAATTGATAGTATCTAGGAATCAATACTAGAAGTATATGGAAAATTAAGAAGTAAATAGCAAGTTCTACATAAGATGTAATTCATGACTTGAATACATATATAATAAAAGCAAAAGAATCAAAATAATAAATAAATTAATTTAAAAAAATCATATATATCTAAGGCATAATAGATACTAATAAGTGGTATAATAAATGGCAATTTGAGTTAATATAAATAGCAATATAAGACATTATAAATCTCAAACCGTTAACCTATCAAGCACTGCAAAATTGATAGTAACTAGGAATAAATATTAGAGTATATGGAAAATTAAGAAGTAAATAGCAAATTCTACATAAGATGTAATTCATGACTTGAATACATATATAATGAAAGCAAAAGAATCAAAATAATAAATAAACTCATATATAAAAAAAAAAATTGTACATACAAAACGCAGATGTGTATAAGAAAAAACAATAGTGGACAAAAGCACAGATGAATAGTGAACACACATAAAAATGTATCACCAGCATAGAATCATAGAAAGAGAGGAGGAAAAAGTCAAGCAAAAAGTGGAATAAACGAGCAGAAATCATGAATAAAAGAAGAACGAGCAAAGAAAGAGAAAGAATGTGGAAAGTAGAAGAAGAGATACTTATTTTATCATAAAAAATAGTGAGAAAGAAAAGCCAAGAAAAGACCAACTATCTAGAATTATACTATCTAGAATTATATACCGAAAAGACTTCATCAAAATGAACTAAGAAAAATGCCCACAAGAAGAAGAAGCAACTGAGTAGAAAGCAGGAATGAGGTTGGAATAAGTCAGAGATATAAAAAGATAATAAGAAAGAAAGTGAGAAGAAGGGCAATCGAGACACATTGACAACCAATAGTTAACAAAATAGCACCAAAATAGTACCAACACATTGGATGTAAACTCCAAAAAACATTCATAAAAATATGATAAACCGTAAAACCTGTAAAGGAGAAATCAGTTAAAAGAGAATAACCAATATAGAGCTAACAGCCTTTACAGAGCGTAGTTACCATTACAAAAAGGAACACAGAGGAGCAGTATTAACCACACACTTTATGGCAAGGCACAGAAAACATGGAGCCAACTTATCAGAAAATGAAGGTCATTAAGGATGAGAAGTGCCAGGAAGAGACTCGGAGTCCATCTGTGATTCAGATTGATTATCCAAAAAAGTGGAAAGCTCTGAAGGCTCATAAAAAAATCTGTGGGCGACCTCTGAAAGTTATTCTGAATCGTGAAGGACCTGCAAAGGAAAATGGAATATTCATATCTATGAGTCTTCTGCGTAGATTCAAGAAACCTTTCCGACGAATGACAGTGTCTCTGGCAAAGTCTTGTGATATTGATATTCTGTGACCTTCCCATTGTAATGTTTTAATCTTCCTCATTTGGGCTAGAATTTGCTCAGTGTGTTGATGGCGCAGAGGTTTAAAGAGCAGCGGTCTTGGAGAAGATAACGTTTTAGGCTTTAAAGTGGGAACTCTATGAGCACGTTCTATTTCAAAATCCTTGTGAAATAAAATGTTCAGAACAGTAGGGATCCAAGTAAGCAAAAAATCCAACACTGAAGGAGCAGATTTCTCACATCCTCCGGTAAACCAAAAATACGAAGGTTACTTCTACGATTTCTGTCTTCCTGTTCAGTCAGGTCTGTCCTCAATGAAGCCAAAGAGCGCTCCATACTTTGAACATGTTTAGCTTGCTTGTTCGTGAAGTCCTTAACAGTACTTATTCGTGTTTCTGCACTGGAGACACGTAATGAAAGATTTTTGAGGTCATTCCGAATTTCCGCCACCTCAATTTGAAGCAAGTCTGTATCCGTTTTGGTACTCTGTGCTATATCATGAACTGAATTAAGTTTGAGCAGTATAGTGTCTAAGGTCGAAGCGGAGTCCAAATTATCCTTAGCTGGTAACTCCGGGGTGGGTGAATTTTGTTTAGACCTCTTCAGATTCCCCTTAGAAACTCTGTCCTTGGAAGTGACACCCATGCCTTCTGCCATTGGAAATAAACACAGTAGACACACCAACTGCCTGAAAGTGCGTAGCTGTTGCGTAATGAGCACAGAGTACTGTCAAAAATTACTTAGGAGAGAACGAAGTATTAATGCCTGAGAGACCGAAAGCCAATTTGTCTATAAAATGCGTGAAAAATCAACAAGCACTAAGACTTCAACGACAATTCGTTCACAGGTAGCTGACAAAACAGGAAGGGCCTGTTATGTTTCATATAGATGCCCTAATATAGGCATGGTTTGAGATGCCCTAATATAGGCATAATCTTTAACCTACATTAGTTCCCTATTCTCCACAATAACGGGCACTGAGGGCTGAACCTTATCTAGACTGTGGTTTGGGTACAGAAGGAGGGTTTTTCCCGAACAATGGCCTCCTATACCATCTTCGATGTGCTCATCCAGTATGATTAAATATTCATAAGAGTTCTAGGAAACCAGGCAGGGGCTAGGATCCACTTGTATAAACATCTACGTAACCGGTTCATCCCATACGTCATCTTCATACCCAACAATGGCTAACACAAGACACAAGGGACAAAGGGACTCTATACTTTTCTGTATAAATACAGCACCTCTTGCTATCAGTAGTTAGAGGGAACCGAGACTTCCAGGCCGACAGACTGACCAGAGACGCTGAGGCTCCTGCATGCAGTCGCTCCAGCTGACAGTGGTCTAATCATCCCTTGCGGGGTGTCCAACTCGAGACCAGGACGAGGTCCCACACTCTCATTATTCAGGTAATGGGGTTTGACTAAATCCTAGCGGGATTCTTGGCTTCTTTCACACCTACTCACATGCTAGGTACACTTAGGTACATCTAGACAGGCATCGTAGGAGTATGCGCTTTATTTTATAAATGCATTTTATATTCATGTATATGTTCATGACTATTGCAAAATGGTAGAACTGTACTATCCTTTTTTATTCACTGTACTGCTGATCATATATCTCTGCTACTGTTTAACAGTTGTCACAGCACATATATTTTATACTAGAAGAACAACTGTGCTATAAATTCTTATTGCAAACACGCTCGACTGTTTCTTCTGTGTAACTCTCTGAGACCAAATGAGCAAGCACGAGTGACTGAGCGAAAAGTAGTGCATTGTTTCCACGAGTCTGAGGAATCAGGGTTGTCGTGTTCTGAGGTTGCCAAAAACTAATCTCTCTGATAAAAAGGAGATTCTAGTGGCACTGTGAGCTAGCTAATGCAAACAGGCTAACATACGCGGTGGGGGTGCTCAGAATCAGTCTGCCACCAGGCCCACAGTGTATGTGGGGGCAAAAGCGCAGGTCCTGCAGGGGTACTATAGGAACTACACTCCATGGCGCCACCAACGTTGGTTTGGTACTTATTTAACAGTAGAATCTGAGTAGTTCAGTCGTGCTTATTCTCAGAGACCCCTACTCACAAAAACCAGAGACGTCTGGAGTGGGTGGGCACAAACTCCGCCACAGCTGAGTAGGCGAGATATCCTATTTATTGGCTGTTGGTTAATCAAGCTTGAGGGACATTTAGTTCCCAAAATTGTGCAAAACACCTTATATTAATTTCCTTGGACAGTTATTCCGTGTTCTTAACACAATGACTACCGAAAACTGAGAATTAGACCCGCTGGCACAAGTAGGTCAGTCAGATGAGGAAAATGCCAATGCAATACATATTGCACCCAATGTAAGACACACACTCACAGTTAAACTCCTCAAAAATGGTGCACCAGCCAGAGGAGGTGTAGTAATATTCGTGATAGAGGCACACGAAGATTTCCAAACAGAGGTGTTCTATTCATGGGTTACAATCCCAGCAGCAAATGCTATAACAAAAACTTTTCATTATTATACACATGAAGAAGTCCCAGCGGTCTACACTCCGTTTGAGGAGATTGAAATTCCGCTTACCTACCAGGAACATAATTTCTGGTTTAATGGCGCCCTACCCCACTGAAGAAGAAGAGCAAGACTTGGTCCATTAGGAAGACCAGGAGCAACATGGCCGATATTAGTGACCTATGCACCACATCCTGACATTGACACAATGCCAAATGATGAATTGCTTTTTCAACACAAAGAGTTGATAAAATTTTACAGAGACATGACACAATTTGTCATGAGGACACTTGCGGTCCAACCAACAGTAATACAGCTCCTACACAGAGCACAGCTAGTAAAATTACTCCACAAACATTACACACGGTAATAGGTAAATTGCCCACAAAACGTGAACAAATTCCTTTCTGGGTAGCTCAGAAAATAACCCAGTTAGAAGCAGTATTCCAAAATACAACACCATTTGAAAAACACAGAGGGGTCGATTCCGATTCGGGCCGGAAAAAGCACCGACCGACTCGGATCCGGAAAAAATACCGACCGACACGTACCAGTGGCGCCCGACACGCCAAGTACGATGCAAGCCGCGATAAATCCGACCGACATGTCAGGAAACCAAGCCGACCGACCGAGCCGCTCGGAAAATAGCAATCCGGCCGGAAAAACACGCGAATCCAACCGACCGACACGCACCCGGAACAAATCCGACCGAATCGTACCCGCCAACTCCAACCCGCAAAGTACGCTGCAAGGCGCGAAAAACACGACCGAGTCGGACGGAGGACAAGCCGTACGACCGACACGCATACAAAACCGAGCCGAAGCAACACAATACACCGCGACCGACGCGTACGCAGCATACAAAACTGCACAAACACAGCGTGAACGAAACGGAAAACACCGTACGAGACCAATGCAGGGTCCGACTCGGTCACAAGAACGTTTCCAACATACACAAACAGCACAAAGGAAAAATCAACCAAAAAAGGCCAAACAAGCAATTACCAAGCCAATAAATACTGGGGGGGTGGGGACAGAGAACAAAGACACACCCACAACTCCACCTATATAAAGGACACAAATCACTACCATGAGCCTTTGCAAATGCCATTCCACTACCAGCACCCAAGAGAAAGCAACCACACACCCACAGCTCATCCCTCACACAAGCCACACACCAGCAGCACACCAACAAATACCTACCTCACATACACCCAGCACAACACACACCCACACACCCTCACCTGCACACCAACACACACATCACCCACCATCACCACCCATCACCATGCCCCCCAAGAAGAATCACAAGTTCCTAGATTGTGAATTGGAAGTCCTGGTAGACGAGATCCTCAGGGTAGAGCCACAGCTGTTTGGCACATTGGTCCAACAGACCCCCATGTCGCAGAAAACCAAGATGTGGGAGAGGATCATCAACAGGGTGAACGCCCAATCACCATGTCGGCGCACAAAGACCGACATCCAGAACAGGTGGTATGACGTGCGCAGGAGGGTACGGAAACTGCTGAAGCAAGATTACATCAACAGCCAACACACCGGCAGTGGCCCTCCTGCCAAGCCAATATACCTCAGGCCCTGGGAGGAGAAGGTGCGGGCCATCCTACCGCCAGTGAGCATATATGGACTAGAGGACATCCCAGAGCCTGGTGAGTACACAACAAATGTACACAATATACTGCCACAAAACACACACACATCACTGTCAAGGGGAGAGTCAAACCATGCACTCATAGCAATTACACAGCAACTAGAACAGAATCATCCCAAAATGTGTATGTCAGTCAGAAAAACACAACACATGCCATCAAAAAGTCACATCCAACTGTGCCAACACATGTACAAACACAACCACAACTACAGCTAGGCAGTGGCACAAATAGAACTAACACACACATCCACACATGTAGCCACCACAACAACACCAACACACAGTGAAGACCACTCAAAGGAAGGAATTCTGTGTATGCTGGCCAAGTCAGTGTAGCCAATAGCATCATGGGAGTCGCAGTCACACATATTGCCCCCCCCACAACTGTCCCATCAACACCACCATGAACCATGCGCACATCACAGGGAGTGGAGAAGGACTCACAAGATGGCTGACACTGGCTACTGCTGTGAGGAGCACAAGGCCCTGCTGGCAACTGTGCACCAACAAACAGCAGGACACCACTGACTGACATCCTGAGAGACAACTTACACTCCCTGCAATGCAAGCACGTTCCATGGTGGGATATCTGGCTGGCTGGGTGGGAAGGGGGACTTGCAGCACTGACCATAGTCACCAGCACCTCCCCTCACACCCCCCAACACAAACTCCACAGTACCCACCTGGTAGAATGCAATGCCCTCCATCCTAACACAAGATCCCACAAAGCACCACCACCCTGGGTTATGTTGTGTGAAGCACAGGGACACTCTTGGGACTCTTAGCCAAACAACTGCCAGGACAACACTCCCAGCCATCCTGTCAGCACAGCCAGCCCACGCCACAGGGAAGCAGAGTCAAAAGGAAGGAAGCATGGGCATGCTGGGAAGGGGGGTGGAGGCAATAGCATGATGGGAGTCGTAGTCACAGACATTGCTCAGCCTCACAACTGGCCCATCAACACCACCCTGAACCATGCTCACATCACAGGGAGTGGAGAAGGGCTCACAAGATGGCTGACACTGGCTACTGCTGTGGGAGCACAAGGCCCTGCTGCCAACTGTGCACCAACAAACAGCAGGACACCACTGACTGACATCCTGAGAGACAACTTACACTCCCTGCAATGCAAGCACGTTCCATGGTGGGATATCTGGCTGGCTGGGTGGGAAGGGGGACTTGCAGCACTGACTATAGTCACCAGCACCTCCCCTCACCCCCTCCAACACAAACTCCACAGTACCCACCTGGTAGAATGCAATGCCCTCCATCCTAACACAAGATCCCACAAAGCACCACCACCCTGGGTTATGTTGTGTGAAGCACAGGGACACTCTTGGGACTCTTAGCCAAACAACTGCCAGGACAACACTCCCAGCCATCCTGTCAGCACAGCCAGCCCACCCCACAGGGAAGCAGAGTCAAAGGAAGGAAGCATGGGCATGCTGGGAAGGGGGTGGAGGCAATAGCATGATGGGAGTCGTAGTCACAGACATTGCTCAGCCTCACAACTGGCCCATCAACACCACCCTGAACCATGCTCACATCACAGGGAGTGGAGAAGGACTCACAAGATGGCTGACACTGGCTACTGCTGTGGGGAGCACAAGGCCCTGCTGCCAACTGTGCACCAACAAACAGCAGGACACCACTGACTGACATCCTGAGAGACAACTTACACTCCCTGCAATGCAAGCACGTTCCATGGTGGGATATCTGGCTGGCTGGGTGGGAAGGGGGACTTGCAGCACTGACTATAGTCACCAGCACCTCCCCTCACCCCCCCCAACACAAACTCCACAGTACCCACCTGGTAGAATGCAATGCCCTCCATCCTAACACAAGATCCCACAAAGCACCACCACCCTGGGTTATGTTGTGTGAAGCACAGGGACACTCTTGGGACTCTTAGCCAAACAACTGCCAGGACAACACTCCCAGCCATCCTGTCAGCACAGCCAGCCCACCCCACAGGGAAGCAGAGTCAAAAGGAAGGAAGCATGGGCATGCTGGGAAGGGGGTGGAGGCAATAGCATGATGGGAGTCGTAGTCACAGACATTGCTCAGCCTCACAACTGGCCCATCAACACCACCCTGAACCATGCTCACATCACAGGGAGTGGAGAAGGACTCACAAGATGGCTGACACTGGCTACTGCTGTGGGGAGCACAAGGCCCTGCTGCCAACTGTGCACCAACAAACAGCAGGACACCACTGACTGACATCCTGAGAGACAACTTACACTCCCTGCAATGCAAGCACGTTCCATGGTGGGATATCTGGCTGGCTGGGTGGGAAGGGGGACTTGCAGCACTGACTATAGTCACCAGCACCTCCCCTCACCCCCCCCCAACACAAACTCCACAGTACCCACCTGGTAGAATGCAATGCCCTCCATCCTAACACAAGATCCCACAAAGCACCACCACCCTGGGTTATGTTGTGTGAAGCACAGGGACACTCTTGGGACTCTTAGCCAAACAACTGCCAGGACAACACTCCCAGCCATCCTGTCAGCACAGCCAGCCCACCCCACAGGGAAGCAGAGTCAAAGGAAGGAAGCATGGGCATGCTGGGAAGGGGGTGGAGGCAATAGCATGATGGGAGTCGTAGTCACAGACATTGCTCAGCCTCACAACTGGCCCATCAACACCACCCTGAACCATGCTCACATCACAGGGAGTGGAGAAGGACTCACAAGATGGCTGACACTGGCTACTGCTGTGGGGAGCACAAGGCCCTGCTGCCAACTGTGCACCAACAAACAGCAGGACACCACTGACTGACATCCTGAGAGACAACTTACACTCCCTGCAATGCAAGCACGTTCCATGGTGGGATAACTGACTGGGTGGGTGGGTGGGTGGGAAGGAGGTCTGGCTGTCAACCAAACACAATCAATGCAGACCATGTTCACACCCCAGAGAATACATAGAAATGCCCAAATAATGCAGGACAATGTGCCACACCAATATCAACCCCTGACTGTGACGACTTAGGACAATACAATGTACAGGCCCGCACCCCGAGGCACAGTCACAACTGTCAGGTGTGTCAACCACTGATGCCTGCAGAAACATGACATACATTGTTTGTGTCTCCCAAAAACAGGTGATGATAGGGACACAGCAGCAGACGCTGAGGAGTCCCAGTCCCAGGCTCAAGAGGATGCCGAGCTCACTGGCGTCGTACAGCCTCTGTCCTCCTCGGACGATGAACAACCTGGCACATCCGGTGCAAGTCAACATGCTGCACCAGCAGGACCACCAGCTGCAGCACCAGCAGGTCCACCAGCTGCACCCCCTGCACCCACCCCTCCAACGACTGTCACCACGAATACCATCCCTGCCGACATGGACAGAATAAGGAACAACACCAGCGCAGTGACCCTGGACCAACCTGGGGCCATGGACACCACCACCACCACCAACCCCCAAGGTGGACCAGGGTTATCTGTGCGTGCAACTGCACACACTGCACATGTCAGCAGGGGTGGTGGGAGGGGTGGGAGACAGAGGTCGCTGCTTGCAGACGTTGCTGGTGTGCATGAAGACCCACAACTGGTACGCATAGCTGATGCGTACCAGTCCAGCACCGAAGAGCTCAGCCAGGTAGTGGGGCTCCTCAGAGACATCAAACAGCAGCAGGCTGCCCATCATGCCCGCTTGGACTCCCACATGTCCCACGTGGAGTCACACATGTCACGTGTGGACTCCCACATGTCACGTGTGGACTCCCACATGACCCGCGTGGAGTCCAAGTGGGATGTACTACATGAGATGACGGCGGTGCACAGGGACATTTTACAATGCCTCCGCCAGATGAACAGCAACCAGTCCACACCTCCCTGTGTGCCAACAACATCTGGTACCGAACAAACTGCAACTGCCACAGGGAGGGAGGAGGACTCTGGCGGAGAGTCCCCTGCACCGCAGCAGCCTGCACTTGAGGGCCCCCCCAAGAAGAGGGGTCGTCCGAGGAGGGGAAAGTGAGAGGCTGATGGCCAAGCGCAACTCCCAGGAAGCCTGAACCTGTTCTGGATTTTCGCCTTTGTGCACAGACTGTTCACCCTGTTGATGGCAACACTACTCCCACACATTGCATGGGGAGTACAAGTTGGAACAATGTGTCAGACAACTGTGGCCCCGATACTGGGGATCCTGTCTACCTGGACTTTCTATTCATCTAGGAACTTGGGATTGCAAGATTCATGTACAGCACAATCCATCCTATGCACTATTATCACAATAAACACACTAATACACCATACTTGCCTCTGTCGTGATTCCAACGTGGGTGCTGTTATGGGGATGATGAACTGCAAAATTACACAGTGTATGCGAACTGCAACAGCAAGGACAACACAGGCATGTGAGTACAGGCAACGTGACACATATGAGGGAGACACACCACCAGGGCTACACAACACATACACACCTAGGCCATCTGACTCATTGCCTACACTGATGTTGCCAGGGAAGACGGTGCAATGCACAGACACCACACCCATTCCCAGTTGTAGTCAAGTAGCCCACAGGTGCAGTAAGCAAATGGCAGTCAAATGTGTGACCACAGACAACGCACATCACTAAGTGAAGCACAGGTTTATTACACAGTAGCAACATGCCGTAACCACTACAGATGCAAGGTAACCCCACCTGGTAGCGGGCACACAGTCAACAACTGTAGACAGAAGGAAGTCCATGGGTGTGGCGCACATCACCTGTAGGGACACAACAGCTACCAGCCTGGATGTGCAATCACGTCGTCGGTGGACACAGTTGACCAAACGAATCTGAAAGTACCCTGTGAAGGACAGAAATGACACACAGTCAAAAGCAATGCAGTACAGGACAGAACAGCAAAACTCATGCACAATACATGTTACAAGATACCCACCCAGAACCAAGTTAGCATGTCAACACTGTTGGGGAGTACAGCCCACCTGTCACCACACATCGCAACACACATCCTGTCAAGTAGCCCATGGACACACTCCAACAGCACCAGAGCACCACCCACACATCATGCCAACTCACATCATTCACATGACACCTCAGGATACTCACATTCAGCTAAAGAAGTTGGTGATGAGCTGTGTGCGGACATCACCATCACCATCATCATCATCATCGTCACTGGCATCGTGGTCCAGGCCAGGATCCTCCACAGGTGGCGGATGTTGGTCATCGTCATCCTGGATGAGAGGCAACTCCTTCCGCACTGCCAGGTTGTGGAGCATGCAGCAGACGATGATAATCTTGCACACTTTCGCAGGGGCATATGGGAGGGACCCTCCGGTCTTGTCCAGGCAGCGGAAGCGGCTCTTCAGGAGACCAAAGGTCCGCTCAATCACTCTCCTGGTCCGACCATGTGCCTCATTGTAGCGCATCTGGGCAGGTGTCACAGGGTTCCTGAGGGTGTCAGCAACCACGGCATGTTGGGGTATCCCGAGTCACCTACGGACAGACAAGTGCACATCAGCTGACTTGGAAAAGTGGGCGGAATACTACAGATCAGATCACACACAATGGCACAAAGTCAGTACACACCGACAAGCCAGGCACGCTGGTTCTGCATCTGTGCCATCAACCTGGGGATGCGACTACTCCTCATCACAAAGGCATCGTGTGCTGAACCAGGGAAACGGGCACACACGTGTGTGATGGTCATGTCTGCAAGACACACCACCAGTGCATTGACCGAGTGGTAGTGCTTGCGGTTCCTGTAGGCCTGCTCCTGGGCCTGTGGTGGTACCAAAGCCACATGTGTCCCATCAATGGAGCCAATGACATGCGGCACCCTCCCCAGGGCATAAAAGTCACTCTTCACGTCAGTGAGTCGTCGCAGTCTAGGGAAATAGATGTACCGGTTCAGGAAGAGCAACATTGCCGCCAAAACATCGCGGAGCACACGGCTGAACATGGTCTGTGACATCCCACCAGCAGACGCCACAGTATGTTGGAAGGTACCGGTGGCAAAGAAGTGTAGGGCTGCCATCACCTTCACCTTGGGGGTCAGCGCTGTAGGATACGGCCGGCCAGGCTGCAAATGTGGGGACAACTGCACTGCCAAATCCTCAATCAGCTGCCTGGTGAAGCGGTACCGTCGGATGCTGTCCCGTTCCACCATCGTTGCCAGGTCTGGGAATGGCCGATGGACAGCAGGAGCCCTGCAGTGCAGAGGAGAAGTAAGCAAGATCGTCAGTCACCCCACATATGCGGCATTGAACACACTCAAGATCCCAACATACATCATCATGAGGCACAACTACATGAAGTGTGCAGTACCGGAACGACATTTATGGTACATACATGGCCAACATCTGTCAACACGGTCCTACAGGTGGCATCAATTTGTCCCAGGTTGGCCCATTGGATATCATGATGCTGTGTCACAGTCACCCCCAGTGACATGTGAGGACAGATGTGCCCCAGGCACCACAGCTCAACGACAGGCACATTCCCAGGGACCCTGTAATGCCACATGGACACTGGCATCACCTGGAGTATCATGTGTACACCACAACAAAACAAACATGACCCCCACAGGTAGTGGCCACACTTGCCATGGCAGGAGAGCCATGGACGTCTGTGACACACACGCACAACATCAGAGTCCATGCACACACAAAGTGGATGTGGAGACTGTCTCCCATTGTGCACATGAAATCAGAGACATTGTAAACACTACATGCACAAAGACTGTGGAGGGCCATCACTATTGTGCCACTGGGACACCCTGGCTCAAACATACCGTCCCACATGGGACTCACGGGGTATGTGACATGACATACACAAACACCACTGTGAAATGTGACCATGGCACATGCACAGATATGAACAGTTGCACATCACAGTGGTCACGTACACGTAACACCCAGGATCCTGTCCCCATTAACACGTGCACAGCCTGGGGTGGCTGCCCACAGGTGACACCCACAGGACAACATGTACACCAACATACACACAATAGGAAATGCAGCCTTACATGCCTTATGATAAGGTTTGGACAGGCTGTCGTGATGTAGGTGTGCCCCTCACTCCCTGGGAGCTATCTGTGGCTGGCATATGTCCATCTGAGACAGGCATGCTGACATATGCCAGTCACATGTACAGTGATGCGTTGTACTGCAATGGACCGATCGGTGCCTCCGGCCGGCCCATTGCTTTCAATGTGTGCGGGTACGCGTTGTACCCCTGTGCGCGTTGTACTGCAATGGACCGATCGGTGCCTCCGGCCGGCCCATTGCTTTCAATGTGTGCGGGTACGCGTTGTACCCCTGTGCGCGTTGTACCTCAATGGACCGATCGGTGCGCACCCATTGACAATGGGCTTGCCTGGCAACGGACGCGTTTTCGAATATTCGAACGAGTCGGTTGCTGGAAAATCAGTTGGTCACCCACAACAATGTTGCAAAATCATGTATGTCATGAAGTTGAAATTTTGAAGGATGCTGTGGGCGTGTTTTGGTGCTGCTATTCCATGGATTGGCCAGATTCAGAAGATGCAAACGACTTGGACCTATCACTTTGGACACAAGGGACAGTATCTGCCTCTCCAGCACATATATATTGCTGCATGTTCCCCTGAGAGCCCACTTGCCTGCACTACATGCTCCAGGACGACATCTGCCACTGCACTGCTGCTGTCTCTGCCCCTCTGGACCCTGCAATGGCACGTACTGTGGAGAGAGCCCCAGCCTTCAGCCTTGAAGAGAACCAGGCCCTGCTGGACAGCCTACTTCCACAGTACAGCAAGCTGTATGGGACACCAGGGGAGCAGGTGAGTGTTCTGTGCACTGCCTTTCTGAATGTGCATTTTGTCTGACTAGCAAGGCTGAGAGTCAGCACACCACTGGCTAGCAGGCTCACTGAGTAGTTGTCACCCCCATAGTGTGTAGTGACTTGCACTGGACAGGTATGGTGCAGTGACAGTGCTTCTGAACAGGGTTTTACTCCCATGCTATGATACCATGTAGTGACTTCTGGAAAACTGTCCATGGGCAGCCGTGCACTGCCTGGGTACACCATGTGCCCCTGTGATTGCGACATGTATATGCAACTGTGTCATGCACGGATATGTTGCATGTGTAGTAATGTCCTTATCACTTTGTCATCCTGACAGGCTTCTGCCCATCGGAAGCATGAGATCTGGAAGGACATCGTCCGGGCTGTCCGGTCCGTGGGGGTCTACAAGCGCCGGATCCGCAACTGCCAAAAGAGGTGGCAGGACCTTCGGGGCTGGACCCGGAGGATTGCACGGGTCCAGCTGAAGCTGTCGCCTCCTCGCAGGAGGGGCGGAACACGGACCCTGACCCCCACATGCTCAGGATCCTGGCGGTGGTCTTTCCAGACCTGGATGGGCAGCTGAAGGCCAGAGAGCAGCAAGGAGGGGGTGAGTCAAAGACTGCACTGTGTACTCTGTCTAACATGTTATGTGCCCTCCTCGGGCCAGGTTGAACTGCCACAGTACAGCAGTCATGTTGTCCAGGAGCCATGTCCCTCTATTGTGCACTGCCCACTCCTCATCTGATACCCAGGTGTGGCCCTTACATGCAGGGAATTCTGTCACTTAGGACTGTGTCCTTGCAGTTTGCTTGACTCAAGGTGGGAGACAGCATCTGTTTCCCTGACTCTGTGGTGGGCATCATGGGTGGGTCCATTGCTTACACAATGCCTGTATTCTGACATGTATTCAGCGTGTTACTTTGATCTGTGGTCCAATTGCTGAGCTGATCCACCACATGTGGCTGGGGTACCTGGCACACACCCATGCTGCGGGTGGGAACAATGTTTGGGCCCCAGGAGTATGTATATGACGTGTGTCACACATACTTAGCCAGCTGCCTACAGTCCAGGGCTCATCCTTCATTCATGTGGGGCTGGACAGTCATGCCTACTCCAGGCCATACAATACACTCTGTACTCCCACTCCCGTGTATCAGAGGACACATTGTGCACAGTGATTTGCCCCTCAGGTGTCTGCCTCTGTGTCAGTGTGCTGTGGATTAGTCGCCAGGACTGCTGTGGAGTTTCTTGGTAGGGGCTCAGCATGCCACTGGAGATGTGACCATAGGAGACGATACTTGTGTGACACATAGGTGTCTGATCAGCTGCCCATGCAGACTGGGGCATGTAAATGTGAAGTTCAGGCAGCTGTTCCCCATGCACAGCAGAGTGTGAGGGGCTCAGGTTCAGAGGGTAGTGTCACAGGTCTCCCATATGTCCAATAGGTATGACCTGGACAGATGAGGGTTAAGAGGATGTGTTGTGGGGGGATGTACATGTGCACTTGTGCAGCTCCAGGACTTGCATTCCCCATGACCTACTATTGTGACACAGTGCAGAGTGTTGTTGTCTGGCTGCAAAGTCATACATCACTGAGACAGTGATGTATGACTTTGCAGTCATGCCTCCGCCATGGCATGTGTCTACTGATTGGTGATCCTGCAGGGGAGTGACATGTGCTACATGCACACCATAGTGGCGCTGGCTATCAGGACATGGGTGCATCATGGTGTCTGTCGCTGGTATGCATCACATGCATTTCCTATTTGACTCTGGGCATCCCTTACATCCGTAAACCTGTACTGACTCAGTGGCAAGAGCTGTGATGTGTCCACACCGTGTCCTCTGCACTGTCCAACTACTGTGTACTTGGTGCATGTGTCAACACTGGGGTGTTGCAATCCAACAGACACCAGACAGATGGGTGCAAGGCCATGTGGGATGTGAGTGCCATGCTTGGCATCAGACTGACAATTGACTTCTCCTGTTCAATTAGTGCACTTTTAGCAATGTACAACTAATGATGCCAGGGCTTGCTCTGTGATGTGCTGTGCTCACAGTGGTGTGTGCGTTATGTGCAGGTGACTGATGTCTGTCTGTTTCCCCATTGTTTGCAGATACATCCACGGCCACGGAAGGGGACAGCTCCACGGGCCAGGAGGAGCCGGAGAGCCAGACTGGGTCAGCAGCCGAGGAGTGGTCGGAGGGACCCAGTGGCACGGAGGGCGAGGGGAGCCACACCGAGGAGTCCTCAGCAGCATCCACCTCAGCTGAGGACCAGAGCAACTCGGAGGATGACTCCCTTGTGGAGGCGGGTGTCAGCAGCCACCACACCCCAGCTAGTGTTGCTGTCCCCGCCACCACCAGCACCACCACCGCCCTCCCATCGGCTCCCATTCCCCAGGTCCGTGGAGGCTCCCATGTCCGGGAGCGTGTCTCCTTTGGGCCAGGCACCGCACCCCCTGCCCCTGTGTCCCCTGCTGCCCTGCGTGAGGAGTCTGTGTACCTCCTTCGCCAGCTCCATGTAGGGCAGACAGCCATGCTGAGTGTCCTCCATGCGCACACCGCGCTGTTGACTCAGCTGGTGTCGTTCATGGAGGGCATCTCATCGGGCATGTCTGACCTACAGAGGGGCAATAGGTCCATGGACTCCTCCCTGACGGCAGCAGTGTCCCTCCTCAAACGGTCCCTCACCCCTCCTGCCTCTGCTCCATCCACACTCCCCAGCACCTTACCCATCCCAGGCACACACACACAGGCACACACCAGCACACACACATCCAGCACACTGACACACACGCCAGTGGAGAGGTGTGGTGCAGCGGCCAGGGCAGCTGACTTCGGAGCAACAGGGTTCACGGTTCGATCCCCGGCTCCGGCGGCAGCTCAGCTCAGCACCATGTGACTCTGGGCAATAGCTCACTTAATTTCCACTACGGCCCCCAGCGCCTTGAGACCCGTAAGGGTGAGTAGTTCGCGCTTTACAAATACGGATTTAGATTTAATGACAAAACGCACACGCACGCACATTCAGGGGACTGAAGCCAGACTCACAGGGGATGGGGCCCTGGAACACACACACGCATCCACATGCACTGCACAGTCCTCAGTTCCCTCTCCCTCCAAAGCACCCTCCCTTGCCTCACCTGCAACCCCAAAGTCACAGCAGCTCTTCCTCTGTGACCTCGGCCTCTTCCCCACCGATGAAGCTGCTCCAGCATCCCGGGGGAAGAGGAAGCCCACCCACACGGAGCAGAGTGCCCCTCGCCCCCGGACACCCTCCCCCAGGCGCAGACGGACTGAGGCCCCCACCCGCAAGTCCCCCGGAGTGCTAAGAGCAAGACCCCGCCACCGCCCTGCAGCTCAGGCACAAGGTCTCCGTCCTCCATCCCTCAGGCCCCCACTGCACAGGTGCCCCCACCACACCCTGCCCCAGGTTCCCCCACCCACAGATATACCATCCCCAAGATGCTCCGGCCTTCTCCCCCTGCCACTTGCTCTCCCAGCACCACACCCCCGCTGCGCTTGTCTGTGCCACTGATGTGGTGAGGGTGTCCCCCCTCTGTCCAACCCACCTTGCCTGTTCCCCATTCTCCTCCCCTGGAGGTAGGCACTGCAGTGGAGTCCACTACCGCCCTGTCTGACTTGGGCACTGCAGTGGCGGACCTGTCCACCCCATCTGCAGGGTCCACTGCAGTTGTGCCGGCACCCACGACATCTGTGTCATGCCCCCAGTTGTGCCGGCACACACCATGTCAGACACCTCCACTGCAGTTGTCAGTGGCTCTCCAGCACCCACCACCCCTTCCCTGACTCCCCTGGTGAGCCCTGATCCTGTCCCTGCGGTGCCTGGCCTGCCCCCGGTTGCCCCTCCTAGTGGATTGTCCCTGGTATTGTGCAGGAATGCGTAGGGTGACATCTGCCAGTGTCACCCTGTTTGAACTTTGACAATGGACTGGCCATTGGCCTTTGCTATTTTTCAGGACTTCGTTTGGCCTCAACACATATGCTGAATAAAGCAACTTTCTTTTCTCTAGTGCTCATGCTTCAGATGTACATGTTGTTGGTGCAGCTAACCATGCCCTTGCTGCAGTGATGGTGATATCTGGTCTCATGATTATGAAGTGTTACTGTGCAGGAACCCATGTGGTCCAGGGGGAATGTGTCCTATCATGTGGTGTATCCATGTCATCAATAGCAGCATCTGAGGGTGTCATGTGTTCAGTATTTGGCAATGGGTTTCCTACTTACATTGGCAATTTCATATCTGTGGCTTCCACCCCTGCACATCTGTTGTGCCTGCCATCGTTGCATTTGTCTACTTCCCTGACCGTGTTGCCATCTCCAGTGGACATGCAGGTTTGGGCATCAATGGGGAGGGACTCATCCGTGTAGTCAGTGCAACATTGCTATACAAGTGTGTTGGATCTGTGCTGATGATTCCGTTGGCACATCCATGACCAGGCTGATGTGATGGGAGCCCTCATTTGGTGCTAATTGTTGATTGTGTGACCAAGTGCTCAGCTGACATGATGGGGCCCTACTGAGGCAACATATGGCACAGCTTTCCTCACACAGGAGTGGAGTCCCCTCATGGCAGTGTGTACATGTGTGACATTGCCTGCGCCCAAGGTGTGTGTTGTATGTGCATGTCTGTGTGTTCACTTCCATTCATCTGCGCATGCTGTGATCCCTAGTGTTGTACCTGTTTGTGATGCTTGCTGACTTGAGCTATGTTCCCCCAAAGTCTTCTCCCTGTGTTCTCTGTGATGTGGGTGCATGGCACATTACTGGTCATCAGGGTGTCACCCATAGGTGTGTTTGCTGTCAGGGCAGAGTTTGTGTGCTGACGCAGATGGGTCACAGTCAGGTTTCCCTTTGGCACTTGTTGTTTGCCCCTGTCATGTGATTTCCAGTTTGTGTTATCTTTCAGTGATTGTGACACGTTGTGTGTGTGACTGCTGGCACTCCTTAGGGTCCGGGCTGCAATGTTGGTTGTTGTCTATGTGTGTTCTTTGTGGGTGACCTTGGCTTCTTCATTGGTGTGTGACTGTGGCTGGGATCCCATTGGTCGGTGTGGTATTGCCGTCATGTCCATGTACAGCGTAGTGTGCAGTGTGTCAGACATTCAGGAGTCTTGTTGAGTGTCCATGTGTGATGTGTTTCTACACCTTGGTTCCCACCCACCACCCTGGAATAGTAATGGGTGCATGTGCAATGTCACCAGTGCATGTGTACTTCACTGCTGCACATTGTTGGAGGTCGAGGGGTGTGGTCTTGAGTGTGTGCAGATGAGAGTTGTTGCCCGGCTAGTCCCCTGCCTCCATGTTGGCCTTGGCTTACTGGCCATGCTGATTGATTTGTGCTTGTGTAGGTGTGATGGTAGTTAGTTGCTCAGGACACCTGACTGTGGTTCACAGTGTGAACGACATTTAGCTTTGTCATCACAGTGGTATTTTCTTCAGCCCAGGGTCACCACATTGTGGGGGCCCTGGGGGTGGTGCTGTGGTGTGTCTGTGACTTGCTGTGTCAGTTGTTGTTCCTACGTGCCTGTGTGACATGTGTGTTTTGTGCTCCCTCTCACCTGTCAATGCCTGCTTGCCCACATAGGGGATTTGGATCCATGAGTTACCTTAGTGTGGCAGTGTATGCACATCTGTATGATTGGTATTCAGCTCTCCTCATGTGTTGTGTTGTTGCCTGGGGACACTGGCACCCCCACCCCTCACCTGCTGTGCATGATGACAGTGTTGGTCTGCCTGTTTGTGTTTGTGCATCTGCACCACTGCATTGGCATATCTTGGGTGTGCCATTGGCTGTATGTTGTTTGGTGTGTTTCCCCTGCTGTCCCTGGGACTCCTAGGTCATCGGTCAGCACAATGATCATGGTTTGTGTGTCCCATTGCTGCCATGGTATGGTATCTGTTCACCTCACATCTGCTGTCTCCACAGGGTATCTGCATTTGTGTGCCCATTGGTGCAAATATGTGGGTCTGCATTCTGATGGTCACTTCTGTCATTGTGTCATTGATGACTGTTGACGGTCTCAGCCCCCATGGGTGTTGTTTGTCTGCACATGGCCAAAGGAATGTTTCATTTGCACTGCAGTATTTGGCTCCCCCAATTTATGTTGCAATGGGACACATACACTACTTTGCCACAGATGAGTTTTTGGTTCTGTGACCAGGAATGATCCATGCAGTTTGGCAGTTGCAGCTCTTTCTTTGTCAACAATTACCTTTTGGTCACTGTGATGATGAGGGTGTAGACCCCATTGCCACAATGGTCAAAATGTGCTTCAGCTATGGACCCCACACTTACCTTTTGGTCACTGTGATGATGGGGGTTTAGACCCCATTGCCACAATGGTCAAAATGTGCTTCAGCTATGGACCCCACACTTGCCTTTTGGTCACTGTGATGATGGGGGTTTAGACCCCATTGCCACAATGGTCAAAATGTGCATCAGCTATGGACCCCACACTTGCCTTTTGGTCACTGTGATGATGGGGGTTTAGACCCCATTGCCACAATGGTCAAAATGTGCTTCAGCTATGGACCCCACACTTGCCTTTTGGTCACTGTGATGATGGGGGTTTAGGCCCCATTGCCACAATGGTCATGGGCTGCTTGCATTGTGGGTGCCACACACATATATGTGTGGCACATGTGCTAGGGGTCACATTGTATGTTCAATGTCATGTTCGGTGTTGTAGGCATTTGACACAGCCTGCTCACACGCTTGTCATGGTGGTGGGGGGATGTCTTAATCTTGCATTCCCTAGGTTGTGGTGTGCTTGTTGTGTCATGCATTGTCCATCCTATGAGTGGGGGTGGTAGTAGTGGTAGGCATCCAGCCCCCTGGCTAAGGGTGGTAGTAGTGGTAGGCATCCAGCCCCCTGGCTAAGGGTGGTAGTAGTGGTGGGCATCCTGCCCCCCTGGGTGAGGGTGGTAGTAGTGGTGGGCATCCTGCCCCCTGGCTAAGGGTGGTAGTAGTGGTAGGCATCCAGCCCCCTGGCTAAGGGTGGTAGTAGTGGTGGGCATCCTGCCCCCTGGGTGAGGGTGGTAGTAGTGGTGGGCATCCTGCCCCCCTGGCTAAGGGTTGTAGTAGTGGTGGGCATCCTGCCCCCCTGGGTGAGGGTGGTAGTAGTGGTGGGCATCCTGCCCCCTGGGTGAGGGTGGTAGTAGTGGTGGGCATCCTGCCCCCTGGCTAAGGGTGGTAGTAGTGGTGGGCATCCTGCCCCCCTGGGTGAGGGTGGTAGTAGTGGTGGGCATCCTGCCCCCTGGGTGAGGGTGGTAGTAGTGGTGGGCATCCTGCCCCCTGGCTAAGGGTGGTAGTAGTGGTGGGCATCCTGCCCCCCTGGGTGAGGGTGGTAGTAGTGGTGGGCATCCTGCCCCCCTGGGTGAGGGTGGTAGTAGTGGTGGGCATCCTGCCCCCTGGCTAAGGGTGGTAGTAGTGGTAGGCATCCTGCCCCCTGGCTAAGGGTGGTAGTAGTGGTAGGCATCCTGCCCCCTGGCTAAGGGTGGTAGTAGTGGTAGGCATCCTGCCCCCTGGCTAAGGGTGGTAGTAGTGGTAGGCATCCTGCCACCCTGGCTAAGGGTGGTAGTAGTGGTAGGCATCCTGCCACCCTGGCTAAGGGTGGTAGTAGTGGTAGGCATCCTGCCACCCTGGCTAAGGGTGGTAGTAGTGGTAGGCATCCAGCCCCCTGGCTAAGGGTGGTAGTAGTGGTGGGCATCCAGCCCCCCTGGGTAAGGGTGGTAGTAGTGGTAGGCATCCAGCCCCCTGGCTAAGGGTGGTAGTAGTGGTAGGCATCCAGCCCCCTGGTTGAGGGTGGTAGTAGTGGTAGGCATCCAGCCCCCTGGCTAAGGGTGGTAGTAGTGGTAGGCATCCTGCCCCCTGGGTGAGGGTGGTAGTAGTGGTAGGCATCCTGCCCCCCTGGGTGAGGGTGGTAGTAGTGGTAGGCATCCTGCCCCCTGGGTGAGGGTGGTAGTAGTGGTAGGCATCCAGCCCCCTGGCTAAGGGTGGTGGTAGGCATCCAGCCCGCCCTGGGTGAGGGTGGTAGTAGTGGTAGGCATCCAGCCCCCTGGCTAAGGGTGGTAGTGGTGGTGGGCATCTGGCACCCCCTGGCTAAGGGTGGTTGTGGTGGTTGGCATCCAGCCCCCTGGGTTGGGGTGGTGGCGCGCATTCAGGCCCCTGTGTGCATATGTGGCATTGGTGATGGGCATCCCGCCCCTATGGTGCTGCTGTTGCAAGTATATTCAGATTCCCAGTGTATGTGTGTGATGTGTCGTGTACGTGTTGTATGTGTTTTGTGGTTGGTGTCTGACTTACCTTCTGCGCCGTACGCGTCCGTGCCTGTTCCGGTAGTAGATGTAGAATATTGGTATGATCGGGACGAAGGGATTCATGGTTGGTTCGTGTCGTTCGTCCTTCTCGTTGCTTCGCGTCGTCCTCGTCGCTTGGCTTCGTCCTCGTCGCTTCGCTTCGTCCTCGTCGCCTCGCGTCGTCCTCGTCTGTGCTGTGTTCGTCTCGTAGCCGTGGATCGTGTTGTGGCGCGATTCGGAGCTTATGTGCGCCTCTCCCGGATGCTTTGACGTGCCGTGCGTAGCGACGGGTTCGGCGCGTACGGAAAGCGCATCGTACTTGTCCGGCCGGACGGGGCTGCATTTTCCCTTCCGTGCGACTCGATTCGGCGTTTCCGGATTCGCCTCGGTCGGAGAACAGGACCTGGTTTGGGTGAGTACGGCTCGGCCGGGATTTTTGCTGTTGTGCGCATCGTACTTGCTCGTTCGGTGTGCTGTACGGATCGGTCGGGAAACTGGCTTTCGCATGGCTTTTTTCCCGACCGAATAGTATTGGGTGCGCCTCCGACCGAGATCGGAATCGGCCCCAGAATGTTAACAACCTGCTTGCCCATGGGGATTACACCACAGTTAGAGGATTGTACCTCTTGGGGTACAGTCTTTGCTGCCATATATACCAGAACTCATGGTATTCCTTCATTAGCAGTGATACCAGATGTATTGAGACAAATACAAAATGAGTACGGAGCAGAGCCTGCTCTGAACTTAGGGATGAAATTATTAAATAACTACGACCAGGTATCAGCCATAATACTAGCTAACATTAAAGGGAAGCAGCATCAGTGGCAATCCGCCAACTCCTACAGGAGTTCTCCCCATTAGAACAGGAGAATGAACTACCCAAAATAATTGAAACTGCGTATGCAGAGTTAGGCAGGGATAGTTTGGGGGGAAAAGCAGTAAAACTACAACTAATGGGCAGTCCCGAAAAGGACACTTCTAAGCAGACACCGACTTTTTCTAAAAAGAAGTGGGATAATAAAAAACAACAAAAGTTTAAAGACAACAAATCTCAGTCCCGAGGTAGGTCTCCTCCACAGGAGCCCTCTGAAAAGAGGTACAACCTTAGGAATAGGGATAATATTAGGAAACCTGACAGGTATCAGGATACTGATACACGTTCCTCTCATTCCTTTCAGGGCTCGAAGAAAAACTCAGAGAGAGAAGGACAGTCAGAACACAGAGAGGAGCGCCCACAGTCCAGAGACAAGCAGCGCGCTCCAGACTTTACTTCCAAAAAAGAAGATAAGCCAAAATCAAAACCTCAATTTAAGAAAAAGAAAGTTGCTGGTCTGAAAATCAGACATGCCCAGAATTCTGAGGAAACGACTTCTGAACGGGGAATGGGCTCTGACGATGCTAGACAGTGCGGCAGAAGTAACAATAGCTCGCTAGAACCTGAAGTAATTTCTGGTGACAGCGGACTTGACTGATTACATCACGGTAGAAACACCAGACGAAAGGGTGAGCGTCCCACATAAGTTACATGAAATAACACTCCGGATGGAAGGGGACAAGCCCAGGAAAGTAAAAGGTCTCTTTTGGAAGAACTTATCATCTGGGTATGACATTATGTTAGCCGAACAAGATTGGCCGCCAGCATTCGTAATGGAGTGCCACAGGGGAGAAAGTATAATTTTTCCTGCATTTTCCGACCATGTTCCCATTCACCTTAAACATACATATGCACGGGAGTGGGCAGTAGCCCAAGCTCCAGCATTGTACAAAAATCACGGTGGGTGGGATGAGGATTCAACCTACCACATGATCCCGTTAAAAGTTTCACCTAATGCTCAAAGGCAATACCCTATAAAGCAAGAAGCTAAAAAATAGGTCAGGGAGATCTTAGATCAACTTGAATACCAGGGGGTCATTGAAAAATGTACCTCTCCAATGAACAATTCTTTGTTTCCCGTCTCCAAACCCGACAATACATATCGTCTAGTTTTAGATTACCGACATTTAAACTCATGCACAAAGACATTTGCTGTCCAAAATGCACATAGTGCCGCATTAATGAATAACATTGCGCGGAAAAAATACAAAACAACACTGGATATTTCAAATGGATTTTTCTGCCAAAATATAGCGCCTGAAAGCAGGTATTTGACCGCATTCTCAGCGTTAGGGTCACAGCGACAATTTTGTCGACTCCCCCAAGGGTATAAGAATAGCCCCAGGGTATTTTCAGGAAGGGTAACAGAGTTACTTCAAAAATTTGATGAAGAAGCATTGTCCTATGTTGATAATATTTATCTAACGGACGATGACTTAGAGAGGCACTTGACCAGGGTAAGCACCATTATTATGGGATTTTCCACTGAGGGCTACAAATTTAATTTAAAAAATCAAAAATAGCCCACCTCAATGTCCTATTTTTGGGATATGAGCTGTCAAGTGAAGGGAAAAGTCTAGCAGCAAACTTTTAGAAAAATGTGCGCTGCTCCAGCCTCCAAAATCATTAAACAATTTACAATCAATACTGGGATTCCTAAATTTTGGCAGAACATACATTTTAGATTACGCACAAAGGGTAAAACCCTTCTACGACCTAATAAAACATGACTTTTCAGCCAGAAATTGGACACAAGAACATACTAATATTCTTCGTTCACTCCAGGAAGACATGATAGCTTCCAAACACTTGCAAACACGCGTAAACGTATGCCACTTGGTGATCCGTATAATTGCGGGTCAATGCGGGTACACTTACTTAACATTCAACAAAGGAGAAACAGTACCAATCGCATACAAATCACAGTTGTACACAAATGCAGAAATGCGTTTCACTTCAACAGAGAAAATACTGACAGCTGTTCAGACCACTGTAGCAAGAGAAAGAGCACTGGCTCAGGGGAAACGCATTATTGTCGTAACCCCGGTACCAACTTTAGAAGCTGTTACAAAGGCTAGCATTCCAAATGCGAAAGTCTTACACCCAAGATGGATACAATGGGCTAATTCTCTTACTGCAACGGACGTTGAATACAGATTTGATCCAAGTTTAAAAACACAGGCATTCCTGCAATATGAACACGAATATCCTCTACCAAATGAAATCTTGCCTCTCGATCAGTATGAATATATTATTTATACTGACGGATCTGCGCAACCGGCCATAGGAAGTAAGCAGCAATACAGCGCAGCGTGTGCTATCGTTAAAGGTCACAAGCAGGATGGAAAATTCTATCCGAGTTGCACAAACACGCAATCGCTAGGAGACTGCACGGCACAGTTGGCAAAGTTAAAAGCACTGATACTGGCACTGGTAAATACAGATCATGAATTCCCCACACTAATCGTGTGTGATTCGTTTTACTGTGTTCAGTCATATAATGAATACCTAGATCATTGGGAGCAAAACGGGTTTAAAGATGCGAAAGGTGGCACAATTAAGCATAAAATGCTATGGGAACAGGTAGCAGAGTTGGAAAACGAGCTACCAAGGACTCACGTGATCCATACACTGAGTCATCAACGTGATGGCGTTCACGTTGAAGGGAATTCATTGGCTGATGAAGCCGCAAAGGGGGCTGTTCGCACGGCTTCCGTAGCTGCACTCACTCGTTCCAAAACGAGAATAGACGGTGAGATTATGGTAGCTGTCATTGCTTCACGCAAAGGCAGTCTCAGTACCTAAACAATTTCCACTCAAATACTCCTACAAGTTAGATGCAAGTAACATTCCATATGCTCAGATTCCTGGAGTGGGGGATAGGGTAATACCAAATATGGATCGTAGGCAAGGTTTAATACTAGCAGCACACGAGGGTTTGGGCTCTGCGCACACAGGCGTTACAGCGACTATTTCTTTATTGAAACAGCGCTATTGGTGGCCAGGGTTAACTAAGCAAACTAAGGACTATGTCTTGAATTGCGACATCTGCCAGCAGATGAAAGGCTCCACAGTAGCAAAACCCGCGCAGACGCCATTATTAAAATCAGACAAACCTCTTGCATGTGTGTACTTGTACCACTGCGGCCCCTTACAAACGGACGGGGCTTACAAATATATCATGGTTCCAGTGGATTCCTGCTCGAGATTCCTATGGGTATGGCCTCAGCACTCAGCTGACGCTCAAACTGTTATCAAAGATTTCCGAGTCTTTATTGGCACATACGCAGTTAGCACGTTACATTCTGACCGTTGCCCTGCGTTTAGCTCTCGGGCTTACAAAGAGGCCATGGAAAGAATGGGCGTAGCATTGCGGTATTCCTCTCCGTACCATCCCAAAGGAAATTCGTTTGTGGAGAGGAAAAACCGGGACTTAAAGCAATCTTTAACAGCTAGGGTATTAGGCAAGGGCGGTAGTTAGGTAGTTAGGTCAAACACCTTTATGGGGTACAGCGGGCGTTAAACAACCAGCCAAGAAACTCTCTAGGGGGTGTCACTCCATATGAAGTCCTCTTTGGAACACGAATGTGGGTACGTGATCTTGATTGTGAAGGCGCAGTGGCGGATGAAAAACAATTTGATAGCCATGATCGTTTGGCTGTTTTACAGGATCTAAATGAATCCAGGACAAAACAAAGCAATGTCCAACTAAAGCAGACCGCCACTGGGGAAGTCAAGGCAGACACGGAAGAACTGTCTGGATCCCAAAAGTCGGGGATCTGGTCAGAGAGAAAATTGTGGACAAAAAGGAATTTGGACCTTCATACAGAACACCTGTACCAGTCCTTGCAGTACAAGGAACAAGAACTGTACTTTTGCCGCCTCTTGCCGGGAGAAAGGAGAAAAGATTTGTCTCAATCGACTTAATCATGCCACACTATGTGGCCAATAATAAGCAGTAGGCCTCGTCTCCACAGTAGCAGACGCCCTCCTCTAGCTACAATCCAAGAAGTTCAAACAGAAAGACTCATCACGTTTGAAGAGCCACCTGTAAGGAATGAAGGACTAAGCAACAATGCTATGGAACTTGTTCCACTTGAACCAAACGTTCAAATTCAAAATGAACATCAGAATAATTCACAAGTTGCAACTAGACCTAATACAGAAGTCTACGTCAACATGCCTCGTCAAGAGCAAAAGAACATTTCAACTAATCCCGATGCAATTCCTACAATTGATCGAACTGCTTCTGGCTATTTCATGAACTTTGATACGTTTTCTCTGGATCCAAGCGAGCCGGAAACGACGCTAGCCAAAACACCATTCAAGCAACAAATAAAGAACTTTCTTCACTTTCTAAAAAAGACATACCTGGTATAGCCTTGGATTGAACTCTGGGTAATTTCTGGGATATTGTTTTTCTTTTCTGGCTTGGCTTAGTACTAACTTTTAGTATGCTTATTAATGGACGCTATCTTCAACAAAGCTCCACAGCCCAAAGGTCAACATACTACTGAAGCCACATCCATCATCACATCGTGAGCAAAGAGACGTGTCATCAGTGAACATTACAGCAGTTCCTATACCGGATGGTATAGTATGGGACAAGGTTGATTTTAACATATTCGGTCCGACCGAACTTTTAAAAATTAATCATATATTTTAAATTTCATTAAGTGATATCATTACCTCAAGTACATTTTCTGATGATTGGGACTCTGAAATAGTTAATAATATGTTGACTGATTTAGAGAAAACTGCTGCATTTTCTAATAATGAAATGTTAGAGGGTTCTTCAGATTATGACACATTGTACTGTTACCAACATTATGGTCATCATTTCCTGCACAAATCCATTTCACCTAGGAATGTTTTTGAATACCATCAGTAGGAACATTGCCCAACACCACCAAAAAGTAGTTCACAAATGTTTGCACACAAATGTTCATACTTTTCAGGGTTTAACACCACAGATCCAGCCTCATATTACTACAAGGTTGCACGAACATCAGCACTGAAAATTATGTTGACAAACACTAAACAGATTTACTCTGCTTCCTTTTTGGCCCAATTGTCTGAACAGGGTTTCGACCTATGGAAAGACAAAATTGACTTAAAATCAGTTTGGGGTTCAAGGGACTGGCAAGTCCAGGGTACAGAGGCACTATTTAGAGCATGCCTCATTCCACAGCAGATGATCTTTTTAAATGATACTGTGCAACAGACATCCTGTCTTGGACTAGCCAAGAGCAAGGACCTGAACACCCCTAGGTTTCCAACACAGACATATGGGGGGTGGCAGAATTCAACTACAAAAGAAGGGGCAACAGTAAATGACATCTTAGAGTACAATAGAACAGACCCAAATTGGAAACCGTGGGTGGCTTGGCCCTTAGACACGAATAGCTGTCATAAGCGATTCCTGAACATCACGAGGGACTCAGTATCCATAGGCCAGACCCACGTTATGTACAGAGAGAACATCCAGGGGTAGTGACATCCTACAGTGTTGGGAGGTTGTGCCTCAGTTGGCTAGAAACCTCAACACTTGCAAAGTGAAACAACACTTATCTTTACTCTCACTTGACATGGATCTTAGGGACTTTTTACTAGGACCCAGGAAACCAAGTCAAAAACATTTCATATATACAGGCATATATGCTGCCTATAATGAAAACTGGAAGATTTCCCAACAAGAGGCCGCAGAGAGAATACGGGAAATAGACCGTATAAACTTAGAAAAAGCTTTAGCTGTGGTAGATAATGGGTTAACAACTTTGACCTCCAGGATATATTCATTGGGCAACATTGTATTTTCTGCTATCGTCATACTGGAACAGGATTTAGCCATATTACAACACTGCCAATCTCAGTTACGCTCTATTAGAATATACGACGTTACATCGCGGTGTTTACACCGCGATGCCTTTACAACGCAGGCATTACAATGCAAGTCGTTACAACGACTTGCGCTGGAGGGCGCTGGACTTAGGAATAGTATGATTTACTATTCCAACTCCAGCCTACGTTACAGTAGGGAAGGTGTTGGAATAGTAAATCATACTATTCCTTAGCTTAGAGCGCCATCCAGCGCAAGTCATTGTAATGACTTGCGTTGTAATACCCGCGTTGTAAAGGTATTGCGGTGTAAACACCGCGATGTAACCGATGTTTCCCGTTCTATTATGTTATTAAGCTGGGCGCTGCAATCTTTGCGTGCAGGCTTTGTGCCTTGGCGTTTTATAAACAGTACGTCTCTGTTTTCTGAATACAATCTAACAGATACACAGATAGAAATGGCACAAAGGGGAGCTAAATATACAATGCTGCGTATTGAAAAACTGGACAGGCTACCATTCACAGTGGCGGAATCACCATCAACAGAATGGCTAATCCACGGCCATATAACTCTCCCGGTCACGACCTTTCAGTTTCAGTATTGCCTTGAGCAAAAGCAGGCAGGCAGATATGAAAAATTGGGTAAAGAATACATTAAGGAATCCTAGGAATTACCATATAGATTTCGGTGCCGGAGTGGGGATCGTGAAGTATTCCTGAGTGGTACAAACTGCAGGAAGGCTTTAAGCGGCTCTCTAATGTGTCAGGACATTATTTTACACGGAGCCTGTAATGGTTCGGTGGCGAATCTGTCTTGCCACATGAAAGGAACTCCAGCTGCCGTGATCACACCAGTTTTCGAGTTACTCTCTAATGGGAGCTACTTGATGCTGAATGATCAAGGTTGCTGTGGCATGCTTCTGGGCATCGCCTATCTGGTCTCCGTGAACGCCAGGGTTACTTGCTGTATGCAAGTATTGTTTCCCCCAACAAGTACAGTCAGGGAGGTGGCTTTTGTGGCCTTCATTAGAGATATCTTTTATAAAATTTGACGCTTTGAGCAGAATGAAAGCCATGCTTTTACAGAGACCTTTGATCTTCAAGTGGCAAGGACCTCGACCGAGATACAGGCTCTTATTTGTACAAACTGCCCCTTTCATTTCGTAGAAATGGTGGGTTGTATCTTTAACATGTCTTATACGAGTGGTATTGTACACTTATTTAAGACCATAGGGTCAGGATTTTTAAGCACCTTCCAAACAGTCCTCGGGGTTATCCCAAATTTTATACACTCCGTATTTGGAAGCATTTTTGGAGGTTTTCCTCTGATACTGCTTTTAATAGCTGGAATCCTGATCGTTATTTTCCTGATATGCAATGGATGGCCCAATAACGAAGGAAATGGCGAAAGCTCTTCTGGAACGTAGATACCGTGAGCGCATGGTACAACATCTGGGCGCGCCTCGCCTACGAGAACTGAGTGCTTCTTGGTTCTTATCGTTTAGACCAGTCTGGATGGACTGCATCTTACCTGTTCTTCAATGCCTGTTTTGCGGTGAAGAATGCGTTTTGGACATCTGTCTGACACTCGAGTCACAGACGCCTGCAGACTTGAACACGAGGCTGGAACCGCTGAGGTCCCACGCTCAGCTGTGTCCCCAGCGTATTCCTATCCTGACGAATGCATTCCTTGAAAACCCGCAGGTGCCTTTTACAACTGGGTTGAACATCAGCTCAGCCACCACTAGCGCTGACACCAGCACAAGCGCTACAACTAGCACTACGGGCACTGAGGTATCGACTACAGCACCGGCTGCCGATATGCCAACTATGGGCAGTACTGAACATCATCTGTGCTCCATCGACGTACTGTGTGAAATATTACAATTCCCGTCCCCTACAGCAAGTGACTGTGATGTTGCGTCTCCCAGCCAGGACACTTAGGGGCCGATTCCGATCTCGGCCGGTAGTGCTCCGAATCGGATTCGGATTTACCGGATCCGATTCGGAGCCCTGTTTCCCGACCGAATACGTACGCGGGTCCGGCCGAGCGAGTACGATGCAGGCACCCGCGAAATCTCCGACCGACTCGAACGCGGCTTCAACACGCTCCGACCGACTCGCATGGACACGACTCGCACCGCGCTATGGAGACGTTTCCCGGCCGGGTAAGTACGATGCGCGCCGCGAGCAGTCCGATCGACTCGCGCCGTCCGGCTCGAAAAAGCTGTCGGAGCCGGACTTTGGGGATCCGCGTCAGACCCCCTGTATGCGTGGCGCGCGAGTCGCACACAGGGGGACCCATGGGTCCCCCTACCTGTGCATGTACGCCGCGATGCGCATCGGCGCGTACCTGCTGTAGGGGGCGCCTTTGTCCACCTCGCACCCATTGAGTCAATGGGAGGCCGCGTACGCGTTGTACGACCGGCTCCCATTGACTTCAATGGGAGTCCGACCGACTCGAGTCCGATGGCATGCGTGCGCATCGTACTCGTTCGGTCGGACTGCCAGAGTCCGATTCGGTCGGAAATCTCTCCGGGTCCGGCTCGGTCAGAGAGATTTCCGGCCCAAATCGGAATCGGCCCCTGAATCTTCAATTGGCTCATCTTGTGCTGGGAAAGAATTCGGAGTTTCCTTTTTTCATTTCGACTCTCATTAAATTTTGGAACATTTCCTACTAAATTGACACTATCGCTAGAGAAAGCATGGCCTTCTAAAATTGTTTGTAAAAGTTTTAAATTCTTTAAAGGGACTCAACTAGAGCTTTAGCTTGAGTACAAATTCAAAAACTGACTCTACACATTTTTCCCCTTTTAGAAATGTTTTTAATATACTTTAAAAAAAAAATTAAAATGTTTTTATGTGGCTTACTGACAATTATATGCGTTACCACCTAGTATGACTTAGTAGTTTGCTGTCATTGTTTATTATTGTTGACTATTAAGAGGAGTGGGTGTTATGTTTCATATAGATGCCCTAATATAGGCATGGTTTGAGATGCCCTAATATAGGCATAATCTTTCAACTACATTAGTTTCCTATTCTCCACAATAACGGGCGCTGAGGGCTGAACCTTATCTAGACTGTGGTTTGGGTACTAGGCATGCCTATTTGGATGACTACAGCACTGAGAACCTTAGCACTTAAGATAGCATGTTATGTTGCTTAAACATGCTGTCTAGTGTATATATATGTTCTGTGTTGTTCCTTCTCCACAGGTTCTTTCCTAAAAGTGTCCGTAAGTACGTAGACACTCAGTCCACACACCTTAGCGCGTGTGTAGGTACTATTAAAAAAAATGTTCACCTTTTTCACGTGGCACTACACACTTTGCCACTCACCACTTTTCACGGTCCTGACGAAAGCCCCTCCCACTTTCTTTTGCGGGCTGAAACATGTAGACCCATCACATAAACAACTATAAGATAATTAATTCTTTCTTAGTTGCTACATACATACTTTTAACCATATCCTGAGCTGCCGCTAATAAATACACAGGCAAGGATTCTCAGAGGTATTTTTAAACAAACATCACATCACACACTTGCACCATACCAGTTCCGCTGTAACCAGGCGTCGTAGCACAACCGGGGGGCATTCGGCCACCCGGTTGGGACCCCAATGATGAAGCATGACACCAACTAGGTTGGTGTGTGAGGGTCTTTTAACAAACCTAGTGGATTCCATACACTGCCTTTCAGTGATTACATCTATTGGGTTCGTCCATCATTGTTTGACCATAATTACACAGGGGATACGGACGAAGCCCTCCCTTCCCTTGCTCTCCTATTGTTTTTATATTCTTTCACACCTACTCACATGCTAGGTACACTTAGGTACATCTAGACAGGCATCGTAGGAGTATGCGCTTTATTTTATAAATGCATTTTATATTCATGTATATGTTCATGACTATTGCAAAATGGTAGAACTGTACTATCCTTTTTATTCACTGTACTGCTGATCATATATCTCTGCTACTGTTTAACAGTTGTCGCAGCACATATATTTTATACTAGAAGAACAACTGTGCAATAAATTCTTATTGTAAACACGCTCGACTGTTTCTTCTGTGTAACTCTCTGAGACCAAATGAGCAAGCACGAGTGACTGAGCGAAAAGTAGTACATTGTTTCCACGAGTCTGAGGAATCAGGGCTGTCATGTTCTGAGGTTGCCAAAAACTAATCTCTCTGATAAAAAGGAGATTCTAGTGGCACTGTGAGCTAGCTAATGCATACAGGCTATCATACGCGGTGGGGGTGCTCAGAATCAGTCTGCCACCAGGCCCACAGTGTATGTTATCCAAAAGCGCAGGTCCTGCAGGGGTACTATAGGAACTACACTTCAGGCCGGCCAACGTGAATTATAGAGAGCAGAATTAAGTAGACTCTGCACGACCAGCAATAACCAGGACAGGCACCAGAGCTTAAAATTGAACAAAAGACATGCTGCTCATATAATAATATAGACCCACTGAAGTACAGCCAGATGAGTAGAAGGCTACTAATTAGGGATTATGATTCCTAAAAGAGTCCAGTCAGCGGTCTCCATATTGTGAAAGTACTGATGAAATTAAATAGTGACTCCACAAAAGTCTCAGGTCCTGATATAGAGAGGTATAAAATTGGACATGACAATACCTCATGCAGCGCCAGGGTAATGATTCAGAAGTCCAAGCAGGAAGAAGAATTGATTTTATTTCCTCAGACCCTGAAACGACGAGACCTCCGTGCCGACCGCCATTTTGAAACACTGACGATAGGAGAATATCGCCGAGCAGCGTTGCACCCAGGGAAGCCGTCTGAATCAACAACGAGCTGTCCCAAATGCTCCTAAGCTGTTCCGCCACCCAATGCTGTGGATTGGTGATCAAAAATCACCCGAACATCGTTGTAAAAAGAGCGTCCGCACCGGTGGTCCGACGGAGCTCAAAACAGCGTGGCCATCTTAGTTGCGCGCTAAGCCACGCCCCCCAATTTCTTGGACTGCCTTGAATGCAGCCGCCTTTATGACCATTTAACACCCTGAAAATGGGCACAGATTTACTCCTTACAAGGGCAGGTATAAATGCCTTTCCATTGGGGGAAGGAAATGTAACACTCCCAAGCAGCTGGGGGCTTAGGTCAGAGTGTTTCTCCTCAGGAAACATATTTGCCACATGGAAATAAAACGGAAAGAAGAACATTGTCCTGCTGCACATCGGCACTGGCTTTCCACAATGCTAAATTGTTCTATGCTACAGTTCCACATTGAGGAAAGGCTAAAAAAAGTGACATCACTGGATTTTCCCGGAAGTATGACTGGAATGTGCGACTATGCGACCGATGCAGCTTTACATGCGTGCTGCATCAAAGTTATGACTAGCGAAAAGTCAGAGAAAAGCCAGAAATCTGTTCCCATGTGAGGCATAATTATGTGGGTGCTGAATTACCTTTTTGTGAATCTAGCCATAAATTTGCTGCATCATAATATTCCCCATATTTCTTTTTGACAACAGCTGTAAATTTCCAGTCGTACACCTTCCACTTGGTGGGAAACACATACAAGCTTATGGGTTTGCACGTGTTCTATGCATTCTGCATGACCATAACACCACCTGCACCGCCTTCTTTCCAAACTCTCGCTGCAGTCTAAATTTAAATGAGATTCAAAATGTAAAAGTCCGTTTTTCATTAATGTATGTGCCCTTCACAATTTAAAATTTCTATTTATGCTGGAACTTTGAATGAGGGTGCAGCATTTAAAGTCATACTGTTTATGAATTAGGTTTTTATACTTACGGTCTGTTCCTATACCTAAAAAAGTCAAATTTGCAAATAAAACAAATCAAAAATACTGCTTTATTCGATTATGGACAGACTTCGATAATAGTAAGCACAGTATTTGGTTTTATCTGATCTGAACACTAAAGCTTTTTGAACGGGAAAATGGATTGGCTAAGCTTGTAGCAAGCATCTTAAACTTTTAAATTCGACATGAAAAATCTTTGTTCATGAGCATTCAGCTTGATGCGGTTTGGTTGTAATCAAACAGCTAAGGGGCATATTCTCAAGAACGTGTGATAACCACCGCAAATTTAGCTTAATGCAACTTTGCATATCGCAGTCCATCGCAGGAAATTAACGCCTTGTTAACCAAGTATTCACAACACGGCGGCCCCATGCGATACTCCCCAGATACCGCGCCAACTGACCGCGTTAGAATCAACGCCACGCCGCAAAAATGCAAAACACCAACGCAAAAAAAGCTGCGATGAGGCCAATCGCGATACGAAAATCAGCGAAACCCAGCTACAAGCCTGCAATCCACACGCGTCAGGCGGTAACAATCACCATAAAAGCAGAAAAAACCAGACAAACAAATGCCAAAGAACAGCGAAGCACAATGGGCATTGCCGGAGCAAGTACGGAAGAGAGCCAGAACCCCACAAGCCCCCCGGAGGACCATCCTGGGACTTCGGGGTCAGGGAAGGGCAAGGACAAGAAGAAGAGGAAGACGAAGTTCTGTCCGCAGGAAAACAGGATCCTGATAACGGAGGTGACAGAACACCATCAACAACTGTTCGTCACCTCCACTGTGTCATTGGCAACAAAAAATACATTATGGCAGTCCATCATGGACAAGGTGAATGCAGTCGGAGTGCTGAAGAGGACAATGGGCGAGGTCAAGAGGCGCTGGAATGATGTCAAGCGCAAAACCAAGCAGAAACGCGCCAACAACCTGAAGGTAGCAATGCAGACTGGAGGTGGGAGCCCAGCGCCACAGGAGGAGCTGGACGACATGGAGGAAATGGTCTCCACAGTCATCAGTGGGGAGACGGTGGCAGGAGTTGGGGGCCCGGACACTGCTCAACAGGACTTGACACAACAGCAACAGGTGAGTAACCACCAGGGCCTGGGGGGACGGGGGGGAGATGGGCACAATGGCAGATGCACAATTAATTTGAACACATCTGCGGACACACCATGCCCCAGACCACCAACTCCCACCAAGAGACCAACGTACCCCAGTATGCAACATGCCAACACTGTACATGCACAGAAGTCAGAGGCACACCTCATAAAAGTGATAAGGGGCACAAAATCTGAGCTGCAGGGGCGACTCCCCAAAAATGCAGCACACACATCACATACAGAGCACATCTACATTGACAACGATGTGACACAATCCGCAAAACACCTACAACAGAACACAGGACACTACTAGTGCCGCTTGGGTGCAGGCACTGGCCAATCACAATTGGCATTGCAGGGATATGTGCGTTGATAATGTGCAAGTACAAACACACATCCGTGATGTTGTCGAAATGTCCACTGTCCCCCATCAAATAGGCAGCTCCTCCCAAACAGCCACAATGTACCCAGTCATGCTGTCTGTATGTAAACATGTACAATGCGACAACATACATGTGGACACATTGTTAAACTGCATCTCCCCTTCACATTGCAGAGGAGAATCAACACCTCCTGCAGAGCAGTCCGACCCTCTCTTCTCTGGAGATGAAGAGGACGACCACAGCTTCGACTCTGACGCCCTCCAACTGCTCGTGGAGAGCCTCCGCAGCCCACTTCCAGGAGCTGGGCAGCCCAGCTGCTATGAGGAGACCCCACCCCCTGCACAGACCACACAGCAGGCATCACCCACCACCACTGCTGCCTCCCAGGACCCCCATGGAGAACACATGGCCTTCCAACGCCGTGTTTTGGGGTGCCAGGAGAATCTGGCTGAACAGGTGCGGGTGGGCTTCGACCGCATGGCAGACAAACTAGATGCCATACGTGGGTGTCTAAGTCCCATCAGGGACCACTCACGGTCCCTAACGGACACCCACAGTCCGCTCCATGCTCTCCAACGGGCCATGGCTGACATCGCTGGAGCCCTGACTCAGAGAATAGTACAACTGTCCAGTCCGAGTGGCTCTAGCGATGTCACACGGGAGTTGGGAAACATGCAGAGGTTAATGGAGACCATGGAGCGGGTGAATGTGGAACGAGCGGCTGCCACGGCTGCACACCAGCGAGAGGTAGCTGGGTTCCTCAATGACCTCAGGACCCTCCTCATGGCATTGCTGCCACAAGGCCTGGTGCGGATGCATGCTGCTGCCACCACTCCATCCACATCTCTGCCCCCTGAAGTGTCAGTGCCACACAGTGCGGCAGACCTTAGACCTCCAGCCACAGATGTGTCACTGCCACACAGTGCTGGAGACAGAACACCACCACCCACATGTGAGGCACATGAAACAGCAGAGAACGAAGATGCGGATGATACTGCCCTCGTGGTAAGGAGGACGCAGAAGCATGCATCTCATCCGTAGGTCCGGCTTCAGCTTGGTACAGCCCTCTGCATCATCACCTTCCACTGTCCCCCCGATGCACTCTGTGACACTCACCTTGGACCTCGACATGGACTGCCATATGATGTTTGATTGCCATTGACACAGCAATCAGACTGCAGACTGTACTGGTCCTCTTCCTTTGGACTTGTCATTCCCTGGATGACCCTGGCTGGACCTCCACGGGACAACATCGTCATGTGGGGTTTGCATGGCCCTGTACTGCTCCAGATGCAACTCTCCACTGAATGTGCATTAAACATTCATATACACACAGATGTTTCATGTCTATGGTCTTTTAAGTGTGGAAGTATGGATGAATGTGGGCTCACTGGACTCCTCTTACGTCCATGTGGCTCATGTCGTAGAACAGGGGTGACACATTGCCCAATGCGGTCCGGGTGGCGCTGACACAACAACAGGGGCACATGCATGAGTTACTTCCTTGTCCAGCCCAGTACGGAACCACGCCCAGGGCCCCGGGGTCATATACAGACCCTTACGCCTGACTGGCATACACCAGGCCAGCCCACTCCGCTTACGCTCACAGGGGGGGACAGCAACGCTACATGTCCACTGTCTTTCCTGTGGTGATCTGCTGCTCACCGGTCTAGTTGTCAGCATGCCACAGCCACTCCCTCATGGCTGGTTTACACCCACACCCATCCAGCACACACGTCACAGGACATGTGACCCTGCCAATGAAAAGGGACGGGCGCACGTGCTCGACGTCATTTCCACTCTCTGTCTGGGTGCGTCCGTGTGGTGTTAATGTAGGCATGAGGGCCTCGGGCCCTGCAACATCACATTCCCCAGGACCGGAGGTGACATTATGGGTCGCATCCCGGATCACAGAGTTAGTGGCACCTCAAGACCTGAGCGGGTGTGCAGCCTGCGATGATGCCTGGTGCACTGGTATGTCCTCTGCCATGGCAAAATCAAGATCCGGAATCATATGTGAGACCTGGTGGCCTGCGGAGCGGGGCTGCATGATGTGGAGGGTGCCATGTCCGCGGGCCCCGGGCATGTGGCTTGCAGCGGCACGTGGTGGGCCCTCATTACTACACGCCAAGGGCGGAAGGTGAGCAGTGACGCCTTGGTGCGCTGGGGCGGGCATGCACCACTGGGCGGCAGGAGGGGCTGGGGTACATCTGCCTGGGTGCGCAGGGGCGGACAGGTGATGATGTCTTGTGCAATTGTGTGTACTTTGGCATTCATGTCTCTGGACTCTGTTTCAGATGACGGATCTGTTTCAGATGTGTGACCTGGTGAACTGCACTACATACAGGCACGTGGTTGGAGACACACCTGTGGCAGCAGGTGGGCAGTGTGGCCTGGGTGCGCATTGTGGGCACTCTCTCTCCCTGTCCATCTCTTCTGTTATCTGTGTCTCATTCCCCCTCTCTGTCCGTCTTTCTCTCACTACCCCTCTCTGTCCGTCTTTCTCTCACTCCCCCTCTCTGTCCGTCTTTCTCTCGCTCCCTCTCTCTGTCCGTCTTTCTCTCACTCCCCCTCTCTGTCCGTCTTTCTCTCACTCCCCCTCTCTGTCCGTCTTTCTCTCACTCCCCCTCTCTGTCCGTCTTTCTCTCGCTCCCTCTCTCTGTCTGTCTTTCTCTCGCTCCCCCTCTCTGTCCGTCTTTGTCTCGCTCCCTCTCTTTCTCTCTCTCTCTCCTTCGCTCTCTCTCTGTCCTTTGATGTGCGCAAGACACACCTTCTCATCATGATTTTTGTCTTTCAGGCTGTGACCTACGGATTGTCCCGAGGGGAGCCGCCATGTGTCTTCATTTCTGTTCTGTGTTTCTTTGAATAAATTTTCATTTGTTACATCGAAGGTGGATGTGTGATGTTCATTTTTGTGACGACACATGCATGCCACCAAATGTGATTGTGAGACATCTGGCGGATTATTTGGTACATGTTCTGTATAGTTGATGTGGCATGTCTTTGGCCGGGGAGGGGCCCGGGGGGGGGGGGTTCCTGGGGGTGGTGGCGGTGGGTGTTGTGGCCCTGTTGGGGCTCCGAGCTGCATGATCAGTGGCTCCATGGCATCTGTTACCCTTCAGGTATGGCTCTGGGCTGGGCTCCATTTTGTGGTGCAGAAGTGGTCCGACTTTGCACCAGGTCAGAGCAGGTGTTAGTTTCCTGCTGCTAATGGGCCTTATCACCTGTTTTGTGGTCTTATCGCCGATCTGGCTGGTCGTTGAGAATGTTGCGGAGTGGTATTTTCGCGGCTTTTTGCACGGGTACGCCTACTCTGCATCTCATTAGCGATAGTTGCGGGGGTCATCTGTGGCGATGTTTTTTGCGGATGCTATCGTGGGTAAAATGGTGTTCTGGGCTGTTAACACCAGCTTGTGAATGGTGCGATGATTTTATCGCCACCTTGCCTGCGATAAAGTGCCGCTAACTCGGCGATAAGTCCTTGAGAATATGCCCCACAGTGTACTGCACTGTTCCTCTTCTTTGAAGGAACGAAAGTACACAGTGGTACTCTAACCTATCCTCTCCCAAATGCAACACCAAGCCAGCTGCTAAAATCTAAAAAAAAAAAAACAGCAGAATGCCTGGATAATTTTTCAACGCGCTGTAGAAAGTCAATGTCATCCTTAGTAACAACGGGCTTTAACTTTCACATGCACCTGCCTTTTGATGTCCTAACGGTGGAAAGTCAGCACCGGGAAAGCTACAAACTGCAAAACTGCAAATATATTTTAGCAGAAAGCAAGACACATCTGGGACAATGTACAGCGACCTATCAAACTCAGAGGAAATCAAAACAGCAAGGCTTGCAAAACTGCAAATAGAAATAGCCCTCACTCTCCAGAGAGAGAAAAATATTCTTAAAATAGTTTCATAGGCAGGGGATGTTACTTTTTGCCTAATGGGCACTTGAATTCAGGACACACTCGTTAGTTTATCAGTCTGGTAAGCTGATTCATTAGGCCCGCGCGATGGCAGTATTGCTGCAGTTGAATTGGTCGTTTGTCACTAAGCAGCGGTACCGCTCAGCACATTACAATTAATCAGCGCATGCCTCGGCCTCCCTAGCATGAATCTTAATCACCCGTATTGAATTGTGCTCAGTGACAAGTAATGCTGCCTCGGATGTCTCACCCTACGGTCACACTGTAATATGCTTGGTGTTTTTTTAGTTGCAAAACATCTAGCATCTGGGGGAGAAAATCAATATTCTCAAAGGTTATTCCGGGTTAGCCTTTAAGAAATAAAAGCCACTTCTTCAAATACAATTTGAACACGAGATTGTTCATGTTGTGCTCACGCAGAACAAAGCACGAGTAGAAAGACTTGCCTTTGTGTAAGTTGTTCCATTTGCCTAGCGAGGCTTTGAATGGCTCACACCGCCAAAATCAACGGATTTGCTTCAATTTATGTAAGAAAGCGCCGTGAAAGGGCTTTGCTACTTTTACAAACTATCATTAACCAATTGGTCTTCACCAGCAGGACTTATTGGTAAGAGCATGAGTGACATCTGTGGAATTCGTGTTCCATCCAATTCTTTCTCCTGTCAACCAATGTTTCTGGCGCACCTAAGCTCCATTCTGTTTAGTCAAAAGCACCTATTGAACATGTCATGAGCATTGTAGTGTCCTGCCGGACACGTTCTAGTGTTCGGCAGGAAGCTGTAACCCCAGCCACTCCCTTGAGGGCTGGACACACTGCACCCCCACACCCATCCATCATGGGTGTCACGAGTGACGTGGCCCCGCCAATAAAAGGGCCCGGGTGCACGTGCTCGTGGCCAATTACTACACTACCTCGCCTGGTGTCTGTGTCTACCATTTACATAATGTGGGCCTGAGGCCCAACACTACAAGCATAGTTCAGTAATACCACAAAGCCCTTAAAGTTCCTTTCATGCACGAGTATTCAGAGCAAGAGAGAAGTATGTAGACACATTATGTGACTGGTTGCTTATTACTTTTTAAACTAAATATCTATGTTCCACGTGAAACCATCAATGCTTAGAAGATGGTATAAAAGAAACAAAGAGAATGAAACCGATGTGATGTAGATCTTTTCTAGGGCATGTATCCAGTACGCCCTTGGTTCCTGGACCACTCTGAAGACATCCACCGTCTCACAATCCCTGAGCTTTGAACAATGTCTCATCGGAATGTAACACAGCCCCATTACAGCACCAACTCACAGAAATACTCCTCCTCCATCCATGTTGGTTACCAGGGCACAAGTACTAAAAAAAGGAGTGGGGGTACTAACCAAGTTAGGCAGTATGCAAGTGATGTCACAGCGCGTCACATCGCACGTGGCATCACAGGATGTGGCATCACAACCCATGACTTTACAGGAAATGACATCACAAGAAGTGACATCAGATCTTAAGACCTCACACATATGTGTAGCAGGCCTATCATGAGTACCTTTGAATGCATTACGAGTATACATGCAAACACTCCTGATTTAGGCAGAAGACTCATGCTTTTGTAAGCAATACATACAAAAAATGTTGCCTTTTGTCAGCATAAAACTTCTTTTACCCACGGATTGAACAAACTAACTCCACCGCCAACCTACTCCACCAGGTATAATATTCTGTATGCAGCACATTTCCATGTTGGTGTGATTGCTTTAGCTGCCTCTGCTCTCCAGAGGTAAGACCGCTCTTCTATGCGAAGTGTGCTTACTCAGCCCTACCCACCTCTTAATGTGTTTGTGGCGGGCACCTGCACTCATCTTAGGAGATTCGGGCTCCTTTTTCATCAACAGACCATGACCCAAAGCAAGAGAGAAAGGGAGGAAGGGAAGAAAGGAGAAAGAGAGATATGAAAACAGTGATGAAGGCAGAAAAGGGGATGAAAAAAGAACCTGCAAGAATAAGCAAGTGCAGAGTAGTGAAAGAAAAAGGTTATTGCAGCCCTGGCATTCATCAATAGGATCTTAACAAAAAATGTGGGGCTCTGCATTTATGTTTTTACAAATTAAACTAAGTGCCCCCAAAATGCCACCTCCACATTTAGTAGCAGACATCTCTCATCTTCTTATTGTTGGCATAACTATATCTAAACCAACCTCACATGCACCAGCGCAACCTGAAAGCTCACCCAGAAATCAGTACAAACAGAATACCCACACTAAGAATGGACCATAAATTTCACGGTATGAGGTATTAGCTCCACGTCAAAATTAGCGTAAGTCACCCAGTATCCAAGGATGAGAAGGAAATGGTGATAAAGGTATCTCACAAGAAAAGCGCACATGCAATTCTTCTCTGCTCTGAAGGAAAATCAACCCATTACCTGCCCTTGGAGGAAGAGCAACAATTCAACTACCCAACAATTCAGGAGGACCCAAAACCTGGAGCCGGATTGCAGCAACATCCCCACCCGCTGCAAACAAGTGCCAGGACACTTTGAACCTCCACTCGAATGAGAGCTGGTAAGACTGAATACTGGGCCACCAGGCGTCAGTGGCAACATGCGCTGACTGACAAGCTACAGCGCGGAGGCACCTTGACTTCCTCAACGCCATCATTGAACCTCTAAGACTTGAACTCACTAGCGGGTCTAGTTGGAATGTCACCTCACATGAATGGGGAATAGTCACGATCCATCGGCAGGGAAGTGGGACTCTAGAACTGACCCAGGGAAAGCTAGAGTGCCTGCCTTAAGACAGCTTTATATAATATTTGACACAAAATAAATGGGTGAATGCATGGGAATTCCCATGCACCACCCTTGTAATGCCTACCTGATGCATGGTAATGCAAGGCAGCGCATTGCACTGCCTTGAGTTTTTTTTTTTACACACAAAGTCAAGCAAAAACAGCCTTATGAGGCCATTTCCTCTTTGTATGTGTGCTGCAGAATGCAGCATATATGCAAAGAGGAAATAACGAGGAGACATAAAGATATTTCTCATTGTTATGCCAGTCTCAGGTAGATTCACCAATTGGGTGCAAACCTATGTTTACAAGTCTTTGTAATACGGGTTTGCGTCAAAATACATGGGTGGATGCATGGGAGCTCCCAAGCACCAACCATGCAATGTCTCCCTGACGCAAGGTAACGCAAGGTTGGGCAATGCGCTGCCATATGTTCGTAATTGTTTTTTTTTACAAAGCCACGCAAACAGGATTTGTGTAGCGCTCTAATTCTCAAAATAGATTTTGTGTCAGGGTTGCACCAGAAACGTGACTCAATTGCGACGCAAAATCTGGGCCTCAACTTACACATTTATTTTTTTTAATCTCTCAGCAAAGAAATTGGCAAAGAAGGAGAAACATGACAGTAAATCTGTTCTGCTTAGTTGGTTGCAAAGTCTGAATTTTAAAATGTATATGGGATTAAGGCACTTGCTGCAGAGATCTTTGTGTTCCCAGTAAATATGAGGGAATAATAATAATGGTAAGATAACTCTAGTAATTAACACATTTGCTCTAAAGATCTGTGTTTTGTCTAGTCCTAGTTTTGGCCCAAGTAGCAGAGAGGGTTAATGTGTCTCCTGCAAAACACATCATGCAACATGTAGATGACAGTTTATTTTATGTAGATAGGTAAGCGGATTGCTGCTTTTAACCCAGAGATCCTTTTGTTGCTTACAGTAGAATTGTAATCCTAATATAGCTCAGTGAGCTATGAAGGATGATATGTGAGTCCTATGCCTTGTAAGCCTCACTGTCTTATGTAACATACCCTGTGCATTGATTTACAAACGTGTATGATTTATTTACAATGTAATATGTACATGTGATATAAAGCTCTCTGAAACCCTGCACTGGGATGAGGAGTGCTATAAAAGAAATGTGCAGGCACTGCTGAATGTGTCCCGGTGCCTGAAAATTACACTGGTACATGTTCTGCATATTTTACAGCGGCAACTTCTTGGCAGGGTGTAAGGCATTTACTCTGTGAAAATAGTGGGTGGACACCATCCACCCACGTGTACCCCAACTTGTGCCCTGTTGGTGACCACCTAACTTCCCGGCCTCTTCAAGCCAAATTTCATCACATGTAGCAACCTGGAAACCAAACCCATCTAAAGTGAGCCAAATAGCTAATGTTTCCTATACACCGTCCTCTATAACCCATGTCCCTTTTCCCTTGTATTATAACACGCAACCATCTACCATAGCCCTTACCCTCACACGCACGTCAGTAAAGTGTTATGCATCCATGGCCACTCTGTAATCACTTGTTACCTCTTCTTCCGTCTCCCTTGTTCAGTCCTCACACATGAGCTATTCTTTTCATCAATGGACATCATTTGCCTAGCCTAATTAAAAAATCTTTCCCCAATACAGCCGCCATTACCCAGATGCCTACATGAAACAGCTTACTCTGCTGTACTTACTGTTTTTGAGTTCTGTCAACATGAACCTTACCATCCTATCCTGTAAGGTAAGGTGTGAACATTCATAACTTTTTATTTCTATTTTTATTTAAAAAAATTCTGCCCCCTTCAGACTTTTATTTCGAGCCTCTGATGTTATAGGTTTGGTCTCAAATGTCGTCCTAAGGCTGGTGGGACCACAGTGTTTTTCTGGTAACTCGTGTAGCAGGCAAAGGGAACACGGTTGCAGCGCATTTGGCAGATGAAGCTAAGCCCATCTTGTTGTTAACTAAAAGCAATTTTTATAAGAAGATAGTTAGCACGGCGTCTGACTGCAAGATGGTAGCTGCTGTAGCTGCTGCTGGATTTCAAAGGGCAGAGTCAGTTAGGGGCATATCTACAAGGGCTGGCGATAAAATTATCGCCGCTTTAGCGTCCGTTTTCGGACGAAAAGCGGCGATAATTTTAACGCCCTATTAGCAAGGACACGCTAACGCGTGAATCCATGCTACATCGCCCTTTCCCTATCGCCCAGCTCTGCATCTCTAATGAGATGCAAAGTGGGCGTTCCTCCCCAGGATAACGGGAGAAATGTCGCTAAGCGACATTTCTCCTATTATCAAGCCTCAGGCAAAGAAGCATAGCGACAAGAAAAGTAACGATAACCTCTGTTATCGCTACTTTCCTAACGCCTGCTTTGAGACTGACTTAGCCATGATATCCTATGGAAGGTGGATATCATGGCTAAGTATGTCTTGCCCTATCAGCAAGCTATCGCCAAACCTTGTGCGATTATCACTGTATTTCCAGCGATAATCGCACAATTGGCAGCTTGCGCTCTGAATTTTATCGCTTTGGAGATAAGTGTTGCTGATAGCATGCTATCTCCACGATAAAATTCAGTTTCGGCCGGCGATAATTATCCTCGCGCTAAGAGCGCTGAGCGATAATTATCGCATGGCCTTGTAGATATGCCCCTCAGTTTCTATAGAAACCGCTATGTTTCAGGAAGTCATTGTTGGTGCCCACTTTCTACAAGCACGGAGGAGTCTAACCGAACTGCCAGTGACTTTCTGCCCAGTGGTGATGCTCCAAGTATTTCTGCTGCCAAGCCTTCACTCAGCGCCCTCCAGCATATGATTGAAGCTGCGGTTAAAGCAGCTTTTCTATGGTGAGAGGGTCCTTCACCAACCAAGGTCCCAAGGCTGGAAGTAGATCTTGACCCAACTGCCAACCCCCATGACAAGAAAATTGGAGGCTGTTTCGTTCAAGGCTCTGAATTTGAGGAACTTATACAAAATGTTAGAGTATTGGGCTTTGCATTGCCAAATTCAGCAGCTGAGATTGATCAATGCCTAGAACTAAACTCTTTGCCTCTCTACAGTGTGGTGCAGCATGTAATGACTCTTGATTGGAAAGAAGAAAATAAACAATTCTTTGCAAGGTTTTTGGTAAAACGTTATCCCTGGGAGAACCTTTCAGAGGATCTTCCAACATCTGTTAAAGTAGATAATCTCATTGCGGGGCTATCTTCTCAGGGTGCTGTCATTTAAGTGACCACATTGCCCTCTGATCCAGTTGTTATGAGAGGGGCTGTCAAAAGGGGCTACGCTGGCTGTAATTTTTCAATCTGAGCTAATGCTTATACCACCTGCACTGTGCAGTCACTCCTCAAGGACTTTTCCTCCATGTTGGCTATCATGGAGCATCAAGTACGTTTTTTGTCTGATGCTTGCTTTGATAATTTGTGTGCTTCGGTGGTGGCACCGGGAGCAGAAATTGCAGCACGAAGGCACATCTGCATGTGCTCCTGGAAGATGCAGCGCAATAATCCATTATCATGAAGCTGCCTTTCAGTGGTTTTAAGATCTTTGGCTAGCAACTGGAGGACATGGTGAAAAAGTTGGTGGAGAACGAAACAAAAAATTAATGACACCAGTGCAGCCATTTTCCAGAGGCCGAGGTTTTGGTTATAGAAGGGCCTGCGGTCTGGGGTCCAAAACCAACAATCAGCCCTTTCGAGTCAACGGTCGGGCCGAGGGCTCTTCTCACCAACTAATCCAGATATCAGCCTCCTCTCACCACCCCTCTTTCCGTCCCTTCAAAGGCATGACTATACCAAGGAATTTCCTGCCGGAGGTCACCTGCCCCATCTTGAAAAAGTTTTTCGGGGGTCAGTTTCCGATGCAAGGGCTCTGGAGATGGTTTCAGAAGGTTACAAGATATGTTTCTTCAAAGCTCCTGTTGATCATTTCAGCCAAATTCCTCTTCCTCAGAATCCTCTGCATCTTCAGGCACTACTACAAGGGAGTCATTCTTCTGGACAAAGCTGCAATGATTCCCATTTCCTCAGAACAAGAGGTACCAGGGATATTATTCCATGCTATTCCTGGTCCAGAAAGTTTACAGCAAATTTGGCCCTGTTTTGGACTTCAAGGGAGAGAAATTATTTATCCCACACATAACATTCAAAATAGTATCATTGCAAAACATTTTTCCCCTCATCAGAGCAGGCGATTTCCTGACTTCCCTAGATATGATGGACTCCGTCCTCTTCACATAACAATAAATGTTCACTACCAGATGTTCCTTTGCTTTGTTCACTACCAGTTTTAGGTCCTGCACTTTGGCCTCTCATCTGTTCTGAATGTGTTTTACAAAACTCCTGGCTCTACTGATCATGCTAAATTTAAACAAATATACCATTACTTGGATGACTGGCTAACAACATCTGCTTCTTTCTCCACGCCACTGCATGATCTTCAAAACCATGGATTTATCATCAATTTGAAAAATGCTCACCTTTCCCTATCCCAAAACCTCCAATTTATTGGGGCTCTCTTCCAAACAGATCAGGGTCGAATCACCCTAACGGAAGAAAGGAAAAAGAAGCTCCGACTTCAACTATACACTCTTCTGAGCAGAACCCAAGCAACAGCATGACTGTGGCTCAGAAGTCAGAGGGAGATGGCAACAACTCTTTCTGTACACCTCTGGAGTTACCTTCACCTGTATCCTCTGGTACACCATCTTCTGCAGTTATGGGATCCCTCTTCCCAGAATTATGAGGCTTGGGTGCCTGTGACTATGGAAGTGCATCAGAATGTTCAGTGATTGTTAAATCTAGCAAATCTAGACAGAAGATTTCAGTTGGCATCTCCTTCTCTGGTTTTTCTTTCAACAGATGCCAGCAAGATGAGTTGAGGGAGGCCATCAAGGACTTCAGAGCTCAGGGCAAGGGGAGGATTCTCAAAAAGAAGAACTCCTCCAATTGGAAGGAAAAGGCTGCTGTTCACAGTGCACTCTTGAACTTTCTTTCACTGATCCAGAACCAGGTAGTTTGTATTCAGACAGACAAGCAGGTAATGAGGTTGCAAATAAACTGCCAAGGGGGAGTGCCACCGTGAAGCTCTGGCCTGCCCGCTCGTGGCGACAACAGTATCTTTGTGTTACATCCACAACTTCCTTGCTTCTCGCGGCCTCTTTGCAAGTTAACTTTTCAGCAGGACTAATCTGGTCCCTCTATCCAACCCACACTTCATAGCGGTTGGCATGAGCTTGTGACTTGTTCCCAGTCTTTCATGACCAGGTATTTGCAAGTGGCATTTTGGACTTTTTGGCACTTTTTTTACTTAAACCTTTAAAATTACATATCTCTGGTTCCATTGATTGGATTTTTGTCATTCTAGTCTTGATTTGTTTATTACATTTTGTTCTATTTTTCTAAACTGGTGTGGGATTTTTCTTGTGTTGTGTTGTCACTGTATTACTGTTTGAAGTGCTGCATAAATGCTTTACACATTACCTCGAAGTTAAACCTAACTGCTCTGTCCCACTCTACCAAACGGCTAAGCACAGGTTAATTTGGAGTTTGCTTGTGCCTCACCCTGACAAGGATTATGGTTGCTGCTAGAGAAGGGTCTCATCTCACTCAACCAGTAACCCAATTCCTCGCACGATTCATTCTAGAAGAAGAATGTTATGTTATGTTATGTTAATGATATTTTTAAAGCGCAGCGGTTACCCGGGGATAGAAACGGAAGGAAAGAGTATTTATTTAGCACAGAGCCAGGGGGCATATCATCAAGGCGGCGCAATAAAATTATCGCCGCTTTTGCGTCCGTTTTCGGCCGAAAAGTGGCGATAATTTTATCGCCTTATCAGCAAGGTCACGCTATCGCGTGAATCCTTGCCGTAGCGCCCTTTCCCTTAACACCCAGCTTTGCATCTCTAATGAGATGCAAAGTGGGCGTACCTTGCCAAACTTACGTGGAGAATGTCGCTAAACGACATTTCTCCAATTAACAAGGGAACCGCTAACCTGCTTAGCGATAATGAAAGAAGCGCTAACCGCGCTTAACGCAGGTTTCTGTACACCTGCTTTTAATCTGACTTGCAAAACACACAAGATGATGGACGGAATGCTGCACATTGGCAAACATTCACCCCCAGTCACAGATCTGGGTTTAATCCATGGTTATTTTGCTTCACCACGCCACCCCAGTTCAGACATAGCCATATGCAAATCAGTCTTGACCCTGTGCCTCATGGGAACAGTCCAGACCGAACTGCCAAGCCATGTCTTCCCTGGACCGGAATCAAGCATCCTAGGACCGGTTTCAGGCTATCAGCCTTCATCAGCCAGGATAGCTTGACTCCAGTGGCGTAGTGAGCACGGGACCCACGGCTGGGCATACCCTTCCCACTTAGGGCGAAATGCAAAACACACAAGATGATGGACGGAATGCTGCACATTGGCAAACATTCACCCCCAGTCACAGATCTGGGTTTAATCCATCGTTATTTTGCTTCACCACGCCACCCCAGTTCAGACATAGCCATATGCAAATCAGTCTTGACCCTGTGCCTCATGGGAACAGTCCAGACCGAACTGCCAAGCCATGTCTTCCCTGGACCGGAATCAAGCATCCTAGGACCGGTTTCAGGCTATCAGCCTTCATCAGCCAGGATAGCTTGACTCCAGTGGCGTAGTGAGCACGGGACCCATGGCTGGGCATACCCTTCCCACTTAGGGCGAAATGCAAAACACACAAGATGATGGACGGAATGCTGCACATTGGCAAACATTCACCCCCAGTCACAGATCTGGGTTTAATCCATCATTATTTTGCTTCACCACGCCACCCCAGTTCAGACATAGCCATATGCAAATCAGTCTTGACCCTGTGCCTCATGGGAACAGTCCAGACCGAACTGCCAAGCCATGTCTTCCCTGGACCGGAATCAAGCATCCTAGGACCGGTTTCAGGCTATCAGCCTTCATCAGCCAGGATAGCTTGACTCCAGTGGCGTAGTGAGCACGGGACCCACGGCTGGGCATACCCTTCCCACTTAGGACGAAATGCAAAACACACAAGATGATGGACGGAATGCTGCACATTGGCAAACATTCACCCCCAGTCACAGATCTGGGTTTAATCCATCGTTATTTTGCTTCACCACGCCACCCCAGTTCAGACATAGCCATATGCAAATCAGTCTTGACCCTGTGCCTCATGGGAACAGTCCAGACCGAACTGCCAAGCCATGTCTTCCCTGGACCGGAATCAAGCATCCTAGGACCGGTTTAAGGCTATCAGCCTTCATCAGCCAGGATAGCTTGACTCCAGTGGCGTAGTGAGCACGGGACCACGGCTGGGCATACCCTTCCCACTTAGGGCGAAATGCAAAACACACAAGATGATGGACGGAATGCTGCACATTGGCAAACATTCACCCCCAGTCACAGATCTGGGTTTAATCCATCGTTATTTTGCTTCACCACGCCACCCCAGTTCAGACATAGCCATATGCAAATCAGTCTTGACCCTGTGCCTCATGGGAACAGTCCAGACCGAACTGCCAAGCCATGTCTTCGCTGGACCGGAATCAAGCATCCTAGGACCGGTTTCAGGCTATCAGCCTTCATCAGCCAGGATAGCTTGACTCCAGTGGCGTAGTGAGCACGGGACCCACGGCTGGGCATACCCTTCCCACTTAGGGCAAAATGCAAAACACACAAGATGATGGACGGAATGCTGCACATTGGCAAACATTCACCCCCAGTCACAGATCTGGGTTTAATCCATCGTTATTTTGCTTCACCACGCCACCCCAGTTCAGACATAGCCATATGCAAATCAGTCTTGACCCTGTGCCTCATGGGAACAGTCCAGACCGAACTGCCAAGCCATGTCTTCCCTGGACCGGAATCAAGCATCCTAGGACCGGTTTCAGGCTATCAGCCTTCATCAGCCAGGATAGCTTGACTCCAGTGGCGTAGAGAGCACGGGACCCACGGCTGGGCATACCCTTCCCACTTAGGGCGAAATGCAAAACACACAAGATGATGGACGGAATGCTGCACATTGGCAAACATTCACCCCCAGTCACAGATCTGGGTTTAATCCATCGTTATTTTGCTTCACCACGCCACCCCAGTTCAGACATAGCCATATGCAAATCAGTCTTGACCCTGTGCCTCATGGGAACAGTCCAGACCGAACTGCCAAGCCATGTCTTCCCTGGACCGGAATCAAGCATCCTAGGACCGGTTTCAGGCTATCAGCCTTCATCAGCCAGGATAGCTTGACTCCAGTGGCGTAGTGAGCACGGGACCCACGGCTGGGCATACCCTTCCCACTTAGGGCGAAATGCAAAACACACAAGATGATGGACGGAATGCTGCACATTGGCAAACATTCACCCCCAGTCACAGATCTGGGTTTAAGCCATCGTTATTTTGCTTCACCACGCCACCCCAGTTCAGACATAGCCATATGCAAATCAGTCTTGACCCTGTGCCTCATGGGAACAGTCCAGACCGAACTGCCAAGCCATGTCTTCCCTGGACCGGAATCAAGCATCCTAGGACCGGTTTCAGGCTATCAGCCTTCATCAGCCAGGATAGCTTGACTCCAGTGGCGTAGTGAGCACGGGACCCACGGCTGGGCATACCCTTCCCACTTAGGGCGAAATGCAAAACACACAAGATGATGGACGGAATGCTGCACATTGGCAAACATTCACCCCCAGTCACAGATCTGGGTTTAATCCATCGTTATTTTGCTTCACCACGCCACCCCAGTTCAGACATAGCCATATGCAAATCAGTCTTGACCCTGTGCCTCATGGGAACAGTCCAGACCGAACTGCCAAGCCATGTCTTCCCTGGACCGGAATCAAGCATCCTAGGACCGGTTTCAGGCTATCAGCCTTCATCAGCCAGGATAGCTTGACTCCAGTGGCGTAGTGAGCACGGGACCCACGGCTGGGCATACCCTTCCCACTTAGGGCGAAATGCAAAACACACAAGATGATGGACGGAATGCTGCACATTGGCAAACATTCACCCCCAGTCACAGATCTGGGTTTAATCCATCGTTATTTTGCTTCACCACGCCACCCCAGTTCAGACATAGCCATATGCAAATCAGTCTTGACCCTGTGCCTCATGGGAACAGTCCAGACCGAACTGCCAAGCCATGTCTTCCCTGGACCGGAATCAAGCATCCTAGGACCGGTTTCAGGCTATCAGCCTTCATCAGCCAGGATAGCTTGACTCCAGTGGCGTAGTGAGCACGGGACCCACGGCTGGGCATACCCTTCCCACTTAGGGCGAAATGCAAAACACACAAGATGATGGACGGAATGCTGCACATTGGCAAACATTCACCCCCAGTCACAGATCTGGGTTTAATCCATCGTTATTTTGCTTCACCACGCCACCCCAGTTCAGACATAGCCATATGCAAATCAGTCTTGACCCTGTGCCTCATGGGAACAGTCCAGACTGAACTGCCAAGCCATGTCTTCCCTGGACCGGAATCAAGCATCCTAGGACCGGTTTCAGGCTATCAGCCTTCATCAGCCAGGATAGCTTGACTCCAGTGGCGTAGTGAGCACGGGACCCACGGCTGGGCATACCCTTCCCACTTAGGGCGAAATGCAAAACACACAAGATGATGGACGGAATGCTGCACATTGGCAAACATTCACCCCCAGTCACAGATCTGGGTTTAATCCATCGTTATTTTGCTTCACCACGCCACCCCAGTTCAGACATAGCCATATGCAAATCAGTCTTGACCCTGTGCCTCATGGAAACAGTCCAGACCGAACTGCCAAGCCATGTCTTCCCTGGACCGGAATCAAGCATCCTTGGACCGGTTTCAGGCTATCAGCCTTCATCAGCCAGAATAGCTTGACTCCAGTGGCGTAGTGAGCACGGGACCCACGGCTGGGCATACCCTTCCCACTTAGGGCGAAATGCAAAACACACAAGATGATGGACGGAATGCTGCACATTGGCAAACATTCACCCCCAGTCACAGATCTGGGTTTAATCCATCGTTATTTTGCTTCACCACGCCACCCCAGTTCAGACATAGCCATATGCAAATCAGTCTTGACCCTGTGCCTCATGGGAACATTCCAGACCGAACTGCCAAGCCATGTCTTCCCTGGACCGGAATCAAGCATCCTAGGACCGGTTTCAGGCTATCAGCCTTCATCAGCCAGGATAGCTTGACTCCAGTGGCGTAGTGAGCACAGGACCCACGGCTGGGCATACCCTTCCCACTTAGGGTGAAATGCAAAACACACAAGATGATGGGCGGAATGCTGCACATTGGCAAACATTCACCCCCAGTCACAGATCTGGGTTTAATCCATCGTTATTTTGCTTCACCACGCCACCCCAGTTCAGACACAGCCATATGCAAATCAGTCTTGACCCTGTGCCTCATGGGAACAGTCCAGACCGAACTGCCAAGCCATGTCTTCCCTGGACCGGAATCAAGCATCCTAGGACCGGTTTCAGGCTATCAGCCTTCATCAGCCAGGATAGCTTGACTCCAGTGGCGTAGTGAGCACGGGACCCCCGGCTGGGCATACCCTTCCCACTTAGGGCGAAATGCAAAACACACAAGATGATGGACGGAATGCTGCACATTGGCAAACATTCACCCCCAGTCACAGATCTGGGTTTAATCCATCGTTAATTTGCTTCACCACGCCACCCCAGTTCAGACATAGCCATATGCAAATCAGTCTTGACCCTGTGCCTCATGGGAACAGTCCAGATCGAACTGCCAAGCCATGTCTTCCCTGGACCGGAATCAAGCATCCTAGGACCGGTTTCAGGCTATCAGCCTTCATCAGCCAGGACAGCTTGACTCCAGTGGCGTAGTGAGCACGGGACCCACGGCTGGGCATACCCTTCCCACTTAGGGGCGAAATGCAAAACACACAAGATGATGGACGGAATGCTGCACATTGGCAAACATTCACCCCCAGTTACAGATCTGGGTTTAATCCATCGTTATTTTGCTTCACCACGCCACCCCAGTTCAGACATAGCCATATGCAAATCAGTCTTGACCCTGTGCCTCATGGGAACAGTCCAGACCGAACTGCCAAGCCATGTCTTCCCTGGACCGGAATCAAGCATCCTAGGACCGGTTTCAGGCTATCAGCCTTCATCAGCCAGGATAGCTTGACTCCAGTGGCGTAGTGAGCACGGGACCCACGGCTGGGCATACCCTTCCCACTTAGGGCGAAATGCAAAACACACAAGATGATGGACGGAATGCTGCACATTGGCAAACATTCACCCCCAGTCACAGATCTGGGTTTAATCCATCGTTATTTTGCTTCACCACGCCACCCCAGTTCAGACATAGCCATATGCAAATCAGTCTTGACCCTGTGCCTCCTGGGAACAGTCCAAACCGAACTGCCAAGCCATGTCTTCCCTGGACCGGAATCAAGCATCCTAGGACCGGTTTCAGGCTATCAGCCTTCATCAGCCAGGATAGCTTGACTCCAGTGGCGTAGTGAGCACGGGACCCACGGCTGGGCATACCCTTCCCACTTAGGGCGAAATGCAAAACACACAAGATGATGGACGGAATGCTGCACATTGGCAAACATTCACCCCCAGTCACAGATCTGGGTTTAATCCATCGTTATTTTGCTTCACCACGCCACCCCAGTTCAGACATAGCCATATGCAAATCAGTCTTGACCCTGTGCCTCATGGGAACAGTCCAGACCGAACTGCCAAGCCATGTCTTCCCTGGACCGGAATCAAGCATCCAAGGACCGGTTTCAGGCTATCAGCCTTCATCAGCCAGGATAGCTTGACTCCAGTGGCGTAGTGAGTACGGGACCCACGGCTGGGCATACCCTTCCCACTTAGGGCGAAATGCAAAACACACAAGATGATGGACGGAATGCTGCACATTGGCAAACATTCACCCCCAGTCACAGATCTGGGTTTAATCCATCGTTATTTTGCTTCACCACGCCACCCCAGTTCAGACATAGCCATATGCAAATCAGTCTTGACCCTGTGCCTCATGGGAACAGTCCAGACCGAACTGCCAAGCCATGTCTTCCCTGGACCGGAATCAAGCATCCTAGGACCGGTTTCAGGCTATCAGCCTTCATCAGCCAGGATAGCTTGACTCCAGTGGCGTAGTGAGCACGGGACCCACGGCTGGGCATACCCTTCCCACTTAGGGGCGAAATGCAAAACACACAAGATGATGGACGGAATGCTGCACATTGGCAAACATTCACCCCCAGTCACAGATCTGGGTTTAATCCATCGTTATTTTGCTTCACCACGCCACCCCAGTTCAGACATAGCCATATGCAAATCAGTCTTGACCCTGTGCCTCATGGGAACAGTCCAGACCGAACTGCCAAGCCATGTCTTCCCTGGACCGGAATCAAGCATCCTAGGACCGGTTTCAGGCTATCAGCCTTCATCAGCCAGGATAGCTTGACTCCAGTGGCGTAGTGAGCACGGGACCCACGGCTGGGCATACCCTTCCCACTTAGGGCGAAATGCAAAACACACAAGATGATGGACGGAATGCTGCACATTGGCAAACATTCACCCCCAGTCACAGATCTGGGTTTAATCCATCTTTATTTTGCTTCACCACGCCACCCCAGTTCAGACATAGCCATATGCAAATCAGTCTTGACCCTGTGCCTCATGGGAACAGTCCAGACCGAACTGCCAAGCCATGTCTTCCCTGGACCGGAATCAAGCATCCTAGGACCGGTTTCAGGCTATCAGCCTTCATCAGCCAGGATAGCTTGACTCCAGTGGCGTAGTGAGCACGGGACCCACGGCTGGGCATACCCTTCCCACTTAGGGCGAAATGCAAAACACACAAGATGATGGACAGAATGCTGCACATTGGCAAACATTCACCCCCAGTCACAGATCTGGGTTTAATCCATCGTTATTTTGCTTCACCACGCCACCCCAGTTCCAATGTGCAACATTCCGTCCATCATCTTGTGTGTTTTGCTGTTCGCCCTATGTGGGAAGGGTATGCCCAGACGTGGGTCCCGTGCTCACTACGCCACTGGAGTCAAGCTATCCTGGCTGATGACGGCTGATAGCCAGAAACCGGTCCTAGGATGCTTGATTCTGGTCCAGGGAAGACATGGCTTGGCAGTTCGGGCTGGACTGTTCCCATGAGGCACAGGGTCAAGACTGATTTGCATATGGCCATGTCTGAACTGGGGTGGCGTGGTGAGCAAAATAACGATGGATTAAACCCAGATCTGTGACTGGGGGTGAATGTTTTGCCAATGTGCAACATTCCGTCCATCATCTTGTGTGTTTTGCTGTTCAGCCCTATGTTGGAAGGGTATGCCCAGACGTGGGTCCCGTGCTCACTACGCCACTGGAGTCAAGCTATCCTGGCTGATGACGGCTGATAGCCAGAAACCGGTCCTAGGATGCTTGATTCTGGTCCAGGGAAGACATGGCTTAGCAGTTCGGGCTGGACTGTTCCCATGAGGCACAGGGTCAAGACTGATTTGCATATGGTCATGTCTGAACTGGGGTGGCGTGGTGAGCAAAATAACGATGGATTAAACCCAGATCTGTGACTGGGTGTGAATGTTTTGCCAATGTGCAACATTCCGTCCATCATCTTGTGTGTTTTGCTGTTTAATCTGACTTAGCCATGTAATCCAATGGGAGGTGGATTACATGGCTAAGTCCACCCTGCCCTACCAGCAAGGTATCGCCTGAAACAGTGCGATTATCGCCGGTTTTCCAGCGATAATCACACTGTTTTGTAGCTAACGCTAGGATTTCTTTCGCTTTGGAGATATGCGTTGCGGATAGCACGCTATCTCCACGATAGAATCCAGCGATAGCCGGCGATAATTATCCTAGCGCTAAGTGCACTTAGCGATAATTATTGCCGGTTGTTGCTGATATGCCCCCAGGTTTTTAGGGCCTTCCTGAAAGTTAGGAGATCCGTGGAAAATAGGAATAGGAGAACTTGTAGCGGTACTCTCTTCTCCCTTTCTGAGATTTCTCCCAGACAAAGTGTTCCTTCAGCCAAGTCCTCTGTTTCTTTCTAAAGTTCCCTCTAAGTTTCGCTGTTTAGAGGAGATCAACCTTCTGGTCCTTTGCCATAACCAATCTTCAGATGAGCAAGGCAGAATACATACACTGTATGTTCATAAGGCTTTTTTAATATAGCTTGAGAGGATGTCCTCTCTTCTCAAAGTTGATTCCCTTCTTCTCACTTTTGGTGGCCCACGAAGAGGTATGCACCCATCATATTCTGACCTCTCAAGATGGATCAAACAAACACTATCCAAATTTTATGAGATTTTGGGTCAAGAGCCAGCAACAGTGCCTCCATGAGGGTGGAGGAGCGCTGAGGAGCGTTGCCCCTCCACTGGAGAGCAAGAAACATGAAAAATAAAATGGTAATGAAACAGATTTATTACCATTTCATTTATTGTGATGGCAGCAGCCAAGCCTGGGTCGGAGCAGCATCAGAGAGGAATACTGTGCACTTCAGATTAAAGTGCACATGTCACTTTGGCCGGCTGTCTTGTGATGGCCAGCCTGCACCTTAAACACTCCAACTGAAGCTGTTTTAGATAACTGGGTGGAGAGCAAGCGCAGAACCCCAGTGCTTTAAGGAGCATCGTGCAGCACACTCCAGCCAATCCTGGTGCTTCAATCATGCTGCCTGAGCAGCATGAGAGAAGCATCTGGATTGGTAGAGGGGAGTTGCTCGCTGAAGCTCCGGGGGCCTGTGCTACTGAGAAGAAGAGGAGCATCGAGCATGAGGCAGTAGGTAAGTCAATCTTTTTATTTTTTCCAAAAGTTGTTTAACTCATGGCCCGTTATAAACACTGTTTAAAATGAACAGCGATTGAGAGCTTTGGCTTTAAATCTACGGGCACTGCTAGATTTTATTATTGCCCGTCAGTGGTTATATATTCATCTGTCGCTCCACCAGTTTTGTTGGCTGCAGACTGCCACTGTCAAAAGCTTTCTAGTCATGTCAGGGGAGATCGACGAGAGGGATGGCTGTGTCTTGGACAACTTTTAAAGCAGTATCGCCTAAGGACATTTATTGTGTTTAACATATTCATCTCTTCACACATTCATTGTACATTCCCAGCTGCAGGTAGTTGGAGCTCTTTCTGCAGACTTTGGTACACGTGTTGGTTTCAGTGAATGACGCTTAGATATTGGTTAATACATCCATGGGTGTTGCATTGACAATGTCTGCATAGTTTTTTATTTTATCAAAACAGAGTACTGCTTAGGTATTTTTCTTGTGTAAGGACTGAACGAGAAGGACTGACAAGGAGGTAAAGACCTGGTTACCTACAGGTAATCATCAATAGTCCTTGTCTAGGTCTTCCTAATAACAGTCCTGAAACCCACCTATCCCTTTATTTCCCTTTGCTGATTGATTATTTATTGTTTCTTTGTTTCTTTTCTGGCTTGATTATTTAAGGATGGGCCACTCAAGAAATTCTCTCTTATTTGGGCATCTGGAGAATGGCGACCATATTGGAGTATGTTTTTTAATTAGGCTAGGTACCCGATGTCTGTGGATGGATTGAATACTTATGTATAAGGACTTTTACGTGAAAGACCTGGACTGGGAGTAATGAAGAGAACCTTAAAGCAACCTGGTAATTCTCCTTCTGCTGGTGCAATCTAACTCCTTTCTTTCATACTGGACAAGTTGCTCCTTAGCCCACAGCTAAAAGACCTGCTGTTTGAAACCTGTTTTGACACATGAAGGACTGCATCTGCTCCCATTTGGACTCAGTACTAAGAAGTGGTCTCCAGGGGTCAGTTGGCTGATCTCCTGTGTCGCTAAAGGGACACAATAAGCTTCAAGAGGCCTTTTTCCTGAGGAGCCAGACAGACCAGTAGAAACTAGAACTGGACTGCACTTCTCTGGAGTGAGTCCTGGCCTCTAAGTGCTACCCCTAAGGTCATGGGAACCTATGAAGTGACCAAGAGGAGCTGCACCAGAAACTCTGAAAAATTGGGACTTAGAAAATGCTTGGACTTCCAAGATCTCTGGAGCGTCAGCTGGATCTTGGGGCAACAACGGCCGATTCTGAATGAACTTCGTCAGATACAGCTACAGGCTTGCCCAGCTAGATGATTTTGAGCTCCATAAAAATTACTAAGTCCTAAAGTAGAAACTGGGGTGCGTAATTATGAGCCTCTTGCACTACTGGATCATCAAGTTTTGTGATGCTCCGGCGATGCAAACTACAAAATCATATGTATGAGGTCACGCAAAGCCACTTTGCTTGGCTTTTTATGGCCTCATAGATATGGAGTAAGGCAAGGCAGCACAAATCGCTGAATTGCCTTACTCTGCACTAGGGAGACATTGCATGGGCATTGCAGTGGGTGTTCCCACGCAACACCCATGGATTTTGGTGCTTCCCTAGATTTACAAAACCTTGTAAACCTGGGGATGCACCAAAACTTACGTCTCCCTATAGGAGGCACAACAAGGAAGAATAACTCTGTTTCTTCTCGTTGTTTCCTCTTTTGATGTGTGCTTCATTCTGCAGCACACATAGAACTAGGAAATAGGCTCCGAGGATTCTTTTTGTGCAGAAAGATGCGCCTTCCTGCACAAAAACAATCCTGCCGACAACACAGGCACCCTTGCACCATGGTACAAGGGTGACTGCATTGGCGCTAGGCTGGCGCCAGCGCAGGAGAAAAGGACAGGGATGCACCATATTGGATAAATATGGTGCATTCCTGACCTTTCACTTTGACATAGGGCATTGCAACAAGATAGCTTGCTGCACTGCCCTGTGCCAAAACCCTATAAATGAAGCCCTCGGTGCCCAACTAGAGGATTTTGAACTCCATCAAAATAATTAAGCCCTAAGGTAGAAGCTGGGCTGGGCCAGGCGAAGGCACAAAAAGTATCTGCCTGATTCAAAGCGGCTGCAAAATTTGGATTTCTCCCACTAGAAGTTTTTCCTGCCAAAAGCAATGGCTGCACTGGGACTTCTCCTGAGAGCCATCTGGCTTCCAGAGGACTTTGTTGGCTACAGCCTGTAGCTTTGCCCGATGGAGGATTTAAATTTCCATTTTAGAGACCACATGCCTGATTTAGAGTTTGGTGGATGGGTACTCCATAATACATATTACAGATATCCCATCTGCCTTATTACAAGTGCCAAAGGATATAATACACCTGTAATAAGTCAGCAGCATTATCTGCCATGTTTATGATGGAGTAACCCCTCTGCCACCCTCTAAATCAGGCCCTAAGTCAGAAAGAAAATATCTTTGACAGGGACGACCCGCTTGGTGTATCTAACCTGCACTCCATCACAGTCAGCCTGAAAATCTACCTAGTTCCTGGTTGCCTGAAACCAGTAACTACTTATTGGCTCTTTACTTTTTCTTGACACTTTTGGTCTTAAAACTTTAAAAATATATATTTTTCTGGTTCCCCTTATTGGACTTCTGTCGTGGTGGCATTTTGCCCATTAAAGTTTTCTCTGTTTAGATAAATTGGCTATGGGATTTTTATTGTGCTGTGCTTTGGCGTTTTAACTGGTTTGTTACTGCCAAATACTTTACACTTTCTGGGGCATATTTACAAGCCTATATCGCCACCACAACGTCACTTTTCTCAACGTTGTGGTTGCAATAGGGGCTTCGCCTTATTCACAAGGCGGTGTTAAGCCACATTAATAATGTGAATAAGGCACCATGTCACGTTATACTTAGCGTGAAAGGAGCGGACAATGGGTGTTGTGGTGGTCGTTCCACCACAACACCCATTGATTTTGATGCTGCCCCATATTTACAAGGGTGGCGAAAATCTGGTCTTACCGTGGTGCAACGAGGAGAAATGTTTAATTTCTCCTCGTTTTTGCTGTTTCCATGTGTGCTGCGTTGTGCAGCACACATAGAAACAGCAAAATGCCATTGATTGTTTATGTGCAGGAAGGTGTCCCTTCCTGCACATGAACAATCATTAAAAAAAAATGAAGTTTTGCAACTTCAATGTGTGCTGCTGTAAGCAGCACACATTGAAGTTGCAAAACGCCATTTCAGATTGTTTATGTGCAGGAAGAACACCTTCCTGCACATAAACAATCATTCCCCTCCATGCAGGCACCCTTGTACTATGGTGCAAAAGTGCCTGCGTTGGCGCTAGGCTGCTAAATTTAGCGCCAGCGCAGGGGGAAACACAAGGCTGCACCATATTCTTGTAAATACGGTGCAGCCCTGCATTTCAGAAGTGGTGGAGAGCGGTGTTAAGGCAAGGAGGCTAACGCAGCGCTCCGCCACCTTCTTGTAAATATGCCCCTTTGTGTCTGCTCTTCTCCGTAGCTACCACAGGATTTAGCCCAAGTTTAAATTACTGAAACTACATTTTACCTTAACAGGTTTGCAGTCTTATTCCTTGTGGTGGGATACCATCAGCTCTACCTAAAAACCCACTTTCTTACAGTGACATAAATGCAAAAAATATGGGCATGTAAGCTGACTTGGAGATTGGAGGTCCTTGGTATGTGTGAATGTTGATCTTCCAATGAGACAAAGACAATTGTTTGTAACTTGTAATTGCTGTATTCCTTTCAGCAGCAGCTAGCAACAAACATTTTTGTGCTAAGATTCAAGTTACTTGCCTCTTACCCCATTACCCTTTACATCCTCACCAGTTTTGGAAATTGATAACCTTGGCATCTGGATCTAAAGTTCATTAGGTGTCCTCTGCATCCCTCTTCAAGCACTAGATTCCATAACAGATGCTCACAAATACGCTTTTTGTCTTGAAGATGACTCCAAGAATAATGGAAACTACCATTGTGTTTCCATATAAGCAACAACGACATCTCACTGTTTGTATACATACATTTATTGCATTATGCAAATTGTATTTAGATACTTTTGCACATTAGCACGCTGAGCACAGCTTCATATTCACTTCACTCAATCTAGTGGTATATTTTAGTTTGTCTGGAAAATCTACACCTAATTAAGTTGTCGCCAGTTTTGCGTGTGAACTGTTCTGAGAACATACCTTTGAATAGTTATTTTCTCGCCAAAGAAAATCTGATTGCGTGAGTTACAAGATGTATATTTCTGATTGATACTAGCTCAATCATTAGTTCCTTGTAACAAACGCACTCCAATGCCACTACTTCTCATGTACAGCAACTTTCTTTGGATTTGCAAATACTCCTGTCCATAGTTATTGCAGGAAGAAATCAAGCCCTATTAAAATATTTTCTCCTGAAGCAGGTATGCTAGAGCTAGGACATTCGAAAGGCCTGCGAGACATTATGTGCATTTTTAGAGGGAGCCGTGTGCATTTCAAGCTTGTGCGTAAACTACAGACTTCTTTCAGTTGGTTCGACTGCTGTTTATTGACTCCTTCATATATTAGGCCACATACAGGTAATACACCCAGATAGCGTGCATTCATTCTGTTCATATACTACCCAGGTTTATTCAGAGGATGCACCCGACGCATAGTAAAGTGTCCCCTTCTATAAAATTGGTGGAGCGTTCTATTTCAAAACCCGACAAGTGCCATTCGTGTGAGTTTTAGACCGGGAGAAATAGAATAAACCGGGAGCAATGGGAGTCACAGAAGGATTATTATTAGAATATCAAGAATGTAATATCAGCCTGTCAAAGTATGGTGGCAAACATATTGACTATCGCAATATCATGAAGTTAAGCATATAGAATTAAGTGTAAACGTACTATTCCTAACTACACTTATATGTTACTTTACTACCTTGATGATATTTTGCTAGGTTGATTTTTTGCTCGTTGAAATTTCCACATACAATTGTTGGAGAAGGCTGTGAGACCCAAGAGCCATGTCCTCTCATGAAAAAAATCGGAGAGACATGCCTGACTAGCCTAGGAATAATTTAGGATGGGTTTTAAAAAGCCTTCAAAATAGAATGCTCCTCTATGCCCAAGGAAGGAGGCTGGGTGTGTAGTTTCAGATAGACTAGTAACTAACAGCAAGTTTTTAGTGCCAGACCCAAAGAAAACATTGCATAACATACAAAATAAATTGTAGCTCTTGTAGGTGGGCCTACCATAAATGGGTGATGGATTAAACCATGAACAACAACAGTATTATCCGCAATGTCATTGCTAATAAAGGAGAGAAATTCTTGATTTCTTCAGTGTCACATGGCAAGGAAAAGTTTGCTACTATTCATTCATTAATGCAGCCTAAATATCCTCAAATGTTTTCAGTCAGTTTAACTCTGTATATCAGTCTCATACATGAGTATACAACCAACTTCCCTTCAAGCAGTAATGGTTGCCGAAATCAAGGATTTCCATTTCCATAATGAACAATTTTGTGCAGCTACCAATGAAGTGCCCAACCATCTCCTTTTATGATTGTGAAGAGTTTGCTGTATGGATTACTCTGTCACAACATGACAGATATCCTATCCGTTTTATTACAATTGTCATTGAACATAATGTGCTTGTGATAAGGCAGATGGAATAGCCCTCTCGTTGTGACAGAGTAACTTGTCTGAAAAACTCTAAGGGGCATATTCACAAGGACTTATCGCTGAGTTATAGCCACCTTAACGCATCAAAAGTGGAGATAGATTTAACGCCCCATTCACAAGCGGGTGCAAACTGCAGACATCGCCAGTATTCCCGCAATAACTGCCCAAAAATTTATCTCCACGGGTGTCACCACCAACTAACCCTAATGAGATGCAGATTAGGCGTTCCCGTGCAAAAACTCACGGAAAAACCACAACACCACTTTCACAACAAACTGCCAGATCTGCGATGTGAACCAGAAACAGGCGATAAGCCGCGGTAGCAGCAGGGAATTAACACCTGCCTTTTGCTGGTGTTAAGCAGGACGACTACCTGCAGCATGATAGGGAGCCCAGCCAAGAGCCACATCTGAAGACCCACAGATGCCATGGAGCCAATGATCATGCAGCTCGGAGACCCATGAGGGCCACAACACCCACCGCCACCACCCCCAGGCCCGCCACCACCCCCAGGACCCGCCCCGCCCCCCCCCCGATCACCACAGAGGCAGCGTACACAAAGACAGTGGACCCACCGTAAACGCACCAGCCGCACAGACCTAACGCCAGAGGAAGACATTGCCCACTACAGGCCCAAAAGGACAACCATCCCCCGCATCCTGTCCCACAGCGCCCACCTGCTGACGGCACCAACACAGCGGACAACCAACATCCCTCCGCAGACAAAGCTGCCGGCTGTGCTGCACATGTTGGTCTCTGGTACTTTCCAACCCACAACTGCCAGAGTCGGAGGAGTCTCACAGCCAGCCCTATCCAGGTTCATCACACCTGTCCTGGATGCCATCATCAGCCTGGTACCCCAGCACCTCCACTACACCCACACTGCGCAGGAGCAGCTGGAGACCAAGCAAGGCTTCTACGCCATAGCTGGATTCCCTCACGTGTTGGGGCAATCTACTGCACAACACTGCACACAACTACCGCAACAGAAAGCACACGCATTCCATCAATGTGCAGGCAATAGTGGACCACCGGGGACTCCTCAACAATGTTGTGGCCAACTCCCCAGGCAGTGTGCATGAGTCATACATCTCCCGACAGTCCATCATCAACCAGCGCTCCCAGGATGGCACCTATGGAAATGCATTGCTCGTTGGTAAGTACCAAATGAACACACCACACACCTCCACTCCACAGTCATGCAACTCACGGCACTGGCAATGGGCACGCAGCAAAACTACATGCAACATGCCACAAAACATGCCAACCGACCAGACACAACAACACGACTCCATTGGGAACCTGGGCTTGCTATGCACACAACCCAGCCACGGCATGGCACCACAGCCACACAATAGCAGAATGTGAGGAGAGGCTTGGAGCAGGCATGTGCGAGAGCGGCAAGTGACCAATGAATGAGAACCTACCCAATGCCAGGTGTGGCGTGGATGTGCCGGACAGACTTCAGTGTGCAAACCACGGAAATGGCCACGTGGACATCAACTGCTGGTGCATGGAGTGTAGTGGCCAGTGAGCGCTGCCATGTCCCCACAGGCTGTGGGGCAGAATGCGGAAATGTCGCTCGTTATGTCCCCTCTAGTATGCGCTGGTGGAGTGGGTTGGCCCTGCGTACGCCAGGCCTGCGTATTGGTGTGAATGAAAAGCCCGTCGCACTGGGCGTGGTTCTCATTCGGAATGGCCAGCATGTCTGCCAGGGCGGTATCTCTCAGCCCGCCACGAGGCCGGCGCCGTGCGCGGTGGGGCCTGCGTCCCTGTGTGCCTGCTGCACCCCGGGCCGCTGGTCCCCAGACCCGTCATGCCTGCCCCAGTGCACCAAGGAGGCTCCGCTCACCTGCCGACACTGGCGTGTGTCAAAGAGGGCCCACCACGTGCCAGTGCAAGCTCCAAGCCCCAGTCCCACGACCTTTGCAGCCTCCGCAGACCATCGCTGGCCTCCACGACGCTGGCCCACAGTACTCCTTTTTCATTGACATACTCCACCGGCGTACTCTTCGGCCCAGTTGTTGGCACATGTTGTACTGAGTCGTGAGTTTTGAATGGCAGTGACCCGAAGTCTGTGGCAGCGTCCACATCACGGAACTCCCTCCGATCAGTGAAGCCAAAGGTGCCACTAACCCTGTTCAACGCAAGCCTGCGACACGTGGTGCCACTGAACCTGAACTACGCAGGCCGGTGGGACCATCCAACGTAAGCCGGCGACACTCGGACGAGGGCCCCTGCTGACCGCTGCCTCAGGCCTACACTGCGGTCCAGTAGGTCACACATGTGGAACTGTTATTTGCGTGAGATATGGAGGAGTCCACACCATTGGACACGCCTCATCGCAGGCGGCATCCCCTATCAGCACTGGTGCCACTAACTCTGAGCACAATGAGTCATGGGCACTTTCTGGTTGGACTTTGGTGGCGTCTGAGTCCATGGCCTGGGGGTTGTCTGCATCATCATCTGGCTGGGACGGGCTTGGTGTTCAACATGTGTCTGTTCCATTCATCTCCACCATAGTGACTGTTTCTGCGTGGTTATGCCCTCTGCATCATACCCTGGGGGTACACCTTCCACTGTCCACCGAGACACTCCGTGACAACCCCCTTTGTCATCTACGAGAACCTGCTCTGCTCTCGTGACCCTGCCCCAGTGCACCGCAAGTCAGCAGCCCATGGTGGTAGGCCCGTGCAGGACGCTGTGCATCCGGGGTCACTGACTCTATGCTGCTCAAGTCATGGAGCCTTTATGGTTGAATGGTTGTGTCCTTAACGATGTACACTGTTGTTGTATTTTGACTGCACCAGGCACTCCATGAAGGCTGGTGTACTCACACCCCACACATATCCAACACAGGTGTCACTCGACATGTGAGCCTGCTAATAAAAGTGGCCGGGCGCACGTGCCCGTAGCCATTCACACCATCTAAGCAAGTGTGTCCGTGTGGTCATTATGTCAGCATGATGGGCCCGAGCCCTGCAACATCACAGTGTGCTGTCTTCAGCAGATGATACCATGTTACCTCAGCAGTGGCTAAGACCTTGTTCATGTAGCTTCGCCCGCCCCCCCCCTGCATGCACAAGCAGCGTGTGCTGGTCCGGCGTACGTCAGGTCAGCGCCGGGGTGTGATGATTCGGCAGGGGGATCAGGGCGTGGCTCTAGTCTGGCCTTGAGCAGGAAGTGCGGTAAGCGTGTCTCTATGTTGGAGTGTTGTCGCCACCAGGGCCACAGTAGTCGATGTTGCAATGTAGCATGCACCCGGAGGGCGGGCCCGCACGTACGGGTAAATGTAGGAGCGCAAGACCGCTCGGGGTCTTGGCTCATACATGCCAAGTGTTATGTGTATCAGTCCTGCGGCTGCATAAGTCAGATGCATAGCCTCAATCGCAGCACGATCACAGCCAGCCATGGACTGTACACCTGTGTCCGCCCTGTCCAGACCATTGGCCTGCCCTCACGTGGCCGCACACCCTCAACGGCCAGCTTCACGGTGTTGTTGGCATGCCGCTGGACATGCGCAGACAGGCATGACAATGGTGTGCTGTAGGAGTGCACGTGATACAACCGCGCAGCGCACACAAGTGTGGGGGCTCGTGGGAGGGAGGAGCAGCTGTGAGGCAACGTAACACACAGTGAGGCCGCTCATGTGCCTCATGCTTGGCATATCATCCATGATTCCCTGGGTCGCAGACATCCCACCCCACCCACGACAGGCCTCTGTACATCTCCTGTATGCAAGCAGATGGTAAAGTTACTGTAGGGATGAAAGGTCCTTTGTCTGAACTATCAGGCGGAAGCACATCTGCAGCTCCGAGCTGGGACTTGCATGTGCCCAGCACCACCTGACAGATACGATAGCATTTGCTGGCGACTCCCACACTACGCACTGCCCGACGTGAGACCAACGTGTACACAGAAGTCCTTGGTCATAGTTAGCGTGCGTGAAATGGCCTTCACACGTACTCCCACCCCACCCCAGGCCTGCACCCGCTGCACACAGACACTGCTCATTGATCCGAGCTGTGCCATTTCATCCACAGGACTGGCGCGGGTCAGCACAGTGCCGCTTCAAGCAGAGCCACTGACGCAATGGCAGACCATCCCGGACACATGCACAACTCCAGTCACGTGGACCGGTACCGTGCACGTCTGTTGCATGTACTGGGGACACTGCCATTGGCAGTGCTGCGGATCAGTTACCGGCTAAGCTTCCGCCTTGCCAATGTCACCTGCGTTCAGCCTGTGTTGCATTGTCACTCGTGCATATTCGAGTGGACCATGGATGTCTGCCTCTCCAACGTAACAATAGCTGACCTGGATTTCGATGTCTGTGTGCGCCCCCTGTTGGCCCACGACCAGGAGTGTCACCGTTTATGGCATGCCTGGATGATTGACATGCATGCTGGCAACTAGACCTGGGAGATTGCACGAGTCGTCGTGTGCAGTGACCACATTGAGCCGCTCCCTTATTGGGCTTTAGTGCTAATTGGGGCCAGGGGTTGGAGTCAGCACATCTGTCCGGGACAGCTGATGGGTTACGTCACCGACATGTTAGATGTAGTGGACAATGAGCTCATGTTGGAAATGTTGGCCTACGCTGCTGCACTCACGTTCATGGACGAGTGACAACGTACCTGCAGCCACAACTGAATGTGACCCATTGCACGTGTCCCAGCGCCTGGTTGCATGTTGGGATCTGGTCACATGTCCCAAGACGACAGTGGAGATGGCTGAATTGGCCTGGACTCCGGATACATGCGCGGACAACCAACGCGCGTTGGCACTGACTTGTGTGGGTGATGGACTCCCCCGGGGTGGACATGGGCTCTTTCCAACGTTCCTCATTCAGACATGCTGCTGCATTGGTCTGCATGTTGTGGCACTTCTCTTGGCCGTACTGACACGCAATTGTTGATGAAGTTTCCGCACCTTCACTTGTCTCCAACTGTGATGAGTGTTGATATGTATGCACATGTGTGTGTCACGGCCTATATGGGTCCCTGCCATACATGCATTGCTACCCCATCAGGGCTGTGGGTGGGTACTTGTGCATTATCATGTCCCTGTTTCGTGCTTTGCTAGATGCGTATGGCCATTTACCGGCCACAAGTGGGTGCACTTGTGTCCTGTGTTCGGTTGTGCAAATGTTGGTGTTTGTACCACATTGTGTTCGATGTTGTGGTGCTCTGCTTCCTCTGTGTGTGTGCTGCATTGTGTGTGAGATGGCCCTTCAGCTCAGATTTGGCTCACCCTTCTCCCTTTCAGGCAGTGTGGTTTTCACTTCTGTGCTTGTTCAGTGGTGTGATATCGCCGACGTGTGTCACTTGTGCTCTTGGTTGGTGTTGTTACTCTTGGGCATGGTTTGTCTGCAGTTGTGCTGGGCTTAATTGTGCATGTGTGCCATTGTGTCCATCTCCCCCACCCCCCACAGTCCCTGGTCATTCCTCTCCCTGTTGCTGTTGTGTCTGTTGATTTTGAGCAGTTTCCGGTCCCCGACTCCTGCCACCATCTCCAGACTGATGTGGTGGACTCCATTTCCTCCTTGTCATCCAGCTCCTGGTGTGGCGCTCGACTTTCACCTCCAGTGTGCATTGCTGCCTTCTGGTTGTTGGCGTGTTTCTGCTTGTTTTTGCGTTTCGCATCATTCCAGCTGTTCTGGTTTTCTTCCATTGTCCTCCTCCGCTCTCCGGCTGCATTCACCTTGTCCACGATGGACTGTCATGTACAATGTTTTGTTGCCAATGGGGCTTGTGGGGTTGTGTACTAGCTCCGGCTGCCTCCATTGTGTTTCACTGTTGTTTTCTGTTTGGTTTGTATTCCTTTTTCCTGCTTTTGTTGTGCTTATTCCCGCCTGCCGTGTGTGTGTCGCGGGCCTGGCGCTGCTTATCGCTGCTTTCCTCATCGCGAATGGGCTCATTGCACGTTTTTTTGTGTTGGGGTTTGCGTTTTTATCTCCTTCGCGGTGGTTGTATCGCGGACATTGACCGCGTTTTTGGCAAACTATCGCATGGTACCGCCGTGTTATGAATTCCACGTTAACAAGGGGTTATTTTCCTGCGATAGACTGCGATGTGTAAAGTTGTGTTAACATTTTTTGGAGATGTTTAGCGCACGTTCTTGTGAATATACCCCTAAGTGAGGCCCTAAGACATTGCATGAAGTACAACTGGGGGGACCTTGGTAAAAGTTTAGGTCACAAGAAATCATTAGATAGTTCCATATATTGTTCTACTATATTGCAGTGTGCAGTAGAAGCCCATGATATTTAAACAATGTGATATACAGGTGGTTGACATCTCCAACAATAAGATTGTGGGACAGTCACACTCTAGAGTTGATTTGGTGGCCAATGACTGAACTGAATTGCTTTGAAGAAGTTTGGTTTTAGGTGAGCTTCTTGTAGGTCTTGATCATGTTGTAGAGTAATTCAAACCAGTCATCTTCCAATTATTGGATTAGAAGTTTGTCCTACCATGTCAAATATTGTTCTTTTTCAATTTATTTTGTGTGGCATTCTTGTATTATGGCACCAGAAAAGCTGGTACCACTTCTTCAAACTTTTCCCATAAGAATTGCAATTCTCCTAATATTATGACCAGAGAATCTGGATTTTATTAAAGACACAGAGGCTAACATTATGCATATTTCTTTTAATGCCACTTCAAGCAGCCATTTAGAAATAATACATCATAAAGTAAAAAGATCTAGAGTAGAATCTTCATGTTGTACAATAGTCATGCACTTAGATTGATCTGCCTCTTTTAAATGCGAGGACGTAAGTCTTGTAACCAAACACTTAGGGGCATATTTACGTTCCCTGGCGCATCCCTGCATATCAGCAGGGATGCGCCAGGGAAAATGCGTCACGCAAGTTTACCCTTGCGCCACGTCCGATGCGCCGCATTTACAATGCGGCGCATCGTGGCGCAAGGATAAGCAGATGCGTGACGCATCTGCCGAGCGGAAGGTTGGCGCAGTGCTGAAGTTGTGTCGCAAGCGCGACGCAACTCCAGCACTGTTCCAACCTTCCCTATCCCTAACATGGTGCGTCAATCCTTACGCCTGCTTGAAGCAGGCGTAAGGATTTGGCGCACCAGCGTCGAGAAAAGTGACTGCGTGAAATCTCGTAGATTTCACTACGTCACTTTTCCGAGGCGTTCCTGCGCCGGAACGCCCCCTGCGCCGGTACGCCCACATGAAACCTGATGCAGGTTTCATGTGGCGCAGGGGTTTACTACGTGACGCATCTCCCTAGATGCGTCACGTTGTAAATATAGTGCAACGCGGCGCATGGTTTGCGTCGCCGCTGCGTCACATGCGTGACGCAACAGCGGCGCAAAAGTGGCGCAAGGGGCTTGTAAATATGCCCCTTAGACTTTTGTTCTTCTTCTATGTAACTTATAGGTTTCAATGGAGAACAACGAGGAAGTATAGGAGAATGTAGCGAAGAAGCTTGGGAGAAGGCTAGTCGAGCATGTATCTCCAGAAGCAAACTCTTACGGGTGTATCCTTATAGGAGAGCCATCTATGCAGAATGATCTGAAAAAAGAGACAGAGTTAGTTTTTCTAAACTCGTGCACCCTAGGAAACATGAATTATCAAGTAAAAGGATACATTAAATGGTTGACAAAAATTCTCTGTTACTAAATATTCCCATAGAACCTATAATAAACTATTCTGTTTCATTTCTTCTTTTTTTAATATATATTTTTCATATACGCTGATAACAATTTATCTAAAGAACAAGTTAACCAAAAATGAGTAAAACTTATTAATATATAGAACTCATTATCCACTTCTGGGGGGGAAAGTTTGGGATAATGTTAGCATCCGTGTCTTTAATGAAATCCAGATTCTCTGGTCATAATATTAGGAGAATAGCAATTTCCTTATAAGACCGGAGGCTACCATTATGCATGTTGGTAGTCATGTAAAACTACGTCAGACATGTGTTCGATAGGTTTACAATAGTGTTTGGCAAAGGTGTAGGAATTGGACCAATCAGCAGCTTTAAAGAAGACATCTAACTTACCCCCTTTCCAAAAGGATTCGCTAGCCATAGAGCCCCTTAATTAGTGCGCTTGAAATTTTTTAAGGTCTACACCAGCTAATTGGATTGCCAATTTAACCCATCTTGCGATAGAAGCCGGAGTAATTGGTTTGAAGGGTTTAACAAAGGAAATAAGCAATTGGTTGACACCAGCGGTGCGATGTTCCCTCATTCTTGTATCATATTCTTTCAAACAATCAACCACACATAGTTTTTGCATGCATGAAATCTTGGGTAGAAGATCATATCTGACATGGTTTTTGTTCTTTTAATAATTTCAAATTTGACGCCAAAGGCGTCGTAAGTTCTATTAGCTATTTCCAGTGCCCTAACGTCTCATACTCTACGGCAAGATATTAGGCATAGGAGAGACGCTAGTTTAATGGAGAGTTTTTTCTTATCGAGGTACCTGTTATCGGGCCAGATAGAGAAAAAATCAAGTAATAACTTAACGTCCCAAAGTGTCTCATATTTAGTCTTAGATGTTCTTTTAAGTCTAATGCTTTTCATAGTTCTGCATATTATGGTATTTCTACCTACAGTTTTGCCATTTATTAGAGCGTGACTTACTGAAATAGCTCATCTGTAGCAATTAATTGATCTGTAGGTAAGCCCCCTCTCAAATAGTTCCTCAAGGAAGTTCGCTACATATACGATAGGAGCCTCTACGGAGTCCAGATTCCTTTCCAGGCACCAACGTACCCAGATTCTCCAGATGCCGTTGTACCTATAGTATGTTCCAAGGGCCCAAGATTCTTGGAGGAGTATTAAAGCCTGTTTCAAAAGGTTAGTGGTTTCGTGAGATTTCCTGACACTTTCCAGGCAAGAAGGTTCAAAGTCCCCGTCTGGATTAGAGGATGTTCCCAACCGTCTATGTCTCTTAAGAGGCCTTGTGAAGCTGAGAGTAGAAAGGGTATTTCACAGGCTAATTCCAAGGTTGTTGGAAACCATGGTTGGGACGGCCAAAAGGGTGTTACTAGAATTATGGAACATTGTTTCAATCTCTAGAGTACTCGTTGGATCATCGCGAAGGGGGGAAAGGCGTCTCCACAAATCGATTTCCATGGTTGGAGAAAGGCATTGACTGCCAGAGCACCGGGGTCTGGCATCCAGCTGAAGTAATTCTGTAGCTGGAAGGTCAATCTGGTTGTGAAGAGGTCTACCTCTAGAGGGCCCCAGAAGTAATCTAGATTTCTGAATACATTCATGTCGAGTTTCCAGTCGCTTGGGTCTACGAGGAATCTTGAGTTCCAATCCACAAAAACATTGGGCCATATGTACAAGGACTGGCGTTAACTACCGTGAACGCTAGTTAGCAGCAGTTATCCTACCGCTGCGTACCGCTGAAAACTATCGCCCTGCTAGCGACGTATTTACAAGACGTCGCTACATGGCAATAGTTTCAGGGAGCCGCGGTGAAAACTGCCGCTAACACTAGCATGAAGGCGGTAGGAATTCTGGCGTTAGCGGGCGAAAACTAACGAAAGGCCCATTAGCGGCAAAAAAACGCACGTCAGTCAGCCCAACATGAGTTTTTTTTCAGTCCACCTCCAATGAAAAATAGGAAAATAACCAATGGAATGCAGAATGGAGCAGCCAGGGCCAAGTGCAGCACAGATCAACAACACCCTCAAGCCCCCCAACATCCAGGATGACCAGCCAGAGTCCCAGGGGAAGAGGAAATTTAGGGCTACATCTATGAAAAGAGGCGCATTGCGGTGCAAAACCAGTGATGCATCACTTTTCATTGTGCACTCCTTGCAACACCATGGCAACCAAAACCTTGGAAGGGTGGACAGTCCCCGGGGCCCGGAGGCCTCGCTGGACCTGTGTCTGGGGCCTGGAGGCCTTGCTGGTCCTGCGCCTGGGACCCGGAGTGGGATAGGGATGTGCTGTGGAGTCGCTGGGCCGTGGCAGTAGACATTGAGGCGCGGCGATCGCCCTTACCTGGTGGTGAAGTCTGGCAGTTCGCATGGAGACACGTTGCTGACCTGTGTGAGAAGAATGCCTTGAGCCCCTTGGAGCTGTGAATGGTAGAGGCGCTCCTGCACACCAACGTAGGGAGGTCTGCATCACATACTACGATCCACCACTACACCGGGGTGCACGGAGGAGATTACCAATGGTGGGCGGCGCCTCTGTGCATCACAGGCCGGATTATGTTGCACTGGCCGGACGCTGTGGAGGGTGAGGCCCTCGCCGAACTTGTGTGGCGGGAGCGCTGCAACTTCATGCCTAAGGAGGCCCTGTTGCATGACCTACCTCGGGAGGTTCCCCAGCAGACTTGGCGGCGACTGCTGTACCCAGGCTTGTGAAATCCCACCTGGCTGAGGCTCCTGCTGGCTGAGTCATAGATTTGGAGAGAGTGCAGCGGATTGCGCCACGGTGTCAATGTCCAGGTAAGGAGAAGGTGGGACGCGTAGCGGAGGAGGCCTGAGGGTCGAGTCGCCCAGGCCAAGCACCTGTGGATGATGCACCCCCAGTGGCGGATCATCTGCAATGGTGGAAGAGCGTCGCCCCACTGCTTTCAAGCAGTGCAAGAAGTGGCAAAATAATAACATGATGATAACTTTCTGATGCACACATACTATGTTTCCTTTGAGGGCGGAGGGTGGGTAGGGCTGCTGCATTCACGGAGCAGGGCAGGGGCAAAGTGGTATGCCCACTCAAGTGCGCAAATACTGTTTGGTTGGCCCTCTCAGACCGCCCAAAGCAGTCATGCGCACTTCCCTGTTCGCAATGCAGGCTGCATTACAGCCTGCATGGAGAACATGCCCACCCCTCCAGCCCCTGGCTGAACGCCTTGTCACGGCGCTCAAGAACAATCACAACGCTGCATTGCAGCATTGTGATTGGCTTCGGGGAGGGAGCCTGACTGCCTGCTTCCTGTTCCCGGAAGCAGACTCATGAGAGCAGGAGCACAGACGACGTGGGACCCGGCCTCGAGGTAAGAATTCATTAGACAAAATATTTACAACCCCTGCTCACACTCCCCCCATGTCCCCACCTCCTCCAGTGTACTTTCCCATGTTTCCCGCCTCCCAGCTGTCCATTCCCCCCGCAGCACTTCTCAATGGCGGCTGCTGTGCGCCCTAAGGAAGCGTGCGTACCACTGGTGTGCCAAAGGAATATATGATGTTACAACGCATACCATTACATCGCATTCCATTACAATACATACTAATACTACGCATATTGCAACAGTAGGGAAAGTGCTGGATAGCAGAGGGCTAAAAATTACTATTCCCACTCCTGTGAGTGCAACCCTAAGACTAACTCTTGCACCCCAAAACCCAAACACACCCTGAACCCTCAAATTCATATTTGCCCCCCAAAACACATACTCACCCTGAACCCTAAAATTAACCCTGGCACCCCAAAACCCATACCCACCCTAAAACTTAAAATTCTGCATTACTAACCTTACAATGCGTTGTAATGGCATGCGTTGTAATGGCATGCATTGTAAAGGCACCTGCATTGTAAAAGTTGCATTGTTCTGCGTTGTAATGGACGTCTCCCTTGCCAAAGGCAAGCCCGTCTGCATCCGTCTGCCCCTGGACCGTGCCCAACACCAAGGACCCCTCCTCTCGGACACTCCACCGCTATGACGCCAGCACCCTTCTTGCCATCAACCCTGTATGCCACATCGCCTGCCATCTAGCAACACTGTGGAATTCTCTTGAACCCTGCGCCTGTCGAAACTACTAACGCACCTTCTGCCACATCAGCATACCAGTGCCTCGTGCCGCCCAGCCGACCAACAGTGCACCCGACCGGCTCAACTGCATCCTCCTCAACGTGCGGTCACTGCACAAACACGCAACAGAAATCTAGGATCTCCTCAAAGCAACCTCTTCAGACATCACCTTCTTTACGGAAACCTGGGCCAACCTCTGCTCCGGACCAGACATCGCCATCGCTGACGGCTACTAAATCAACCGCAAGGACCACCCTGACCGTCCAGGAGGAGGCATTGCCATCTCCTACAAAAGCACACTCCGACTGACCACGCACTCTGATGACCCAACGGTGACCATGGAACACCTCCACTTCCAGATCCGGACCAACCCCAACCCCAACCCCATCCTCTGCGGCACCCTTATCTGTAGCCCCCCCGGGCCATGGACCCCCATTCACCGATTCCATTGTAGACCTCATTGCACCCCAGGCTCTCCCATCTTACTCGGAGACCTCAAGTTCCACCTGGACAACCCCATTGACCAGAACACCACCCCCTCCTGGGGAAGCTCGCCAACATCAGACTCAAGCAGCTAATCACCGCACCAACCCAGATAGTGGGACACACGCTCGAGCATGTCTCCTCTGCCAGCGGGAACTTCAACCACAGCCACACCACCGGACTCTTCTGGACCGACTATCATTGTATACATCACGTCTTCACCATGCCCACCGTACACCACCGCCATCATCGCCCCCCTCGCAGCTGGATCAAGGCCACCGAAGAACTTCTCATCAACTCCCTCAGCCCCACCATTCCACCAATGCTTACAGACGATAACACCGCAGCACGCAACCTCCACCGATGGATCTCCAACTGCGCCGACACCCTGGCACCCCTCAAGAAAAGACCAGGCAAACAACACTCTAAGAAGGCCAACTGGTTCACTCCCGCCCTCCACTAGTCCAGATGCCCTGCAGACGTCTCGAGAAGTGATGGAGCCACAACATCAATCAACTCCGCAACACAGTCACCCTTGCACCATGGCGCAAGTGTGCCTGTGTTGGCGCATGGCAGCCATTGTGCGCCAACGTAGGTGATAAAGACAGGGGGGCCTATTCATGAGCCCCTTCTGACAGTTTCACCTTGACAGTGCTTCAGTTCCTTGACGTACTTGCAGCGTGATTCTTGCACCAAGTTGCGCCGTATTTGCAAAGTGACGCATGTAGGCATATGTGTGACCTTGTGAAGCCCTGTGCCACATTATACTTGCATCAGGTATGATGTATGCAGGGTGTGCGTTCCCACGCAACAAAGCCTCATAGGAGTGGCACAGTGAAATCCATCAGATTTCACTGCAACAATTGTAGGACGGCACTGCGTCTGTACCTTACGCCTGCCTCATGGCAGGCGTAAGGGTGACGCAGTGCCACAGGGATAAGCTGGCCCTATGCATTGCTGGAGTTGTGTCATGCTAGTGACACAACTGCAGCAATGCGTGACTTTAGTGCTGACAGATGCGTCAGGATTCCAGACGCATCTGTCATTTATTGCGACATGGAGTGATGTACAGTGAATACAGCGCATCCATGGTGTCGCAAGAAGGGCGTAGTGAAAAGTGTTGCAATGCTGTTTTGTCGCTGCGCTGCAACACTTTTCATGAATGAGGCACAGGAATGTGCCCTATCTTATTGATGGTGCGCATTCCTGCCCTGTAGTTTTGTCGCAGGGCAGCTCAGCAACATTCCTTGCAGCGCTGTTCAGCACCAACGCCTGCTGAAATGAGGCCCCATGTCTTTGCACCATTTTAAAGACCAGCTATTTTCTGGTCTTAAAAAACTGCCTCTAACTGCAGTTAGAGGCAGTTTTTTTGGTCTTGCTCCATACAAGGAATTCATTGTAAATATCGCAAAATGGGGTAAGCGGCCGTTTTTGCACGGGAACGCCTACCTTGCATCTCATTTTCGTTAACTATGGCTAACAGAAGTGGCGATCTTTAAAATGCAAGTTTTCGCCAGAAAACTGACGCTAACTGAGGTTAGCAACAGCTTGTACATATGGCGATGGAAAAAATGCTGCCGTACCGTCAAAAAAGTGCCGCTATGGCGGCGTTAACTCCTTGTACATATGACTCATTGTTTTTTCCCGGATGGTATTCTGCTTTTAGAGCTATTTTGTGCTCTAGGCAGAACATCCATAGTTTTTTTTGCTAAATTGGATAGATCTGATGATTTTGTGCCCCCTAGGCGATTTATGTATGTCACAGCTGACATGTTGTCCATTTTTAGAATGACCGATCTGCCCTGAAGGGATTGTTTGAAACTCATCAAGGCATAGAGCCCAGCGGTAAATTCCAGGAAGTTTATGTGGTGTGAACTCTCTGTATAGGACCATAAGCCAACAGTGTTCTGGTTCTGAAAACACGCACCCCAGCATTGAAGGCTTGCGTCTGATTCCAGCATGAATTCCGGGAGTTCCCAAAAATGGCCTTGCCATTCCAAGCATCTAGGTTTTCTCGCCACCAAGTCAGTTCTGTCTTGGCTTCCTGGTCTAGGAATATTTGATCTCCGTACCATAGTACGGCTCGGAGGGCTCTGGCCTTTACCCTTTGAAGGGCCCGATAATGTAAAGGACCAGGGAAAATAGCTTGGATAGAGGATGAAAGGAGGCCCAGGAGTCTGGTTAATTCCCTTAGGGATAAGAGATCTCGTTTCAGGACATGCCAGATCTTTTTTCGAATTTTGGTGATCTTCTTTTGTGGGAGGAGTAACATTGACTTTATAGTGTCCACTGTGAAGCCCAAAATTTCTAGAGACCTCGAGGGGGTCATAATAGGCTTTTCTCTGTTTATTATGAAGCCTAAGCTCTCTATGAGGTTTACAGTAGTATTCAGGTCTTTCAGTATTTGGGAGTGATTTTGAGACATAAGAAGAATGTCGTTGAGGTAGATGATGAGACCTACACCTCTTTCCCTCAAGAAGTGAGCAATAGTCCCCATTACCTTGGTACCAGGGGGCAGAGGAGAGACCGAGAGGGAGAGCTTGGAATTGGTATAGACGGTTGTTCCAAGTGAATTGGAGGTAAGGCTGGGATTCTAAAGCCATCGGAATCGTTAAGTAGGCGTCCTTCAAGTCTAGTTTCACTAGCCAGTCTTTTTCCAGAAGCATGTCTCTGAGGAGGTGGATACCCTCCATTTTGAAGTGTCTGTAAATGAGAGATTTGTTCAGCTCTTTCAGGTTTATGACAGGCCTCCAATCGTTGTCTTTTTTTATCCACTAGGAATAGATTGCTTAGTAAGTTCATACGTTTCCAAGGTACCTCTACAATTGCTCCTTTCTCTAACATGGAATACACTTCTTCTACCACTATTCTCTGTTGTTGTTCTTCTGTTAAAGTTAAGAATCTTGGGGGTGTATGTTGTATGTTGTTTTGGTGTTTCTGAAAAGTCTATTTTGAAGCCTTGAATCGTTTGTAAAACCCACGGATCCTGTGTGATTTTTTCCCATGTGTGTAAAAAATATTTCAGTCAGCCCCCCACTTTTTTCGCTTAAAAGGAAGGAGGGGTGAGTTGGTACTTACTTGGGAGGTTGGTGGAGCTTTGTTCTCTAGCTCTGAACCCTCTAGAACATAGGGTCTTCCTCTCTAGGGGTAGAAGGGAGAGGAGGTGTTGGCCTGGAAGGGGCATCCAAATCCTCGTTGCCTAAAGAAGGGTCTTTGGTGAAAACGGCCGGCAGTGCGACCCCTTCTGCTGGCCCTGGCAAAAACACTAGGATTGAACACTCTGCGCATATTACTTTGAGCCTTGTTTAGCACAGTAAATGTTGCGATGTATTCCCCCAGACTTTTGACCATGTCCTCCCCCAAGAGGAGTCCTTTGTGGTTAGCCGAGGGTTCTTTATCAGCCATGTCGCTTAGTTTGGGATTGATTTTAGTCAGGACAACCCTTCTCCTTTTTGCATTGATTGCAGCCATTCGCATTCCCCAGAAGGATCAGTGTCCTTTGGCTCCATCCTCTTAGTAACTCGAGGTTTAGGGGGGTGCCGTTAATGTGGCTTTCTTCGGTTAGGTCGATAATTCTGCAAAGAGGACCTAATATATCAAGCATGCAGTCCTGGCATGCCTTTAGGGACCTCTCCATGCCCTTCCTCGGATCTCTGCCCAGTTTGAACAAGAATGTTATAAGTTCTGGGTCCAGGTTGGGTGTGAGACATACTTTTCTTGGACCATTGGTCTGGGTCATTCTGCCGTTAGAATGTTTTGCATGTCCCTTTCCAGGGGGTTTCTGATCCATCTTTTAATGAAATTAGCTACATGGTTTTGCGGCCACCATTCTGTGCTCCTGGGGTGTTGGATATTGTTGGGGGAAAACATCTCCTTACCCAGAGGGTTAATTATTATTTCTTTAGAGGAGGAGGGTAGTTCTTCTTCTGAAAGGGGGAACTCTAGGTCTGGTTCATCTGGGTCAAGGCCAAAGATGTATTCATCCATTATCTCAAGGCCTCCTTGTGGTTCTAAATCAATTTCTAGAGGATCAGAAAGAGCACTTAGATACTGTGTGCCGCTTGGGACACCCTGATAGTTTGTGTCGCTTAGGACACCTGGGGCCGTATTACATAAGGTGCCTCAGGGGCGCAACGGGTGTTTGCGCCCGCTTTGCGCGCCCACGGGGCACTTTGGTATTATAGAAGGGGGCCTAGACGCTTGTGCGTCCCCTTCTATAATACCGATAGCGCTGGCGGACTTAAAGCGCCAGCGCTATCAACAGAGGGTGTTCCCTCATTTGCATAGGGGTGTGCCCTATGCAAATGAGGGAATTCCTTTGACTCTGCACGCCATATTACAGATGCGGGCGCAGAGTCAAAGAAGCCCTCTGAAGGCACACTGACAGCGCGCCTTTTAAAATGTGGCACACTGTCAGAGTGCCTCCTGACAGCAGCCCTCTGCAGGGGGTTAAGGGGGTCCCATGGACCCCCCAGACATCCCCTTGCAGGCAGGTGCAGTCACTGACTGCACCCACCTGCAAGGGGATCTCTAAACCCCTTTGAAAAGTGCAGGCGGGTGCCACCTACACTGTGAAAACACGGAGCAGCTTTCAAAGGAGCGCCAGGCGCAAACAATAACAGTGCGTAATATGGCCCCAGATAGTTTTGGGGCGCGTAGGCCTCCCTTATAATTTGAGGTGCTTAGACCTCCTTTAAAGGATGAGGTGCGTAGACCTCCCGGTATGTTTGAGGTGCTTAGACCTCCCGATGTGCTCATTGGGCTTGATCTTTCAATCCTGTTACTTTTCTTTGACCTTTTGCCCCCACTTTTACTGTAATCATTACTTGGCCCTCATTGGGGGCCAGAGGTGTTGTTTTCAACCTCAATTATAATTCTCTTGCCTGCCATGACCTGGCTGATGGTCTCCCGCATGCAGGAGCGCATTTCTTGCTAAATTATCTTTTTGATATCGTCATTGTTAAGGTTGGAAATAGGAGCAGGAGCCTCAGAATCATCTGATTCAATGTCAGTCATGGTATGGTTAGTTCTTATTATTATTGTTAAGGGGTTGGCAGATAACTATAAGGTACATGTTGTTTAGAGAAGGGTTAAGATATATATATATATATATATGGTATATTTCGTTTATAAACAGCTGAAAACGGGTGCAAAATAAGGGTTTTCCTGTCTGGGAGCCTGTAGTGGGTACAGCTGATCAGTCGCGTCCCAAACGCCGTTCTCTCCAACGTCGGAGGTCCGCGAGCGATCAGCTGATTGTTACTGGGTAACCTTGGTAACGCTTGCTGCCGTGATATAGGTGCGCGGCCTGGGAAGGTTGACCAGGCATCTTTTTTTTTAAATGTATTTATTTATTTATTGAGACTAAGGGCTATTGGTATCTCCCCTTATCTTTTTTTTTTTAACGGTGAATGGGATCCGGGAAAGGCTAACGGCCGACTCCGTGTAGTGCGTGTACTGCCCGCGTCGCAGGCCAAGGGCCTTTCCTCTAATGAGGCCAGGAAGGGAGGAGGGCCAGTGAGGAGAACTCGACTGGGCGAGGGTGTGAGTGAGGAGGAACTCGCATACGTGTTCCGAGAGTTAGTGAAGGCGTGGGAGGAGTAAATTGGTAAGCTGCGCTTGCCTCAGGACAGGAGAGGAGGCTGCGACCGAATGAAAATGGCTGACGGTTTAGAAGAAGAGGGATTTATCAAGGTTTAGAAGGGAGGAGGGGGGGGGAATAGTCTCCGTAAATTGGAGTGTGAGAGTAAAGCACAGGGTTCATAAGTGGTGAGGGTATTGCGAGATAAAACCGATAAAAAACCACATAAAATAGATATAGATAAAACTTCCTAATCGGTATTCTTATGAAGACAGTCCGAAGCAGGTCAAAACTACATAAAATAGGTATTCTTGTCAAAAGATAGTAAGAGCAAGAGTAACATAAAGTAGTACTTATGTGCTTGAAGCCGCATTTAAAAGAGGCAGATCAATCTAAGTGCATGACTATTGTACAACATGAAGATTCTATTCTAGATCTTTTTACTTTATGATGTATTACTTCCAAATGGCTGCTTGAAGTGGCATTAAAATAAATATGCATAGGGGGCGTGGCCAACCGCCGAACAACATGGCCACTTCCTAGGGCAGCTCCGACCAACTGAGCCCGTTCCTAAGTAAATCCGACCACATATCCGATTTCCTACTGGTTTTTGAACCCACCATGAGGCACCGGAACACGCCGCGGACCGATTGAGCCGTGAATCCGCTGATTCCGGCTCGCGAATCTGGCCCTTGGTCCGACGACGCACGCTGCGGCCCGGCGGGGCGGTTGCTGGGACTACGCCCGCGAGTCACTCGTACCACCGCTGGAGGCTCCATCCCGGGCGGAGTGCCAAAAAGAGACGGCCGAGATCCTGTAGCCGTGTGAGGGGGGCCGGGGACTGCTTGAACATTGAGCTGTTGCCCTGCGGTGAAAGCCGTGCCGTGCGGTGCCCGGCTGAATCCTGTGACACGCGCCGAGTGTTGAGTGCGACTGACGGTGAGTGCGCTCGCCTATACGGAGGAAGATCTAGTGCCACCTGCGCAACTGCCCTAGGGGGGGTGGCCCCGAATTCTACTGTTGGGCCCCACGGCGAAGCAGTGCATCGACTACTCCGAGACGGCTTGAACCGGCCCTACTTCCTACCTACTGTTTGGGGCGAACGAAGAGAGGAGGCACGTGACCCCTGTTGTCCCTCGGTGGCCAGGCCCCGCGGTCGGCCTGCCTGGTTGATTGCGGCCCCTACCCACGGCCACTGGGGGGCGTGGAGGCGGTCATTCTTGGAGGCGGCGTTGACAAAGGGCCCCCCTGAGGCAGCGAAGTACACTGCCGAGAGGCCTCGCGGCCTGTTCGGGCTCTGAACAGCTGAAGGGAACCCACGATAGTGATATTGCGAGCTCTGGCCCCTCTGCCACTACAATTTCTTCGAGCCTGCAGCGCCCGGTCTATTGCGCACAGTTGGGGTCCTCTCCTGCGGCTTGGCGAAAGACTTACCACCTTGTCCTCGGGGTCTTCCTTAACGGCCTGACAATATTGCCTGTTCCTGGACGGCCCCCGGCCCGCATCGTTATCCATAGCCTCGCAGAGGGAGCCCCACCGACGTCTGGCAGTACTCGCTGGGGGTGCCGAGCTGGTCCCCTCCCTGTTCCCCTGGTCACATTCGGATCAAGACGGCTGGGCCATGGCTGGCGGTCGTGGCGCGAAATCGGCGGTCCAGGCCAAGCTGAGTAAATTCGCATGAGACAAGGCCCCTGGTGCGGGCCCAGAGGCGGGAGCAGCCGCAATGGAGCAGCTGCGGTCCGGAGGAGAGGCGAAAGAACCTACGCTGCAGGATATTCTCACTGCCATCACGTCTGTCCGCACTTTGTTGGAGTCACGGATTGATTCTGTGTCCTCTGAAGTCTCCCTTATTTGGGCGGATATGCGCTCCATGAACACCTGACTGAAGGATGTGGAAGTTAAGATGAGCTCCTTGGTTGAGGACACCTCTGAACTGCAGCGCAAGATGGACGATCTCCGGACCCACACTAACAAACTAGAAGCGCAGCTGGACGACTATGAGGGACCCTCTCGACGCAACAATGTCTGCATACTGGGGGTCTCGGAGAGGGCCGAGGGGCCGGCGGCGGACCTGTTCGTGGAGGAACTGATCACTATTTACCTCAAACCAAGCGGTCTCTCCAACTTCTTCTCTGTGGAAAGGGCGCAAAGGGTGCCGGGCGGCAGGCCAAAACCAGGTGCCCCTCCACGGCCTTTGCTGGCTAGGATTTTTAACTTCAGAGACAGGGACATTATCCTTCAAGCAGCCGGATCGACGCCCCCACTAGACTTCCAGACCAGCAAAGTCACCTTTTTTCCAGACTTCACCCTTAAAGTGCAGAGACAGCCCCGCAGCTTCCTAGACGTCAAGAAGGCGCTTCGGGAAAAGGATCTGAAATACGCCATGCTCTTCCCAGCCAAGCTAAGGGTGGAATCGAACAGGAAAGCTTGGTTCTTCATCACCCCGGAGGAGGCCTGGGACTGGTTGGATGGCTGGCGCACTGTGGACCGGAAGGGCAATCGTGCCCGAGGAGCGAGAAGGGCGAGAAGGGCATTGATGGATCCGACGGCGGCTCGCAGCCTGGCGAACTGGGGGCGGCGACTGGAGGGTCTTAGTGACTGGACTGTATGTTATTCTCTTTGAGGGCTGGGGAACTTTCTACTAACCGCTGGACTGAGTTGCGGTCAGAACCCTCTCAGTGACTGAACTGCTCTTGATCCATAATTCCCAGATTTCATTGTGATGGACATAATGTGTTTTGGTATTGATTGGTGCCTACGGACTATCTTTGCCTAAAATGTGTGTTTACCAGTTGCTTGCGTCTCAGGGACGGGTGCCCGGTTGGTTACACGCACCCATAAGTTTGAGGGGTGGGCGATAGGCACTCTTCAAGTTTGGGTGGGCGGGAGGTTCTGACACCGCCATGCAGGGAGGCAGGGAGGGGGTTCCGGTTAGTGTTTTCCGGGTTCTTGCGAGGGTTGGGGGGGACTGTTTTAATTTGTATTGTTGTTTCTTTGTTGTTTAGGTATGACACATTCGACTGGTTTCAGGTAATGACAGGTACAGGTTCCATGCTCTTGGTACATCTATTTGTGAAGGGGAAATGGTCTACAGGAATGTCTCCTCCTGGGGGCCTTTTTGGGTGGTTCCCTCCGCGACTGAGTTTACACCTATGAAGAAGTAATGGGCACGACGATTGGACAGGAGCTTAGGTTGCTGTCGTGGACTGTCAATGGGCTGGGGGATTAGATTAGGCGAGGTGTAGTTCTCCAATTTTTAAAACGTCACTCCCCGGATGTCGTCCTCCTACAAGAGACCCACCTGCTTGGGAATGCCTGCAAGGCCCTGTCGCGATGGGGTTTCCAGCTGGTGGCACACTCGGCTTTCGGTTCTGGTTCCCGGGGAGTGGGTATACTGGTCCGGAAATCGTTCCCCATGACTGTTGACTCGGTCCGCACGGACGTCCTGGGTAGATTTGTGGCTGTCTCCGGGACCTGGGAGTGGGCGCACACTTAATCTCCTCTCTGTCTACATACCACCGGGATTGCACACTCAGGCCTTCACATATCTCGGGGATCTCCTTCTGGACTTACGAGATGGCAGATTGTTGATCGGGGGTGGTTTCAATTCTATTGTCTCTGACTCCCTCGACCGATGGCCCCAGAGGGCCCTGCCGCCCTCCCACGAGCAGATCCACAGCTCTCTGGGAGCGATGGGCCTGGTGGATGTCTGGAGGAGCCTGCACCCGACTGAACTACAATACACCTATCTCTCTGGCCCTCATTGCAGTATGTCCCGTATAGACTATGTGTTGATGCTAGCGCACCAACTCCACACCGTCAGGGACATACAACGCCTGGCTAGGGGGATCTCCGATCATTCACCCACACAGTGTCACCTAGAGGTGGGCGAGCCCACAGTCGGCCGTATTGCCCCGATTAACTCCTAGTATCTCACGACTCCCCACATCAGGGACAAGGTCTTGAGCGAGTCGGTTCTTTACTTTCAGGAAAACGAATGGTCGGTTGACTCGATGAATACGCTTTGGGAGGCCTACAA